>CP142453.1:54060000-55260000 GCA_038049695.1 Cinnamomum chago | reverse complement strand
TAACTATTGAGCATAGTGATGAACAAGGCAAATTGCAATGCAAAAGGATAAAGCTTTGTAATGCATGCAATTTCCAAAGTGTCTAGATCATATGAATTCAACACTAAGATATCCATCAACCAACATAAATGTAAGGAATGGATTTCAAAGAGATTCATATGATTAAGAACACTACTTATGAAGTTGAAACATGTATAAGGATGATATCACATAGAGAAAATACATGAATCAACATCATAACCATCCATAAAGATATGACTAGTGAGCATAGAGGATGGATTTGGGTTCTAGTATGGTTTCTACAAATAAAACTAAGATCACAACCATACATGGAACCAAATGTCATTTGCATATAAAAAGAATAACTAAATAAGCAAAGATGCAAACAACATACATTTCCATTTCTAAAGATAATACAACCAAAAGAAAAGGAAATGTGAATCATGGAACATGCTTTGATGAATCTAACTAATGAAGTTAAAAAGCATTTCCATTCAAACAATCTTCAAATCATTTTGAAAAACAAAATCCAACAATGAGCATAAAAGAATGATTTTGAAGATCAATTTTCAACATTGTATTTTAAAAGATATAACTTCATTAAAACACATACAAGTTGATTTTTCAAAACAATGATTTTCCATATAAAAGTATAACTTATAAATCCATGGAAAAACTTGAATTGATTCAAATCATTTGATTTACAAAAAGGATCTAAATAAGACATCCATCAAATGATCTAACAACAATTGATCATGACAAATTAGCTATGAAAGCTTTTAACATCACAATCAATTAATCATGTAAAGAAATGCAATGCAAGGCATATGAGTGCAAAAAGCAAATCAAACATGATGAAATTATAATCAAAAGATTTTGAAAACCATGAGGTGTAACTTAGAATGGTGTATGAAAACAAAATCAATTGATCATAAAGAAACAATGCATTTTATGAAATGTAACTAAGAAAGAACAAAAATGCAAAGCAATCATGACCAACAAAGTGATTTAACTTAAAAAGAATAGGTTGGTCAATGAAAGTTCAAGACCCTAAGGTTTGTCTAAGTAGATAACTTTGGGAATCCACCTAAGGTCTTGGGAGGGTTGAACTTTGAGGTCTATTTTGGAATCCTCACCAACTAAAAGAGATTTTACTTGATAAATTTTCAATTTGAACTTATCACCAAGATATTTAGATTTCACTAAATTTAGCTTAGAATGGTGATTAGTCTTTTGATGTTGGTGAGTTTGTTTCTTTGGGGATTGATTTGTTTTCTTGTTAACCTTCTCATTTCTTTTAACTTTTCCTCCATCTTTTTGCCTTTTGAACTTTAATTTTAAATTTTCAATCTTTTTCATGAACTCTTTCATTTCTAAGGTTAAAGGAGGAAAAGAGAGAAGCTTTTTGTTAATAGATTCTTTGATTTTTGGTTTAACTTGTTTAAACTTCTTAGAATCTATCTTAGGAGACTCCATTTTAATAGATTTAACTTGTTTAGTCTTTTTGGAGTCTTTCTTGATTTTTAGTGTCTTACCCTTCATAGGTTTTGATTCTCCATTCTTTAGTTCAAAGATGGGCTTAGACACATAGCTTCTTTTTCTTAGTTTGCACTCAAATGTAAAATGCCCTTCAATGCCACAATAATTACATTTTGATTTGGGCAAGGGAGGAAGAGTGCTAGAGAAAGAGGACTCACCTTTCACAAAAGTGTTGGTGAATTTAGGGTCATAAGACATATTCCTATTGAATCCAATACCCGTCCTATCTCCATGAGGTTTACCCATTTTAAATAATTTTTCAAGTCTATCTTCACTTTGGGTAACCTTGCACTCATACTTTTGTTTATAGTTCTCAAGTTGAGTGACTTTGGTTATAAGGATTGAATTTTCATTTTTAACTTTTGAAAGTTCATTTTCAATATCCTTATGTTTGCTTATCTCTTCATTGGCAAGTTTTAATTCATGTTTTAGTTCATTAACAACTTTAGATCCAAGTTCTTGTGATTTTAACTTACTTTTAATCAACTTGGCTTCTAAGTTGTTAAAGTCTTTATCTTGTTTTTTAATTGTATCTCTTAGGTTCAAATTTTCATTTGTAAGCTCATCACAATTTATCTTAATCTCATTTAATTCGTTTTGAGCATTAGATAAATTTTCTTTAGAGATAGTCAATTTAGATTCAAGATTGTTAAAGTCTTTATCTTGCCTTTTTATTTGATCTCTTAGTTTTAGATTTTCCTTATTGACATTGTCATAATCCATCTTTAATTCTTTTAATTCATCTTGAATGTTAGATAGATTATTCAAAGAGATCATGAACTTAGAGTCTAGACATTTTATTACTTCTTCTTTCTCTCTAAGTTCATCTTTTGAAGATGCTAGCTCTTTGTTTAGGTTTTTAGATTCTTCCCTTAAACTTTTGTTTTTCTTTTCAAGCTTTAAGGATATTTCATATAATTCTTCAAAAGCTTGTTGAAGGTCTTCTTCATTATATTCATTTTCTTCTTCTTTTGGATCAAATTGATTTTCATTAGTTTGAGAGTTTGAAACTCCAAAAGAAGGAAGAGTGAGGGGTCTAGAAGAATCTACAAAGTCTAGCCTAGTGAAGTCCATTTAAATGATTTTCAAGTAAGCACAACTCTAGGGTTTTAACTCTAGGTTTTTACACCTAATCAAGAGTTCCAAACACTTGATCCTAAGGGATAGAGAACTTGGCTCTGATACCAATTGAAAGTCCGCTATGAACCTAACCCTAGAGGGGGGGGGGGTGAATAGGGTGAGCTACAACTATGACTAATTATGACCAATTTTAACTTCTTAGCATAAACTAGTCACATGTGATGATTAACAAACAAAATGCGGAAGCTAATACAAATACAATCACCACATAGCATGCACCACAACACCAATGTTTATAGTGGTTCGGCCTCAATGCCTACATCCACTACCGGCTTGTGAATCCAATCACCCCACCGGATTTCCACTAAGTATGCTTTTTCAAAGGCTAAGCAATAACCTATACAATGTTGTTTTTCTAGGCTCAACAACAACCTTACAATGTGCTTTTCTAGGCTAAGCAATAACCTTTACAAAATGCTTTTCTTAGGCTAAGCAATAACCTTACAAGATGCTTTTCTTAGGCTAAGCAATAACCTTTACAAATCAATAATTCTCTAAGGAAGTGTTTACTCAACACTCTAAGAGATTACAATTTAAGCTCAAGTAAATTGCCTCTAAATAGGCGGATATGAAAGTGAATAACAAACTTACACAAACACTCTATGAATGCAAAGATGTATGCTTATGAGGTGTGTGTGTGATGACTTCAATCAAGTTTAAAATGAAGGCTCATTCATATGTATGCTCAAAGCAATTCAAAGTTTAAGACATATAAAAGATTTGAATGAAGTCTAATGCAAATCACATGTATGTTAAATAACTTGTTTATGATATGAAAATCAAGAATCACAAGTTGTAAGAAAAAGACTAACTTAGAACATGTGATGCATGTGCAATGTTGTTTTCAAAAACAAATAGATTTTACTAATGATTAAATGAATGAAAACAACAAGCAAGTTTCAACCAAGACAAAGAATCATGCATTAAAGGAAATCAAAGACTTTGGATAAGCATGATTAAGTAAGTTTTAAAAAACAACTTGGATTGAAACCTAATGTGAAGAATCCAATCTTAATTAGACCAAAGATTAGAAGAAGAAAGGATTCTACACATCATAGTTATCATGTACAAAACCATTTACCAATAGCTTAAGCAAAACATGAAAACTATGATTAACAAAAGGTAGAGCTTACTTGGTTGTTTAACTCATTGATCCAAGCTTTAGCTCTCCTAATGACCTTCTAGCCTTTCCAACTTTATCCCCTTTCAATGGCTCCAAAATGCTCTCAAAGGTTCATGGTTCAAGCCTTGAAAAAGGTTGGAAATGAATGGACTTTATAGCCAAAAAGTTGCCAACGGCTAGTTCTCGGTCGACCTAGACACAGGTCTCGGTCGACCGAGAAAGCACAACGGTCATATTTCTGACCGTTGGCCTGAAACAGTTCAAAAACTGTCCATTTGCCCTGCAGTGTTCTCGGTCGACCGGCGACACTGCCGGGACACCCCCAAAAATTCCAACTTTTGCATTTTGAAGATTTTCTTTGTGGAATTTTGTGGGTCACTAAACCAAGCTTAAAAACATGTTTTAAAACATTTAAAAACATGAAACACACAAAGCCTAAAATGATTCAAAGGTTTAAAACCAAAGGCAAGCTTGATTAGTAAAAACTCTTTTCAAATCAAATTGCATACAAAACTGATTCTAAAGGTGCTGAATGTATGCAAAGCTCAAACCTAAATTCACAAGAAGATTTTCCAAATCTAATGCACAAGGAATTTGGTTTTCAAAAGAGTTTTGGGTTCTAAAACCAATGCATCCAAGTTTAGAACCAAACCATGCATAAAACACAAACTTTTCCAAATCTAAAAACCAATGCATGTATAAAGCTAGATTTCAAGATATTTTAAATCAATGCATGTGTGTGAATTCAAATGATGCCAATATGCAAATGCATCCACCAAATTGCAAAAACAAAATACCTAACAATCTCCCCCTTTGCAATTTGATGGCAACTTACTCATCATTGAAATTACACACTCTGTCTTCAGCTCCCCCTCAGCTGGACAAGTCTTGAAATCTTCTTCTTGGATGCTCCTTCTCTTAGCTTGGGCTCTTGGGCTCTTTTCTTCAATCTTCTTGATGCTTGGTGCTTGATCATTCTTCAAGCTTTCTTATCATCTTCCTCTCTATGGCCAAGCATCTTCTTTAGCTCCAAGCTTTCTTTCTTCTAATTGCTCTCCCCCTTTGACCATGCTTCTTTCTCCTCTTGAGAACTTGAAAGCTTTCTCCCCCTTTGATGGATAGGAGATCTTCGAGTACTTGAACTCTCGAACTCTCTCCCCCTTTGATGAGTAGGAGATCTTTGAGTACTTAAACTCTCTCCCCCTTTGACATTAAATTGCAAAGGTACCTACACACATGAAACAAGGAAAATACCTTTAGAAGCACCTGTTAACAAATGAAATCGAAAATGAAATACATAACAGGCTATCATGTATGGAAGTTAACTCTAAGGGCTCATGGGCAATCCAAGGGTCAATTTGATCAAAACTAATACTTCCTATGAAGGTTTACACTCCCCCTCAATCCATTCTCTTCTTTTGTCAAGCTTTTGACAAGATATAACTATTAGATTCAAGAAGTAGATGGTTCAACCAAATGAGGGTCAACTTCAAGGAAAGGATTAGATTCATTTAACTATAAGGCTCAATATGATCAAATTACCAAAAGAGAGCTAGGTCTAATGGGAGAAGCAATCATGGATATCAATTGAAACAAACATATCAATTGAGATTAAAGGATGTGACTATAAAATCAATCACTCTAAAATGGATTTAAAAGTATAACTATTATGAGAAATCCAAATTAGAGCTAACCATGATGTGGGGTTTACCTAACATAGCATCAATCAATATAACTATGAAAATCATATGCTATGAAAGTTTTGAACTCATTTCATTCAATTACTAGATATGACTATTAAAGTGCAAGAATGAGTGAAATGAGTGAAATGAGGAGATTGTTAGGAATTTTCTAAGTGCAAGAATGAGTGAAATGAGGAGATTGTTAGGAATTTTCTAGATTGCAATTTGATGGATGCATTATCATACTAGCATCATTTGATTTACACACTTGCATTGGTTTTATAAACTTGAAATCTTGTTTTCTTCATGCATTGTTTTTAAGATATTGTTTTATGCATGATTTGTTTTTTATCTTGGATGCATTTGTTTTAGAAAAGAGTTTTCTAGAAATCAAGCTAGCCTTTGTTTTAAAAGTTTTGAATCTTTTTAGGCTTTTTATGTCATGTTTTAAAAACCATTAGAATCTTTAAAACATGTTTTCCTAGCTTGATTTAGTTGCCAAAAGGTCCCCCAAAGAAATAACTTTGAAATGGCAAAAGTTACTTTTTTTGTCAAAGGGAGGCTGTCCCGGCAGTGTTGCCGGTCGACCGAGAGGCAGGTCTCGGTCGACCGAGACAACTGGAGGTAAAACCTGCAGTTTTTGAACTGAAACCTCCAACGGTCAGAAATCTGACCGTTGTGCCTTCCCGGTCGACCGAGACCTCTTTACCGGTCGACCGAGGACTAGCCGTTGGCAACTTTTTGCTATAAATATGTGTTCTTTCCCTTGCCAAAAGTTGGGAATTTTTAACCCCTCCTTGAGAGGATTTGAGGCATATCAAAAGGGAAAAGAACCAAGGGATGAAGGGGAAGATTAGGAAAGCTAAAGCTTGGATTAATGAAGTTAAACCACCAAGTAGGCTCTTCCTTTCTTAATCATATGTTTTCATGCTTTGTTTTATTTTTGGTAAATCATTTCTAGCATGATAAACTATGTTTGTGTTGTGTCCTTAACATGTGTTATGTTTTGAGTTGATTTATTGTTTTGGATACAACACCATATGATTCAATTCAAGTAGTACTTAACTTTGGTAAATCTAAGTAGATCATGTTAATGTAAAAACCTTTGAAATCATATGTAACATGATCCATATACTTGGTTGAATCTTTGGTTGTTGTTTTCCATCATAAGAAAATCACTTTCAAAACTATCTTATGTTTTGGACTCAACCTCTTTACAAATCATATGTTCTCATGTTTTGTTTTATCATTGGTAAATCTTTGTAACATGTTAATATATGATATGTTGTATCCTTAGCATATTCTATTTTTTGAATAGATCTATTGTTTTGGATACATCACCATTGATTCATCAAAGTAGTACTTTATTGGTAAATCTAAGTAGATCATGTTAATGAAAGATGTAACATGATTCATATACTTTGTTGAATCTTTGGGTGTTGTTTTTCCATCATAAGAAAATCTCCTTCAAATGTATCTTATGTTTTGGATTCAACATCATTACAAATCATATGTGTATTATTGTTTTAATTCTTCACAACTTGCCTTACTTTGATTGGTAAATCATTTTCAAGTTGTCCTTATAATTACATATGATTTGTCCCCTCAATTTCAATCAAATCTATTTTTATGTTTTGAGCTTCATTGATGATTTGATTGACATCCCTATGCATCACATGTTTAGAGCTAATCCATTTCATACAACTTGTGTAACTTTGATATCATTAACAAGTTGTTACTTTTAACATGTGATTGCATTCTTCCTCAATCATAAATGTTTTTGAGCTAAAACTTTCAAAAGCCTTAGGCTTACATTTATGAGCTTTCATTTTCTAAATGATTGAGGACCACACACACACACTTCATTTGTTTTCATCTTTGCATTCATAGTGTGAGTGTGTATTAGATTTTCACTTCCATATCCGCCTATTTTAGAGGCAAATGTAATGAGCTAAAATGAATCTCCATCTAGTGTATTAAAGACACAACTTAGTGAGATAACCAACCATGTGGTTGAAGAGGTTATTGCTTAGCCTATAAAAGCATAATGGATAGGTTGATGTTAAGCCTTGAAAAACATCATTGTAAAGGTTATTGCTTAGCCTTGAAAAGCATATTGTAAAGGTTATTGCTTAGCCTATTGAAAAGCATAAATAGTGGAAATCCGGTGGGGTGTTGGATCACAAGCCGGTAGTGGATGTAGGCATTGAGGCCGAACCACTATAAATCCTTGTGTGATGGTGCTTGCTTTGTGGTGATTGCTTATATTAGCTTCCGCATATTGTTTGATAATCATCACTTGTGACTAGTTTGTTTTAAAGAAGTTAAAATTTGTTAAAATTGGTCATAATTGGAGCTCACCCTATTCACCCCCCCTCTAGGGTTCGGATCCCCATGGACTTTCAAGTGGTATCAGAGAGGGTTACTCCATTTTAGGGCTTAACAACCCGGAGTTGATCCTTGCTAGATTTGAACCCTAGTGTTGTGATTTATTGCATATCTTTTAAAGATTTCCACTATGATTGAAAATGAATTTTCCCTAGCCTCTTTGCACCACTCTAAGACTTTCTCAAGTTATATCTTCTAGAGTTGGTGAGTCCTCAAAGTGTTCTCTCATGGACAACCTTTTCAAGACCTTAGGTGAATTTTCAAAGGTAGACTATTTGAGTAACCTTAAGGCCTTGATCCCACTAGACCAACCTATTCTTTTTAGTTATATCTATTTGTTGGTCTTGATACATTTGCATTTTGTTTCTTTATAGTCACATCTTTTAAAATGCAATGTTTCTTTGTGATCATTTGATTTTGTCTTCATGAACTTTTAAAGCTATATCTCATGGTTTTCAAAATCCTTTGATTGCAACTTTGGAAAATGTTCTAAGCTTTATTAGTTATATTTCTAGAAGCATTTTCCTTGAATTTATTTCCTTGTGCCTAATTATGATTGTATCTTTTGAAAGGAAATAATTTTTACAAACAATTTGCATCTTTGCTCATTTAGTTATATTTCTTTATGCAAATTGATTTTGATGTCTTACTTTGCATGGTTGGATATGATTTCATTGATTTGCATTTTTGTGATTATCTTGGTATATATTCTCATTAATGCATTTTGATGATTGTTTATGAGCTTTATAGTAAAATCTTGTATTTGAGCTTTTTAAGTGCATTTGTGATTTAATGTGCTAAGTTCTTTTGGTATAAACCACATATCCTTTTCCATTGCGTTGTAAGCTTAGTACATTTGCTAAGAGTGGAGATGTTACATGATAGATTGATCCTTTTAACTTCATACCTTCTTGTGCTTATATAGTTATATTCTTGTTGATGATTGGTATGAGTTAGATCTTGAGTATTGATTGATCCTCTCTATGCAAATGTCAAATTGTTCTATGTATGGTTGTGGTATTTATTATATTTGTTGAAACCATACTAGAACTAAAATCCATCCTCTATGCTCATTAGTCATATTTTTTTTGGATGGTTATGATGTTGATTCATGTGTATTCTCTAAATGATGTCATTCTTATACATGTTTCAACTTCATAGTAGTGTTCTTGATCATATGAAACTCTTTGAAATCTATTCCTCATATTTCTATATGTTTGATGGATATCTTAGATGTTGAATTCATATGATTTTGACACTTTGGAAATTGCATGCATTACCAAGTAATATTCTTTGCATTGCAATTTACCTTGTTCATCACTATGCTCAATAGTTATATCTTTAAAAGTGATGAATATGCACTTATGATGCTTGATGGAATTTTGTCACATTCTTGCTCTTTATCATGTTATCAAATTCAATTGGATTCTATTGGTATAATGTTTGATTGATTTGATTTCTTGTGAATGTGATAAATCTTGTGTGCATTGGATTGAACTTGATAAGTAATATGATTGTTCCATGTCACACACCATTAGCATCATAATGTTCATGTTGCCACCTCCTTTGCTCATATAGGTATATCTCTTGACCACCATGTTTATGTGTTCATAATATTGGTTGGTTATTAGTTGAGGTTGGCTTCATGTTTGAATTTCATTTCATTCATTCTTGCACTTTAATAGTCATATTTATTGATTGAATGAAATGATTTTCAAAGCCTTCATAGCATATGCTTTCCATAGTTAGATTGATTGATGCTATGATTAATTTACCCCATATCATGGATAGCTCTAATTTGGATTTCTCTTATAAGTTATACTTTTAAATCCATTTTAGAGTGATTGATTTATTAAGTCATATCCTAAATCTCAATTGGTATTCTTTGTTTGTCCAATTGATATCCATGATTGCTTTTCCCATGAGACCTAGCTCTCTTTTGGTAATTTGATCATATTGTGCTTTATAGTTAAATGAATCTAATCCTTTCCTTGAAGTTGACCCTCAATTGGTTAAGCCATCTTCTTCTTGCACCTAATAGTTAAATCTTTGTCAAAAGTTTGACAAAAGGAGAGAATGGATTGAGGGGGAGTGTAAACCTTCATAGGAAGTATTAGTTTTGATCAAATTGACCCTAGGATTGCCTTTGAACCCTTAGAGACTTTTTCCATACATGATAGCCTGTTATGTATTTCATTTTCGATTTCATTTGTTAACAGGTGCTTCTAAAGGTATTTTCCTTGTTTCATGTGTGTAGGTACCTTTGCAATTTAATGGCAAAGGGGGAGAAATTATGCAAGTTCTCAAAAGGGTAAAGAGAATGTCCAAGCTTCCTAAGGGGAGGTTTTTGTATGATCTTCTACAAGGGGAGAGAATACATACCTTACCAAAGGGAGAAAGAGGCATGGTCAAAGGGGGAGAGCAAATAGAAGAAAGAAAGCTTGGAGCTAAAGAAGATGCTTGGCCATAAAGAAAGAAAGATTGAAGAATGATCAAGCACCAAGCATCATGAAGAATGAAGAAAAGAGCTCAAGCTAAGAGAAGGAGCATCCAAGAAGATTTCAAGCCTTGTCCAGCTGAGGGGGAGCTGAAGACTAAGTGTGTATTTTCAGTGGTGAGTGTGTTGCCATCAAATTGCAAAGGGGGAGATTGTTAGGAATTTTCTAGATTGCAATTTGATGGATGCATTATCATACTAGCATCATTTGATTTACACACTTGCATTGGTTTTATAAACTTGAAATCTTGTTTTCTTCATGCATTGTTTTTAAGATATTGTTTTATGCATGATTTGTTTTTTATCTTGGATGCATTTGTTTTAGAAAAGAGTTTTCTAGAAATCAAGCTAGCCTTTGTTTTAAAAGTTTTGAATCTTTTTAGGCTTTTTATGTCATGTTTTAAAAACCATTAGAATCTTTAAAACATGTTTTCCTAGCTTGATTTAGTTGCCAAAAGGTCCCCCAAAGAAATAACTTTGAAATGGCAAAAGTTACTTTTTTTGTCAAAGGGAGGCTGTCCCGGCAGTGTTGCCGGTCGACCGAGAGGCAGGTCTCGGTCGACCGAGACAACTGGAGGTAAAACCTGCAGTTTTTGAACTGAAACCTCCAACGGTCAGAAATCTGACCGTTGTGCCTTCCCGGTCGACCGAGGACTAGCCGTTGGCAACTTTTTGCTATAAATATGTGTTCTTTCCCTTGCCAAAAGTTGGGAATTTTTAACCCCTCCTTGAGAGGATTTGAGGCATATCAAAAGGGAAAAGAACCAAGGGATGAAGGGGGAGATTAGGAAAGCTAAAGCTTGGATTAATGAAGTTAAACCACCAAGTAGGCTCTTCCTTTCTTAATCATATGTTTTCATGCTTTGTTTTATTTTTGGTAAATCATTTCTAGCATGATAAACTATGTTTGTGTTGTGTCCTTAACATGTGTTATGTTTTGAGTTGATTTATTGTTTTGGATACAACACCATATGATTCAATTCAAGTAGTACTTAACTTTGGTAAATCTAAGTAGATCATGTTAATGTAAAAACCTTTGAAATCATATGTAACATGATCCATATACTTGGTTGAATCTTTGGTTGTTGTTTTCCATCATAAGAAAATCACTTTCAAAACTATCTTATGTTTTGGACTCAACCTCTTTACAAATCATATGTTCTCATGTTTTGTTTTATCATTGGTAAATCTTTGTAACATGTTAATATATGATATGTTGTATCCTTAGCATATTCTATTTTTTGAATAGATCTATTGTTTTGGATACATCACCATTGATTCATCAAAGTAGTACTTTATTGGTAAATCTAAGTAGATCATGTTAATGAAAGATGTAACATGATTCATATACTTTGTTGAATCTTTGGGTGTTGTTTTTCCATCATAAGAAAATCTCCTTCAAATGTATCTTATGTTTTGGATTCAACATCATTACAAATCATATGTGTATTATTGTTTTAATTCTTCACAACTTGCCTTACTTTGATTGGTAAATCATTTTCAAGTTGTCCTTATAATTACATATGATTTGTCCCCTCAATTTCAATCAAATCTATTTTTATGTTTTGAGCTTCATTGATGATTTGATTGACATCCCTATGCATCACATGTTTAGAGCTAATCCATTTCATACAACTTGTGTAACTTTGATATCATTAACAAGTTGTTACTTTTAACATGTGATTGCATTCTTCCTCAATCATAAATGTTTTTGAGCTAAAACTTTCAAAAGCCTTAGGCTTACATTTATGAGCTTTCATTTTCTAAATGATTGAGGACCACACACACACACTTCATTTGTTTTCATCTTTGCATTCATAGTGTGAGTGTGTATTAGATTTTCACTTCCATATCCGCCTATTTTAGAGGCAAATGTAATGAGCTAAAATGAATCTCCATCTAGTGTATTAAAGACACAACTTAGTGAGATAACCAACCATGTGGTTGAAGAGGTTATTGCTTAGCCTATAAAAGCATAATGGATAGGTTGATGTTAAGCCTTGAAAAACATCATTGTAAAGGTTATTGCTTAGCCTTGAAAAGCATATTGTAAAGGTTATTGCTTAGCCTATTGAAAAGCATAAATAGTGGAAATCCGGTGGGGTGTTGGATCACAAGCCGGTAGTGGATGTAGGCATTGAGGCCGAACCACTATAAATCCTTGTGTGATGGTGCTTGCTTTGTGGTGATTGCTTATATTAGCTTCCGCATATTGTTTGATAATCATCACTTGTGACTAGTTTGTTTTAAAGAAGTTAAAATTTGTTAAAATTGGTCATAATTGGAGCTCACCCTATTCACCCCCCCTCTAGGGTTCGGATCCCCATGGACTTTCATGCACGACAGAAGATAACATCAGCTCGGTAAGACAACAAAAGGAAGAAAAACACTCTGAGCTCGGTAATTACTTGGAGGAACCCCGAAGTGTTAGAAATCCTGTACAATTTCTTCGCCTCGGTCTCGTCCTTTCCGAACTCCCAGTTGCTAGAGACGAGTAGGCAATCGTCCCCGGTATGTCTGTTTGAGTCCTCCAGATCATGGACGAAGGGCTCCAACTTCGGCTTCCCATGGAGATAATAATTGTGACCGTCCCCAACGGTCTTGCACAGGTCATATATGTCCTCGATGTCATGGACACTGAGGTTTATGCCCAATATCTTGTTGAGCTCAGCAACGCCCATTATGACTTTGAAGCCATTGGGCATCAGCTGGCATGGGCCAAGGTGCCATGTCGCCAAGTAGTGTTAGGGATTTTGTGTTTTCCAATTTGATGGATGCATTATCATTTTAGCATAATTCGAATTTTCACACATGCATTGTTTTTGAAATACTTGAAATCTTGATTTACTCATGCATTTATTTTTTAAAAGAAGATTTTTGAATCAAGCATGTCTATGAGTTTAAACCTTTCAAATATAGTTAGGCACTTTAGGTTTCATGTTTTTAAAACTATTAGATTGATTTAAAACATATTTCCAGGCTTGATTCTATGGCCCAAAACTCCCTCTAGCAAAATACTTTGGAGTAGCTTTTTACTTAATCGTTAAAGAAGGCAAAAGTGATTTTGCTACAGTATTTGCAGTCAACCGAACTGGATGTCAGTCGACCGACACTTGACTGAACCCACTTCGGTTCGTGTTCCAGAATGGTCAAAACTAGCCGTTTTATGACCATTGGGAGTTCGGTTGACTGACAATAGAGCCGTTGGACAGTTTTCTCTATATAAAAAGATCATTCCTAGGATAAATGTGAGGATCCAAGAGACCATTCTTGAGGTATTTTGAGACCAAACAAAGGGGAATGAGTTAAGGGATGCTAGTTAGTCAAAAAGGGAAGCTAAAGGTTGGAATCATAAGTAAATCTTCTATGTAAGCTTAGTTTTCCTTTTCACATGTTTTCATGCTTTGCTTAAATTATTAGTAAATCTTTTTAGGCATGTTAACTATGATTTGTTGTGTCCTTAACAAATATATATATATATATATATATATATATATCTGTGTGTGTGTGTTGAATTGATTTATTGTTTTGGATACTTCACCTTGACTCAAACCAAGTAGGACTCAAATTAGTATATCTAAGTGAATCATGTTTTGAAATCATCTTTGGAATTATATGTAACATGATTCCTATACTTGGTTGAATCTTTGGTTATTGTTTTTCATCATAAGAAAATCATTTTCAAATCTATCTTATGATTTGGGTTCAACAACTTCACAAATCATATGTATTTTGTTTTAAAGTTTCACACAACTTGCTTAGCATTGATATACATCATTTTCAAGTTGGTTTTTAAATTACATGTGAATTGTTCCTTCACTTCAATCAAATCTATTTTTGTGTTTTACACCTTCAAAAGCTTTAAGCTTGCATTCATTGAGCTATCATTTTTAACTTGATTGAAGTTTTTCACACACACATCATGTGCATTCATCTTTGTATTTCATAAAGTGTTGTGTGAGTTTGTTTTAATTTTCATATCAGCCTAATTAAGAGGCAAATGTAATGAGCTTTAATTGTATCTCTTACAGTGTTTGTGTAGACACTTCTTTGAGAAAATTATCTTGTAAAGGTTATTGCTTAGCTTAAGAAAAGCTTAGTGTAGAAGTTATTGCTTAGCTTTAGAAATGCATCTTGTAAAGGTTATTGCTTAGCCTAGAAAAGCACATTGATAGATTGTTGTTTAACCTAGAAAAATATCATTGTAAAGGTTATTGCTTAGCCAATTAAAAGCATAGATAGTGGAAATCCGGTGGGGTGTTGGATCACAAGCCGGTAGTGGATGTAGGCATTGGGGCCGAACCACTATAAATCATTGTGTGATGGTGAATGCTTTGTAATGATTATTTTTGTTAGCTTCCGCATTTTAGTTCTATATCATCACTTGTGACTAATTAAATTAAAGAAGTTTAAAATTTGTCTTTATTGGTCACTAAGTTGTACCTCACCCTATTCACCCCCCCTCTAGGGTAAGGATCCCTGACTTTCAATTGGTATTGGAGCGAGGTTACTCCATTGTAGGGCTTAACAACCTGGAGTTGATCCTTAGTCTAGGATCCCCAATTCGAAATCCTATCGAAGTAGGATTTTCAATTGGTATCTAAGCCTTGTGCTCTATATTAGGATCAAGTGTTTTGGAACTCTTGATTAGGTGTAAAAACCTAGAGTCAAAACCCTAGTGTTGTGTTTTCATGAAGATCATTAGAATGGATTCCACTATGTTAGATTGTGTAGATTCTTGTATAGATTCTTCTAGACCCCCCCCATCTTCCAACAATTGGAGATTCAAACTTTGAATTTAATGAATCTCAATTTGAATTAAAAGAAGAAGAAAATGATGAAAATGAAGATGAAATTCAACAAGCTTATGATGAATTGTATACATTGTCCTTAGAGCTTGATAAGAAAAATGATAGATTAATAGAAGAATCTAAAAGACGAAACAAATAATTAGTCTCTTCTAATGATGAACTTAGAGAAGAAATATAACATTGTTTAGACTCTAAGTTTATGATCTCTTTGCATAACATATCTAATATTCAAGATGAACTAAATGAAATTAAGATTAAAGAAAATCTAAAACTAAGAGATCAATTGCAAAGGCAAGATAAAAATATTAACGACCTAGAATCCAAGTTGACTATCTCTAAGGAAAATTAATCTAATGCTCAAAATAATATAAAAACTCTAGAACTTGGATCTAATGTTATTAATGAACTTAAATTTGATTTAAAACTTGCCCATGAAGAACTAAACAACAATAAGGGAATTGAAAATGAATTATTAAAGGTTCAAAATGAAAATTCAACCCTTAAAACCCAAGTCACTCAACTTGAAAGCTACAAAAAAAAGTATGAGTGCAAATTTACCCTAGGTGAAGAGAAATTTGAAAAATTATTTAGATTGGGTAAATCACAAAGAGATAGGACGGGTCTTAGATTTGATAGGTATACTTCACATGACCCTTTCTTCACCAACACATTTGTGAAAGGTGAGTCCTCATTCTCTAGTACTTATTCTTCCTTGCCCAAGACAAAATGTAATTATTGTGGTATTGAAGGGCATTTTAGGTTCGAGTGCAAACTAAGAAGAAGTCATATGTCTAAACCCATCTATGAATCCACGAAAGCAAAACATAATTCTATGAAGGGTAAGACATTGAAATCAAATGAAGACTCTAAGAAGTTCAAACAAGTTAAATCTTTTCAACAAGAGTCTCCTAAGATAGATTTTAAAAAGACTAAACAAAACAAACATAGTCAAAATAAATCTATCAACAAAATGCTTCTCAACCTACCATCCCTAAATCAACACATGAAAGAACTTTTGAAGAAAGTTGCAAAGTTAAATTTAATATTCAAAAGTCAAAATAAGGGAGGTAATAAGATAAGAAGTGAGAAGAAAAGAAAAATGACTCAATCCCCTATGAAGAAAACTCATCAACCTCAAAAGACTAATCACCAATCCAAGCTGAAATTAGTCAAATCTCATTATCATGGTGATAAGTCCAAATTAGAAATTTATCAAGTCAAATCTCAAAAAAGTTGGTGGGACTTCAAAACTAGACCTCAAAGGACAACCCTCTCAAGACCTTAGGTGGATTCCTAAAGTTAGATACTTAGACAAACCTTGAGGCCTTGAACCTAAATGACTAACCTAATCTTCTTTTAGTTATTTCATATTGTTGGTCATAACACATTTGCATTTTGATCTTACATGTTTACATTTCTTAAAATGCAATTTCTCATAGTTATCACTATGCTCACTAAGTTATTATATCTTTAAGTGATGAATATTCATTTATGATGCTTGAGGGAATTTTGTGTTTATCACATCCTTGCTCTTAATCATTTTTTTATATTCAATTAGTATCAATTGGTATCATGATCAATTGGTATCATATTCAATTGGTATATCTTGAGAATGTGATAGACCTTGTGAACATTGGATTGAACTTGATTTTATTTAGGAAATATGTTTTTATTGCATGTCACATTCCATTAGCATCATAATCTTCATGTTTGCCACCTCTCATGAGCTCATGGGTAAATCTCATAACCGCCATTTTTATATGATCATAATCTTGGTTGGTTAATGGTTGAGGTTGGCTTCACTATTGAATTTCATTTCATTCTCATTACACATTATGGTTATATTTAATGATTGATGAAATGATTCATAAGCACATTAGTTGATGTTATACTATGTAACCCCTATCACATTCCCTTGACCTTGTTCTTAATTTTGATAATTTGATCATATAAAGCAAGACTAATCGTTCCCTTGAAGTTTACCCTCAATTGGTAAAATCACCTTCTCTTTGTACCCATCATTGTCAAAGTGTTGATAAAAAGAGAGAATGGATTGAGGGGGAGTATAAACTTTCATAGGAAGCATTAGCTTTGATCAAATTCACCCTTGTATTTGGCTTTGCACCCTTAGAGATAACTATCCATACATGATAACCTGTTATGTATTTCATTTTCGATTTCTTTTGATAACATGTGCTACTAAGAGGTACTTTCCTTACTTCATGTGTGTAGGTACCTTTGCAATTTAATGTCAAAGGGGGAGAGAATGTCCAAGTTGTCTAAGGGGAGATATTGTATTATCTTCCACAGGGGGAGAGAATGCATATCTTGCCAAAGGGAGAGAATGCATGGTCAAAGGGGGAGAGTTGAAAGAAGAGAAAGCTTGGGAGCTAAAGAAGATGCATGACCAAAGAGAAAGATGAAAATGAAGCTTGAAGGATGATCAAGCTCCAAGCATCAAGAAGAATGAAGAAAAAGGAACTAAAGCCCAAGCTAAGAGAAGGAAGCATCCAAGAGATTTCAAGACCTGTCCAGCTTAGGGGGAGCTGAAGACTTAGTGTGTAAATTCGATGTTGAGTAAGTTGCAATCAAATTGCAAAGGGGGAGATTGTTAGGGATTTTGTGTTTTGCAATTTGATGGATGCATTATCATTTTAGCATCATTCGAATTTTCACACATGCATTGTTTTTTAAATACTTGAAATCTTCATTTACTCATGCATTTATTTTTGAAAAGAAGATTTTTGAATCAAGCATGTCTATGAGTTTAAACCTTTCAAATATAGTTAGGCAGTTTAGGTTTCGTGTTTTTAAAACTATTAGATTGATTTAAAACATGTTTCCAGACTTGATTCTATGGCCCATAACTCCCTCTAGTAAAATACTTTTGAGTAGCTTTTTACTTAATCGTTTAAGAAGGCAAAACTTTTTTTGGTGCTACAGTGATTTCGCTACAGTGTTTTGCTATAGTAATTTTCCTATAGTGTTTTCAGTCAACTGAACTGGATGTCGGTCGACCGAACTCAAGATGTCGGTCGACCGACACTTGACCGAACCCACTTCGGTTTGCGTTCCAGAATGATCAAAACACTACACCAAATCAGGGTTTTTACGGCGTGCAAATTACGGCTTGCATCAAGTGCACACTATAAATGATATAAAATTACGGCGTGCCTGAAATGCGAGTCATAAAAATTCCTTTTTTACTCTCTTTAACGGCGTGCGTGTCTCGCGTCGTAAATGAGTGTCAATTACGGCGTGATCTATGCGGATTGTGAATAAATACCTTTTTACGGCCTCCATCGCACATCGTAAATATCTATTGTTTCGTTACCTACACTTGCACGCCGTAACATTTTAACCCGCCAAAAATTTCAGGCAATATAATCCCTCTTTCGCGCGCTCTCTCCCTCTCTCTCTCTCACCTAGTCTCGTCTCCCCCTCTCGCTCTCATCTCAACTCCATCATGCAGCCCTCACCGTCTCCATTAACACACAAATCCCTCCCACCATCTCCAGAAAAACTCATCTAAAGAAGCCCATCTCTGTTATGCTCCCGCCCTAATCTCGCTCACTCATCCCTCTCTAGCCTTCGTCTCCCTCTCTTGCTCTCACCTCATCTCCATCACGTAGCCCTCACCCTCTCCCACCATCTCTAAAAAAACCCATCTAAGAAAACCCATCTCTGTTATGCCCTAATCTCCCTCGCTCATCCCTCTCTCGCTCTCTCCTTTTCTGGCCCTTCTCTCTCTCTCTCTCACCTCATTTCCATCACACAACCCTCACCCTCTCCCACCATCTCCCAAAAAACCCATCTCTGTTATACCAGGCGCAGACCCATCTCTCCTTCGGCAAGCACTACACGAGGGAGCGAAGCTGATTGACTCTGTCCTTGATGTTGTGAGAAAGAAGGCTGAGAACTGCGATTGTTTGCAAGGTGATTTTCTTTTTCTTCTTCTTCAGGTTTTAGCTTTTCTGTTTTTAGCATCAAATCTCATATTGAAGTTTTCAAATTTGTTTCTGGTTTTGTTAGTAGATCCTGAGATGTTCATTTCTGCTGTTTTGCTTGCAAGGTGATTTTCTTTTTCTTCTTCTTCAGGTTTTAGCTTTTCTATTTTTAGCATCAAATCTCATATTGTTGTTTTCAAATTTGTTTCTGGTTTTGTTAGTAGATCCTGAGATGTTCATTTCTGCTGTTTTGCTTTTGTGCTTGTCCAACTCTCTCTCCCTCTCTCTCTCTCTCTCTCTCTCTCTCTCTCTTCCCAGCCAAAGCTGTGAGAGTGGAAAGAAGGAAAAAAAATTTTTGTTCAAACAGCTTGGATCTGGACACAAAGAATTCCAGATCTCGTTCGCATTCTTCTCTATCTAAAACTTTCAAGGTGAGAATTTCTACTATCATTTGCTCCCTCTTGATGTTGTCTTTTTTCTTCTTCTTCTTTTTCGGTTTTCTGACGAGATCCTGTGATAATCGCTTCGGATTTTAGATTGTCTTCTCATATTCTTGCAGTTTTCTCCTTTATGATAGTTCTTTGGGTTGGATCTCTGGTATTTTGTGTTTTTTTTCCTCATTGTGAAATGGTGTTTATTGAACTTTCTATGGGCTATGATTGAACTTTCATGTGTGATATTATGAGATTCTTGCAGTTTTGTTTTGTGAATGGAATGTTTTGGGTGTTTTCAGTTGGAATTGCTAAAACTATTGCATTTTGTTGGACTGTTGCTTTTATTTGTTTTAGCTTTAGTAAAGAATTTATGGGTTTTGCTTGATTTATCTGATCAGTTTCTTATAGTTTTGCTTGGTGGGGTTCAGCCGTTTACCTAGTACAAGGGAAAGTTTTTTTTATATATTTTTACTAGGGTAGTGTTTGAAGAGAGGGCTGGTTGCTACTCAATTCTACTGCTTAGGCAGTAGAAGGTGTTTGTATTCATGTCTGTATGTATATTTCTTTTGTAGTTTCAAGGCACATTTTTCGCGAAGAAAAGGAAAAAAAATTAATTGATTTTTCTCGATGGAGAGGATTTTCATCTCCGAAGAGAGGGTCCTTTAGTTGTTTTTAGTATTGTTTATTAGTATGTCTTTGTAACTAGTACCTATTGTGCTTGTGCTTGAAGAATGGAAATTTTGGAGTTACTGTGTAAGATTTTCTATGATTCCTTTCTTGAGTTGATTGTATGGTATTTATTTGTACATGTATATGATGCTTGACTTGGATGTCTTCTGCTTTTATGTGTAAGAAGCTCTGCTTTTATGTCAACATGTATCCTAAGAATTGATAAGGCATTGGTCTATGCTATGTTTTCGACGACTTGAACCGGTTTGATTCAATGGTGAAATATCACTTTGATCCTCCATCTGTCTAATGGGGTTTTTCTCCATGGAATGTGTGTCCCATGCCTACAGAATTTAAACATAGTTAAGATGGATCTTGTTTATATGGATAACCGGATCTTTTTTCTTATTTGAAGAGTGCAAATTGTGTGGCTGTTCTAAATTTGGTGAACTGCTCACTGTTGGTTGGAAGCATTCCCTACGAGTTTTGAAGGTATCCTTATTTTGCAATGTTGGTTGGTAATGTGTGTTATCAAAAGCTAGGTGCCTAGTTGAAATGCTAAAAATCAGTGGCTATGTTGCTTGATAAAAATGGTTTTTCTTGCCCAAGCATATGCGGAAGCTTTGCGCATCAGGCTACCCCATTTTGTTTGATGGAGCATAAAACTAAAAATAGAATTAAAGAGGAATGACCAACAATCAATGCCATATGCATCCTTTTGACTAAGATAAGCAAAGCACTGATTTCTTAAAGAGGGTGCAGTCTTCATTTGGGTACACACTTGCCTGAGTAGGGAGTGAGCTGGGTTCATAATGTGTTCATAATGCACTCTTAGCTAAGTGTGTAGTCTGCTTGAACTACCAATTATAAGAAGAATTAATAGTTGAGTTCCCCAACTGCATCATGTTCATAGATTTTTTCTTGGAGGTTTGGTTGGGGTTGGCTTTAATAAGTCAATTGTTAAAGCAACCACACTGGTTTTATAAGCACTCGTAGAATTGTATATTTTGATTTGGTTTTTATTTCGTAAGTAGATGCATTTTGTTGCCTATTTGATTTGTTTTCTATGTCTAATGAGGTTGGCATTATTAAGGACATTGAATTTACTGAAAAGTAAAGTGCTAGCTTTTATATGAAGGAATACAGGAGCACTCTCACTCCAAAGTAATATGTGCCTTTAGTATCAAAGTAGCGCCACATTGCAAGGAAGCCCTAATACTAACCAACCTAATTAAAGCATTTATTGGCAATCAATGTTGATTCTCGACTCATGAGAAGAAATGAAAAGGTTTACGTCTGTAATAATCTGATGACATTAGCATATGAGCTTAACAGAATTCATGTAGCAGACCCATGACATAGCTGGATAAGGCTTCAATCATGATGATTATTAGCACATGACCTAAACCATCCATAATAGATTGATACGCTGAGCTATCAAATAATACAATTGATGTGGCTTATTTTGTTCTCCTAAATATAACAGGTATTTAGAGCTCCTTGTAAACTAAGTCTACCTGAATATGTACTAGGATTGCCTGTTAGCAATCCTATTTAACATATTGTTGTTAATATGGAGTAGAATTGCTTGCTGGCATCCTACTTTATTGATTTCTGTTGTAGGTTCTAATTATACATCCATTTCATAAATGATCCCATCTTAACAAACCCAATCCTGAATGAATTTGACTTGGGGATTTTCATGTGTAGGCCAACATCATAGTGATAGTTCATTAGACGATGGCGCTTCACGTTTGGACATTAAATGATGTAGTGAGGACTGAGGAACAACATGATTGAGGAGACGGTGAAAACATGGCTGTAAATATGATTTTAAGTGGAAAGATTGTGAGCTCACAAAGTATTATTGATTGATTTTGCTCATCCAAGAATGAAACTTGTCTAGGGTTCAATGCATAGAACAAACTGCAGAACAATGTACAGCTCTCGGAACATATAAATGTACAAAAAGAATTAAACCAGCATTAAGATTCACAAATCACAATCATCAGTAACAAGCATTAAGATTCCCCTTCACATGTAACATAGACCAAATATGTTCGAAAATTCAAACTCTTCCCTATAAAAACCCACCACCATCTGCATCCCACAAAAGCCATCTCCCATTACCCTCTATCTCAGACTCAAAGATTTCCTTCTAAAAGAAAAGAATTAGACATGAAGGCCTTTTCACTTCTTCTCTTGTTTCATCTCTTCCCTTTCTTTGGCTGTCTCTTGGATCGTAGCCAATTTCTAAAGACATTTCTTTTTGGAACTTCAACTTCTTCCTATCAGGTAACATATCAAAACATGCATGCCTCTCTCTCTCTCTCTCTAATATGTCATAATATACTTTTGGGGTTTGTGTTTTTAGTTGCTAATGATGATTCTCTGAGGCCAAAAGTTTTGGCATTGTTCCAAGTTATTATACACACAATCACAGTGTATATGAGGAGATGAAATGGCTATTTATGATTTCTTCTTTTATGTATTGTCTTTGTGAGATTGAAGGAGCATACTTGGAAGGTAACAAAAGTTTAAGCAATTGGGATGTTTTCTCTCACATACCAGGTAGTTGATTATTGCCTTCTGTTGCCACCCTCTGCCATCTTTCTTACTTGGGTTATCTTAGCCACAGATATTAAAACTAGACTTCTAGGCTAACCTTTGAATATTTCTAATTTGTAATTTTCTTTTGCTTCATGTTCAGGAAAAATCAAGGATGGGAGTAATGCAGATGTCGCTGATGACCATTACCATCTATACCTGGTAATAGAAGTCAAACATGTCCATATCTTTTGGGAAATTGTATCTTTTTCTCTCTCTTTTTCAGCAGAAGTATCCTTTCCTATTGGAATGCTTATGCTTGTGGTTTGATAGAAACACAGTACCTTTTCCTACTTCTTCTGTGAACATTGAATGACAATCTGATTAAGACAGCTTTTACAAAAAGGAGGATATTGAGCTGATGGGTTCCCTTGGAGTCAATTCCTACAGATTTTCCATATCATGGTCAAATACAGTGAGCATTTTAACCTTTCATTTGATCTCTTTGTTGTTTGTTACTCTGCTTTGATGGTGCTATTATATTCAACACCTGTTTACATCAAAGTTTCTTAGCCATGGAGATTCAATCCATGACCTCTGTTTTATCATCTTGCATCATTGCAGGGAAGATTTTGGATATTTCGCGGAGGTATGTTTCAAGGCTTTTGGTGACAGTGAAATACTGGACCACATTCTGCCAATGACTACATGTCACAATGCAACAGAAGTGAACCTACACTACTACTATATCTCTACATCTCTTTTAACATTTAAAAATTATTTGAGGTGGTGAAGTTATGTGCTACCTAATATTGCAGTAACGATTCTGTCAAATTTTGTTTATTTGTGCAAATTTTGCTGATAAGTATTGGAAGGACACAATTTTAGTTCCAGCTTCATGGGTATCTTTCTCGGGAGATTTTTTTTGTGCTTCACTTTTGTTGTATTAAGAGCAAATACTAAGGCTTTTGTTTCTAAAATTGTATTGGTAACATTGACATGTTGAAATATTGATTTCGTTTCTTCACTTTAGGTTGAAAGAGAACTACAAAGTTTAATAGATTTCATTCATGTATGGGCACAACTGTTTTGTATTGTTTGAATTTAGTTTCAATTTAACAGGATATTAATGGTTTACATTCAATTTTTTTATTTAGAAAAAAAAACACAATCACGGCGCGCGATGCACGCCGTATATTGGATCTTTCCAATCCTTTTGCGGCCCTCTTTGCACGTCGTAAATTCGTTCTAGAAACCCATTTACGGCCTACGCCTACACGCCGTAACAACGATTTACAAAATTAATTTACGGCCTGCGCGTGCACGTCATTATTACATATTCTAATACGTTTTTACGGCGTGTCATGTGCATCGAAAGCTAAAAGTAATCAACTCTTTAACGGCCCTCCCAGTGCATCGTAAAAGACCTTCATTAACGGCATTCGTTTAGCGCCGTGAATATGTTCTGAAAGTCATAGCAAGCTTCACTTATGGCGTGCATTTGAGTATGTTACGGCCCACAAATGCGCGTCGTTAATACATATATCCTTTTACGGCTGGAGCTTTTACGGCTCGATACTTTGCGCCAGGAAACTTGGTTTACGGCGCAAAATGCACGCCGTAAAAGACCAGGTTTGGCGTAGTGAAACTAGTTGTTTTCTGACCGTTGGGAGTTCGGTTGACCGACAATAGAGCCGTTGGACAGTTTTCTCTATATAAAAAGATCATTCCTAGGACAAATGTGAGGATCCAAGAGACCATTCTTAAGGTATTTTGAGACCAAACAAAGGGGAATGAGCTAAGGGAGGCTAGTTAGTCAAAAAGGAAAGTTAAAGTTTGGAATCATAAGTAAATCTTCTATGTAAGCTTAGTTTTCCTTTTCACATATTTTCATGCTTTGCTTAAATTATTAGTAAATCTTTTTAGGCATGTTAACTATGATTTGTTGTCTCCTTAACATATATATATATATATATGTGTTGAACTGATTTATTGTTTTGGATACATCACCTTGATTCAAACCAAGTAGGACTCAAATTAGTATATCTAAGTGAATCATGTTTTGAAATCATCTTTGAAATTATATGTAACATGATTCCTATACTTGGTTGAATATTTGGTTGTTGTTTTTCATCATAATAAAATCATTTTCAAATCTATCTTATGTTTTGGATTCAACAACTTCACAAATCACATGTATTTTGTTTTAAAGTTTCACACAACTTGCTTAGCATTGATATACATCATTTTCAAGTAGGTTTTTAAATTACATGTGATTTGTTCCTTCACTTCAATCAAATCTATTTTTGTGTTTTACACTTTCAAAAGCTTTAAGCTTACATTCATTGAGCTATCATTTTTAACTTGATTGAAGTTTTTCACACACACACCATGTGCATTCATCTTTGTATTTCATAAAGTGTTGTGTGAGTTTGTTTTAATTTTCATATCAGCCTAATTAAGAGACAAATGTAATGAGCTTTAATTGTGTCTCTTAAAGTGTTTGTGTAGACACTTCTTTGAGAAAATTATCTTGTAAAGGTTATTGCTTAGCCTAAGAAAAGCATAGTGTAGAGGTTATTGCTTAGCCTTGGAAAAGCATCTTGTAAAGGTTATTGCTTAGCCTAGAAAAGCACATTGATAGGTTATTGTTTAGCCTAGAAAAACGTCATTGTAAACGTTATTGCTTAGCCAATTGAAAAGCATAGATAGTGGAAATCCGGTGGGGTGTTGGATCACAAACCGGTAGTGGATGTAGGCATTGAGGCCGAACCATTATAAATCATTGTGTGTTGGTGAATGCTTTGTGACGATTATTTTTGTTAGCTTCCGCATTTTAGTTCTATATCATCACTTGTGACTAATTAAATTAAAGAAGTTTAAAATTTTTCATTATTGCTCACTAAGTTGTAGCTCACCCTATTCACCCCCTATCTGGGGTAAGGATCCCGGACTTTCAAGCATGCCCTAAGCAGAGGGTGGACGGGGAACCTAACCCCTCCCTCTATTATTGAGACTAACGGGAATGGTATCCAGCCATCCCGGAAGGACCGACCCTCAAAGAGGTTCTTCGGGTCATCTAGTTCCGTTGGGAGTTCCTCTAGGACCCCATACATCTCCCTGAAGCAGGCCATGGCCTCAGGGGTCTCCTCCCAACTCCTATAATATCCCATTCTTCTACGGGTGGTGATACTGGAAAAGGGGCAGAGACAGAAACCCTAAACCCTAGAGCAAAACCCCTAGACAGAGAAAGGCGGTGCACAAAAGGCAGGGATAGGGGGGAAAACTCACAGAGAAGGAGACAAACTCCGTGCTCCGGTTCGCTAAGTCAAACTTCCAGCAAAACTCCGGTAGGGGTCTCTTCTCTCTTGCAGCAAAGCTTTCTTTGATTAAATGCTAAAGTGAAAGAGACGAAGGGAGAAAAGCCCTATTTATAGACGGTATGGCGCCCGTTCCAATTCCTGAAGGCACGCATCGCTTCAATTTCGTTGAATGACCAACCAGATGGAGACACATGGCACTGCCAGTTAATCTCGCACAGAGATTCAGACGCTACATTTATTGCCTTGGGAAAGCGAAACATCAGCATGCTATTTATTGCCTCAGGCTGATAAAGCGTCACGTACCTAATATTTATCACCTCGGTCAGACGAAGCGTCACCGGCGTGCTATTTATTGTCTCAGAAAGGCAAACAGACTTCGTGTTAAAGATCAGATGTCACCAGCCAAACATCGAGATGAATTTAAAAAATTAATACCTCAAATCCTCTCAACACGATACTTAGCTCCCGACCTCAAAAAAGTTAGAGAACTCCAAGAAGTCGCGACCTGGGGGGCAATTGTGTGGGGTGTTTTCCTAAGAGTAGGATTACGGTAGTCTCGATAGCAGTACCAGCTCAGCTCATCCCGGTCTCGGTATCCAAGTTCGGCTATAGTGCCAAGATCCATCTAGTTCGGTAACGATACCAACTAGACATCTCATCTCACCTCAACAAACAGTGCCAGCTTGAGCCAGCCTTGGTAAGAGTACTGACTGAGCTCATCTCGGTCTCAATTAAGGCACCTCGGCAATAGTGCCAGGATGCATCCAAATCTAGCCTAAATATCATCTTCAGCTCAATCTGTCCACATGGCCACATCTGGCCATGATTATACTTTCATAAAGTTACGGCTACGTTGCAGAACGTGCTGACAGACAAGACAGGCGCCAGATAGTGATCAGGTGTTGTCTTGATCAATCACATCCACATTAATACCAGAGGTCATCTCTTGATTCGATCAGACAGTATCTATTGGAAATAGGTGGGCCTCGTGGATAGGGATTTTCAAAACTTTTGACCCACTTGACTTAGGGACCAACTATCCATAAGGCTATAAAACCCAATTCAGGATCCATGTCCTTAATCTCAGCCATCATGATCAGTAAATAAATCTATCAAAAAGATAGAACAGCAGTCAACAAGCATCCATAAAAATCTACAACATGCAAGGAAGAAGATTATACCTTTGGAGCTCGGTTGTGCTCTAATGGAGAAGTTGCGTCTTTCTTTGATGATGAAACTCTTTCATGTATCGAATAGGAATCTCCAAGACCTATTGATCTTCCACGCTATAACCCACTTATCAGATCTCTTTTCTCAAGAAGATGGGTGTGATCTCCAAGAAAAAACCCTACTAGAAACTCCAAGGAACTAGAAAAGAACTAGAAGAGAAAGAGGAGGAGGAAGAATTGTGCAACTCTGACACTAAGGGGTGTATTCCCCTTTAAATAGCCCTCAAGTCTCCTCTTTTAACTCTCTTACTAATTTGTATTAGAAGTCACACTTCCACACTAATTAGTAACATACTATTACTACTATTAGAAGTCTCACTTCAAATAGAAATAGTAAGTTTCTAATTCCTTTTTTTTTTTGAGTTCAAGTAGAATTAATAATGATCCAATCTTAGGCTAGCGTGGGGACTACTAGGGATTCCAAAAAAAAATGGCTCCAACTGGGACACGCGACCCCACATCTCATGTGGAATCCGGACCCACAGTTAATTGCAAATAACACCACTATATAAATGCAATTTCACTCCAGTCTTAGGAATAAATTACAATGAAGACCCTAAACTTCCCAATTACCACAAGTAGGCCCCTCCATCATTATCCATGGATCAATTGGAATAAATCAATCTCATCCAATCTTAGATCCACATCTTATAATCCTTGAGCCCCAATTATTCACAGTGATCATCAGTACCATCCAATTAACTCTTAATCGAGATGGGTGCGCACTTACTAATGATAGATCCATTAATTGGCACAAGAGAATAATATACATAGATTCCATCTTGACCATTGCATGTTCCCATAGTTCTACTACCACGTACCCAAGACACCGAGGTGTTGACCTACAGTTGGCCTCACTCATTGGTGACTCAAAGCAAATGAATAGATAGAAACTTGAGTTCATCAATGTCTCAGGATTGAGAGCCTATTGCTAGGGAATTATGAGAGTAGTCCTTAAAATCGAGACAGTATTTCATAAGGTGATTCTCATAGTCTTTCAATACATCCAATGTACCAGTACTATGATCCAGAATCTTACATTCTGATGATCAAGACAAATCACATTATCTCATAGTAATCAAGGTGCTGCAACCTTATCAGATGAGATGCCCAGTCTCATCACTGGCTGTGAAGATTTTTTTTTAAGTATAAGATTGGTGACACATATCTCCCGTATGTGGATCTCATTCATATATATATCACATCTAATATACTAATGGGACCCAGTTCATCTCATGAACCATTATGTCATATGTATTGGTCATGTGCATTAAGTAATAAAACACCATTCATCTCATGAAAGGAAAGCATGATTTTATTGATAAATAAAGAAATTAATCAATTTATTACATCAATTGATGGATTGAGACCATACAATCTAACAGTATCTCCACCTACCCCCACTAAGGGTGCACCAGGTGAAATCTCTACACATAGAGGGATACCAATCCCTTCTTAGGTACGCTGAATTATGCAATAACACGCATTATTAGGCTGAATGTCTTACATTCCATAGCGCGTTACAGAACGCCTTGCATAAGAGCATACTTGCCTCTCATTTCCATCCTTTGTTCCGTGATAGCACTAACTCAAGCATCAGAGAGCCTTCGGCTGACGGCAACCATGGTCTCTGATCTCTATTTCTCCTTTCATTCAGGTTCTAAGGCGATCCATCTTCCCCAAAGAAGTTTCAATAGCAAATCACGAGTCTCACACTAACCTAATCTGAGTCCTTAACTTTTAGGCACTCACATCACCCTAGATGACTCCTTGTGTTTATAAAAGTACTTAAACCTGTATCAACTCAGGTATTAGCTTCAGCAGAAATGAGAGTTCACGCTGGGAGAACCTGGGCCTAGTGGTTGCCTCCACATGAAGTCCTCCTTCTTCCTCGGCTGGCATGGTGAACTCAGAAAGCGCTTCTCTGATCACTCTAACTAGATCGACAATTATATCGTCGATTCCCATCAGGTGCTGCATGTAAACCGCCTGGGGCACATTGTTGAATCCCAAAATGTTATAATTAGAGAAATTGGAACATGAGAACGTTAGATTCGATTATAAGACGCACGCATCACCAGGCCCAATAGGTCCAGCCCTGTATGTACTGGGTGCTTGTCTGTGAAAACTCAGCCAATTCTAGGCAGCATGTTTGGTTTGTAGGATAATCCTAACTAATTGGAGAGGAATTACAATCCTTACCATGTAGGAATGCAGGATTTGCGATGCACCTTGGGTCAGTGATTGGTACTGTGGTATGAACGGCCCACAATCGTTCGGATGGCTCAAAAAGGTTCCCTAATGAAGGTCCCAGCCATCAAATATTCCCAGAAGTAGGCCTACTTTTTTTAGACGTGCTTTTTCATAGTGTTCTTAATGGACCAAAAATGAATGACTGGATCTTCCACTAGTGAATATTGTTGAGGAAGATTCGAGTCACTTGCTCGGATCACTAAACCATGACACATCCAGATTTGCATCACAACTCACGAGATTCAGGACTATATACAACTTGGCAGTCCAAGCCCATATGCTTATCAAAAATATTATTTCCCGGAAAATACCATCTTGGGAATTGTTGGGATATTTTAAAACTTGATATTTTTGGATATTATTGGGAAAGTTTTAAAAAGATTAAATGATTAAACTACGAAATTAATACAAAATCAATAAAATTACTGTAAAAAATATAAGTTTTTAGAAATTTCCCTATTTTCACATTTTTATTGATTTTCCAGATTTGACCGGAATATTTTCATTTTGCGGTGATTTATTGATGTTATTAGGAATATAATGTTTGTTATATATCGTGATAATTGCCAATATTTGGGACAATGCTCTTATCCACTTACCCAGGCATATTCGTAAAATCATAGTTAAAAGGCTAGGCCTGGGTTGGCCAACGTTTTAACACGAAGGAATACAATGTTGATACTGGGCTGGGCTAGAGCCTCATTATTGTCCCCACAGGTTAAAGTAGGAGCACATATTAGGACCGGAATTAAATTGGGACAAATTTGTCCAATGTTCGAGCCCTAAATCAGACGCGTACGGTCTTCTGATTTATTGTATAGGCTCATGCCACACCAAGCGACTATGAATGGGTTGTGCCTGATTCATTAATTGTTCAAATATCATTATGAGGAAACTGTCAGTAAATCTTCTAGTTTGGGTTTTCTTCCCAGCATATTCCATTATCAGGAATATGTTGTAAGATCCGTCCCACTAATTATTTTTATTATATTTTAATTAGAATATTATATTTATTTTAAATAAATGTATTTTAGTTATTTAAGTGGTTAGGATTAAGTGGGGCACACGTTAGAGTAGATGCGTGGATTGGTGAGTTGGGTTAATGGGTAAGTGACTTGACCCGCAGTTTGACCCAATAACTTAAGCCCAAGGAATATTCCCTCTCTTAACTTAATCCCTATTTTACAAACGCACGTCTTATCTCTCCCCACTTATCTCTGCAACTCCTCCTGGCTCCTTTTCGTCTTCTTCCTCTTTTAACTTCCCAAGCCATTGCAGCTTTAGAATCCAGCCATCGGAATCAAGATCAGAGGATACCATCATTCTTGGTTCGACTTTCTTATCTGAAGTAACCATCTCCTCAAACCATTAGGAGTAGATCTATACTTTTATGTTACATTCTTAATCTTTCCAATGTTAGGTTTTGGGTAGGAATACCATAGATCTATTCATCTGAACATTCTTATCCAATCTTCTATATCAGATTGGTGTTGGGATTGTGATCGAGCGCCGTGGTAATCTTGGTTTGGGTATTGGTTAGGATTTGTTGCATTTTCTTCAAACCCCGGTGAAAGGCAAGTACATTATCATGATTTGTTATTGAATATGTGTTTTAATCTTTGATTCCTATCTAATGCATATAGGTTTGTTTAATTGCCCTTTTCTAAATGATAATGATAGATTAGGGATTTTGGATGGATGTTTGGGATATTTGATGATTTAGGAATGTGAATGTAGATTCCATTTTATTTCTAATGGAATGTGATTCGTATGAATTTTGGGATGGATTAGACTCCCCTTTGGTACAAGGAGAAAAATTGATGAAAAAGGGGAAAAACCCCAAATTTTTGTGATTGCATGAACTGGCCAACGAACTGAATGTCAAACGTTCGAACGATGCCATTGAACGTTCGAAGGTTCAAGTTTAGGCTCGTCTGGGCCAAAGGGGCAGAAGCATCAAATGTTCGAACGTGCCACATGAACGTTTAAATGTTTCACTTTTCTCACTCCTGAGCTGTCGCGACCTCGGAACGGAGCCCCGGGCCCGCGACGTTGTTGTTGTTGTTGTGTACATTGGAGATATACTTTCCCACAGGTTCCCGCGGTGAGGATTCCCAAAGACACGCGGAATCTGGCTCACACGATCAAGTTTGCAGAAGCGTGTAGCAAAACACATCAAGATAAGCACCAATAAAATATTTAAGTGCCATAACCAATAGTAACAAAACATAGTATCAAAGGAAGAAGTTAAAATGGCATTCCCATCATAGTTCAAGTTATAAGACTAACACGAAAGTAAGTTAAGTTTTTATTACAACCCATAAGAGGCCAATACACTTCTCCAAAATAATCAAAGGAAACCCCAAAACAAAATGATGACGAGACTCAAGAACCCGCCCGATGTCTAGATGACATCGTCGGGCTGCCACTCTCTCACAGGGGTTGGCTCACAAGCCTCCTCCTGACGCTCCTCCTCAAAGGCAACGTCTCCTGCACCTGGGCACCAACAAACAAGGGTCAAACACAACGGTTTGGCAGGTAATCAATTTAGGTGCAAGCATGGAACAATAAACGTTTTTTTAGAAACCATATAAGCAAATCCCCAATTTGAAATACTACAATGACTGAGATACGTTTTCGAAATTACATATAAAGCTGAAATACTAAATCAACTAGCATGAGTACATAATATATCATGAATAGTCATCATCCACAAAGAGCCCATCCTTTCTCTATCATTTATATAATGAAAAGAGCAAGCACGCACGACAAACACGATATACATAATATAATCACGACACGATTTCCCACAAAGACGGGAATTCCGGCCGCGGAACCAGACACGCACGATGTGTAATAAATACACGACCAATCTGCAGACAGTCCACATGTTTAAGGACCCCCAGACAGTGGATCAAACTGAAAGGGCAGTCCAAGCTGAGTGGTGTTTACTTAATTCATGAATACACAAAACACGCGAAACACTATCAAAATATGTCGAGATAAAAAGGGGGAAATCACTTATCAAAACACGATGAACACGACTACCAAAGGCATAATTAATATGCATAACATGCTTAGGAAGTGATCCCCTTTTTCTTGAAACAATTCTTCAAAACAAGCTTATACTTGAAATCCAAAACGAGTACACGATGGTACTTATCGTACCAAAACGGAATTCAAACACGAAATCTGACAAGCATGTGTTAAAGCTGCTAATTGACCTTTGTGTAATTGGGACCCCAAATGTCGGAATATACAAGAATTGGTGTCCCCGAAGTTGGGTTGCATTTCGAAGTTCCATTTACACAATGTCAAGTCAAAACCCTTAACATAGTCTAGTTTTTCAACCTTAAAGAAAATACAGGAATGAAATAATTCTTCTTCCTGAATCTGGCAGGTTCGCTCGAGCGAGACAGTTCGCTCGAGCGGATAATAAGTGCGCTCGAACGGACAGCTCTCTGTCTTGCTCCAGATTATACAGAGGGCAGTTCGCTCGAGCGGACAGCTCTCTGTCTGCGCTCGGACCAAACAGAGGCTTCGTCGCTCGAGCGGACAGGCTTCTGCCTGTGCTCGCAGAGTGTAGAAAATGCCTTTCTCTTGCACATCTTCCACTACATTTTTCTCCTCCTTCTCATCCATACATCACATACAATCCCTTGAGCCTTCATGCTCACCAAGGGTTCATTTCCACCATTTCACACATCCAAATCCAATAAAACATAACGATGAAGCTTGTAAACAAGTTTAATGCACAATTTCTAAAATACAATGAAATCAAAATACACATGCATCATTTCCTAGAGAGATTACTTGCCTTGCTCAATGCTAACAATCCTCTCAAGCACTTCACTCAAGCTATTCCAACACTACAAGAAAACCCAAGAGAAAACCACTCAAAACTCAATCAAAATGGAAACAAAGAACTCATTTTTACAAAAAGGGTTTTCAAATGAAAAACAAGGTCTTTAAGGAACCAAAAGACTTCATGAAAAGTATGGGTTGAAGCTCTTACCTAGAAATGCCCAAACAAAAGGAATGAAAACCAATGGAGAGCTTTCCCAACTTTAGCTTTCAAGAAGAAGGTATCAATAGGAAGCTTGAGATGAGAGGAAGAAGATGATGGCCTTGGAATCTTCTTTGGAGATCTATAGCTAGAGCATGCAAGATGAATGAAGTGGAAGGGAAAGAAGGTTTCTTACCCTAGGTTAAGAGAGTTGCAGGATTTTGGTAAAGTGAATGAAAGAGATGAGGGTTTGGCTTAAAACCTTAGCAAATGGGCCCAATTAACTTGAACTTTGAAACGACGAAAACATGATCTTGTGGGCCTCGAATGACTTCGACGAAGAAGGATAAAACGATCCTCGAAATATCTAGTTTCCAAAAAGTATATTTTTGACATGGTTTTGAGATCTCGAAAATTATGTCCAGATTTGTGCATAAAAGACAATTTTACCCTCTTTGGGCCAAAACTTGGGTTTTTGGGCTTCAAACATGAATGTGCTTAAGACGAAAGTTGTAACACATAGAAAAATCATTCAATTGAAATCAAAATCACAATCACACGGAAACCGATACGATCTTCCCAAGCTTACACGGGCACTCAGGCCTTCCTGAGTGTGTCTAACTAATGCTAACGTTATCAAAATTCCCAAAGCTATATCCAAGACTAAAACTAATCACTTCTAACCCAACGACAATTAAACCCACTTAGGACTAAACACATACTAATCACACACTAATCGACAAGGTCTGGGTCGGGGTCTAACATGAGCCAAAAACCCAAGACCCCAAACGTTCGAACGTTGGTCTCGTACATTTGAGCGTTCAATGCACTTGGGCATTTCATGATTCTTTCCGACCGATTTGGCTCTGTATCATTTGGGGATTTATGGTATCATGTATTGGGCTTCATATGGATTTAATGACCTTAAATTATCTACCTGAACTTGACATAAGAACTGTCTTTGGGGATATGGTATCTTATGGACATAGGATTCAAATACTTGTTATGATTTTAATGAACTCTAGCAAGAAAGGGTCAATACATCTTTATTGGAAATCCTTCATTGGATCTATGCACCATGAATTTCCAGTGATATAATGTCCCTAGCTCATTAGCAGTTATTATTGTGTGTTAACGAGTATATGAATATATGTCTAACCTTAGGATTGATTCATATCTATGTCTTGACCTTCGCATGCATATCTTGGTTTAAGTTATATATTCCTTTAGATGCATACCTTATTATGTGTTATGGACCATGAGGTGGCTTGGCAAATTATGTATGATGATTCGATTATGATATGGAATGTGGAATGGCCAGCACTTCACTTTGACTTAGGACTCTTGTGTCAGAGCATTATTATTCGGGTCTATCGTGCATATTTTCTTACGTTTATGTGGGTCATTTATGGACAATTGCCGATCGATATATGGAAGGTTGATCACCGATGTGACCGGATTATTTATAATCCGCTTTGAATGTGAACAGGTTATCCTAATACTTTGATAGGTTTATGACCATCGACGTTATGGATGGACTCTCCCGATTATGTATGGTTGACCACCACAACAGGGACACTTGTCTCCGTGTGAATTATATTGCTTTGTTTTATTTGGATTTATGTCATATGTTCTTTCTTGTCATTATCTTTGTCATTACTTCTATATGATCTCACTTGTCTTTACTCAATTAGTTATTGTATCTTAATTTCGAATTATGATCATGTTCTTGATATTACTTTGTAATATTTGGTGGATAGGTACCAAGCCCTACTTTACCGAGGAGACGGACGAGGATCAAACGTTTCAAACGTTTGAGCCAATTGACGAACTCGAGTGGGATGCCGAAGATGGCTTTGGAGCCCTCTGAGCCATCATGAGAGTGAATGTCATCTTAGAAATTCTTAGATGAACTTTCTTTTAGTGTTGATAAACATTTCCTTAGTAATTGTTTAATTTATTCCTCAACTGTAACTATTAATGTTTATTTGATTTTCGTGTGGGATCTTATTTAAGAACTTTGAATACCAATTGAATAAAGCTTCCATTGCATTTAATGAAATTTATTTTGACTCACCACACTTTGAAAATTTTGTGGGTCCACTTTTGGATGCTTGTGTTGTATTAAACACAAGAATTTGCATTTGATTTAATTTTTCACGATTTTTCCCCAATTCTTATTTTGGGGACATGATAGTTGGTATCGGAGCCTGCACGATCTTCGGATATTAAAAATGGTCATAAACAATGGGACGTGGTGAGGATTGCAATTTTCGTTAGATAGGCTTTACGTGCTAACTGTAAAGTCTATATAATTGTTTGTTAGCTTGTTTCATAGGATCTAAACTATTATTATTTTATAATAGATCATGGCACAGCGTACGACCAGATCTTAGGACAAGGAACCTGGGAATCGATCGAACAATCCAGACGACCGTTTTAATCAAATTTTGCAAGCTTTTATGCAATCACAGACTACTCAGAATGAACAACAAAAAGGAGCTGAGGCAGAACGAGCTGCAGAGAAACAACAAGAAAGAGAAGATAGAGCTACCGAGATAGCACAAGCAAATCATGATAAAACAGTAGTTCAGGCTTAGATCATAGCATTAATTGATAGAGCAGCCCAGCCAGTACAAGTGGTCATGCTTCATCAGAAAGTTGATCCTAATGATCTCTATGTGAAATTTAGGAAGAGGCTTCCTCCTGAGTTTCACGGGTCAGAAGATCCCATGGCAGCAGATGACTTTATATAGCAGCTTGAGCAAATCTTTGCAGTTTTCCATTATACTCAAAAGTAGCGAGTTAACTTGGCAGCCTACATGTTCAGAGGGATAGCTCTCCAATGGTGGAATTCTGTGAAAGCAGTAGTGCAAGCAAAGGCAGTGGTTAAAGAGAATTCATGGGACACATTTACCTAGGAGGTTTTTTTTTTTTTTTGAAGAATAAGAATTCATGGGACACATTTACCAAGGAGATTACACGATTGAAACCCTATCATCCAAATCAGATACATAGGATTTTAAAGGGGCATACCCCTCTAGGAACAAAGAGATAGAGATAATAATAATTTATGCCCAGAGCTCGGGCAATAAGCTACAAACCAGTGTGACTAGTAGAGGACCTCCATTTCATTGGCATTAACTCGACTGGCATTTACCATGGAATTCATGGATAAATTTATTCCCAAATATGTCAAGGATCAATGGAAGAGAGATTTCCAGAACTTGGTGCAAGGTGACATGTCAGTGTAGCAGTATGAGCAGCAGTTCACCAGATTGGCTAAGTATGCTCCTACACTAGTAGTTCCGGAAGAAGAGAAAATCAGGCATTTTCTTGATGGGTTATCAGCTAATATCTACATGATGATTGGAGACAATCAACGCCCGACATTCCAGGAGACTGTAAAGAGTGCATATTGGGTTGAAGGTGCACTAAGGAAGAAGACAGCGGAATGGCAGGTCAAATTCCAGCAACATCAGATAAGACAATCTTCTAACAAAGGCAACTCGAAGAAAAGGAAGTTTCAAGGTCAACCCTTGGTTAGTAAGAGACAACTGTGTGGACGGTGCGGGAAGAATCATCCTACTGAGCAGTGCTACAAGGAGACTGGAGCATGTTTTCATTGTGGACAGTTCGGACATCGAGTTCGCGATTGTCCCAACAGGGGTAGTCAGTTGCCAGCATCTCAGGTACAAGCCTCTTGTGCCCCAGTGCAACAGGCACGGAGAGAGCACCTCCATAAGGACTACAGTAGGTTTATCGGGCCCCACAGCGCTAGATGTATCGAGCACCAGCTCCTCAGTACCAGTAGTATAGGGATGCAATGCCACAGCAGCAGAGGCCAACTCTAGGACAGCAGAGACCAGTGTAGGGACAACAGAGGCAGTTCCAGCAACAGAAGCAATAGCAACCAGTGGGCCAACCAATAGCACCGAGGCCAGTGCGAAGGCAGCAAAACCAAGCTCAACAGATGGGCAGAGTTTATGAAGTTACACATGAGGATGCAAATGCTTCTGCAGAAGTTGTGGAAGGTATTGTTCTAATCTCAGAGGTAGAAGCTAAGGCCATTTTTTACCCAGGCTCTACTCATTCATTTGTTTTCCATATTTTGCTAGATATATCAATGAGGTTGTAGTAAGATTAGATGTTGCTTTAGTAGTTGGTACTCTAGTGGGTAAATAGGTACGTTGCCACCAATTTTTTCTAAGTACCCGAGTTCAAGTTAGAGATTTCATTTTTCCTGCAAATTTGATACTTTTAATGATGAAAGATTTCGATGTCATACTTGTATAGATTGGCTAGCGACCTATAGAGAAGTGATGGACTATTTTAACAAAACCATCAAGTTATCATAGCATTCAGATACTGTTGAATTCGTTGGGCGAAGGAGACCGATTCAGACATGCTGGATCTCGGCATTGAAAACAGAAAGATTGTTGAAGTCTGGATGTGAAGGATACTTGGCGTTTATCACGGAGGATAAACAGTCCAAAGGGGTGGAGGATATTCCAGTGGTCTGTGAGTTTCCGGATGTTTTTCTCGATGAGATTATAGGCTTACCTCTAGTCAGGGAGATAGACTTCTCGATTGAATTAGTACCGGGGACAGCTTCAATTTCCAAAGCTCCTTATAGGATGGCTCCAGAAGAACTCCGAGAGTTGAAAACCCAATTACAGGATTTGTTGGACAAGATATTTGTGAGGCCAAGTGTATTACCTTGCGGTGCACCGGTCCTATTTGTAAAGAAGAAGGATGGCTCCATGAGAATGTGCATAGATTATAGACAACTTAATCAGGTCACAATCAAGAACAAATACCCTCTCCCAAGGATCGATGAATTGTTTGATCAGCTTTAGGGAGCTGAATATTTCTCAAAGATAGACTTGAGATCAGGATATCACCAGCTTAGAATTTGAGATCAAGATATTCAAAAGACAACATTCAGAATAAGATATGGCCCCTACAAGTGTTTGGTAATTCTGTTTGGGTTATCTAATTATGAGACCCTGACCCGAGTGGCCTCGATTAGCACTAATTAAGTGGTGTTTTAGATCTAAGTGAGATTAGTGGATGTCGATTAAGTTGAGATTAGAATAGCTTTTTATAGCTTTGGGGAATTTTGAGTGCCTTCTTGATCCAGTGGGACCCTTTAGGGGTTCCTTTAGTGACTTTGCGTGTACTTAGGGGATTATTCGAGATTTCCATCCATTCGTGTTTTAGCCTCTACCACTTCCATGTTGACTTCATTTCTGTTCGAGACCCCGAAACCCGACTTTTATAACTTCGAGGGCAAAACAATCCTTTTACACCCAATCTGGACACAAAATTCGATGTTCCCAAAACCCTTGAAATATATACTTTTTGTAAACTAGATTTTTCGACGATCACTTTTCCCTTCTTCGTCGAATTCATCCAAGGCTCGAAAACCCATGGTTTAGCTCAACAAACCTTGTAAGTTATGGGACCCATCCCCACTTTATATATATATATTTATAGCGAGCCTGTCTTCTTCTTCTTTCTCATGTTCTTGTGGAAGGAAAATCTCTAGCCCTAGGGTTATTCTTCTTGGTTTTCTTGCTTCTTCCTTCATCTTCAATCCACTACCAAGCTCTTGCCATTGAAGCAATGGAGGTCATCATCTTCTTCCTCTCCTTGAGAGCTCTCCTTGGATACCATTAGAAGTGAAAACCAACCACATTAGAACTTCCTTTGAGCTAGTCTTCCCATTTGAAGACCTTGCAAGCAAGTTATTTCCCTCAATTTCTAGATATATGTTCTTCTACCCTGGGAGAAGCTTCACCTTCATTATTGCAAGCTTTCTCTTCCCCATTCCTTGTTTTGACCATTTAGGGTTTGTGTTTAGGGCCTTTTTTGAATGTATTGTAGGTTGGCTTTTGAGAGAGTGTGATTAGGAGCTTGATTTGCTAACTTGAACCCAAGGCAAGTGGATGAATTGATTGTTTTGATTATTAGCATGTTTTGTGAGAAAAACTTGATTTCATTAATGGTTTTGATGATTTTAATACTTGCTTCTTGCTATGATTAATATGGATATCAAGTTTTACATATTGATGAGTCTATTTCTCTCTTGTTATATCTTAGAAAAATATGTAACTTTTTTTGGTTAAATATTGATTTTTGTTGCACATGGATCTTCATACGTGATGGGTTTTCTAAGGTGAGTGCATTGGATGATGGATGCATTTTGGGGAATGTTTTAATGGAGAAGGAATGTGGTTTGGAGGTGGTTATAAGCCCTACTTTTGGGTGTAAGAATAGAGGCTCAAAAGGGATTTGCAAGAGAAGAGAGGAAAAAGCCAAACCGAACATCAGAAATAGATTCTGTGACAATTCGCTCAAGCCAACCCGACAATTCGCTTGAGCCAACCCATCCAGAGGACAGTTGGCTCGAGCCAACTTGACAATTCGCTCAAGCCAACCTGACCTGGGAAGGTCTGCTCGAGCGAACCCCTCACAGAGAGCAGTTAGCTCGAGTGAACTTCGAGTCCACTCAAGCCAACTGTGCAGTGGGTCTGAGAGTCAATGCAGGAAGTCTTAAAATGTTCTTCTAAGGCTTAGGGAGGTATTGTTTGGAGCCCCAATGCGATGGTAAGACCGATAAAGTGAAAAGTGGAACTTGATTGAAGAAGAAACCCCATCATGAAGATTCATAAAGGATTATTTGACTTGTTGATTTGTATAGGGAGCTTGGAATGTCCTTAATTTCATCAAGTACCAAGCCAGTGGCAAAAACTGACATACGGGACCGCTATACATCTTGATTCAAATCTTGGATTCTCCCAGTATGGTCCAGTATTTTGTGGAGATCCTTTAATATTTCTTTTCATTTGGATTTTATACGGACTCCCCTGTTTTCACGTGATTTTACTAGCCCTGCTTCAGAAATACTGATTTGTGCACTTTAAGTGTCCTACTATCCTTGTATATACATGACCAGACATGAATGTGGTTTATGTGCCTATGGGCACCCTGTCCCGCCTGCTTAGGTGTTACACATCTACTTATATATATTTGTATATATCTTGATTGCTTTCTCGTAACCTATAAGTCGGCACCACTAAACTTGGACAACCTTGTTGGCCTAATCCACAGACTTGGCATCCCCCTCTTGCTCCTGCCAGTTGCAATCTGGATCCTGCTTGTCCCGTTACCTGGTTCCGCGACCGTGGTCTTGTCTAGCTACATGTATATATATATATATCTAGTTGGTCCTCGTCACCTTGAGTGTCCGAGACCAATGCCCCTAGCTTGCTCTCATCACATTAGTGATGGAGGATTTAGCTCAGTGTGGTTGCCATCTTGCCAGTTCCCTGTTCCTTGGTACCTTTCATGTTTTATATTGCACATGTGTTTTCTAACTGATAATGCATTCTCTTTCATGGAATTTATTGCTTAAGCAAGTTTTTAATGTTTTCCAAGGTATATTCAATTACTTTTGGTTATTATATCTTTTCACCCACCTGCCAAACCGTCGTGTCTGACCCACTCTTTGGTACTCAGGTCCAGATGCCGGTTATCCCGAGGAAGATCCAGAGGAGGCGGCCGGAGAGCTGCAACATATAGGAGAGTGGCAGGCAAACGATGTCGTCTAGACATTGGTTGAGCTCCGAGAGACAACACATTTTGGGAATGTGGTTAACCTATTCCTTTGGGATTTTTATTGGTTATACTGGCCTTTGTTGGCCTTTATTTTTGGGGAGTGGTTAATTAACTGATCTTTTGTATAAACATTCAACTTTAATTTTGGGAATGCTATAATGATCATTGCTCACTCTGACATCTAGTTGTTTATATGTACTGTCAGTCTTGTGATTTTGAAATGAATTATGAATTTAATTGCAACACGCTTCCGCACTTGGAATGAAAAAAAAATGCTATATATGTATGTGTGACATCCTGACCGCGGACACCTGTGGGAAATCACGTGCACGGATGGTATCATGTTCTTTATTAATACGTGTACGTAGTAGCCAAACAATGTAATGGCATCATCATCACTAACACCGTCCCGATCCCAGATTAGGCCCGCGGGCCCGGTTCGGGGTCGCGACATTAATGTTCCGGGAGTATTTATGGCCTTGATGAATAAGATATTTGCTCCATTTCTCGACCAATTCATCGTTGTTTTCATAGACGACGTATTAGTGTATTCTCGATCTCGAGAGGATCACGAGCAACATTTGAGGTTAGCATTGAAAACTTTGAGAGATCATCAACTATATGCCAAGTTGAGTAAGTGCGAATTTTGGCTTGAGCAAGTTATTTTCTTGGGTCACATCATTAGCAAGGGGGGATTGGCAGTAGATCCAGGAAAGATTGAGGCAGTGGTAAAGTGGTAGAGACCCATGTCTATAACAGAGATTCGTAGTTTCTTGGGTTTAGCAGGTTACTACAGGAGATTTGTGAGAGGATTTTCATCCATTGAGGCTCCATTGACCAAATTGACGCGAAAGATACACCTTTTGTGTGGACCGACGAGTGTGAAGTAAGTTTTCAAGAGTTAAAGAATAGATTAACTTCAACTCCAGTACTCACATTGTCTACAGAGGATGGTAGATTTGTCTTTCACACGGATGCTTCGAAAGTTGGATTTGGTTGTGAGCTTATGCAAGATGGGAAGGTAGTGGCTTATGGCTCTAGACAATTGAAAGAACATGAGAAAAAGTATACCACTCATGATTTGGAATTTGCAGCAGTAGTCATGGCATTGCAGATGTGGCGTCATTACCTATACGGTGAGAAGTTTAAAATTCATTCAGACCATAAAAGTCTCCAATACTTATTTACTTAGCAGGAATTGACATGAGACAAACTCGGTGGATGGAATACATGAAAGATTTTGACTTTCCAATCAAATATCATCCCAGAAAAGCCAATGTAGTGGCGGATGCATTGAGTCGAAAAGTAGCAAGTAATGCATGTTTGAGAGTAGAATGGTCTTGGGCAGAAATTTTACTTGATTTGGGAGTGACTTTCCAACCAATTAATGACAAGGTTATGTTGGCTAACATGTTTGTTTGGGAACTAGAGATCTTGAATAGGATCAAAAGCAGGCAGTCAGAGGATCTAGAGCTAGCTCGAGTGATTGAACACATTGACAGCAGACCGGATTTCAGATTGTTGGAGTCTGTGTTGTATTTTCAAGATCGGTTATGTGTGCCAAATATGGAAGAGTTGAAGAATGAGATCACGATGGAGGCGCATCATTCTCGTTATACTATTCACCTAGTACAAAGATGTACCAGAACCTACGTAATCATTATTGGTGGAATAATACGAAGAAGGAAGTAGCAGGATTTATAGTAAGATGCTTGGTGTGTCAACAAGTTAAGGCAGAACGAAAGCAACCCCCAAGACTTTTAAAGCAATTGGAAGTGCCTGACTGGAAATGGGAAGACGCTATGATGGATTTTATTTCTAGTTTGCCATCGATTCATAACAAGGATAGCATATGGGTGATAGTTGATAGATAAACGAAGGTGACACATTTCTTACCAATGAACATGAAGACACCTCGAGATGAATTAGCTCGAATGTATATGGAGAAGGTTGTCGCAATTTATGGTGTTCTTCTATCAATTGTATTGGACAGAGATCCCAGATTTTTTTGCAGATTCTAGACGGAACTTCAGGAAGCTCTAGGCACGACGCTGAATTTCAGTACAACGTATCATCCTCAGACCAACGGTCAGAATGAAAGGACTAATCACACACTAGAGGATATGTTGCAAGCTTGCGTCCTTGATTTTGGGAAGGACTGGCAGAAAAGTCTCCCATTATGCGTGTTTGCATACAATAATAGTCATCACTCTAGTATCGGCATGACACCATTTAAAGCGTTGTATGGACGTAGATGTAGAACCCCAATTTGTTGGGAGGAGATAGGTGTCAGGAGTTTTCATGGCCCATCTACTGTTAGTGATACTAATGAGCAAGTGAAGCAAATCCATAATCGGTTGAAAATTGCTTGAAGTCGTTAGAAGTTTTATGCAGACATGAAGAGAAGAGATCCTCAATTCGAGATTGATGGACCCGATTTTTTCCTTCCTCTCCTCTCCCATCCGTCCCCGGGGTCGCCGAGAGGAATCCGAATGGAGGGAAGAAAGGGGGAGAAAAAAGGGCATCTATATTTTTGTACGGGTATGCCAGATTTTCTATTCTACTTGGAATTTAGAAACGGTGATCCGGAGATCTACCTTCACAAGTAAAAAGGAAATCAACTGTTTTCTAACTTTCCATTGCACATATATTTAAGAAAAGAGACAGGTTTTCTTTAATGCCGTTAGAGGCGATTTTGTTTTGTTTGCCGTGAAAGGCGATTTACAAATCTCATCAATGAAGAAAGACAAGAAATGTGATTTTTTGTCTCTTAAAGAAAATACAAAGTACAATAGAAAAGTAAGAAAGGGAATCTGACTTCTCAGGAGATTGTGGGGACCAGTCAGATCGACGGTCGCAAGTCATGTATGGACTTCGCCATCGTCCTTCAGATGCGAACGCTAGATGCTTTGATTCTTCGGCTTGGGTTGGACTTCAGTCTTTTAGATGAGAAGGACCAAGAGAAGGTCCTATACCCAATAAAAGACGAAGAGACGGGCTTAAGAGCCGCGTCTTGGCCATGTTGAGTAGGAAAAGAGAAGGCTTTTTCTTGGAGAGCCCCCCCCCCCCCCCCCAAGGGACTTTGATCACCTTTTGGTGTTTGTTGCAGCAGAGTTTCTTCTAGTTTCCTCAGAGTACCAGGGCTTCTTCAGAGTAGTAGGGCTTCTAGATCTTGAGTTTAGAATTCCGGGATTTTTGTTGTTTTTTTTTTTTTTTTTTTTGGCTTCTTGGAGTCACCTCCTTTTATAGGCATTTGGTAGCCTTTAGGTGACTTTATGGGCTTTAATGCATTAAAACCACATAATGGGAGGAGTTACAAGTTTTAATTCCTTTATTTTGTAACTCCTTTTCTTGGCTTCTGATTGGCCAGTGGAGATAATGGGCATTTAATCGCCTTTAATCTCCATGATGAGAGGAGTTTCATAACTTTAATGTCATGATGACTTGGACTTGTAACTCCCATTTCCTTGCTTCTGATTGGGCCGTCCAAAATAATCAGTTAATGACCACATTTAGTTGGGTCAATTAACATCATTAAGTGGTCGCCGAGGAGTTGAAGAGTCGCGGGCCGTACCGCGTCTTTTGGAATTCTTCTTGCGATGATCGACGATGGATCTTCATGTTGATCGATGTCGGATGATCACGCAACTTCAGACATTGGTTGATACCAGCGGGCCGGTGACATCTGTCTTGTCGATTTCTCGATCGGTCGGACAGAAAGTGCACTTTCTTGGTCGGCCAGTTGGCGATCTTGGAGCGATCGATGACGATTTCATGCTCTTAACGGCGGATCCGTGATGTTGACGAAAATCAGTTGTTTCCGAGCATCAAAAATTAGATTTTCAGGAAATCACACGGGTTGGAACTTCCGAAACGCGAAAGAAGACGGAAAACGGGTCACCCGGTGACGAATCCGGTGACCTGGATTTCCATGGTCGCCGACGACCATGGGGATTAGTCCCCTTTTGGTCACCGTTTCTCGGCCGTTCTTTGGTCTTTTTCGCCGCCGTTTTCTCCTGGATTTTTCTTGACATTTCTCCTCATTTTTTGGCTTGACTCTCCTGAAGAAAACCTGACGAGAAGCCATGCAAATCAGAGCACAAAGTTTCCTATTTTTTTAGAAAAGTCGAAGACTTTGCCGCGCAAAGTTGCCTTTTTTTGTCAAGAGTCGAAACTAGGTCAAACGATGTCGGAATGACCTGAAATTTGACGTGAAGCCTCCTGAGTAGTAGATAGGACCAACCATGGGCTTTTGTTTGAGTTTTAAAGCCATTTGGGGTCCCGTTGCTGCTAGGCTTGATTTTACCGCGAGGAAGATGACGCGCTTTGATGTGCGGTCAACCGATGTCCAATTGACCTGAAATTTGACAGGGAGCCTATTGGAGTCATTTTGAGATGATCCATTAGCTCCGATTTGGATGTCATGGTCCAGGGGTGCTCTGCCGCCGATAGCCTTGATTTTATTTCGGAACGCCAAAGTCGGGTCAAACGTTGTCGAAATGACCTGAAATTTGACGTGCATCCCTTTTGAAGCATGTTGAAGCTGCCCATGTGCTCCATTTGATGAGTAATGGTACCGGTGGTTCTCGCCGCCGAGAGGATTGATTTTTTTTCGGAGCGTCAAAGCCGAGTCAAACGTTGTCGGAATGACCTAAAATTTGACTTAGAGCCTTTCGGAGGTATTTTGAGACCATCCATACGCTCAGATCGAAGTTTTGATGTCTTCGACGCCGCCGCCGCCGCCAGGAGCGTTGTTTGATTGCCGAAGGAGTGAAGTTAAGTCAAATGATGTCAGAATGGCCCGAAACTTCATGTGAACTCCTCTCTTGGCTGTCTTGAAGGATCTATCAGTTTTTCCAGTGATTCTGACAAGATCTAATGCTTGAAGCGGCATTGCCTGTTTGTAGTAGGATGTGACTTTATGTGGCTTTCTTGATGTTGAAGAGGCAAAGTGACATTTTTGGTGTCAACAAATGCCCCCTCGAGGTACTGTGACGAGTAGCTTTTGGAGTCGGTGTGCCTCGAAGAGAAAACTTGAAGGAGAGCTTTCAACTTGACCAAAAGTCTTTGAAAATTTTCTTTTAATAGCTTTTTGAGTTTCCAAGGGGATTTTATGGTAATGAGAAGGATCACGTCCCATCTCAAAGCAAAGTTTTGAAAATGACATGAGGGAGTTGGATTTGGGTTTTGGGTTTTCCTTTTGATCTTGTGAACCTAAGGGCTTTATGTGGCACATCAGGTGATCAAGAAGGATTTTTGGTTTTTTGATCTTGTGACCTAACAAGCTGTATGTGGCAGGTTAGGGGGTCGGGGTTTTGATTTTTGGAGTTTGACCTTGTGACCCAACAAGCTGTATGTGGCAAGTTGGGGGGTCGGGTTTGATTTTGACCTTGTGACCCAACAAGCTGTATGTGGCAAGTTGGGGGGTCGGGTTTGATTTTGACCTTATGACCCAACAAGCTGTATGTGGCAAGTTGGGGGGTCGGGTTTGGATTTTGTGGAATGTCAATTTCAAGATTTTGGCTTAATTTGGTTATGAGGTTGGATGGTTTGGTGTTTTTTATTTTTGGGGAACTCATGAGGCTTTTTTTTTTTTTTTGAATGGTTCAATCGACTCAAAAGAGGCATGAAACCATTTTGTATGCTCTTGGTAAGAGGAATTTTTTGAAAGGAAGCCCCTTTTAGTGCCTAGGTGGTCAAACCTGACTCATGTGGGCTAGCCCATGGGACCTTAAGCTTTTCAAGATGACTTAGATCTCACATGGTGTCATTTTGTAAAAAATATCTAAAAATATCTCTTTTCGATAGAGAATATCTAAAAATATCTTTACTTGGAGAGAATCTCTCAAGTTTCTTTTCTTTTGGGAGAGATTTTCTCAAAGTATCTCTCTTTAGGAAAGAATATTTCTTATTCCCTTTTTTTGGAGAAAATTTCTCAAAGAATCTTCTCTTTGGGAGAGAATATCTCAAATCCCCTTTCTTTTGGGAAGGTTGCTAATTTTTAGCACTTACCTCCTTTCTTTTCTCCTTGTTTCCTCTTTTAATTTGGTTTGCTCTCTTCTATAAAAGCAAGATGAGATTGGATCTTTGCTTCTTTGCTTTCTTTTTTTGCAAGAGTTTTCAAGAGTACTCCAAGATCAAGAATTCTCCTTCTTCTTCAAAGATCTTCAAGTTTTTCTTCTTCTTCTCCATCAATGGCTTCAAGTAAGTTTTCTTCCTCCACAAGAAATCTCCATTGTAGAAGTAGAATTTTTTTTTTCTTCTCCTTTTTTTCTTTCTTTTTTCTTTTTCTCCACGTGTTTTCTTTCTTTTTTTTCTTTTTTTTGTCACGTGTTGTTTTTTTTTTGGCCTTTTTTTTTCTTTTTTATTGGCTGTACGAACAGGTCCGTACTGCCGCATGGTAGTGGGCCACGGCCTGCTGCCCAAATATTTTTTTTTTTTTAACTTCTCTCTGTTTTTTTTTTTTTTTTTTTTTGCTCACTATGATATTGAGGTTTATGCACCATGATGATGAGATTTTATGCATTTCAAGATGTTCATGCATATTTGTTTTTTTCTTTTCTTTTTTGGATGCATCAAGATAAGAGGCTAGAATCTCTAGGTCAAGTCAACATGAATTATGACTTTGACAAAGTTTGATTGGTTTTGACCAAGTTGGGTTGGAATTGGTCAAACTTTGGTTAAAGTTTTCCTAGCATCTAATGCATGATGATTTTTTGATGCATGCTTTTTAGTAAATTGATTGGGAGCATGATGATGCATACCTGGAAATCTTTTGTAAGTTTCGGGATTTGGAGCTCGCAGCAATGTTGAGCCCTTTCCTAATCTTGCTGGATTTTTACGGAGCTTTGCAAGTTTCAAAGTTTGGAGCTCGCAGCAATATTGAGCCCTTCTTCAAGCTTTGTGGAGATTTGATGAGATTGGTTTGATCTCGCAGCAATGTTTGAGTTCAAACCTTCTTTGATGAGGCTTCATTGAGCTCGCAGCGATGTTGAGCTCTTCTTCAAGCTTCCTATCTTTCTCAGGATGTCTTCCTTTTCTTCGGAATTGTCCTGAAATCATGCCAAAATTTCACTAGATTTTTTCTTTAGCAAAATCCTGTCAATTTGATGATTGATTTTTTTTATCCTTTTGCAGGTAGTTCCTCCAGAATGAACAAGGGCAAAGAGCCTGCTACTGATGCACCTCCGGTCTACTAGGTCTCCTAATGTGGCTGTACAGCAAGCCTGGGAAAAGGTCCAGTTTGTGGAGAGAAACCTGGAAGAGTGTGACTCCCTCAATCGCGATGAGATGAGAGGAATAGACCATTAGTGAATGTATGATTCTTCCTCTTTCTCTTTCCGTTTCTTTTCACTGAGATTTTCTTATTTTGATTTGCCTTCTCTCACTTTTTCAGTGGAAGATGAGGACTTGGTGATGCCTGAGGTTCCAGCTGATGAGGCAGTGACGGATCCGGCTGCAACATCTGAAGAAGAACCGAGGGACTCTGGAGTGATTCCAGAATCTTCACCTGGTATGACTTCTTTGTAATTTCTTTCTTTTTGTGTTTGTACTTTCATCTGCAAACATGTTGCTTGTTTTCTTGTCAGCTGACTTGCCACAGGATTCCGACGATTTTGAGCCATCCATGGATGCATCCTTTGACGACGCTTCGGATGAACTTATGGAGACAGAAAGCATTCCGCCGATCGTCGAAGAAGGTATTTGTAGCAATAACCCTGATGATGATGATTTTTTTTTCAGCAGGATCATATTCATACCTCTTTTTTTTGTTTTTTTTTTCTGGCAGATTGTGGGGCAACAAAAGAAGTTCCTCCGTCCATCTCAGTGCCAGAGCAGGGGATGCCTGCAGTTGAACCAGAAGTAGGGACTTCTTCTTCTAGTTTTAACGCGGCAGAGATGAAACCATTTGAGCAGATTCCTTCGCCAGTGTCTCCGGTTAGAAAGAGCTTAATGATCACTCCTCCAACAGGACATGACACGGGTAGTCAACCAATGGAGAGGGGTGAGCCTTGATTATGCGAAGAAAGTGCTGAAGACCGTTTTGAGCTCATGGATTGAAACTCTTTCTTCTGGCCATTTGGAAGCTGGCTTTAGCATGGTTAAGCATGTACAGGACATCAATGCTGATAGCGAAGAAGTCGGCCTGGACATTGCAAATGCGAAGGCTTTCGTTGATGAAGTCATAGCTCTAGGGAATAAGTGGAATGAAAGTAAGAGCTTCCTAAGTGGTGACTTCTTCAATGAGATGTTTTTGAAGCCTTCTGGTGAGGTCAGGTCGAAGCTGGACGAGATCTCGTGGACTTGGAAGCAATTCGTCCGGGAGAGGAACGTTACCGAGTTGGCTATCATCGGGCTGACAGAGGATCTGCGCCGTATTCATAGGGAGGTCATTGAGACCAGGCAACGTCTTGAGCTATTGGAGGAACAAGCTGTCGTGAAATGGGAAGCCATTGTGGAAGCTCGTGCCAAAGAAGTGACTCTGATTTGCCAAGTCGAGGAGACTGAAAGCAATCTCCGAAGGAAGACTCAAGAATACAAGCAATGGCAGATTCTTTGGGAAGAGCTTCCCCGTGCTGCAGACGGATCGCGGCATTCTACCGCATTCTATGGGAAGATCTAGAAGAAGCGTGGCCTGGAAGCTTTTGAGGCTAAGGCCAAGAGTCTGCTTGAGGAGTTGAGTCTTTGGTTGAAGACCATGTGAGACTGAGCTCCTGATTTTGTAACAAACGTTTTTTTTTGTACCCGTGTATATACATATTTTTTTGGTACTCTTTCTTTTGTAGTGCTTGTGGACATTTTTTTTAGCACTTCTCTTTTTTGTATTCCCTCCTTTCACTCAAATTCTTTTGTGATAAATTCAAGCAATAGTTAAATGGAAATGTTTGTTTGGAAATTTCATCAAAAGTTTGTCATTTTGTGAAAAACCTTTTGTCAAATGGTTGTTTTGGCGTGAAAGCCGAATTTTGAGATGGCATGAAAGCCGAATTTTGAGATGGCATGGAAGTTGGAATTTTGAGGCATAAAAGCCAAAATTTGGGATGGTATAAAAGTCGGTTTTGTTTTTAGCATGGGAGCCGATTTTTTAAATGGCGTGAGAGCTAGGTTTTGTGGCATAGGAGCCGAAGTTTTTTTTTTTTTTTTTTTGAAATAGTATGAAAGCCGAATTTTGAGATGGCATGGAAGCCGGAATCTTGAGGCGTAAATTCCAAAATTTGGGATGGCATAAAATCCGGTTTTGTTTGTGGCATGAGAGCCAATTTTTGAAATGGCATGAGAACTGATTTTTGAAACGGCATGAGAGCAAGGTTTTGTGGCGTAGGAGTCGAAGTTTTTTTTTTTTTTTTTTTTGAATTGGCATGAAAGCCGGTTTTGTTTGTGGCATTGATAGCCGAAATTTGTTTTTGGCATGGAAGCCAATTTTTTTGTGCCGTTTATAGCCGAGTTTGTGGCGTTTATAGCTGTTTTTTTGGGGCATTTATAGCCGATTTTTTTTTAAAACAAAGTTTTGTTTTGTTGCCGTGAAAGCCAGGTTTTGTGGCATTTAGAGCCCATTTTGTGGCGTTGATAGCTGATTTTTGGCGTGAGAGCCGAGTTTTTGGCATTTATAGCCGATTTTTTGCATGAGAGCCGGGGTTTTGGCATTTATAGCCGATTTTTAGCTTGAGAACCGGGTTTTTGGCATTTTTAGCCGATTTTTGGCGTGAGAGCCGGGTTTTTGGCATTTATAGTCGATTTTCTGTTTTCAAAAATGCAAGTATCGACTAAAAGTCGCCTCCCTGCTGAATGGTCTTGCAAGTATCGATGAAATGTCGCCTCCTTGCTCATTCGGTTGCGAGTATCGATGGAATGTCGCCTCCTCGCGGATTTGGGTGTAAGTATCGACTAAGCGTCGCTTCCTTGCTTTTTCAAAATTTTGGTTTTGTAGGTATCGATGGAATGTTGCTTCCCCACGGATTTGAAATTTTGAGGTCTTTTTTTTTTTTTTGGACCTCGGTTTTTTGTTTGAATTTTGGGTTTGTGGATATCAACTGGAATGTTGCGTCTCCATGATTTTTGAGATTTTGCAAGTATCGACAAAGTGTCGCTTCCTTGAGATTTTGAAATGTTGGAAGTATCGAATGGGGTTCGCATCTTTCCGATTTTGGGTTTTGTGAGTATCGACTAAGCGTCGCTTCCCCGCGGTTTTTAAAAAACCCTCTTTTTTTTTTGTTTAAAGACACGAGGGTCATAAATTTTGGTCTAAAACCATTTTGGTGGTAAAAGACAGGGTGGATTAGGGTGGAAATCCCTAAATCCTGATTTTGTTTCAAACCATGAATTTTGGGTTCAAGGATCGAAAATCAGGTTAAGTCTGGGAAGTGGTTCCTAAACTTGGATTTTTGGATTTTTTTTTAACAATGAAACTATGAAATTAAGCATTGCTTTGAAATTTTAGAAATCTCAACATAAGGATGAAAAATATAAAAGAGGAGGGTTTGACGAGCGAGTACCTGAGGATAGACTTTGGCCGTGCAAGCACTGCTCTGACCCAGTAGCGTAAGTCTTCAAGGGTAGTACCGCTTCAAGAACTTCCCGTTGATGGGCAGCATACATCTGTCGCCCTCCATGTTTAGAGGTACGTATGCGCCGTTGGAGAAGACTTTGTCAATGACGAATGGTGTAACGCCCCAATTCCGGATACCGATATACTCGTTCGATTACCCGAAATTGGCGCGCTACTTCCCGGAAAATCCGAGAACTTCCAAGATCGTAGGCCGCAGTGAGGTCCAATTTAAAACTTTTTGACCAATAGAGTTATAATATTTAAATTGCGGAAGCATAACGATTTAAACAAGGCGGAAGCAATAGTATCGAGATATAAATTTAAGTGTGAGCAAAACATAGTCTATTAAAATGATTCAATGTTAATCAAGGTTATACATTTTCATTCTACCCTTCTCACTACAGAATATCTCTTAAAAACCCAAAATAACAATGTCCCTCAAAACCCTGAAATGAACTCCTCGCCCTCCGGCTCGACGTCCGTGTCGGCCGGGCCCCAAGCGTACTCTCCTGCCACGGGTGCCTCCACTAGGGCTAATGCGTCGTCGGAAATCTCGGGGTCAAGGCCTAAGCACCATAGAATGGGTCAGATCTAAACGATCTGGCAAGATACAGCATACTACTAACATAGCATATATATATCAAAGGAATTAAAGACGGGTACATAAGTTAAATGAATAGCAAGGGAAAAGAACTAGGCAGTTGTGCATTTAAATCATAAGGAATCAGTATAAATAGAAATCAACTAAACTACTACAACTAGGTGGCACATTCACACGAGCTGGAATACCGCGGGATATTATGCCGCGGCCCTCCCATACTGAACACAGTCGCGGCGGGGAATCTCACCAGGGAATAACTAATCCCGAATATCACTCATCAACTCATCATCTCAACACTCCAGATCGGCACGGTATGACACCTTGCCGTCTTAACCACACAGCTCATCATGATAGCTTCCCAATACTCAACTAGCTCCTACCGGGGATGATCAGTCCACCGGCTGAGCTTAAATCAACCGAGTGAATGTTCATGCCGACTCGAGAATAACTCTAAGGTCTGTGTCTGTCTAGGCTTTGCCTTGCGTGAACAAGGTCCTAACAATACCTCTATAAGGTCCACACATCTCAATTCAGTCTCTGGATCTCATTCAAGATCCAGGCCCACTCGTTGGATCCATACCGAGGCCCATCAGTACATGGCCTGGTCTAAAACCGTCCAAACGAGGCAACTAATCCATCAATTACTGATAACAGTTCCATTACAATCCATAACATCTTAACAGTCCAAAAGAAACTACCTCTTCAAGCTAACGGGTTCACATCTCCACACTTAGGCCCAGTAAGGGCCCGCCTAGACACAGACACGGGTCAATGATCTCCGAAATCACACCATCGGGTCACCTCTAGATACCCTAGGTTCAGGTCTTCCAATTATGTTTAATTAATAGTAAACAGCTATTCTAAGATCTAAGAACGACAGAGTAAAATAACAGTGAAGTATAAACTTCAATCAGAGAATCAACGGGAAAAGCAACGGTCCAATCCTAGGTAAATGGGCCACTTTAGGTTCGGGTCTATCTCCGGTAATTCGATCTCTAAACGATGTCATTAATGCCGTAAAATAATGTATTTGGTGCTTAGTTGGTTAAGGGCATTGTTGACAACTTTTAGGGGTCGAATCATCTTAGATTTATCAACCAAAACACTAAACAGTGGTCCCCACGAGTCAAGGTCGAGCCACGCCATTGACTCGTGCTTGGCACATTGATGGAAGTTCATTTGGATGGTTAATGGGGTCCCACAATCGATTAATTATAAAACAATGCTAAACTCACACCCTAGAGTTCTCAGTGTGGCAGGTCGACCTGGCAAGGGTCGGGTCGATCTGCTCCACTGGAAATCAAATTGGGACTTGGTTTGGATTCTGGAATTTCCAGTGTACCCGATTGACCAGGTGGCCAGCCGGTCGATCTGGTACACAGGTGTACCTGAGTCAACAGACTCCAGGCCAAATCTCAACTTTTACACTAGGGTCTGGAAATATTAATTTAAGGTTAATAAGTTAATTTATTCTAATGAGGTTCCACGGAGGCTAAGGGTCCTACTCTTTAAATTTCTAAGGCTAATGGTCCCTTAGTATACATTAGAAACTAAATGGTTTGTTTCATTAATGAAACTAATGAGTTATGGAAATAGTGGGCCCCACTGGGCCCATCTCCGATTTGGTCCAATAAAATTAAAGGATCTAAATTTCTAATTTATGAAGATTAATGGTGCTAATAGAAAGTATTAAAACTAAGGGCTTCTTATTAATTAGTGAAAATTAATGGGTAAATGGATTAATGGGCCCCACTGGGCCCAAAGCCCCCAACCAGAACCCAAGCCCACTAACCCATCTCCACTACTCACTCTCTAACCCACGTGGGCCTCATCTCATCAGGCCACCTACCCTCACTCCACTCTCTAATTTCAAGCCAGGTGGTCATCAGGTCACCTGCCTCTTTTTCTTTTTCCACTTGGGTCCACATGTCACCACTCCTTTCTCCTTCACTCACGTGTCTACTCCCCTACCCTTCCTTTCTTTCCCTTCCACTCATCTCCATCACTTGCCTTTAAAAGGAAACTCGTCAGGCTTTGAAGGGAAAAACGCAGAACCCACGTTCTGTTACGGGCCTAGCGCCCAGCTCCCCATCAGCCGTCGGATGGTGGCCCCCGCATGGATCAAACTTAGATCAGGCTGCATCCCTAGGGTCGCCCAGGGTCCCTCTACAAGATGTGGGGACCCGATCTACAATCAGATCATCTAGTGGGCCCCGAAATCAGTCGAAGCCAAAACTGGTTTTTCTTAAAAACAATCCTCTCTCCCTTAGATCAGACACTAGATAATGGCCAAGAGGGCGTCCACACACCATGGGCCCAGCCCCTTTAGGGTCGCCCGTGGGTCCTCTATTGGATCCACGGGTCAGATGGGCCATCCAGTGGCCCGCCTGGGTCCCACCCTCTCACACAGCCACTGCAACAGTCTCCAACACAGTGACTGCAACAGGCGCTCTTCCTCCATCCGATTCCTAACCAATTGATTCTATTCAATTCCACAAATTATAGCATATGAAAAGTAAATTTCTCCCATCCATCAATGGCCAATACTCCATCTATTCTAAGCTCAACGGTAATCTACAGATCCACATTAACCGAATGAAGATGATTGAATCAAAGAAAACAGAACTTTACATTCCATGTTAAGAGAGTGTAGTGCACTTGCCTCTTGTAGTGAGAGTTGGTTTGAGAGAGAAGAGAGAAATAACAGAGGAGTGAAGAAGAAGGTGACCCAGCTGCTGTAGTAGTGTTGCAGCAGCTCCAAAAGAAATCCTCCAGCAGAACTCAGTAGCTCAGGTGATGAAATATGAAAGGAAGGAGATGAAACAGTGGCTCCGAATTTGAAAATCCCAGCTGAATGTTGGTTCCAGCAGAGGTTCAGCCCAGTAGAGATAATGAAGAAGAATGAGAGATGCAGCAGAGCTTCAAGATGGATTTCCAGCAGAGTAGAAGTAGCTGCAGCACAGCCCAGCAGCTTGGAGGAAATGAAATGGGGAGGAAGAAGAAGAAAGAGATGGTAGCAGTAGTTTCCAGAGATGAGTCTCAGCCACAGATCCAGTCCGGCAGAGTCTCAGCAATAGTGACTGGGAAGGAGGGAAATGGAGAAGGGAGTTGCAATGGGAGTGAAGGCAGTTGGGAGTTTACTTGGGAAGGGGGCTGGAAGTTATCTTGGGATGGGGGCTAGCTTAGGTTTAGGGTTTGCAATAGCTAAGAGAGGTTTTATATAGATTAGGAGAGGGGTGGTTAATTACTAGCTTTAGCCTTAGGGTTTAGGGTTTATCTTGGGATTAGGGTTAGGGTTTAAGGGTAAGCTAGTCATTAGGTTAGGAAACTTCTAGAAAGGCACCTTTAGCACAACTAAACCCACTTAATCACTTAATTAGACTCTATTAAGGACCTAACTAGCTCTAATAGCCTAGGTTTAGCACTAACACCCAACTTAATTAAAAACACTAACCCACTAAGTTAACCTAACTAACTTAGGAAATCTAACTAGTCAATCTAATTAGCCCCAAACAAATAAGTAATTAACCAAGATTAGCAATAATTAGTAGTAATTAGAAGTAATTAGCAAAGATTAGAGAAGATTAGCGAAGATTAACATAATTAAGCAATAATTAACATATCTTAGGATTAATTAGACTATAAAATAGCCCTTAGAGGGCCCACCAAGGGTGGGACCTCACATCATTCCCACCTTTTAAAAACATTTGTCCCCAAATGTAAAACAAGACTAGAACATACCTGAGGTAGAAGATGCGGATAGTCCTTCTCCACCTGGTCGCGTAGCTCCCACGTAGCCTCCTCCGGAGTGTGATGCTCCCACTAAACCTTCACCCAATGAATGGTTCGGGTCCGGAGCACCTGCTCCTTGGTGTCGATGATCGCGACTGGCCTGGCGACGTACGATGCATCTGGCTGGATGTCGAGTGGCTCATGATAAAGAATGTGGGTCGGGTCCTCCACATACTTCTTCAGCATGGAGACGTGGAACACGTCATGCACTCCTGAAAGCTCAGGCGGTAGCTGAAGCTTGTAAGCAACATCTCAAACTCTCGATCTGATCTCGAAGGGTCCAACATATCTCCGCGCTAGCTTACCCTTCTCACCAACCCTCAGGGTACCTCTAGCCGGAGAAACTTTCAGGAAAACTCTGTCTCCTTTCTCGAACTCGAGAGGTCTGCGCCGATTGTCTGCATAGCTCTTCTGTCTGCTGCGGCTGACCTTCAGGTTCTCAACAATCTGCCGAACCTTCTCACTGGTGTCGCTGACAATGGATGGACCATGGAAGCTCCTGACACCAACTTCTTCCCAGCAAACTGGGGTCTTGCATCTCCTCCCATACAAAGCCTCGAACGGTGCCATCTTGATGCTCGCATGGAAGCTGTTGTTGTAGGCGAACTCGCACAACGGCAAGGAATCCTCCCAGTTCTCCTTGAAGTCCAAGACACAGGCTCTCAACATGTCCTCTAGTGTCTGGTTGGTGCGCTCTGTCTGGCCGTCTGTCTGAGGATGGTAGGCTGTGCTGAAGCTCAACTTGGTGCCCAAGGCCTGCTGAAGACTCTCCCAGAAGTGCGAAGTGAATCGCGGGTCTCTGTCTGAAACAATCGAAGCTGGAACTCCGTGCAACGAGACAATCCGGTCCACACACCCTTTGCTGCTAGAAAACTGACGAGGGCGGTCTTCCTGCTCAAAGCGTCTGCTACAACGTTCGCCTTACCAGGATGGTATTTGATGGGGAAGTCGTAGTCCTTGATGTACTCCATCCACCTCCTCTGCCGGTTGTTGAGGTCGCTCTGCGTGAACAGGTACTGCAAACTGCGGTGATCTGAGTGTACCTCGAACTTCTCGCCGTAGAGGTAGTGCCGCCACAACTTCAAGGCAAAAACGACTGCTGCAAGCTCCAAGTCGTGAGTGGCGTACTTCTTCTCGTGCTCCTTCAGTTGGCGCGATCCATAGGCAATAACCTTGCCCTCCTGCATCAGAACACATCCAAGACCGGTCCCTGAAGCGTCGGTGAAGACAACGAAACCACCACTGCCGGAAGGTAGGGACAAAATCGGCGCCATCGTCAATCTCTCCTTCAGCTCTTGAAAGCTGTTCTCACAAGCATCGGACCAAACGAACGGTACATCCTTCCGTGTCAGCTTGGTCAACGGTGCTGAGATGGTGGAGAAACTCTTGACGAATCTGCGGTAGTAGCCTGCTAATCCGAGGAAGCTCCTGATCTCTGACTCGCAGCTGATGGTACCCCGACCTCAAGTCTATCTTCGAAAAGAACTGCGCACCCTGAAGCTGGTCGAAGAGCTCGTCAATCCGGGGAAGAGGATACTTGTTCTTCACCGTTGCCTGGTTCAGCTGCCGGTAGTCGATGCACATCCTCATCGATCCGTCCTTCTAAAATGACGTCGAAGTCATGCATGGGTAGCACGATCAGATCTGCAAGCAAAATGCACTCCCCGATTTGCACTCGGCATCTGGGGTGGTAAGTCCAAAACCTAAGACTACACTGACTCTACCCAATCCATCGTCCTCACACGTATCCCATCACTCGAATCCTCACTACGTCCTATGGTTTCTAGTGTATTTTATTTCCTAGAGACCAGCTCGCTCTGATACCATAAAATGTAACGCCCCAATTCCGGATACCGATATACTCGTTCGATTACCCGAAATTGGCGCGCTACTTCCCGGAAAATCCGAGAACTTCCAAGATCGTAGGCCGCAGTGAGGTCCAATTTAAAACTTTTTGACCAATAGAGTTATAATATTTAAATTGCGGAAGCATAACGATTTAAACAAGGCGGAAGCAATAGTATCGAGATATAAATTTAAGTGTGAGCAAAACATAGTCTATTAAAATGATTCAATGTTAATCAAGGTTATACATTTTCATTCTACCCTTCTCACTACAGAATATCTCTTAAAAACCCAAAATAACAATGTCCCTCAAAACCCTGAAATGAACTCCTCGCCCTCCGGCTCGACGTCCGTGTCGGCCGGGCCCCAAGCGTACTCTCCTGCCACGGGTGCCTCCACTAGGGCTAATGCGTCGTCGGAAATCTCGGGGTCAAGGCCTAAGCACCATAGAATGGGTCAGATCTAAACGATCTGGCAAGATACAGCATACTACTAACATAGCATATATATATCAAAGGAATTAAAGACGGGTACATAAGTTAAATGAATAGCAAGGGAAAAGAACTAGGCAGTTGTGCATTTAAATCATAAGGAATCAGTATAAATAGAAATCAACTAAACTACTACAACTAGGTGGCACATTCACACGAGCTGGAATACCGCGGGATATTATGCCGCGGCCCTCCCATACTGAACACAGTCGCGGCGGGGAATCTCACCAGGGAATAACTAATCCCGAATATCACTCATCAACTCATCATCTCAACACTCCAGATCGGCACGGTATGACACCTTGCCGTCTTAACCACACAGCTCATCATGATAGCTTCCCAATACTCAACTAGCTCCTACCGGGGATGATCAGTCCACCGGCTGAGCTTAAATCAACCGAGTGAATGTTCATGCCGACTCGAGAATAACTCTAAGGTCTGTGTCTGTCTAGGCTTTGCCTTGCGTGAACAAGGTCCTAACAATACCTCTATAAGGTCCACACATCTCAATTCAGTCTCTGGATCTCATTCAAGATCCAGGCCCACTCGTTGGATCCATACCGAGGCCCATCAGTACATGGCCTGGTCTAAAACCGTCCAAACGAGGCAACTAATCCATCAATTACTGATAACAGTTCCATTACAATCCATAACATCTTAACAGTCCAAAAGAAACTACCTCTTCAAGCTAACGGGTTCACATCTCCACACTTAGGCCCAGTAAGGGCCCGCCTAGACACAGACACGGGTCAATGATCTCCGAAATCACACCATCGGGTCACCTCTAGATACCCTAGGTTCAGGTCTTCCAATTATGTTTAATTAATAGTAAACAGCTATTCTAAGATCTAAGAACGACAGAGTAAAATAACAGTGAAGTATAAACTTCAATCAGAGAATCAACGGGAAAAGCAACGGTCCAATCCTAGGTAAATGGGCCACTTTAGGTTCGGGTCTATCTCCGGTAATTCGATCTCTAAACGATGTCATTAATGCCGTAAAATAATGTATTTGGTGCTTAGTTGGTTAAGGGCATTGTTGACAACTTTTAGGGGTCGAATCATCTTAGATTTATCAACCAAAACACTAAACAGTGGTCCCCACGAGTCAAGGTCGAGCCACGCCATTGACTCGTGCTTGGCACATTGATGGAAGTTCATTTGGATGGTTAATGGGGTCCCACAATCGATTAATTATAAAACAATGCTAAACTCACACCCTAGAGTTCTCAGTGTGGCAGGTCGACCTGGCAAGGGTCGGGTCGATCTGCTCCACTGGAAATCAAATTGGGACTTGGTTTGGATTCTGGAATTTCCAGTGTACCCGATTGACCAGGTGGCCAGCCGGTCGATCTGGTACACAGGTGTACCTGAGTCAACAGACTCCAGGCCAAATCTCAACTTTTACACTAGGGTCTGGAAATATTAATTTAAGGTTAATAAGTTAATTTATTCTAATGAGGTTCCACGGAGGCTAAGGGTCCTACTCTTTAAATTTCTAAGGCTAATGGTCCCTTAGTATACATTAGAAACTAAATGGTTTGTTTCATTAATGAAACTAATGAGTTATGGAAATAGTGGGCCCCACTGGGCCCATCTCCGATTTGGTCCAATAAAATTAAAGGATCTAAATTTCTAATTTATGAAGATTAATGGTGCTAATAGAAAGTATTAAAACTAAGGGCTTCTTATTAATTAGTGAAAATTAATGGGTAAATGGATTAATGGGCCCCACTGGGCCCAAAGCCCCCAACCAGAACCCAAGCCCACTAACCCATCTCCACTACTCACTCTCTAACCCACGTGGGCCTCATCTCATCAGGCCACCTACCCTCACTCCACTCTCTAATTTCAAGCCAGGTGGTCATCAGGTCACCTGCCTCTTTTTCTTTTTCCACTTGGGTCCACATGTCACCACTCCTTTCTCCTTCACTCACGTGTCTACTCCCCTACCCTTCCTTTCTTTCCCTTCCACTCATCTCCATCACTTGCCTTTAAAAGGAAACTCGTCAGGCTTTGAAGGGAAAAACGCAGAACCCACGTTCTGTTACGGGCCTAGCGCCCAGCTCCCCATCAGCCGTCGGATGGTGGCCCCCGCATGGATCAAACTTAGATCAGGCTGCATCCCTAGGGTCGCCCAGGGTCCCTCTACAAGATGTGGGGACCCGATCTACAATCAGATCATCTAGTGGGCCCCGAAATCAGTCGAAGCCAAAACTGGTTTTTCTTAAAAACAATCCTCTCTCCCTTAGATCAGACACTAGATAATGGCCAAGAGGGCGTCCACACACCATGGGCCCAGCCCCTTTAGGGTCGCCCGTGGGTCCTCTATTGGATCCACGGGTCAGATGGGCCATCCAGTGGCCCGCCTGGGTCCCACCCTCTCACACAGCCACTGCAACAGTCTCCAACACAGTGACTGCAACAGGCGCTCTTCCTCCATCCGATTCCTAACCAATTGATTCTATTCAATTCCACAAATTATAGCATATGAAAAGTAAATTTCTCCCATCCATCAATGGCCAATACTCCATCTATTCTAAGCTCAACGGTAATCTACAGATCCACATTAACCGAATGAAGATGATTGAATCAAAGAAAACAGAACTTTACATTCCATGTTAAGAGAGTGTAGTGCACTTGCCTCTTGTAGTGAGAGTTGGTTTGAGAGAGAAGAGAGAAATAACAGAGGAGTGAAGAAGAAGGTGACCCAGCTGCTGTAGTAGTGTTGCAGCAGCTCCAAAAGAAATCCTCCAGCAGAACTCAGTAGCTCAGGTGATGAAATATGAAAGGAAGGAGATGAAACAGTGGCTCCGAATTTGAAAATCCCAGCTGAATGTTGGTTCCAGCAGAGGTTCAGCCCAGTAGAGATAATGAAGAAGAATGAGAGATGCAGCAGAGCTTCAAGATGGATTTCCAGCAGAGTAGAAGTAGCTGCAGCACAGCCCAGCAGCTTGGAGGAAATGAAATGGGGAGGAAGAAGAAGAAAGAGATGGTAGCAGTAGTTTCCAGAGATGAGTCTCAGCCACAGATCCAGTCCGGCAGAGTCTCAGCAATAGTGACTGGGAAGGAGGGAAATGGAGAAGGGAGTTGCAATGGGAGTGAAGGCAGTTGGGAGTTTACTTGGGAAGGGGGCTGGAAGTTATCTTGGGATGGGGGCTAGCTTAGGTTTAGGGTTTGCAATAGCTAAGAGAGGTTTTATATAGATTAGGAGAGGGGTGGTTAATTACTAGCTTTAGCCTTAGGGTTTAGGGTTTATCTTGGGATTAGGGTTAGGGTTTAAGGGTAAGCTAGTCATTAGGTTAGGAAACTTCTAGAAAGGCACCTTTAGCACAACTAAACCCACTTAATCACTTAATTAGACTCTATTAAGGACCTAACTAGCTCTAATAGCCTAGGTTTAGCACTAACACCCAACTTAATTAAAAACACTAACCCACTAAGTTAACCTAACTAACTTAGGAAATCTAACTAGTCAATCTAATTAGCCCCAAACAAATAAGTAATTAACCAAGATTAGCAATAATTAGTAGTAATTAGAAGTAATTAGCAAAGATTAGAGAAGATTAGCGAAGATTAACATAATTAAGCAATAATTAACATATCTTAGGATTAATTAGACTATAAAATAGCCCTTAGAGGGCCCACCAAGGGTGGGACCTCACAAATGGTCCCTCCCATTTTGGTTCGAGTTTGCCTTTGGATTTATGGGCGAAGACCATTGGCCTTTTTACTGCAAGAACCAAGTCACCCTTTTTGTAAGCGCGTTGCCGGACCCTCTTGTCGAAAGATCCTGCCATGCGTGCTTGGTACAACTCAATGCTTTGTAAGGCTTCGAGCAGTCTTTCGTCGAGATTGTCCAGTTCTTGGAGTCTCAGTTCGACATTGCTTTCTTGCGTCATGTCATTTTGCAAAGATACCCTTAAGGAAGGAATTCGTACTTCCAGAGGGACAACAGCTTCGCATCCATAGACCAGAGAGAATGGTGTGCTATGGGTTGGCCCTCGAACGGTGGTTCGATAAGCCCACAAAGCTTCAGGTAATTTGTCACCCCAGTCTCTTTTGTGGCTAGAGACCATCTTCTTGAGAATTTTGCAGAGTGTCTTGTTGAAGGCTTCTACTAGTCCGTTTGCTGCCGGATTGTACGAAATCAAAGGACAACTTTGGATTTTATATTTGTCGCAAAACCTGTAGAATCGGTGATCCCGGAATTGTGGTCCGTTATCATGAATGAATCTTTTAGGTATGCCGAAGCGGCAAATAATGTTGATGCGCAAGAATTGAAGGACTGATGAGGTCTTCATTTCACTGAGTGCCAACGCTTCTGACCACTTGGAGAAATAATCTGTAGCGGCGAAGATGAAGCGATGGCCTTTGCTCGACGGGGGAGAGATAGGACCTATGATGTCCATACCCCAAGCTTCGAAAGGCCATGAGATTGTTGTAGGATGTAGCCATTCTGGAGGCATATGGACATAGTCTCCATGAACTTGGCATTGGTGGCAGCGTTTAACAAATTGCATGGCGTCAGCTACCATGGTAGGCCAATAATATCCCAATCTTTTTATATGATTGTAGAGCTTGGGCCCAGCCTAATGGGCTCCACAAAGACCAGCATGAACTTCTTTGAGCGTTTCCTCAGCCTTTTGTTGTGATAAGCAGCACAGAAGTACTCCATCGAAGGATTTTCTGTAAAGCATTTTTGAAGGTATATCCAAATGAAAGTTTGGGGCTCGTCTTTGGATGCTTACCCGTTCTTTTGGATCTTCAGGGAGGATTCCGAACATGATGTGATCATTGAACGGATCTCTCCAGTCGCCGATCGGAGGTTTGAGGATGGAGATCCGACTTCCGGCCAATTGGTGGCATTCAGCAACTGCTTGGTGTGTGTTGAGAGGAGGGAGAATCCTTCTTTGACACATTGTAATTTGTATGTTTTCCCCTTCTTGGATTGCCATGGACAAGGCAAGTCCGGCCAGGGCAACTATACGGATGTTTTCACCTCTGAGGATGTGGGTGATGTGATAGATGTCAAACCTTTGGCGAAGTGATTGTGCCATGTTGTAGTAAGGCAACAGATCAGGCTTCCTGACTTCAAATTTCTGATTCATCTGGTTGACGATCAATTGAGAGTCTCCAAAGACTTCCAGCATGGTGATGCCGGATTCGAGGGCTACTTCCAATCTTACGATTAGAGCTTGGCATTCAGCTGCATTGTTTGAGCATGGTTCCAGTAGCGAAAAAGCATGTGGAATCATGTGCTTATCGGGGCTAATAAAGAGGATGCCAACTCTCGAGATTAGCTTTCGTTTTTCATTTATCCTGGTTGCACCATCAAAGTACATGTCCTAGGAGGCATTTGGTGAGAAAGTCTCCACATTGTAGACAGCTTCGTCTGGGAGATCATCTCTGAGTGGGGAATCTTTAGGCAATGGATGCTCTGTGAGGAAATCTGCCAGGGCTTGGCCTTTGATTATCTTTTGTGGTACATACTTGATATCAAATTGTGATAGGAGGATGGACCATTTTGCCAGTCGGGCATTGAGAGAACCTGCTTTTGTGACGAGGACCTTTAAGAGGTTGATCCTCGAAATTAGGTAGACTGTGTTCGAAAGAAGATAGTGACGTATCTTTTGTACGGCGAGCATCACTGCAAGGCATTCTTTTTCGACTGGAGAGTAGCGATGCTCCGCACCTACCAGCATACGGCTGAGGTAGTATAGCGCAGCTTCTTTTCCTTCGTCATTCTCTTGTGCGAGCAAGGCGCCCAAGGAATGGTCGAGAGCTCTTGTGTACAAAATGAATGGTTTTCCAGTGGTAGGGGCAGCCAGCACTAGAGGTTTGGTTAGGTACGTCTTGATGTCTTGAAATGCTGCTTGACATTCAGCATCCCAAACAAAGTTCACACCTTTCTTCATTAGGTGGGAAAAGGGACGGCATTTCCCCGAGAGATTGGAGATGAACCGTCTGATGTATGCCAACCTCCCTTGAAGCCCTTTTAGTTCTCTTAAGGTTCTTGGAGAAGGCATTTCTAGAATAGCTTTGACTTTGATAGGGTCAAATTCTATTCCAGCTTTCCGGACTATGAATCCGAGAAACTTACCCGATGAGACGCCGAAGAAGCATTTCAGGGGATTCATTCGCAGTTTGTGTTTGCGAAGTCGGAGGAAGACTTCCCGAAGGTCTTTTAGATGGTCTTCTTTTCTTCTGCTTTTGACGGCGAGGTCATCAACGTAGCATTCAACCGTCTTGTGCTGCATATCTTGGAATATCTTCATCATAGCCCTCTGATATGTGGCACCAGCATTTTTCAGACCAAATGGCATGATAGTGCAGCAATACAAGCCAAACGGGGTCTGAAATGATGTGTGTTTTTCATCTTCAGGATGCATCTTTATCTGATTGTAGCCAGAGAATCCATCCATGAATGTCATTCGCTCAAACCCACAGGTGTTGTTAATCATCACCTCTGGTATGGGGAGCGGGAACTCATCTCTGGGGCAAGCGCCATTTAGGTCTCTATAATCAATACAGGCCCTGATCTGCCCATTTTTCTTTGTCATGGGAACGATGTTGGCTAACCATTCAGAATGTTGTTCCTCGCGAATGAAGCCGACACTTTTGAGTTTTCGAACTTCCTGTTCAATTTTGAACATCACATCTGGACGGAATCTTCTTTGGCCTTGTTTGACAGCCTTGATATCTTTTTGCAGATTGAGTTTGTGGACTGCTATTTTGGGGTCTAACCCAGGCATTTCGGCATAAGACCATGCAAAACAATCAACGAACTCACGAAGAAAAGAGATATACTCGGGTAACTCATCATCCTTTATATTCTTGCTTATGAATACAGGACATGGGTCATCTGGTGTTCCCAAGTCTACCTTTTGAACATGATCTTCTGTTGGAAGGTTCAAAGGTGGTTCCTCCACAATATTTTCGGAGGCTTCCAACTTAACGAAACCTTATGGAGTTTCAAGGGCATTTTCAGGCCAAGGCTTTATTTCTTGCCATGAGTCTTCAGGATCGGTGATCTTCTCAAGGCTTGCTATGAGGTGATCCCAATCGCCCATTGAAATTGGGTCGGAGTAGAGTACTTCTTTTGGAGACAATGGTTCTTCTGGGTCAGAACGGCACATGTCTTTATCACCGGATGATTCCTCTTCATCATCAGAGAAACCGTACGAATTGGTAGAGCTTCCTAGATCCTTGACAGGTGACTCTTCAAAGAGATATCCAGGGAGATCGATGTCTTCAAGGACATGAGATGTCGAGGCTTGGTTGGCGAATCGACTCCTCAGCATTTGTGTCAACTGTCTCATGGGAGCGTCATGATCATACCCCAACCCATGTGAAGATCTTTCTACATGACCGTAGAGTCTCCAATCTTCTAGTTGACTTTTGGTTAAGGCGGTCTCCAACGGTGTGAGAATACCGCGACCTTGCCCCAGACCGACTGGGTTTTGAGTGTCATAACCCATTTTCTTCATAATAGCTTGTACCATAGGACTATATAGAAATAGTTGAGGCATACCTTCATTTTAGAAAGGTTCAAGCATGAAATTTGATGAGGAAGCTTCTGATCTGTGGAAGAAGATTGGCTTCTCTTCTGCTGAAGTTGCCGGAACAACAAAGAAAGCATACGTAGGATCTTCTACGTCGGCAGGTGTCTCTATTGGAGGTAGAGCAGGCTGAACTTGTTGAGTGTCAGCTTGGCTTGATGGTGTGTCGTCTTCTGGCTCTGACTCTGAATCTGTGTCTTACATGATAGACACGAAGGAGACGATAAACTTGCCCCCAAACTTTTGCTTTGTCTCATTTGCTTTGGTTGTTATGACCAAAGGTTGTGAAGATTTGAGGGAGACAACGAAGGGAGATGGATCTCTCTCTTCAGATTTACCAGAAGATTTGTTTTCATCCGATAATCGCTGAGGAGCCTTGCCTTTATCTTTCCGGAGATTTTTGACAAAGGGTGTTATTTCTTCCTACTGTTCTTCTTTTTCATCTTTATACATTTGAGCATCTGCAAAATGGACTTCTTTGCCTTTGAAGGGCTTTTTTTTTCTGAAACACTCGATGTATCAAGCCGTTATTACCGACCAACTTGATGCATTGATGTAGAGTTGAAGGGACGACTCCATTCTCGTGTATCCAGGGACACCCAAGGAGGATGTTGTAGCATGAGGGGGTTCCTATTGCATACACAGTGACTTCAGAGATAAGATCATCGTTTTGCAACTTGAACCTGATTTTGCCGATAGACCTTTGAGTGCTCCCATCATACCCAAAGATGGATACAGACGTGTGACTCGGCTTGCTAGGTGGGATGCCCAGCTCTTCAAGCGCCGAAGTAGAGATGAGGTTGAGTGCAGACCCTGGGTCGATCTGGACTCTGTGTATCGGCATTTCTTTGATGTACCCTATGAAGTACAGGGGTCGGTTGTGCTTTGTCTCACCTAATAGGAGGTCATCCTTACCGAAGGCGATGGTTGCACTTACTGCTTCCTGTACCGAGAGACATTCGATGCCTGATCCCTCGGTTTTCTTCTTTTCCGAGAGGCATTTGGTGCATGATCCCTCAGTTTTCTTCTTTTCTCCCTTTGAGAGAGTATTTGATTTTTTGACCCTATAGTCCATTTCAATTTGTAGAACTTGTGGGGCATGTTTGTCGACATCTGCATTCAGCCTTTGTAGTTCTGAAATGAGACTATCACGAGTTTATGGAGACATTCGTAATAAGTCAAAGATGTGCAGCCGTGTAGGTATGTGTTTGAAGTGTTCAATCAAGTCGTACTTGAAAGCGTCCTTTGGGCCTGCATTTTCATTATTATTACCACTAGGGGCGTTTACATTTTGTGTTCCCGAAGGATTTACATAAGAAAAAGAAGAAGAAGGTTGGTTGTAATTTTTGTGGCAATCCCAGCCAGAGCGGGTGCCTCTACCAACTTCGAGAGCTTCTTAAAAAGGGTCTTCATTTGGAAGATCGTCCTTGGGATCCAAGGGTTGATCCTTCTTGTTTACTGAAGATATGTCTGCAGTAGAGTCACCATCCTCAGTGATTGCGTTACATGGAGCATTTTCAGAAAATAAGTCCTAAACAGCATCCAGCAACTTTTCTCCTTCATCGAGTAATTTGTCGGTCCAGACATCTCCTATGAGGTTAGGTATTTGGGACAAACTGACCAGGTCTCCATCGGCCGAAGTTTCTTCAGGATGATCGGTCAGAAGGGCTGTGAGTTGCGACGTCATGGTTTTAGGGGACGAAGCCTGAGAAGATGTTATCTCAGTGGAAGTCACCCGAGAAAATGTAGCTCCGGAAGATATACTATCAGGCGTAGCCGGAGAGTACGTGTCTTCAGTAGATGATGCTTCAAAGGCACTATCATCTTGAACTATCGCATTGCAAGTTGCCCTGATAGGAGGTCCCCCCAGAGTAGACTGTTGAGAGTCGGACTCATCATCGGATGTGAGAGGATCATCTATCCAGCAGCTTTCTCCATTTTCAGGAGTTGAAAGAGGAGGTACCTGTTGATTTTCAGGATCTTCCGGTTCCGGATTATGATCGTGAAGATCTTGCTCTTGTTCTAAGGCAAGGCGTTGCAAGATCCTTACATACTCTTCAGGATCAGGCATGGGAGCCAAATCTTCCTCTTCGTCTGCCCCTTGTGGTTCGACACGATCGGGTTCCACTGGAGCGTTGAAGGGTGCTGAGTCATCAACATTTTCTTGAATAGGCTCTTGGTCTCTTTCATCATCGGACCAGGATCCCTGTTGCCCATATGGGTCATACCAGATTACCAGCATAAGGTGAGATTCGGGAACCCATTCTTCATCGGAGAGATATTCTCCTGTTTCCAGAGATTCCTCCCACTCGTCGGTGTCACTAGCGGTGTCACTGGACTCGTATCCATCCATGAAGAATCCAATTATCGAATTGCAAGAGTATGATACCCCCTGCGCAGTTTCATCTCTGAATTGAGGTGGCATGAAATCACCAAGGGTGAATTTTCTTTCTACCTTTGAAGCCTTGAATTCTTCCGTTGCCCCTAGCGAAGCAGTGGAAGAGGTCTCTGCCATTTCAGGGACTTCTTGTTTTCGTTGAGCTTTCTCCTGCTGCTTGAGCTTGCGGAGTTGTCTCTTGGCTTGCGTTCGCTGTCGTGCGGTAGGTTTTGTTTTGACGACCTCCCTATTTTCATCTTCTAGGAGATCGGGATGTACCCATATAGATCGTCCGTCTGGTGTTGGATAAGGAACCAACTCTTGGGACGCCTGGTTCATTTTTATCACCTTAAAGGAAGTAGTGGTCTTCTCCTTTGGAGGAAAACAATGAGTAACGCATCCTTACCAAAAAGGACGTTGACGATATCCTCGCTAAAGCAAAAGAAGAGGATACATTGAAGGAACATTAGATCAAGCCACCATATTTCTTATGGATGGACTCGGTTCCGTTCCTTGCAAAATTGAAACAACCTACTCTCCAGGCAGATACGGGGAAAGGTTCAGCCACACAGCATGTCATCCACTTGAAGATCCTGAGGGGAGCTATTGTGGATTAAGACACCATCAAGATCTGTCTCTTTGGAAGTACCCTAAAAGGTACGGCCTTTGTTTGGTACTCCACTCTGCCGGAGGACTCCATCCAAAACTGGGCCATGCTGGAGACACGCTTACTGACCCATTTCAAAGGTGAAGATCACCCTATTACTATGGCACAACTCTACTGCCTAAAACAGGGAGAGAATGAGTCAACATACGACTTCATTCACAAGTGGAAGGCAATGGCGTACAAGTGCTTAGATGTACTGCCATAAGTGTCGCTGATCAACATCTGCCGTAACAACATGAGAACAAAGATCCGCTCTATGATTATCGGCAACAAATCAGAAAACCTGGGAGAACTCCTGGAAGCAGCTATGGAGGCTGAAACGGTGATCAAAGACCTCAACAGTCAGAAATCATCACAGAAAGAGCCGACTGCCATTACGACCTCGAAACCAAAGAAAAATGAGGTTCTTAATGTGCAAACCAAGTCAGCTCCTCAGCAGCCAAAGAAAGCTGAAAACAAAACTGCAGGAAAGAAACATGAACTCTCTGAAGCCTTCAAAGAACGAGTAGAGAAGAAATACCCGTTCGATGAAGATGTTGAAGAAATTTTTGAGGCTCTCGTAGCAAACGGTAAACTCAACTTACCTGAGTCCAAAAGACCAAGAGATGTTGGCAAAACCAATGATCCTCGGTATTGTCCATACCACCAGATGGTCTCGCATCCTCTCAATTAATGCTTTGTTGTAAGAGAGAAGATCAACAAGATGTGGAAAAATGGAGTCATCACCTTTGACAAAAACTATGGGTCCACCTCTGTCAACATGGTGTCATAGGGACAAACTTCTAAATCACCGAAGGAGAAAATCACTACTTCCTTCAAGGTGATAAAAATGACTCAGATGTCCCAAGAGTTGGTTCCTTATCCAACATCAGACGGACAACCCATATGGGTACATCCCAATCTCCTAAAAGATGAAAATTGGGAGATCGTCAAAACAAAGTCTACCGCTCAACAACGAAGGCAAGCCAAAAAACAACTCCACAAGATCAAACAGCAGGAGAAAGCTCAATCAAAGCAAGAAGTCCCTGAAAAGGCAGAGAGCTCTTCCACTACCTCATTGGGGATAATGAAAGAATCCAAGACTTTAAAGGCAGTAAGAAAATTCACCCTTGGTGATTTCATGCCACCTCATTATAGAAATGAAACTACGCAGGGGACATCATACTCTTGCAACTCGGTAATTGGATTCTCCATGGATGGGTACGAGTCCAGTGATGCCGCCAATAATACCGACGAGTGGGAGGAATCCCTTGAAACAGGAGAATAACTCTCCGATGAGGAATGAATTCCCAAATCTCATCTTATGCCAGCAATATGGTATAAACCATTACAGCCGCAAGGATCCTGGTCTGGTGATGAAGAAGACCAAGAGGCCGTTCAAGAAAGTGTTGTTGATCCAGCACAAGCAAACGCTCCAGTGGAACCCAACATTGATGAACCACAAGGAGCAGATGAGGAAGAAGATTTGGCTCATATGCCCGATCTCGAAGAATATGCAAGAATCTTGCAACGTCTTGCCATAGAGCGGGAGTAGGATTGCATCGATGAGCTTCAACAAAATGAACCGGAAATCCCAGAAAATTTACAGACATCTCCTCCAGTAACCTCGAAAAATGAAGGAAACTGCTGGATTGATGATCCCCTCACATCTGAAGACGAGTCTGAATCTCAACAGTGCGTTGCTTGCAATGCGATATTTCGGGATGATGATGCCTCTGAAGCTTCGTCTGCCGAGGCTTCAGATTCTTAAACTACATCCGGTAGCATATCTTCTGGAACTACATCTCCTCAGGTGACTTCAACAGAGGTATCATCTTCTCAGCCTTTGTCTCCTGAAACTATGACGTCAGAACCCAAGCCCCTTCCGGCTGATCATCTCGAATAAGCTCCTGCCAATGAAGTCTTCTTCAGTGAAAATCCGGTCAACAGGTCCCAGATACCCGACCTCATAGGCGATGTTTGGACCTATAAATTACTCAACAAAAAAGAGAAGTTGTTGAATGTTGTTCAGGACTTGTTCTCGGAAAATGCTCCGTGCAACACGATCACTGAAGACGGCAATACTGCTACAAAGACGTCTTCAGCAAATGACAAAAATCAACCCCTTGGTTTCGAGGGCAATCTTCCGAACGAAGAAGACCCTTCTCTAGAAGCTCTTGAAGTTGGTAGAGGTACCCGTTCTGGCCGGGATTACCACAAAAATTAAAACCAACCTTCTTCATCTTATGTAAATCCTTCGGGAAAAAAAGTTGTAAACGCCCCAAGTAGCAACAATAATGAAAATGTAAGCCCAAAGGAGACTTAATTGAGCACTTCAAGCACATACTTGCACGACTACACATCCTTGACTTATTACGAATGTCTCCACAAACTCGTGATAGTCTCATTTCATAACTACAATGGTTGGATGCGGATGTCGACAAACATGCCCCACAAGTCCTACAAATTGAAATGGACTATAGGGTCAAAAAATCAAGTACTACCTCAAAGGGAGAAAAGAAGAAAACTAAGAGATCAAGCATTGAATGCCTCTCGGTTCAAAAAGCAGCGAGTGCAACAAATGCCTTCGATAAGGATGACCTTTGTTAGACCCCGACCCAGACCAATTTGATTAGTGTGCGATTAGTATGTGTTTAGTCCTAAGTGGGTTTAGTTGTTGTTGGATTAGAAGTAATTCGTTTTAGTCTTGGACAAAGCCTTGAGAATTTTGAGAACGTTTAGTATTAATTAGACACACTCAGGAAGGCCTGAGTGCACGTGTGAGCTTGGGAAGATCGTATCGATTTCTGTGTGATTGTGATTTTGATTTCATTCGAATGATTTTTCTATGAGTTACAACTTTCATTTTAAGGCCATTCTTGTTTGAAGCCCAAAAACCCATGTTTTCGCCCAAAGAGGGTAAAATTGTCTTTCGTGCACAAATCTGGACACAATTTTCGAGATCTCAAAACCATGTCAAAAATATACTTTTTGGAAACTAGAAATTTCGACGATCGTTTTATCCTTCTTCGTCGAAGTCATTCGAGGGCCACAAGATCATGTTGTTGTCGTTTCAAAGTTCAAGTTAATTGGGCCCTTTTGCTAATGCCTTAAGTCAACCCATCTCCTTCCCCTCTTTACTCTTTCATTCTAAAACCAAATCTCTGCAATTTCTTAAGCTAGGGCAAGGAAAACCCTTTTATCTTCCTCTTCATTCCTCTTGCATGCTTTAGCTAGAGAGCTCCAAAAAGAACTTCAAAATCATCATCTCCTCCATCTCCTTGCAAGCTCTCTATCAATACAAGTTTCTTTGAGCTTCTTGTGGATCAAGCTCTACATTTCTCCATTTCCTTCTTGTGTGGCCATTGCTAGGTAAGAGCTCCAACCCATATTTTTCATAGAGTTATTTTGGTCCCTTAAGATATTATTTTTCATTTGGAAAACCCTTTTTGTTCAAATGGGTTCTTTGTTTCCATTTTGAGTGAGTTTGTGTGTTGTTATTGGGTTTCCTTTTAGTGTGGGAATAGCTTGAGTGAAGTGCTTGAAGAGGAGTATTTTTAGCATTGGTCAAGGCAAGTAATCTCTTTAGGAAATGATGCATGTGTATTTTGATTTCATTGTATTTTAGAAATTGTGCATTTGATTTGTTTACAAGCTTCATGATTATGTTTTCATTTGATTTGGATGGTTGGAATGATGGAATGAACCCTTGGTGAGCATGTAGGCTCAAGGGATTTTGTGTGATTGATGAAGAAGAAGAAGAAGAAGAAGAAGAAGAAGAAGAATGTAGTGAAAGATGTGTAAAAGAAAGGCAGCTTCTGCACTCTGCGAGTTCAGGCAGAAGCTGATTCGCTCGAGCGACCCTTGGGTCCGCTCGAGCGACCAAGCCTCTGTTTGGTCCGAGCGCAGACAGAGAACTGTCCGCTCGAGCGACCCTATCGTCCGCTCGAGCGAACTGCCCTCTGTATAATCTGGAACGAGACAGAGAGTTGTCCGTTCGAACGCACTTATTATCCGCTCGAACGAACTGTCTCGCTCGAGCGAAGTGTCATCACCTCATAACGTTCGCTCGAGCGAACCTGCCAGATTCAGGAGAAGAATTATTTCGTTGTGTATTTTCTTGAAGATTGAAAAACTAGGCTATGTTAAGGGTTTTGACTTGACATTGTGTAAATGGGACTTCGAAATGCAACCTAACTTCGGGGACACCAATTCTTATATATTCCGACATTTGGAGTCTCAATTACACAAAGGTCAATTAGCAGCCTTAACACATGCTTGTCAGATTTCGTGTTTGAATTCCGTTTTGGTACGATAAATACCATCGTGTACTAGTTTTGGGATTTCAAAGTATAAGCTTGTTTTGAAGTTTGGTCTTAAGAAAAAGGGGATCACTTCCTAAGCGTGCTATGCATATTTATTATGCCTTTTGCTAGTCGTGTTCGTCGTGTTTTGATAAGTGATTTCCCTCTTTTTACCTCGACGTGTTTCGATCGTGTTCCACGTGTTTTGTGCATTAATGAATTAAGTAAACACCACTGAGCTTAGACTGCCCTTTCAGTTTGATCCACTGTCTGGGGGTCTTTAAACATGTGGACTGTCTACAGACTGCTCGTGTATTTATTACACATCGTGCGTGTCAGGTTCCGCGGCCGGAATTCCCGTCTTTGTGGGAAATCGTGTCGTGCTTATATTATATATATCGTGCTTGTCGTGCGTGCTTGCTCTTTTCATTATATAAATGATAGAGAAAGGATGGGCTCTTTGTGGATGGTAACTGTTCATGATATATTATGTACTCATGCTAGTTGTTTTCGTATCTCAGCTCAGCTAAATATTTTTGCAAAGGTATCTCAGTCACTATAGTATTTCAAACCAAGGACTTGCTTATATATTTTCTAAAATGGTTATTGTTTCATGTTTGCACCTAAATTGATTACCTGCCAAACCGTTGTGTTTGACCCTTGTTTGTTGGTGCCCAGGTGTAGGAGACGTTACCTTTGAGGAGGAGCGTCAGGAGGAGGCTTGTGAGCCAACTCCTGTGAGAGAGTGGCAGCCCGACGATGTCATTTAGACGTCGGGCGGGTTTCTTGAGTCTCGCTATCATTTTGTTTGCGGTTCCCTTATTTATTTTGAGATGTGTATTGGCCTCTGTTGGCCTCTTAAGGGTTGTAACCAAAAAACTTAACTTGCTTTTGTGTAATCTTGTAACTTGAACTATGTGGGGAATGCCATTTTAACTTCTTCCTTTGATACTATGTCTTGTTTATTATTGTGATAGCACTTAAATATTTTATTGGTGCTTATCTTGGTATGTTTTGCTACACGCTTCCGCATACTTGATCGTGTGAGTCTGATTCCGCGTGTTTCTTTGGGGAATCCTCACCACGGGAACCTGTGGGGAAGCAAAATCTTCAATAGTAGTTGTAACATTTACGTCGCGGGCCCGGGGTCCCGTTCCGGGGTTGCGACAGGACTCGTATCAGAGCGGGACATGTTTCAGGCATTTAAAAGAAACTAGAAAGGTCTTAGGAACGTGGCGAGGATTCGTGAGTTCAATAGATTCGTTCGTATAGGATCTTAGAAACCCTTGTACCATGATTATTGTGTACTAACTCCTTGTTTTACAGCAATATGCCTCCAAGAAAAGCTCCAAATCATCATGCTTCAGGCAGTAATCAAAATGAGTCAGATGCATCTGAGACACCTACAGCCACACAGTTTCAGGAACTTATGCTAGCCATGATAGCACAGCAAAGACAAGCTAATGAGAACCAAGCCAGATTTCAAGAACAGTTGGTTAAGAAGGATGATGAGATGGCACAAGTTCAAAGGCAGTTGTTGGAAGTCCTCCAGAACAGGAATGTAGCACCACCCGCAGTTCCACAGATTGTAATTCAGAATAGGGATCCTGACCCTAATGCTCTATTTGAGAAGTTTAGGAAGAGAGCACCCAAGGAATTTTCGGGCAATGAGGACCCATTGGTGGCAGATGACTGGCTAGTCAATACAGAGAAGATCTTTGATGTATTCATGTGCACGGGTATACAGAAGGTCAACCTCACAGCTTCATTATTTTATGGGCTTGCAGACCGGTGGTGGCAAACAGTCAAGGACCCATATGCAGTGATGCCTGACGATGAGGCATAGGCAGCATTCAAGTTGCAGTTTCAAGACAAATACATCCCCTCTCATGTCAAGAGGCAGAAGGCTATTGAGTTTCAGCAACTCAAACAAGGTAGCATGACGGTGCTAGATTATGTCACCAAGTTTGAAAGATTGGCTAGATATGCTATCGAGCTGATTGATACGGAAAGGAAGAAGATAACAAAGTTCTTGGAAGGGTTGAATCCGATCATCATGAGAGATGTCATAGGAGTAGTTCCTCCAGCCACGTATGATGAGGCAATCAAGCGGGCTTATACATTCGAAGATATTAACAACACGATCATTCAAGACAGGAAACAGCAGTATCAGCAGCAGAATCAGAGGCAACAACAGGGCAAGAAGCCAAGGCAAGAACAAGGCCAAGTGAGGCAAGGGTGTGGACATTGTGGCAAGAATCATGAAACCCACGAATGTCGTAAGGCCATGGGTGCCTGTTTCAAGTGTGGGGCCATGAACCATGCAATCAAGGATTGCCCACTACTTCAGAATCAAGGGAACAGAAACCAGCAGCAGAGACAAGTAGCTCCTCAGAACCAAGCACCAGTTCAGAATCAAGTCAGACCACCTCAGCAGCAGCAGCAACAGGCTAGGCAACCAGCACAGAATCAGAATGCTCGTGCTCCACAGCAGAATAGGTATGGCCAAGGAAGGCAGAACCAAGTACCAAACAGACTCCAGATGCATGGACGTTTGTATTATCTCAACCGTGCAGATGCTGAAGCTATAGGAGACGTGGTAGAAGGTAAACTCCTTGTCTGTGGGGTAGAAGCCCAGATTTTATTTGATCCTGGATCCACACATTCCTTTGCATCTCCTAGTTTTGCTAAGTTGATTGATGCACCATGTAGTGTGTTGGATTACATTTTAGTAGGGAAACAAGTTGTGTGTAGAACCCATTACCCTAGTTGTACAGTTTTGTTAGGAGATGTTAATTTACCGGCCAACCTTATAGTTTTGGACATGCATGATTTTGATGTCATTTTAGGCATGGATTGGTTAGAAGCATATCATGCCACCATGGATTGTTTTAGTAAGACCATCACATTCAGATTCCAAGGACCACAGGCAGAATTGATATTTCAGGGGAACAGGAGAAAAACTCAGGCAGGGTTTATTTCAGTGTCGAAGGCAAGTAGATTAGTGCAGAGTGGCTGCCAGTCATTTATTGCGTTTATCACGGAGGATAAACAGTCCCAAGGGGTGGAGGATATCCCCATTGTGTGTGAATTTCCGGACGTTTTTCCAGAAGAAATCCCGGGTTTACCACCAATTAGAGAAGTTGAGTTCACAATTGAGCTTCTTCCAGGGACAGCTCCGATCTCGATTGCACCATATAGGATGGCTCTAGCAGAGATGGGTGAACTAAAGCTCCAATTGCAGGAATTGTTGAGCAAATGTTTTATTAGGCCAAGTGTTTCACCGTGGGGAGCACCGGTGTTGTTTGTGAAGAAGAAGGATGGAAGTTTGAGAATGTGCATTGACTACAGGAAGTTGAATCACGTGACCGTGAAGAACAAGTATCCACTGCCAAGGATAGATGAATTGTTTGACCAATTGCAAGGAGCAGCCTACTTTTCCAAGATAGACTTGAGGTTAGGGTACCATCAGTTGAGAGTTAGAGACTCAGATGTTCAGAAAACAGCCTTTAGAACAAGATATGGGCACTATGAGTTCTTAGTGATGCCCTTTGGTTTGACAAATGCACCCGCAGTCTTTATTGCTCTGATGAACAAGGTCTTTGCACCTTATTTGGATCACTCCACAGTAGTATTTATTGATGACGTCCTTGTGTACTCCAAGAGTAAGAAGGAGCATGAAAAACATTTGAGGACAGCGTTGGAGCTCTTGAGGGACAACCAGTTATATGCGAAACTCAGTAAGTGCGAATTCTGGTTAGAACAAGTTGCGTTTCTAGGCCACATCATCTCCAGAGAAGGTTTAGCAGTTGATCCAGCGAAGATAGAGACAGTTGTTAGTTGGGTGAGGCCAAGCAGTGTGACAGAAATTAGAAGCTTTTTGGGGTTAGCAGGCTACTACAGAAGATTTATCCAAGGTTTTTCGTCCATTGCAGCCCCGTTGACAAAATTGATTCGAAAGAATGTCCCATTTTTATGGACTGATCAGTGTGAAACCAGTTTCCAAGAGTTGAAAGGAAGGTTAACCACAGCTCCAATCCTTACGTTACCCTCGAGCAACGGTGGATTTATTGTTTATACAGATGCTTCGAATGTGGGACTGGGTTGTGTATTGATGCAAGATGGCAAGGTGATTGCTTATGGCTCGAGGCAGCTGAAGGACCTTGAGAAGAATTATGCAACTCACGACTTGGAGTTGGCAGCAGTTGTGTTTGCTTTGAAGATGTGGAGACACTATCTCTATGGAGAGAAGTTTGAAGTCCATTCAGGTCACAGAAGTCTACAGTATTTGTTCTCGCAGAAGGATTTGAACATGAGGCACAGGAGGTGGATGGAGTATATCAAAGATTATGACTTCCCAATCAAGTATCATCCAGGCAAAGTGAATGTTGCAGCTGATGCATTGAGTAGAAAATCAGTGGTCATGGCTAATTTGAGAGGAATGGGTGTCTTACAGCAGTTTGAAGAGTTGGGTGTAGAGGTACAAACCCTAAGATTGGGTGCGATGTTAGCAAACATGACAGTTTCAAAACCTACCTTCATCCAGAAGATTAAGGAAAATCAGTTGCAAGACCCAGACTTGGCCAAGATAGTAGAAGTTATTGCAGAACGCCCCGATTTCAAGATGGTGAATGGAATATTGTATTTTCGTGACCGGTTGTGTGTGCCAAATGTGGATGATTTGAAGAATGAGATAATGAATGAAGCTCACAGCACTAGATATTCTATGCATCCGGGTAGCACGAAGATGTACCATAATTTGAAGAATAGATTTTGGTGGAACAACATAAAGAGAGAGATAGCAGCTTTTGTGTCTCGCTGTCTGACTTGTCAGTTGATCAAGGCAGAGCATCAGAAGCCTCCAGGTTTGTTACAGCCTTTGGAGATTCCGGAGTGGAAATGGGAGCACATCACCATGGATTTCTGTAAGTCCATGGGGATCCGAACCCTAGAGGGGGGGTGAATAGGGTGAGCTCCTATTATGACCAATTTTAATCAATTTTAACTTCTTTAAAACCAACTAGTCACAAGTGATGATTATCAAACAATATGCGGAAGCTAATATAAACAATCACCACAAAGCAAGCACCATCACACAAGGATTTATAGTGGTTCGGCCTCAATGCCTACATCCACTACCGGCTTGTGAACCAACACCCCACCGGATTTCCACTATTTATGCTTTTCAATAGGCTAAGCAATAACCTTTACAATATGCTTTCCAAGGCTTAGCAATAACCTTTACAATATGCTTTCCAAGGCTTAGCAATAACCTTACAATGATGTTTTTCAAGGCTTAACATCAACCTATACACTATGCTTTTATAGGCTAAGCAATAACCTCTTCAACCATAGGTTGGTTATCTCACTAAATTAGTGTCTAACATACACTTGATGGAGATTCATTTAAGCTCATTACATTGCCTCTTAAATAGGCGGATATGGAAGTGAAATACAAATACACACTCATACTATGAATGCAAAGATGAAAACAAATGAAGTGTGTGTGTGTGATCCTCAATCATTTTGAAAATGAAAGTTCATAAATGTATGCCTAAGGCTTTTGAAAGTTTTAGCTCAAAAACATTTATGATTGAGGATGTAATGCAATCACATGTTAAAAGTAACAACTTGTTAATGATATCAAAGTTACACAAGTTGTATGAAATGGATTAGCTCTAAACATGTGATGCATAGGGATGTCAATCAAATCATCAATGAAGCTCAAAACATAAAAATAGATTTGATTGAAATTAGGGAACAAATCATATGTAATTATAAGGACAACTTGAAAAAGATTTACCAATCAAAGTAAGGCAAGTTGTGAAGCATTAAAACAATAATACACATATGATTTGTAATGATGTTGGATCCAAAACATAAGATACATTTGAGAGAGATTTTCTTATGATGGAAAAACAACACCCAAAGATTCAACAAAGTATATGAATCATGTTACATCTTTCATTAACATGATCTACTTAGATTTACCAATAAAGTACTACTTTGATGAATCAATGGTAATGTATCCAAAACAATAGATCTATTCAAAATATAGAATATGCTAAGGATACAACATATCATATATTAACATGTACAAAGATTTACCAATGATAAAACAAAACATGAGAACATATGATTTGTAAAGAGGTTGAGTCCAAAACATAAGATAGTTTTGAAAGTGATTTTCTTATGATGGAAAACAACAACCAAAGATTCAACCAAGTATATGGATCATGTTACATATGATTTCAAAGGTTTTTTACATTAACATGATCTACTTAGATTTACCAAAGTTAAGTACTACTTGAATTGAATCATATGGTGTTGTATCCAAAACAATAAATCAACTCAAAACATAACACATGTTAAGGACACAACACAAACATAGTTTATCATGCTAGAAATGATTTACCAAAAATAAAACAAAGCATGAAAACATATGATTAAGAAAGGAAGAGCCTACTTGGTGGTTTAACTTCATTAATCCAAGCTTTAGCTTTCCTAATCTTCCCCTTCATCCCTTGGTTCTTTTCCCTTTTGATATGCCTCAAATCCTCTCAAGGAGGGGTTAAAAATTCCCAACTTTTGGCAAGGGAAAGAACTCATATTTATAGGGAAAAGTGGCCAACGGCTAGTTCTCGGTCGACCGGCAAACAGGCCTCGGTCGACCGAGAACACACAACGGTCATATTTCTGACCGTTGGTGCTCCCAGGCAATTTTTGCCTGCAGTTGTCTCGGTCGACCGAGACCTGCCTCTCGGTCGACCGGCGACACTGCCGGGACAGCCCCCTATTTGCAAAATTTCCAACTTTTGCACTTTTCAAAGTTATTTCTTTGGGGGACCTTTTGGCCACTAAATCAAGCTTGGAAAACATGTTTTAAAGATTTTAAAGGTTTTTAAAACATGACATAAAAAGCCTAAAAAGTTTCAAAACTTTTAAAACAAAGGCTTGCTTGATTTCTTGAAAACTCTTTTCTAAAACAAATGCATCCAAGATTTAAAAACAAATCATGCATAAAACAAGATCTTAAAAACAATGCATGAATAAATCAAGATTTCAAGTTTACTTTAAAACCAATGCAAGTGTGTAAATCAAATGATGCTAGAATGATATGCATCCATCAAATTGCAATCTACAAAATTCCTAACAATCTCCCCCTTTGCAATTTGATGGCAAACACACTCACCACTGAAATTACACACTTCGTCTTCAGCTCCCCCTCAGCTGGACAAGGCTTGAAATCTTCTTGGATGCTTATCTTAGCTTGGGCTCTTTTCTTCTCTTCATTCTTCATGATGCTTGGTGCTTGATCATTCTTCAATCTTTCTTTCTTCTTTCTTTCTTTGGCCAAGCATCTTCTTTAGCTCCAAGCTTTCTTTCTTCTAATAGCTCTCCCCCTTTGACCATGCCTCTTTCTCCCTTTGGCAAGGTATGTATTCTCTCCCCTTGTAGAAGATCATACAAAACCTCTTCTTAGGAAACTTGGACATTCTCTTTACCCTTTTGAGAACTTGCATAATTTCTCCCCCTTTGCCATTAAATTGCAAAGGTACCTACACACATGAAACAAAGAAAATACCTTTAGTAGCACCTGTTAACAAATGAAATCGAAAATGAAATACATAACAGGCTATCATGTGAGGTAGTAGTCTCCAAGGGCTCAAAGGCAATCTAAGGGTCAATTTGATCAAAACTAATACTTCCTATGAAGGTTTACACTCCCCCTCAATCCATTCTCTCCTTTTGTCAAACATTTGACAAAGATTTAACTATTAGATGCAAGAAGAAGATGGTTTTACCAATGAGGGTCAACTTCAAGGAAAGGATTAGATTCATTTAACTATAAAGCTCATATGATCAAATTGCCAAAAGAAAGCAAGGTCAAAGAGAAAAGCAATCATGGATATCAATTGGAAAAACAAAGAATACCAATTGAGATCTAAGGATATGACTTAATAAAATCAATCACTCTAAAATGGATTTAAAGATATACCTATTAGGAAAAATCCAAATTAGAGCTATCCATGAAGCAATGGGGTTTACTAATCATAGCATCAAATAATTTAACTAAGAAGAACATATGCTATGAAAGTTTTGAAAATCATTTCATTCAATCATTAAATATGACTATTAAAGTGCAAGATGAGTGAAATGAAATTCAAGCATGAAGCCAACCTCAACTAATAACCAACCAATATTATGAACACATAAACATGGTGGTCATGAGATATACCTATGAGAGCAAAAGAGGTGGCAACATGAACATTATGATGCTAATGGTGTGTGACATGGAACAAACATATTACTTATCAAGTTCAATCCAATGCACACAAGGTTTATCACATTCACAAGAAATCAAATCAATCAATCATTATACCAATTGAAATCAATTGAATTTGATAACATGATAAAGAGCAAGAATGAGGCAAACACAAAGTTCCATCAAGCATCATAAATGCATATTCATCACTTTTAAAGATATAACTAAAGAGCATAGTGATGAACAAGAGAAATTGCAATGCAAAAAGATATGACTTGGTAAAGCATGCAATTTCCAAAGTGTCTAAATCATATGAATTCAACATCTAAGATATCCATCAAACATATAGAAATATGAGAAATGGGTTTCAAAGAGTTTCATATGATTAAGAACACTACTTATGAAGTTGAAACATGTATAAGAATGAAAACACTTAGAAAATACACATGAATCAACATCATAACCATCCAAATAGAAATGACTATAAAAGCATAGAGGATGGATTTTAGTTCTAGTATGGTTTCTACAAATGAAATAAATAACACAACCATACATAGAACACTTTGACATTTGCATAGAGAGGATCAATCAACACTCAAGATCTAACTCATACCATATCATCAAAAAAGAATATAACTATGTAAGCACAAGAAGGTATGAAGTTAGAAAGACATCATGGATCACATAAATGGATATACCTATTAAGAACAATGGATTAATTCCAATTCATCTAAAATGATCCATTAAGCTATCATGTAACATCTCCACTCTTAGCAAATGTACTAAGCTTACAATGCAATGGACAATGGATATGAGGTCTATACCAAATGAACTTAGCACATAAAATCACATATGTACTTAAAAAGCTCAAATACAAGATTTTACTATAAAGCACATAAACACTCATCAATTTGCATTAATGAAAACATATACCAAGATAGGCACAAACATGCAAATCAATGAAACCATATCCAACCATGCAATGTAAGACATCAAAATCAATTTGCATAAAGAAATATAACTAAATGAGCAAAGATGCAAATTGTTTGTAAAAAATATTTCCTTTCAAATGATACAATCATAATTAGGCACAAGGAAATAAATTCAAGGAAAATGCTTCAATAAATATAACTAATAAATCTTAGAACATTTTCCAAAGTTTCTCAAATCACTTCAATATATGAAATTCCAACAAAGAATCATTTATAGAATTAAGAGCAAGTGATTTTGAAAAACAAGAAGTGTACTATTGTAAAGTTTTCAATTTGTAAAAACAATAGACACTTACAAATTTTCCATATCAAAAGATATAACTTGTAAATCAATGGAAAACTAAAGTTGCTTCAAATCATTTGATTTCCAAAAAGGATATAACTATGACAATCATCAAATGATTTTCCAACATCAATTGATCATGAAAAACTAGCTATGAAAGCATTTGTAATCACAATCAATTGATCATGAATAGATATGCACAACAAGAGATATTACTAAATGAACAACATGCAAATCCATCATGAAAGAATTGCAATCAAAGGATTTTGAAAACCATGAGATATAACTTAAAAGATCATGAAGACAAAATCAAATGATCACAAAGAAACATTGCATTTTAAAAGATGTGACTATAAAGAAACAAAATGCAAATGTATCAAGACCAACAGATAGATATAACTAAAAAGCATAGGTTGGTCTAGGGGTATCAAGGCCTTAAGGTTACTCAAATAGTCTACCTTTGAAAATACACCTAAGGTCTTGAAAATGTGTCCTTGAGAGATCACTTTGAGGACTCACCAACTCTAGAAGATATAACTTGGAAAAGACTTAGAGTGGTGCAATGAGGCAAGGGAAATATCATTTTCAAACATAGTGGAAATCTTTAAAAAGATATGCATTAAATCACAACACTAGGGTTCAAATCTAGCAAGGATCAACTCCGGGTTGTTAAGCCCTAAAATGGAGTAACCCGCTCTGATACCACTTGTAAGTCCATGGGGATCCGAACCCTAGAGGGGGGGTGAATAGGGTGAGCTCCTATTATGACCAATTTTAATCAATTTTAACTTCTTTAAAACCAACTAGTCACAAGTGATGATTATCAAACAATATGCGGAAGCTAATATAAACAATCACCACAAAGCAAGCACCATCACACAAGGATTTATAGTGGTTCGGCCTCAATGCCTACATCCACTACCGGCTTGTGAACCAACACCCCACCGGATTTCCACTATTTATGCTTTTCAATAGGCTAAGCAATAACCTTTACAATATGCTTTCCAAGGCTTAGCAATAACCTTTACAATATGCTTTCCAAGGCTTAGCAATAACCTTACAATGATGTTTTTCAAGGCTTAACATCAACCTATACACTATGCTTTTATAGGCTAAGCAATAACCTCTTCAACCATAGGTTGGTTATCTCACTAAATTAGTGTCTAACATACACTTGATGGAGATTCATTTAAGCTCATTACATTGCCTCTTAAATAGGCGGATATGGAAGTGAAATACAAATACACACTCATACTATGAATGCAAAGATGAAAACAAATGAAGTGTGTGTGTGTGATCCTCAATCATTTTGAAAATGAAAGTTCATAAATGTATGCCTAAGGCTTTTGAAAGTTTTAGCTCAAAAACATTTATGATTGAGGATGTAATGCAATCACATGTTAAAAGTAACAACTTGTTAATGATATCAAAGTTACACAAGTTGTATGAAATGGATTAGCTCTAAACATGTGATGCATAGGGATGTCGATCAAATCATCAATGAAGCTCAAAACATAAAAATAGATTTGATTGAAATTAGGGAACAAATCATATGTAATTATAAGGACAACTTGAAAAAGATTTACCAATCAAAGTAAGGCAAGTTGTGAAGCATTAAAACAATAATACACATATGATTTGTAATGATGTTGGATCCAAAACATAAGATACATTTGAGAGAGATTTTCTTATGATGGAAAAACAACACCCAAAGATTCAACAAAGTATATGAATCATGTTACATCTTTCATTAACATGATCTACTTAGATTTACCAATAAAGTACTACTTTGATGAATCAATGGTAATGTATCCAAAACAATAGATCTATTCAAAATATAGAATATGCTAAGGATACAACATATCATATATTAACATGTACAAAGATTTACCAATGATAAAACAAAACATGAGAACATATGATTTGTAAAGAGGTTGAGTCCAAAACATAAGATAGTTTTGAAAGTGATTTTCTTATGATGGAAAACAACAACCAAAGATTCAACCAAGTATATGGATCATGTTACATATGATTTCAAAGGTTTTTTACATTAACATGATCTACTTAGATTTACCAAAGTTAAGTACTACTTGAATTGAATCATATGGTGTTGTATCCAAAACAATAAATCAACTCAAAACATAACACATGTTAAGGACACAACACAAACATAGTTTATCATGCTAGAAATGATTTACCAAAAATAAAACAAAGCATGAAAACATATGATTAAGAAAGGAAGAGCCTACTTGGTGGTTTAACTTCATTAATCCAAGCTTTAGCTTTCCTAATCTTCCCCTTCATCCCTTGGTTCTTTTCCCTTTTGATATGCCTCAAATCCTCTCAAGGAGGGGTTAAAAATTCCCAACTTTTGGCAAGGGAAAGAACTCATATTTATAGGGAAAAGTGGCCAACGGCTAGTTCTCGGTCGACCGGCAAACAGGCCTCGGTCGACCGAGAACACACAACGGTCATATTTCTGACCGTTGGTGCTCCCAGGCAATTTTTGCCTGCAGTTGTCTCGGTCGACCGAGACCTGCCTCTCGGTCGACCGGCGACACTGCCGGGACAGCCCCCTATTTGCAAAATTTCCAACTTTTGCACTTTTCAAAGTTATTTCTTTGGGGGACCTTTTGGCCACTAAATCAAGCTTGGAAAACATGTTTTAAAGATTTTAAAGGTTTTTAAAACATGACATAAAAAGCCTAAAAAGTTTCAAAACTTTTAAAACAAAGGCTTGCTTGATTTCTTGAAAACTCTTTTCTAAAACAAATGCATCCAAGATTTAAAAACAAATCATGCATAAAACAAGATCTTAAAAACAATGCATGAATAAATCAAGATTTCAAGTTTACTTTAAAACCAATGCAAGTGTGTAAATCAAATGATGCTAGAATGATATGCATCCATCAAATTGCAATCTACAAAATTCCTAACAATCTCCCCCTTTGCAATTTGATGGCAAACACACTCACCACTGAAATTACACACTTCGTCTTCAGCTCCCCCTCAGCTGGACAAGGCTTGAAATCTTCTTGGATGCTTATCTTAGCTTGGGCTCTTTTCTTCTCTTCATTCTTCATGATGCTTGGTGCTTGATCATTCTTCAATCTTTCTTTCTTCTTTCTTTCTTTGGCCAAGCATCTTCTTTAGCTCCAAGCTTTCTTTCTTCTAATAGCTCTCCCCCTTTGACCATGCCTCTTTCTCCCTTTGGCAAGGTATGTATTCTCTCCCCTTGTAGAAGATCATACAAAACCTCTTCTTAGGAAACTTGGACATTCTCTTTACCCTTTTGAGAACTTGCATAATTTCTCCCCCTTTGCCATTAAATTGCAAAGGTACCTACACACATGAAACAAAGAAAATACCTTTAGTAGCACCTGTTAACAAATGAAATCGAAAATGAAATACATAACAGGCTATCATGTGAGGTAGTAGTCTCCAAGGGCTCAAAGGCAATCTAAGGGTCAATTTGATCAAAACTAATACTTCCTATGAAGGTTTACACTCCCCCTCAATCCATTCTCTCCTTTTGTCAAACATTTGACAAAGATTTAACTATTAGATGCAAGAAGAAGATGGTTTTACCAATGAGGGTCAACTTCAAGGAAAGGATTAGATTCATTTAACTATAAAGCTCATATGATCAAATTGCCAAAAGAAAGCAAGGTCAAAGAGAAAAGCAATCATGGATATCAATTGGAAAAACAAAGAATACCAATTGAGATCTAAGGATATGACTTAATAAAATCAATCACTCTAAAATGGATTTAAAGATATACCTATTAGGAAAAATCCAAATTAGAGCTATCCATGAAGCAATGGGGTTTACTAATCATAGCATCAAATAATTTAACTAAGAAGAACATATGCTATGAAAGTTTTGAAAATCATTTCATTCAATCATTAAATATGACTATTAAAGTGCAAGATGAGTGAAATGAAATTCAAGCATGAAGCCAACCTCAACTAATAACCAACCAATATTATGAACACATAAACATGGTGGTCATGAGATATACCTATGAGAGCAAAAGAGGTGGCAACATGAACATTATGATGCTAATGGTGTGTGACATGGAACAAACATATTACTTATCAAGTTCAATCCAATGCACACAAGGTTTATCACATTCACAAGAAATCAAATCAATCAATCATTATACCAATTGAAATCAATTGAATTTGATAACATGATAAAGAGCAAGAATGAGGCAAACACAAAGTTCCATCAAGCATCATAAATGCATATTCATCACTTTTAAAGATATAACTAAAGAGCATAGTGATGAACAAGAGAAATTGCAATGCAAAAAGATATGACTTGGTAAAGCATGCAATTTCCAAAGTGTCTAAATCATATGAATTCAACATCTAAGATATCCATCAAACATATAGAAATATGAGAAATGGGTTTCAAAGAGTTTCATATGATTAAGAACACTACTTATGAAGTTGAAACATGTATAAGAATGAAAACACTTAGAAAATACACATGAATCAACATCATAACCATCCAAATAGAAATGACTATAAAAGCATAGAGGATGGATTTTAGTTCTAGTATGGTTTCTACAAATGAAATAAATAACACAACCATACATAGAACACTTTGACATTTGCATAGAGAGGATCAATCAACACTCAAGATCTAACTCATACCATATCATCAAAAAAGAATATAACTATGTAAGCACAAGAAGGTATGAAGTTAGAAAGACATCATGGATCACATAAATGGATATACCTATTAAGAACAATGGATTAATTCCAATTCATCTAAAATGATCCATTAAGCTATCATGTAACATCTCCACTCTTAGCAAATGTACTAAGCTTACAATGCAATGGACAATGGATATGAGGTCTATACCAAATGAACTTAGCACATAAAATCACATATGTACTTAAAAAGCTCAAATACAAGATTTTACTATAAAGCACATAAACACTCATCAATTTGCATTAATGAAAACATATACCAAGATAGGCACAAACATGCAAATCAATGAAACCATATCCAACCATGCAATGTAAGACATCAAAATCAATTTGCATAAAGAAATATAACTAAATGAGCAAAGATGCAAATTGTTTGTAAAAAATATTTCCTTTCAAATGATACAATCATAATTAGGCACAAGGAAATAAATTCAAGGAAAATGCTTCAATAAATATAACTAATAAAGCTTAGAACATTTTCCAAAGTTTCTCAAATCACTTCAATATATGAAATTCCAACAAAGAATCATTTATAGAATTAAGAGCAAGTGATTTTGAAAAACAAGAAGTGTACTATTGTAAAGTTTTCAATTTGTAAAAACAATAGACACTTACAAATTTTCCATATCAAAAGATATAACTTGTAAATCAATGGAAAACTAAAGTTGCTTCAAATCATTTGATTTCCAAAAAGGATATAACTATGACAATCATCAAATGATTTTCCAACATCAATTGATCATGAAAAACTAGCTATGAAAGCATTTGTAATCACAATCAATTGATCATGAATAGATATGCACAACAAGAGATATTACTAAATGAACAACATGCAAATCCATCATGAAAGAATTGCAATCAAAGGATTTTGAAAACCATGAGATATAACTTAAAAGATCATGAAGACAAAATCAAATGATCACAAAGAAACATTGCATTTTAAAAGATGTGACTATAAAGAAACAAAATGCAAATGTATCAAGACCAACAGATAGATATAACTAAAAAGCATAGGTTGGTCTAGGGGTATCAAGGCCTTAAGGTTACTCAAATAGTCTACCTTTGAAAATACACCTAAGGTCTTGAAAATGTGTCCTTGAGAGATCACTTTGAGGACTCACCAACTCTAGAAGATATAACTTGGAAAAGACTTAGAGTGGTGCAATGAGGCAAGGGAAATATCATTTTCAAACATAGTGGAAATCTTTAAAAAGATATGCATTAAATCACAACACTAGGGTTCAAATCTAGCAAGGATCAACTCCGGGTTGTTAAGCCCTAAAATGGAGTAACCCGCTCTGATACCACTTGTAAGTCCATGGGGATCCGAACCCTAGAGGGGGGGTGAATAGGGTGAGCTCCTATTATGACCAATTTTAATCAATTTTAACTTCTTTAAAACCAACTAGTCACAAGTGATGATTATCAAACAATATGCGGAAGCTAATATAAACAATCACCACAAAGCAAGCACCATCACACAAGGATTTATAGTGGTTCGGCCTCAATGCCTACATCCACTACCGGCTTGTGAACCAACACCCCACCGGATTTCCACTATTTATGCTTTTCAATAGGCTAAGCAATAACCTTTACAATATGCTTTCCAAGGCTTAGCAATAACCTTTACAATATGCTTTCCAAGGCTTAGCAATAACCTTACAATGATGTTTTTCAAGGCTTAACATCAACCTATACACTATGCTTTTATAGGCTAAGCAATAACCTCTTCAACCATAGGTTGGTTATCTCACTAAATTAGTGTCTAACATACACTTGATGGAGATTCATTTAAGCTCATTACATTGCCTCTTAAATAGGCGGATATGGAAGTGAAATACAAATACACACTCATACTATGAATGCAAAGATGAAAACAAATGAAGTGTGTGTGTGTGATCCTCAATCATTTTGAAAATGAAAGTTCATAAATGTATGCCTAAGGCTTTTGAAAGTTTTAGCTCAAAAACATTTATGATTGAGGATGTAATGCAATCACATGTTAAAAGTAACAACTTGTTAATGATATCAAAGTTACACAAGTTGTATGAAATGGATTAGCTCTAAACATGTGATGCATAGGGATGTCGATCAAATCATCAATGAAGCTCAAAACATAAAAATAGATTTGATTGAAATTAGGGAACAAATCATATGTAATTATAAGGACAACTTGAAAAAGATTTACCAATCAAAGTAAGGCAAGTTGTGAAGCATTAAAACAATAATACACATATGATTTGTAATGATGTTGGATCCAAAACATAAGATACATTTGAGAGAGATTTTCTTATGATGGAAAAACAACACCCAAAGATTCAACAAAGTATATGAATCATGTTACATCTTTCATTAACATGATCTACTTAGATTTACCAATAAAGTACTACTTTGATGAATCAATGGTAATGTATCCAAAACAATAGATCTATTCAAAATATAGAATATGCTAAGGATACAACATATCATATATTAACATGTACAAAGATTTACCAATGATAAAACAAAACATGAGAACATATGATTTGTAAAGAGGTTGAGTCCAAAACATAAGATAGTTTTGAAAGTGATTTTCTTATGATGGAAAACAACAACCAAAGATTCAACCAAGTATATGGATCATGTTACATATGATTTCAAAGGTTTTTTACATTAACATGATCTACTTAGATTTACCAAAGTTAAGTACTACTTGAATTGAATCATATGGTGTTGTATCCAAAACAATAAATCAACTCAAAACATAACACATGTTAAGGACACAACACAAACATAGTTTATCATGCTAGAAATGATTTACCAAAAATAAAACAAAGCATGAAAACATATGATTAAGAAAGGAAGAGCCTACTTGGTGGTTTAACTTCATTAATCCAAGCTTTAGCTTTCCTAATCTTCCCCTTCATCCCTTGGTTCTTTTCCCTTTTGATATGCCTCAAATCCTCTCAAGGAGGGGTTAAAAATTCCCAACTTTTGGCAAGGGAAAGAACTCATATTTATAGGGAAAAGTGGCCAACGGCTAGTTCTCGGTCGACCGGCAAACAGGCCTCGGTCGACCGAGAACACACAACGGTCATATTTCTGACCGTTGGTGCTCCCAGGCAATTTTTGCCTGCAGTTGTCTCGGTCGACCGAGACCTGCCTCTCGGTCGACCGGCGACACTGCCGGGACAGCCCCCTATTTGCAAAATTTCCAACTTTTGCACTTTTCAAAGTTATTTCTTTGGGGGACCTTTTGGCCACTAAATCAAGCTTGGAAAACATGTTTTAAAGATTTTAAAGGTTTTTAAAACATGACATAAAAAGCCTAAAAAGTTTCAAAACTTTTAAAACAAAGGCTTGCTTGATTTCTTGAAAACTCTTTTCTAAAACAAATGCATCCAAGATTTAAAAACAAATCATGCATAAAACAAGATCTTAAAAACAATGCATGAATAAATCAAGATTTCAAGTTTACTTTAAAACCAATGCAAGTGTGTAAATCAAATGATGCTAGAATGATATGCATCCATCAAATTGCAATCTACAAAATTCCTAACAATCTCCCCCTTTGCAATTTGATGGCAAACACACTCACCACTGAAATTACACACTTCGTCTTCAGCTCCCCCTCAGCTGGACAAGGCTTGAAATCTTCTTGGATGCTTATCTTAGCTTGGGCTCTTTTCTTCTCTTCATTCTTCATGATGCTTGGTGCTTGATCATTCTTCAATCTTTCTTTCTTCTTTCTTTCTTTGGCCAAGCATCTTCTTTAGCTCCAAGCTTTCTTTCTTCTAATAGCTCTCCCCCTTTGACCATGCCTCTTTCTCCCTTTGGCAAGGTATGTATTCTCTCCCCTTGTAGAAGATCATACAAAACCTCTTCTTAGGAAACTTGGACATTCTCTTTACCCTTTTGAGAACTTGCATAATTTCTCCCCCTTTGCCATTAAATTGCAAAGGTACCTACACACATGAAACAAAGAAAATACCTTTAGTAGCACCTGTTAACAAATGAAATCGAAAATGAAATACATAACAGGCTATCATGTGAGGTAGTAGTCTCCAAGGGCTCAAAGGCAATCTAAGGGTCAATTTGATCAAAACTAATACTTCCTATGAAGGTTTACACTCCCCCTCAATCCATTCTCTCCTTTTGTCAAACATTTGACAAAGATTTAACTATTAGATGCAAGAAGAAGATGGTTTTACCAATGAGGGTCAACTTCAAGGAAAGGATTAGATTCATTTAACTATAAAGCTCATATGATCAAATTGCCAAAAGAAAGCAAGGTCAAAGAGAAAAGCAATCATGGATATCAATTGGAAAAACAAAGAATACCAATTGAGATCTAAGGATATGACTTAATAAAATCAATCACTCTAAAATGGATTTAAAGATATACCTATTAGGAAAAATCCAAATTAGAGCTATCCATGAAGCAATGGGGTTTACTAATCATAGCATCAAATAATTTAACTAAGAAGAACATATGCTATGAAAGTTTTGAAAATCATTTCATTCAATCATTAAATATGACTATTAAAGTGCAAGATGAGTGAAATGAAATTCAAGCATGAAGCCAACCTCAACTAATAACCAACCAATATTATGAACACATAAACATGGTGGTCATGAGATATACCTATGAGAGCAAAAGAGGTGGCAACATGAACATTATGATGCTAATGGTGTGTGACATGGAACAAACATATTACTTATCAAGTTCAATCCAATGCACACAAGGTTTATCACATTCACAAGAAATCAAATCAATCAATCATTATACCAATTGAAATCAATTGAATTTGATAACATGATAAAGAGCAAGAATGAGGCAAACACAAAGTTCCATCAAGCATCATAAATGCATATTCATCACTTTTAAAGATATAACTAAAGAGCATAGTGATGAACAAGAGAAATTGCAATGCAAAAAGATATGACTTGGTAAAGCATGCAATTTCCAAAGTGTCTAAATCATATGAATTCAACATCTAAGATATCCATCAAACATATAGAAATATGAGAAATGGGTTTCAAAGAGTTTCATATGATTAAGAACACTGCTTATGAAGTTGAAACATGTATAAGAATGAAAACACTTAGAAAATACACATGAATCAACATCATAACCATCCAAATAGAAATGACTATAAAAGCATAGAGGATGGATTTTAGTTCTAGTATGGTTTCTACAAATGAAATAAATAACACAACCATACATAGAACACTTTGACATTTGCATAGAGAGGATCAATCAACACTCAAGATCTAACTCATACCATATCATCAAAAAAGAATATAACTATGTAAGCACAAGAAGGTATGAAGTTAGAAAGACATCATGGATCACATAAATGGATATACCTATTAAGAACAATGGATTAATTCCAATTCATCTAAAATGATCCATTAAGCTATCATGTAACATCTCCACTCTTAGCAAATGTACTAAGCTTACAATGCAATGGACAATGGATATGAGGTCTATACCAAATGAACTTAGCACATAAAATCACATATGTACTTAAAAAGCTCAAATACAAGATTTTACTATAAAGCACATAAACACTCATCAATTTGCATTAATGAAAACATATACCAAGATAGGCACAAACATGCAAATCAATGAAACCATATCCAACCATGCAATGTAAGACATCAAAATCAATTTGCATAAAGAAATATAACTAAATGAGCAAAGATGCAAATTGTTTGTAAAAAATATTTCCTTTCAAATGATACAATCATAATTAGGCACAAGGAAATAAATTCAAGGAAAATGCTTCAATAAATATAACTAATAAAGCTTAGAACATTTTCCAAAGTTTCTCAAATCACTTCAATATATGAAATTCCAACAAAGAATCATTTATAGAATTAAGAGCAAGTGATTTTGAAAAACAAGAAGTGTACTATTGTAAAGTTTTCAATTTGTAAAAACAATAGACACTTACAAATTTTCCATATCAAAAGATATAACTTGTAAATCAATGGAAAACTAAAGTTGCTTCAAATCATTTGATTTCCAAAAAGGATATAACTATGACAATCATCAAATGATTTTCCAACATCAATTGATCATGAAAAACTAGCTATGAAAGCATTTGTAATCACAATCAATTGATCATGAATAGATATGCACAACAAGAGATATTACTAAATGAACAACATGCAAATCCATCATGAAAGAATTGCAATCAAAGGATTTTGAAAACCATGAGATATAACTTAAAAGATCATGAAGACAAAATCAAATGATCACAAAGAAACATTGCATTTTAAAAGATGTGACTATAAAGAAACAAAATGCAAATGTATCAAGACCAACAGATAGATATAACTAAAAAGCATAGGTTGGTCTAGGGGTATCAAGGCCTTAAGGTTACTCAAATAGTCTACCTTTGAAAATACACCTAAGGTCTTGAAAATGTGTCCTTGAGAGATCACTTTGAGGACTCACCAACTCTAGAAGATATAACTTGGAAAAGACTTAGAGTGGTGCAATGAGGCAAGGGAAATATCATTTTCAAACATAGTGGAAATCTTTAAAAAGATATGCATTAAATCACAACACTAGGGTTCAAATCTAGCAAGGATCAACTCCGGGTTGTTAAGCCCTAAAATGGAGTAACCCGCTCTGATACCACTTGTAAGTCCATGGGGATCCGAACCCTAGAGGGGGGGTGAATAGGGTGAGCTCCTATTATGACCAATTTTAATCAATTTTAACTTCTTTAAAACCAACTAGTCACAAGTGATGATTATCAAACAATATGCGGAAGCTAATATAAACAATCACCACAAAGCAAGCACCATCACACAAGGATTTATAGTGGTTCGGCCTCAATGCCTACATCCACTACCGGCTTGTGAACCAACACCCCACCGGATTTCCACTATTTATGCTTTTCAATAGGCTAAGCAATAACCTTTACAATATGCTTTCCAAGGCTTAGCAATAACCTTTACAATATGCTTTCCAAGGCTTAGCAATAACCTTACAATGATGTTTTTCAAGGCTTAACATCAACCTATACACTATGCTTTTATAGGCTAAGCAATAACCTCTTCAACCATAGGTTGGTTATCTCACTAAATTAGTGTCTAACATACACTTGATGGAGATTCATTTAAGCTCATTACATTGCCTCTTAAATAGGCGGATATGGAAGTGAAATACAAATACACACTCATACTATGAATGCAAAGATGAAAACAAATGAAGTGTGTGTGTGTGATCCTCAATCATTTTGAAAATGAAAGTTCATAAATGTATGCCTAAGGCTTTTGAAAGTTTTAGCTCAAAAACATTTATGATTGAGGATGTAATGCAATCACATGTTAAAAGTAACAACTTGTTAATGATATCAAAGTTACACAAGTTGTATGAAATGGATTAGCTCTAAACATGTGATGCATAGGGATGTCGATCAAATCATCAATGAAGCTCAAAACATAAAAATAGATTTGATTGAAATTAGGGAACAAATCATATGTAATTATAAGGACAACTTGAAAAAGATTTACCAATCAAAGTAAGGCAAGTTGTGAAGCATTAAAACAATAATACACATATGATTTGTAATGATGTTGGATCCAAAACATAAGATACATTTGAGAGAGATTTTCTTATGATGGAAAAACAACACCCAAAGATTCAACAAAGTATATGAATCATGTTACATCTTTCATTAACATGATCTACTTAGATTTACCAATAAAGTACTACTTTGATGAATCAATGGTAATGTATCCAAAACAATAGATCTATTCAAAATATAGAATATGCTAAGGATACAACATATCATATATTAACATGTACAAAGATTTACCAATGATAAAACAAAACATGAGAACATATGATTTGTAAAGAGGTTGAGTCCAAAACATAAGATAGTTTTGAAAGTGATTTTCTTATGATGGAAAACAACAACCAAAGATTCAACCAAGTATATGGATCATGTTACATATGATTTCAAAGGTTTTTTACATTAACATGATCTACTTAGATTTACCAAAGTTAAGTACTACTTGAATTGAATCATATGGTGTTGTATCCAAAACAATAAATCAACTCAAAACATAACACATGTTAAGGACACAACACAAACATAGTTTATCATGCTAGAAATGATTTACCAAAAATAAAACAAAGCATGAAAACATATGATTAAGAAAGGAAGAGCCTACTTGGTGGTTTAACTTCATTAATCCAAGCTTTAGCTTTCCTAATCTTCCCCTTCATCCCTTGGTTCTTTTCCCTTTTGATATGCCTCAAATCCTCTCAAGGAGGGGTTAAAAATTCCCAACTTTTGGCAAGGGAAAGAACTCATATTTATAGGGAAAAGTGGCCAACGGCTAGTTCTCGGTCGACCGGCAAACAGGCCTCGGTCGACCGAGAACACACAACGGTCATATTTCTGACCGTTGGTGCTCCCAGGCAATTTTTGCCTGCAGTTGTCTCGGTCGACCGAGACCTGCCTCTCGGTCGACCGGCGACACTGCCGGGACAGCCCCCTATTTGCAAAATTTCCAACTTTTGCACTTTTCAAAGTTATTTCTTTGGGGGACCTTTTGGCCACTAAATCAAGCTTGGAAAACATGTTTTAAAGATTTTAAAGGTTTTTAAAACATGACATAAAAAGCCTAAAAAGTTTCAAAACTTTTAAAACAAAGGCTTGCTTGATTTCTTGAAAACTCTTTTCTAAAACAAATGCATCCAAGATTTAAAAACAAATCATGCATAAAACAAGATCTTAAAAACAATGCATGAATAAATCAAGATTTCAAGTTTACTTTAAAACCAATGCAAGTGTGTAAATCAAATGATGCTAGAATGATATGCATCCATCAAATTGCAATCTACAAAATTCCTAACAATTTCGTCTATGGTTTGCCTAATACTAAGAAGGGAAATAATGCAATTTGGATCATTGTGGATCGTCTGACAAAGTCTGCTCACTTCATTCCGATGAAGACCGGGAACATGATGCACATGGCACCATTGGCGAAGTTATTTGTTGATGAGATTGTTAGTAAACATGGTCATCCCGTCTCCATTACTTCAGACAGAGACAGTAGGTTTGTTTCAAAGTTTTGGAAAACTCTTCATGAGTCGATGGGTACCAAACTTCAGTTCAGCACAGCTTATCATCCTCAGACAGATGGTCAGTCAGAAAGGACAATACAGACTCTCGAAGACATGTTGCGTGCTTGTGTATTGGATTTTAAGATTCAGTGGGATGAGTGCTTACCGCTTTGTGAATTTGCATATAACAATAGTTACCACTCTAGCATCGATATGGCACCTTTCGAGGCACTTTATGGTAGAAGATGCAGAACTCCGGTTTGCTGGGAAGAAGTCGGTGAACGTAGTTTTCATGGACCGACGATAGTGGGAGAGACAAGTGACAAGGTCAAGTTGATTCAGGAACGGTTCAAAATAGCCCGAAGTAGGCAGAAGAGTTATGCAGATACTCGCCGAAGAGAATTGCAGTTTCAAGTGGGTGACAAGGTGTTCTTGAAGATCTCACCAGTTAGAGGGACATTACGGTTTGGACAGAAGGGCAAATTGTCCAGAAGGTTTATTGGTCCGTATGAGATTTTGAGCAAGATTGGAGATGTCGCTTACAGACTTGCGTTACCGCCGGAATTCTCCGGGGTACACAATGTTTTTCATGTTTCTATGCTCAAGAAGTATGTCTCTAGTCCTGCACACATTCTACAGCATGAGCCTTTAGAGATTTGGGAAGATGCCTCGTATGTGGAAAGACCGATCAAGATCATTGACACCAAAGAGCAAGAATTGAGAAACCGGACTATTCATTGGGTCAAGGTACTTTGGGAAAATCACGAGCCAGAGGAAGCCACCTGGGAATTGAGAGAGCAAGTGCCAAGGAAGTATCCCCAGCTTTTACCAGAGGTAATTGTTTGATTTATTTGGTGGACCAAATATCCTAAGGGGTGGAGGATGTTAGACCCCGACCCAGACCAATTCGATTAGTGTGTGATTAGTATGTGTTTAGTCCTAAGTGGGTTTAGTTGTTGTTGGATTAGAAGTAATTAGTTTTAGTCTTGGACATAGCCTTGGGAATTTTGAGAACGTTTAGTATTAATTAGACACACTCAGGAAGGCCTGAGTGCACGTGTGAGCTTGGGAAGATCGTATCGATTTCCGTGTGATTGTGATTTTGATTTCATTCGAATGATTTTTCTATGAGTTACAACTTTCGTTTTAAGGCCATTCTTGTTTGAAGCCCAAAAACCCATGTTTTCGCCCAAAGAGGGTAAAATTGTCTTTTGTGCACAAATCTGGACACAATTTTCGAGATCTCAAAACCATGTCAAAAATATACTTTTTGGAAACTAGAAATTTCGACGATCGTTTTATCCTTCTTCGTCGAAGTCATTCGAGGGCCACAAGATCATGTTGTCGTCGTTTCGAAGTTTAAGTTAATTGGGCCCATTTGCTAATGCCTTAAGTCAACCCATCTCCTTCCCCTCTTTACTCTTTCATTCTAAAACCAAATCTCTGCAATTTCTTAAGCTAGGGCAAGGAAAACCCTTTTCTCTTCCTCTTCATTCCTCTTGCATGCTTTAGCTAGAGAGCTCCAAAAAGAACTTCAAAATCATCATCTCCTCCATCTCCTTGCAAGCTCTCTATCAATACAAGTTTCTTTGAGCTTCTTGTGGATCAAGCTCTACATTTCTCCATTTCCTTCTTGTGTGGCCATTGCTAGGTAAGAGCTCCAACCCATATTTTTCATAGAGTTATTTTGGTCCCTTAAGATCTTGTTTTTCATTTGGAAAACACTTTTTGTTCAAATGGGTTCTTTGTTTCCATTTTGAGTGAGTTTGTGTGTTGTTATTGGGTTTCCTTGTAGTGTGGGAATAGCTTGAGTGAAGTGCTTGAAGAGGAGTATTTTTAGCATTGGTCAAGGCAAGTAATCTCTTTAGGAAATGATGCATGTGTATTTTGATTTCATTGTATTTTAGAAATTGTGCATTTGATTTGTTTACAAGCTTCATGATTATGTTTTCATTTGATTTGGATGGTTGGAATGATGGAATGAACCCTTGGTGAGCATGTAGGCTCAAGGGATTTTGTGTGATTGATGAAGAAGAAGAAGAAGAAGAAGAAGAAGAAGAAGAAGAAGAATGTAGTGAAAGATGTGTAAAAGAAAGGCAGCTTCTGCACTCTGCGAGTTCAGGCAGAAGCTGATTCGCTCGAGCGACCCTTGGGTCCGCTCGAGCGACCAAGCCTCTGTTTGGTCCGAGCGCAGACAGAGAGCTGTCCGCTCGAGCGACCCTATCTTCCGCTCGAGCGAACTGCCCTCTGTATAATCTGGAACGAGACAGAGAGTTGTCCGTTCGAACGCACTTATTATCCGCTCGAACGAACTGTCTCGCTCGAGTGAAGTGTCATCACCTCATAACGTTCACTCGAGCGAACCTGCCAGATTCAGGAGAAGAATTATTTCGTTGTGTATTTTCTTGAAGATTGAAAAACTAGGCTATGTTAAGGGTTTTGACTTGACATTGTGTAAATGGGACTTTGAAATGCAACCTAACTTCGGGGACACCAATTCTTAAATATTCCGACATTTGGAGTCTCAATTACACAAAGGTCAATTGGCAGCCTTAACACATGCTTGTCAGATTTCGTGTTTGAATTCCGTTTTGGTACGATAAATACCATCGTGTACTAGTTTTGGGATTTCAAAGTATAAGCTTGTTTTGAAGTTTGGTCTCAAGAAAAAGGGGATCACTTCCTAAGCGTGCTATGCATATTTATTATGCCTTTTGCTAGTCGTGTTCGTCGTGTTTTGATAAGTGATTTCCCTCTTTTTACCTCGACGTGTTTCGATCGTGTTCCGCGTGTTTTGTGCATTAATGAATTAAGTAAACACCACTGAGCTTAGACTGCCCTTTCAGTTTGATCCACTGTCTGGGGGTCTTTAAACATGTGGACTGTCTGCAGACTGCTCGTGTATTTATTACACATCGTGCGTGTCAGGTTCCGCGGCCGGAATTCCCGTCTTTGTGGGAAATCGTGTCGTGCTTATATTATGTATATCGTGCTTGTCGTGCGTGCTTGCTCTTTTCATTATATAAATGATAGAGAAAGGATGGGCTCTTTGTGGATGGTAATTGTTCATGATATATTATGTACTCATGCTAGTTGTTTTCGTATCTCAGCTCAGCTAAATATTTTTGCAAAGGTATCTCAGTCACTATAGTATTTCAAACCAAGGACTTGCTTATATATTTTCTAAAACGGTTATTGTTTCATGTTTGCACCTAAATTGATTACCTGCCAAACCGTTGTGTTTGACCCTTGTTTGTTGGTGCCCAGGTGCAGGAGATGTTACCTTTGAGGAGGAGCGTCAGGAGGAGGCGTGTGAGCCAACCCCTGTGAGAGAGTGGCAGCCCGACGATGTCATTTAGACGTCGGGCGGGTTTCTTGAGTCTCGCTATCATTTTGTTTGGGGTTTCCCTTATTTATTTTGAGATGTGTATTGGCCTCTGTTGGCCCCTTAAGGGTTGGAACCAAAAAACTTAACTTGCTTTTGTGTAATCTTGTAACTTGAACTATGTGGGGAATGCCATTTTAACTTCTTCCTTTGATACTATGTCTTGTTTATTATTGTGATAGCACTTAAATATTTTATTGGTGCTTATCTTGGTATGTTTTGCTACACGCTTCCGCATACTTGATCGTGTGAGTCTGATTCCGCGTGTTTCTTTGGGGAATCCTCACCGCGGGAACCTGTGGGGAAGCAAAATCTTCAATAGTAGTTGTAACATTTACGTTGCGGGCCCGGGGTCCCGTTCCTGGGTCGCGACAACCTTCGGCTAAGCAAGACAAAGCACAACCGACCCTTGTACTTCATAGGGTATGTAAAAGAAATGCTAATACACAGAGTCCAGATTGACCCATGTTCTGCACTCAATCTCATCTCTACTTCGGCACTCGAAGAGCTGGGCATCCCACCTAGTGAGCTGAGTCACATGTCTGTATCCATCTTTGGATACGATGAGAGCGCTCAAAGGCCTATTGGCAAAATCAGGTTCAAGTTGCAAATTGGTGATCTCATCTCTGAAGTCATTGTATATGCAATAAGAACCCCTTCATGCTACAACATCCTTCTTGGACGCCCCTGGATACATGAGAATAGTGTCGTCCTTTCAACTCTACATTAGTGCATCATGTTCGTTGGCAACGACGGCTTAATACATCGAGTGTTTGCAGATAGAAAACCCTTCAAAGGCAAAGACGTCCATCTTGCAGATGCTCAGATGTACAAGGATGAAGAAGAAGAAAAGGAGGAAGAAATAACACCCTTTGCCGAAAATCTCCAGAAAGATAAGGGCAAGGTTCTTTAGCAATCATCGGAAGAAAACAAACCTTCCAACACATCCAAAGAGAGCATTCATTCTCCCTTCGTTGCCTCCCTCAAATATTCAAAGCCTTTGGTAATCACCACCAAAGCAAAGAAGACAAAACAAAAGACTGGGGGCAGGTTCGTTGTGTCCTTCATGTCCATTATGCAAGACATAGACTCAGATTCAGAGCCAAAAGACGATACACCATCAAGCCAAGCTGATACTCAGCAAGTTCATCCCGCTCTCACTCCATTGGAAACACCTGCCGACGTAGAAGACCCTACGTCTACTTCCTTCGTCATTCCGACAACTTCGGCAGAAGAAAAGACAATCTTCTTCCACAAATCGGAAGCTTCTTCACCAAATTCTTCGCTTGAACCTTTCTAAAATGAAGGTATGCCTCAACTATTCATGTATAGTCCAACGGCACAAGCCATCATAAAGAAAATGGGCTATGATGCTCAGAATCCAATCGGTTTGGGAGGTGGCCGTTGTTTTCTCACACCATTGGAACCCACCCTGACCAAAAGTCAACTGGAGGATTGGAAACTCCATCGTCACATAAACAAGTCTTCATACGGGTTGGGGTATGATCCTAACACTCCCATGAGACAGTTGACACAAAGGCTACAAAGTCATTTTGCCGACCAAGCCTCAACATCTCGTGTCCATGAAGACATCGATCTCCCTGGATATCTCTTTGGATATCTAGGAAGCTCTTCCAATTGGTATGATTTCTCTGACATGAAGAGGAATTGTCCGATGACACAGACGCACGGTTTTCTAGCCCAAAAGAACCATCATCTCTAAAAGAAGTACCTTACTTCAATCTAGTTTCAACAGGTGATTGGGATCATCTCATTGCCAGTCTTGAGAAGAATACCGATCAAGAAGACCCATGGACAAAAGCAAAGCCTTGGTCTATAAATGCCTTTGGAACTCCAGAAGGTCTTGTTGAGTTGGAAGCCTCCGAAAACAATGTGGAGGAACCACTTTCAAACCTTTTAACAGAAGATCCGGTTCAAAAGATAGACTTGGGGACACCTGATAACCCACGTCCTGTATTCATAAGTAAGAATATAAAGGATGATGAGTTACCCTAGTATATCGCTTTTCTTCGTGAGTTCGTTGATTGTTTTGCATGGTCTTATGCTGAAATGCCTAGCTTTGACCCCAAAATAGCAGTCCACAAACTCAATCTGTAAAAAGACATCAAGCCTGTCAAAAAAGGCCAAAGAAGATTCTGTCCTGATGTGATGGACAAAATTGAACAAGAAGTTTAGAAACTCAAAAGCGTTGGCTTCACCGCGAGGAACAACATCCTGAATGGTTGGCCAACATTGTCCCCATGACAAAGAAAAATAGGCAGATCAGGGTCTGTATTAACTATAGAGACTTGAATAATGCATACCCTAAAGATGAATTTTCGCTCCCCATACCAGAGGTGATGATCGACAACACCTACGGATTTGAGCGAATGACATTCATGGATGGATTCTCTAGCTACAATAAAATAAAGATGCATTCTGAAGATGAAAGACACACATCATTTCGGACTCCATTTGGCGTGTATTGCTACACAGTCATGCCATTCGGTCTGAAAACTGCGAGTGCAACATATCAGAGGGCTATGATGAAAATATTCCAAGATATGCAGCACAAGACGGTCGAATGTTACGTTGATGACCTCGCCGTCAAAAGCAGAAGAAAAGAAAATCATCTCAAAGATCTTCTAGAAGTCTTCCTCCAACTTTGCAAACACAAACTGCGGATGAATCCATTAAAATGCTTATTCGTTGTCTCAACAGGTAAGTTTTTCGGATTCATAGTTCGGAAAGGCGGAATAGAACTTGACCCCACCAAAGCCAATGCTATCTTAGAAATGCCATCTCCAAGAACTCTAAGAGAACTAAAATGGCTTTAAGGAAGGTTGGCATACATTCGACGGTTCATCTCCAATCTGTCAAGGAAGTGCCGTCCATTCTCTTGCCTAATGAAGAAAGGTGTGGACTTTGTTTGGGATGCTGAATGTGAAGCGGCATTTCAAGACATCAAGACATACCTGACTAAACCTCCAGTGTTGGCTGCCCCCACAACTAGAAAACCATTCATCTTGTACATAAGAGCTCTCGATTACTTTTTGGGTGCTCTACTAGCACAAGAAAATGACGAGGGAAAAGAAGCTGCTCTATATTACCTCAGCCGCATGTTGGTGGGTGCAGAGCATCACTACTCTCCAGTCGAAAAAGAATGCCTTGCAGTGATGTTCGTCGTACAAAAGCTGCATCACTATCTGTTGTCCAACATAGTATACCCAGTTTCGAGGATCAATCTTTTAAAGGTCCTTGTCACAAAAGCAAGTTCTCTCAATGCCCGATTGGCAAAATGGTCCATCCTTCTGTCGTAATTCGATATTAGGTATGTGCCACAAAAGGCAATCAAAGGCCAAGCTCTAGCAGACTTTCTCACAAAGCATCCATCGCCTAAGGATTCTCCACTAAGGGATGATCTCCTAGACAAATCTATCTACAATGTGGAAACTTCCTTACCAAATGCTTCCTGGGACATGTACTTTGACGGCGCAACCAGGACAAATGAAAAAGAAAAGAAAATATCGGGAATTGGCATCCTCTTTGTCAGTCCCGAAAATACATGATTCCACACGCTTTCTTGCTACTAGAACCATGTTCAAACAATGCAGCTGAGTACCAAGCCTTGATCGTAGGATTGGAACTCGCCCTCGAATCTGACATCACCATGCTGGAAGCTTTTGGGGACTCTCAACTAATTGTCAACCGGATGAATCAGAAATTTGAAGTCAGGAAGCCTGATCTGTTGCCTTACTACAACAAGGCATAATCACTTTGGCAAAAGTTTGACATTTGTCACATCACCCACATCCTCAGAGGTGAAAACATCCGTGCAGATGCCCTGGCTGGACTTGCAGTGTATATGGCAATGCAAAAAGGGGAAAACATGCAAATCACAGTGTGTCAAAGAAGGATTCTCCCTCCTCTTAACACACATCAAGAAATTGCTGAATGCCACTAAGTGGTTGGAAGTCGGATGTCCATCCTCAAACCTCCGATCGACTACTAAAGGGATCCGTTCATTGATTACATTATGTTCGAAATCCTACCTGAAGATCCAAAAGAGCCAGTAAGCATTCAAAGACGAGCCCTAAACTCTCATTTGGATATTCCTTCAAAATTGCTTTACGGGAAATCTTTCAACAGAGTACTTCTACGCTGCTTGTCACAACAAGAAGCCGATGAAACTCTTAAAGAAGTATATGCTGGTCTTTGTTGAGCTCATCAGGCCGGTCCTAAGCTCTACAATCAAATAAAAAGGTTAGGTTATTATTGGCCTACCATGGTAGCGGACGCTGCCAACAATGCCAAGTTCATGGAGATTATGTCTACATGCCTCCGGAATGGCTACATCCTACAACAATCTCATGGCCTTTCGAAGCCTGGGGTATGGACATCATAGGTCCTATCTCTCCCCCATCAAGCAAAGGTCATCGCTTTATCTTCGCCGCTACGAATTATTTCTCCAAGTGGTCAGAAGCATTTGCGCTCAGCGAAATGAATACCTCATCAGTCCTACAACTCTTGCTCACCAACACTATTTGTCGCTTCGGCATACCTAAAAGATTCATCCATGATAACGGACCACAATTCCGGGATCACAGATTCTACAGGTTCTGTGACAAGTACAAAATCCAAAGTTGTCTTTCGACTCCATACAATCCGGCAGCGAACAGACTAGCAGAAGCTTTCAACAAGACACTCTGCAAAATTCTTAAGAAAATGGTCTCTAGTCACAAAAGAGACTGGGGCGACAAACTATCTGAAGCTTTGTGGACTTATCGAACCACCGTTCGAGGACCAACCCATAGCACACCATTCTCTTTGGTCTATGGATGCGAAGCTGTTGTCCCTTTGAAAGTACAAATTCCTTCCTTAAGGGTATCTTTCCAAAATGACATGACGCAAGAAAGCAATGTCAAATTGAGACTCCAAGAGCTGGATAATCTCGATGAAAGACGGCTTGAAGCCCTACAAAGCATTGAGTTATACCAAGCACGCATGGCAGGATCTTTCGACAAGAAGGTCAGGCAACGCGCCTATAAAAAGGGTGACTTGGTTCTTGCAATAAAAAGGCCAATGGTTTTTGCCCACAATTCTAAAAGGAAATTCGAACCAAAATGGGAGGGACCCTTCGTCACCGACAAAGTCTTCTCCAACGGTGCATATGCTCTTCTAAACAAGGTAGGTGACAGATGTATGCTGCCCATCAATGGGAAGTTCTTGAAGCAGTACTACCCTTGAAGACTTCCGCCACTGGGTCATAGCAATGCCTGCACAGTTAAAGCCTATTTCCAGGTACTTGCTCGTCAAACCCACTCCTTTTGGAATTTTCATCCTTATGTTAAAATTTCTAAAATAAAAACTCAAAACAATGCTCACTTTCATTGTTTCATTGTTAAAAAAAAAAAAAAAAATCAAATCCATGTTTAGGAGCCTCTTCACAGACTTGACCAAAACTTTCGATCCTTGAACCAAAAATTCATAATTTGAAACAAAAATCTGGACTCGGGAATTTCCACCCTAGTCCACCCCGACTTTTACAACCAAAAATTGTTTTGAGTCAAAATTTATGACCCTCGTGTCTTTAAACAAAAAATGGTCTTTTAGAAATAGCGGGGAAGCGATGCTTAGTCAATACTCGCAAAACCTAAAAATCGGAAGGATGCGAACCTTATTTTAAAATCACAAGGAAACGACACTTTGTTGATACTTGCAAAATTTCAAAAATTGTGGACACATTCCAGTTGATAACCACAGGCCAGATTTTAAAAAAAAAAAAAAAAAAAAACCTCAAACTTCAAACTTCAAAAATCGTGGGGAAGCGACATTCAGTCGATACCCACAAAACCAGAATTTTTGAAAAAAAAGCAAGGAAGCGACGTTTAGTCTATACTTGCACCCCAATTCGCGAGGAAGCGACATTCCATCGATACTCGCAAACCGAATGAGCAAGGAGGCGACATTCCATCGATACTTGCAATACCATTAAGTAGGGAGGCGACTTTTAGTCGCTAAAACTTGGCTTCTATGCCAAAAAAATAAATATCGGCTTTCACGCCAAAAACCAAAATCGGCTTTTACGCCAAAAACAAAATTTTGGCTTTTATGCCAAAAAATACAAAAACCCGGCTTTTACGCCAAAAATCTAAAATTTGGCTTTCATTCCAACAAAACAAAACTTGGTTTTCAAAAAATCTGACTTTCACGCCAAAAACAAACAAATTCGGCTTCCATGCCATCCCAAAATTTCGGCTTTCACGCCAGCAAACAAAATTAGCTCCTATGTCACAAAACTTGGCTTTCATGCCATCTCAAAAAAAAAAGCCTTTCATGCCATCTCAAAAAACCGGCTTTCATGCCATCTCAATAAAATAAAATAAAAAACGGCTTTCATGCCATCTCCAAAAACCGGCTTTCATGCCATCTCAAAAATTCGGCTTTCATGCCATCTCAAAATTCGGCTTTCATGCTATCCCAAAAACTTTGGCTTCCATGCCACAAAGTTTTTTTGGCTCTTACACCGCAAAATTTGGCTCCCACGCCATCTCAAAATCTAGCTTTCAAGCTATCAAAAATAAAAAAAAACCAGGCTTTCGCCACAAAATCTGGTTTTCATGCCCAAAACAACCCTTTGACAAAAGAATTTCACAAAATGACAACCTTTTGGTTAAATTTTCTAACAAACACTCTCATCCAACTTTTGCTTATTTTCATCAAAAAGAATTTGAGTAAAAGGCATATAAAGTACCAAAATTGTTTTTTACGTGAAGGTACCAAAAGAGAAGAAGAAAAAGAGTTTGTTACATACAAAAATCAAGAGCTTAGTCTAACATGGTATTCAACCAAAGATTCAACTCCTCAAGCAGACTCTTGGCCTTAGCCTCTAAAGCTTCCAGACCACGCTTCTTCAAAATCTTTCCATAAAATGCAACAGAACGCCGCGACCCATCTGCGGCAGGGGGAAGTTCTTCCCAAAGAATCTATCATTGCTCATACTCTTGAGTCTTCCTCTGGAGATTGCTCTCAACCTCCTCGACCTGGCGAATCAGAGTTCCTTCTCTAGCACGAGCTTCCACAATGGCGGCCCATTTGGCAGCAGCTTGTTGTAGACACCTCATTTGGCCCCCTATGATAACCTTAAACACTTATCATATATAATGGTGCCCCCGTTCCACCCATAATTGAATGGTTAATGGCATAATTCAAATTAATTAATGACGATGAAGATGCTCGTTGATGATTTTCAACTTAGTTCGACGATTCAAAGAAATTCGTGAGAGAAAAGGCCAAATCACGTTGAGATCTTGAGTTCAACCCATTGCTCATACAAGGAATGGACAACAACACTACCCAAGCCCCTTCCAGACTACATAGAACACACTCAGGTTATTCTTAGAGAGATTACACTTAGTTTGCCTAAGTACAATACGATTAGCACGAATTAGGATGTTAGAATCATTGATCCAAGTATCCCTTACTTTTCCTGACCTATGACCATTAGGATGTATGGACCAATAGATTCTATGTTCCGAGAGCTTTCCGGCGATATGTGGAACGTCCGATTCCGACCAACGGATCAAAAGATATGGCCATCGAAAGACTATACAAGCGATCCTGCACCAGGGACACACTTAGGCGCCAATATAGGTGCACCCAAGTCCCAAATTGCACTTGGGCGCACACACAGGTGCGCCCAGGTCCTAAGGCACACTTGGGCGCGTACACAGGTGCACCCAAGTCCTTGGTTGCCTCAGAAAGCACTTTAGTGCATATTTAGGTGGGTCCCGCTCTACCATTCATAGTTCCAACCCAGCCTCAGCCCCAAAATGATTTGAAACCGAACCATAAGCCCACTTCACCCTAAGGGAAGACCTGGGCTCACACACAGGTGCGCCCAAGTCACAGGACCCACCTGGGCGCACTTATGTGTGCGCCTAAGTCAAGTCTCCATTATTTTGTTCAAAATTCAATCCGAAAACTATCCAAACCTGATCCCTAGGTTCATTAAACTTTAAAATTGGACGTGGGTGCCACCATATGTGCGCCTAAATCAAGGAACCAACTTAGGTGCTCCTATGTGTGCGCCCAAGTCTCCCAAAACCCTAAATCTACCTTGGTTTGCGTGAAGCATCTAGAAACTCGTACACATAGCAACCCTAACCCCTTTTCCACGCCAAAACCACTATAAAAAGACCTCTTATACTACTTTGCAAAAAAAAAGGCTACTAGAACAGAGAGAAAAACTAGAAGAAAAGAGAGAAAAAAGAGAGTAGCCACCATAACCAAAGAGAGAGCTTTAGATCTAGAAGGAAGGAGAAGAGGAAGCCTTCTGGTTTCCAAGAGCAGCAATGGAGAAGACTTGTGAAAGCCATGGATTCGCGCGAAAGTTTTGATCTAGGACTTGAAGGATACAACCCAAACCGGTATTTCTAGATTAGGTTCTCTTCAATTAATATTCAGTATCATTAATGCTTAGAAATATGCTTAGGATCATGCATGCATTGTAGATCTGCATTAATAGTAGTGTTTTTCAGTAGATCTAATATTTAGTAGTCATCCATCATTAGAAACATGCTTAGGATCATCAATAGGTTGTAGATCTGCATTATTTTCATCATCCAAAACTCGTGATTAGATTAGACCTTTCATTCATATCATTTTCGTTAGAAAAAACCTGAATTCGAGAAAGAAAAGTGCAACAGAGCACTTGGGCGCAACTGTGGGTGCGCCCAAGTCCCTGCATAGGGTTTTAACCCCAATTTTCGTATCGTGTGCATTTCATTTCTCATATCTGAATTCATTCTCAAACTAGTTGATATCAGGACCTCGGATATGTGACTTTGTATTCAAAACCACGCGAAAACCATTGAAAAAAAAAAAGAAGCAAAAGAAGGAAAAAGTGCAAGAAAGCACTTGGGCGCCCCTCCAAGTCCAAAGTTAGGATTTCGACCCCAATTATCCGTTTCGCGTACGTTTTGCTTCTTAGATCCAAATCCATCCTCATATACATTGATGTCAAAGCCTTCGGATCCGTAAAAAGCATTGAAAGAATCGAAGGAATACCAAAATATATTACCAAAAGGTAAAGAAAAAAAATGAAAAGATAGTGTACTTGAGGCCCACTGTGGGTGCGCCCAAGTCCCTGCCAAAGAGATCCGCCTCTTGGACTTTGATCCTCATATCATTACTTTCAAATCCGAAGGTTGTTATATCAGTAATTCATATTAGGACCCTATATTTAGTCACAAAGTGTCGAAAATCAAGTTGGAATATCGTAGAAAATTGCAAGTGAATTACAACCCATAGGGGCGGCACTTGGGCGCACACGCAGAGACACTTGGGCGCCCCTCCATGTGCGCCCAAGTCCCTAGTTCGTCTTCCGACCCTCATTTTCCATATTTTGCATTTCGTTTAACTTGTTGTTGCATCTTTGTGATGATGATGGTTGATTATTGAACTCCTACACTACAAAAAAAATGTCTTAATGAGTCACTTTTAAAGTGTCTTAAAAAGTGGTTTGTGTCGCTTTTTTTATAACTATGCAAGCGTCTTATCTGCCAGCGTCACTAAAAGTTCGTAAAAGCGTCTCAAGAAATACATTTGTTGTGTCAGTTTCTATTATCAAAGTGACACAAAAAAATTGTTACTTGTGTCACTTTAAATCCAAAAGTGACACTGAAATAACTTAAAAGCGTCACAAGAAAGATAATCAATATGTTGTTTTCGGACCAAAAGTGACACAAGTAGTCATCAGTTGTGACAGTTTCCATAGAAGCGAGATACCATCTATTTTTTTTTTAAAATAAAAATGCAATATATACATTACTAATAACACAGTATGGATACACTTTCAAATAACTAAACCCGCCTTACAAAAGATGCAAAAAAAATATATATAGCAACATTCAATAAGAACCATTTCATTAATTGAAAATTAATCACCATTCACATTAAGGAACGTACTTGCTCGTCCACACACTAAATCAAACAAACTATTCAAAACATAGCCAATTTGAATCCATCCATAATCCAAACTATTTATATTAACCTTGTTTCCGCAACGGTTTCTCAGTCCACCTATGATGACCATCCTCAAAAAAAAAAAAAAAAAAAAAGAGCCGTGGTTCTGTGTATCATGAATACTTCTGCAAGAAGGAAAAAACGGAAAAAATGGCTCCAAGATATGGATCTGTACTCAAAAGAACTGGATCTGTACAAATACTGCCTCTGTACATTGCATGGCCCAAATTGATAAAAAAGGATGAAGGGCAACATGAAGTTGATGCAGCAATTCAACACTTATTAGCTTCCAATTCAAATGCTTTGATGTTTGCTTCCCTCCTCATTAACCTCCTGCATAAGAAGTGGGAAATATATATTAACATTATAAAAAGATTGAGAGATTGAGAGATTAATGCAATGAAAAAGTTTCTATTATTCTATCTTGGATTTACAATGATGGCATAAACTCATAGATCTATGTGTACAAAATAAACAAAAGGAGAAAACACAGCATAACCTTCTTATTTCTGAACATTGATTTTGCTATAAATATCATAAATATCATGACTTAGCTCATACAGGAAATCCCGATTGCTTCCTCCACCTTACTTTGACATGATCATAACCCATTAACTACTAATGGTGATGGTTATAGGACTACTACTTGCAATGAAAAAATAAAACTCCAATAAGTAAAGGTTTAATTCTTTTTTTTTTTTTAAAAAAAGGAAAAGAAGAACAAAAATAAGTCATTGCTTTCAAAAGGCCCTGTCTATCTGCAATTTGCACCCATTACCTTCCTTAGTTCATACCAACGACAACTTTAAATTCAGTCTATTATCTCCATGTGATTACATCACAACATAATGCAACTTACAAAAATAGTAGACTAAATAAGCTCACAACAGAATGCACCTTACAGTATAAACTAAATAACTTCATTTCATTACCGTAGTCCAACTTTTCTTGACATGTTATGTGGCTTCTTTAACAAATTCAGTAAATATGTGTCTTGCAAATGATTTTAAAATTTGACCTCAAAGTCAACATATTAAACAAAAATCAAATGATGCTAGCTGCCTCACCTGAGTTGAATAGATGAGCTTTTTTTTTTTTTTTTTAATTTGATTGGTCCCACAATTGCATAAGATTCTTGACTTCAGTGATTTGAAAGTAGTAATAGATTGAATACAGCTTAACTGAAAAAACTCTTTCATATCAACCAACAAGAAAGAACTTTTATCCAAACAAACACAAACAATTACTTAAAAAAGTCTCAAACAGCAAAATAACCAAAACAATGATAGAATCAAAATAGAATAATTAAAGAAACTTTTTCATTACTTTCACATGAGAAATCCACCAGCAGCTGAATGTTAACATGTGTTCATCAATCACACTTTTATTGAAATAAAGAGAGCCATGGCTATCATATAATACAAACTTTCAAAAAACAATACAAATCGTAAACAAACATTACAGGAAGAGAAGCCATAAGAGATTAATTGGCCATCAAAATATAGTAGCACACACTATATAAGAATCAAATCATAAAAAAAGAAGTGAAACAAATGTGTCATGTGATTTGTGAGAAGAAAAGGGGCTTTGAAAGAAGGGGGAAGCGGGGTTGATTTAGATATTTGTGAGGGTCGCTTGCCCTGAGATAGATACAAAGAGAGGGAGATGAGAAGGGAGAGAACGGGAGGGATCTAAGAGGGTGTGAGAGTAAAAGTGGGTTAGGCAGATTACATTGGTGGTCATAATGGGATATTGGGGGATGGAGAGAAAAGTCATCTGGATGTGTGGGTCGTCGGACCTGAGGAGGAGAGACACAAAGAGTGATAGAGAGAGATGCAGAGAGGTATATGGATGCAAAGAGAAGAGAGAGATGAGGGATGGAATCGTACCAGGATCTTTTGGAGATAGATTCGCAGGTTGGAGGCGTAAGAGAAGATGATGAAGATGGAATCGTCCAAGTATGATTGCTACCACCATTGCATGAGCAGCCTCTGATCATGAAGCCAAAAAAAAAAAAACCAATATGCTCAGTGTTCAAGTAAAACCTCCAAAGAAAGCAGATAATCATTCTGATAAAATCCAGCTAAATCAAACTATTGGTTCACATAATTAGGCTGTAGGTTAACTATACATATCACTTAATATACAGATGGTTTAGAACTCAATCAAGTACAAAGCTGAGTCAACTTAATCAAATTAAAGTCAAGGAGACCACTCAGCTTTTATTTCCAGAACTGTCATGGAAAACTTGATTTAATGGACAAGGAAAAACCCACTTACCTATTTCCTTGTAAGTGCAACATTCAATAAGAACCATTTCATTAATTGGAAATTAATCACCATTTACATTAAAGAACGTACTTGCTCGTGCACGCACTAAATCAAACAAATTATTCAAAACATAGCCAATTTGAATCCATCCATAATCCAAACTATTTACATTAACCTTCGAATTCGTAACCAAAGCGTCGCGACATAACCTCAACCACGGTTTCTTCAGCGGGCCTCTCCAACTTTACTCCCACATCTTTAGAGTAATCTCCATGAACCTGCATAGCCCCCAACAATAATTATATATTTCAAGCAAATAATGATGATTACTGTATTTTGTATACAACACCAGTTTTGTAAATACAAAAATAATTCAGTTTCTCTTTGTTCTTTTTTCAAGTAGTAGCACAACTTATAATAGAATTGACAGGATGATATGTTTGTCACTAATTAACTAGGAATGCTCCTCTTCATTCCTGTTCAAGAACAGAGGGATGAAGAGAGTAGCCATTATTCACTTGATGGAGTCTATTTTATTTGATGGAGTCTCCAACTTTCTCCAGTAACACTAGTTAAAGCAACGACTTTTTCTCCAGTAGAAATAGCCACAAATTCTATTACAAGAACTATGTAAAAGCTACAGCAGTGACCACTTTTTATTGTTCAAGTGCATCTTGAATTACCATAGCCATGCCAAACTAGATGGGATATGGCTTTGATGATGGTGATGATGGTCATGGTTACACAGGAAAATAAGAGATGTCAATGAAGTTCTGAATATTGTTACTCTCATTTTCTCAAACGAGCCACATATGATGGAAAAGCCAAAGTCAAAATCAAGTGAATAGAAACCAAATATAAACTCACACACGAAGTGCAGCTCAAATTCAGACTCAAACGTCGAAGGATCTCACACACTAAGTCAAGCTCAAGTTCAAATTCAGAATTTGGAGGATCTCAAGGTGCAGTAAGATGCATGTCAGCATGTAACAATCATAACTGGAAAGCTTCCCTTCATGAATAGTCTCTATAAGCATATAGCAACAAACTCACCTTTGAACAGGAGATCTCCTTACATAATGAGGCATGCAAGTCACCTGCAGTGCATAAACCAAACATTCAAAGGAGTTAAAAGTATTAAACAGAGTGAAGAATGTGATAAGATCGACCAAAGAGAAACAATCAAGTAATGGAATTTCATACATGTGTCGGACAGGCTTCATCGCCAATTTTGTAGTGATGAGGAAATTCTGCAACCTTCCATGGTATAACAGGTGCAAAGAAAAATATAAGAAATCATATCACTGAGAGAATTATACAGAGAGATGGAGGATCATATGCACAAACACACGCAGACAGTTACTTACATGTTGCATTACATGTGTGCGGAATCTAAACAGTTCAAATGATGGACACCGACACTGATTGGTCAATCTCGTCCATCTGATCAATGGACATCTGCTTGCTGGCTCATCCAATCAGTGTTACAGTGTATCCTTGTTATTCTCCTGCACAGCATGTGACACTACTAGGAAAGGGGTAAGTCCAATCTTTTCTATAGATATGTCAACCCTCCGTTAGGAGATGCAGGTTTAAAAATTTGTTTTTGGTTTCCCTATGGTTGTGACTTGTGAGTGATTATCTTCGATTGAGAATGCTTGTATGTCGAATCCCATCCCCTAGAGGAATTCGGCCAACCCCCTCCTATGGAGTTGATCTATTTCGTTTAAATCCCTTGAGGATTCAGCTGAATCCAGAAGTACAGTAGTTGGCCTACTTTGTTCCTTATATGGAGCTGCATTGTCTTTGGAAAGATCTAGGGTCAGAGTGTGCATTGACAATGGGATCTTTTATTAGGTGCCTTATCTTAGTATTGGCATTATTTTGTCCCAAGTAAGGCCCCATGGGGATCCTCAGAGCTCAGATTCCCCACACATTCGGTTTACCTATTAACTCTTTCAAGTCTGTTTACAACTAATTGGTTATGGACAAATAACAGATCAAACTGTCAGTTACACGTAACTAAGCACATGAAACAAATTCCATAATTCCTAATAACCTGAAACAAAATTCGTAACATTTTTAGTGTCATTCATTTCATTCCATTCAACAATGTCTACAACCTGTAATATTCTAAAACTGTTACATTCAATTAATAATGAAGTCCATTCAGCTTCATTTCATATATGTGCTCCAACTACATCAGACTTTGGTGACTTCCATCACCAGTAGCATTTAAATGGGGTTCTCATCTAAGCTCATAAAATCTTCTTTTTCCATTTGTAATATCTTTTTTCAATCAAAGCATTTAATTTCCCCTCTCTCTAGAAAGGTGATTTACTGTTTCACATAAATCTAATCTACCAAAGCATGTAACATTTCCAACAAGCAAAAGAAAGATGGAACTAGTAAAAGAACCCAACCCTATACAGCTAACAAGTCATAAAGCAACTATTTTGCAATTTCCAATTCATACCAATTTAAAAAAAATTACCCACAACATAAAAAAAAATTAAAAATTAAAAATATTGAGATTTTAATCTCCCCTAATGAGATTTCCAATTGAATCCATCTCTATATATACACACAGAGAGACAGAGGAGAATTAGCAAATGTTAGATTCAGAAATAATTAAGTGATGGACTAAGGCCTTGCATTGGTGTCTTTAAAATTGTGGGGAGAGCAGGATTCAACCCAAATTCAATATTTGGCTAAACTACAGCTTTTAATTGGACCATACATTCCTAGCAGATGTTGGTTTGAAGCAGAAAATAGTGAAATTTACCTAAACAAAGAGGGCTTATGTGATCCTTTAATTGAGGATACCGAAGTACCATCAAGGCTCTGGTATGTAAACATGAAACCCATTGTCCTGTACTGTTGAACTAATTGAACCTACAATATGACCCATAAATAGCCCAGATTGGAAGATCTTAATCACCAATGAGGCCTTTCTATTTTATTATTATATGAACCACTTGTACTTTCCATTATTAACCATGTATTTACAGAGTCAATCAAGGGGTTATGGTTGTTCCACTATGCAGAGAAGTGGGGATCTAACAAAATCTAGTTATGACTGGCAGTGATAAATCTCTAACACAATTTTTACCACGGTCCAAGCCAACCAATATCAAATTTACCCATATAAGAAAGTACAGCATGGGCTCCCATAAAATCTTCATAGTAAGGAAAAAGTAACTAGATTGATCAATGGTTATGTATTACCTCTTAGTTGTGAGAAAAAAGGTTCCTGGACATGAAGCTCAAAACCAACTGCCTTCACCATCTAACAAAGCACAAGTTCATTGATATTGTGGTAACTAAAACATGCACTTTCCAACCAATAGTCTGAAGAACATATTTAGATCGCATAACACTTGTTATCTTACTTTTATCAGTTCAGATCCCTTATCCATAATCAGCTTACTCCATTCGTTCTCTTTTTGATTCAAAACTTCGTTTTCCTGACTCTGTGCCATTGTGTTGGATGCTTTACAAAAAGTTCCAGAGGTTATACAATCGTGTAAAGTTAATGCAAGATGCCTGTATAAAGGATACATTGGCACTCCTTCAGAATATTTCACACCTGTCAATAAAAGAAATGAGGTATTCATCAACCAAAACAAATCAAACAAAATTTGAACTGTAGCTTTTCATGCATGCATATTTGACTTGCCCACAAAGCGCCCCTATGTTTAAGTGAAAACATATAAACACACACCCACATAGAGAGAGAGAGAGAGAGTCTAGAAATAATTTGTTCCTTTCTCTAGAACACAGAAGCAGTCCACAGTTCAAATTGACAATATAGTTTAAGTTCCAGAGCTTCAAGAATCAAGATAATGTGTGATCGAATAGACAGACCAATACTGAGAATATTCAGGAATTACTCAAAAACATCAGATCAAATGGCATTAAAAGAAAAAACTGTTTGATGCAACCCTCACTTTAAAATTTCAATCGGGCCCAAACGCAAGGCACACCGAATTTCCGTCCTGATAAACCCAATACATATTGGTCGACAGCTCATAAAACCCAATACATATTGGCCGACAGCTCATTGCCCCTGATACACCAACCACATAACTCATCTATCCAATACACAGTAGCCAAACACAAATCACAACCCTAAACCCTTGTTTCTTTGTCCCCAAACCAACACCAGCCCACTTCCAAGTAGCAGCACTTCACAGAAGCCAAACCATTCCTTTGAAATAACAAGATAAGACACGGCAAGATCATTCCTTTCTATTTCTACCACTAAAAAAATGAAGAAATACAAGAGCACCAGTAAGCTCAAATCAACAAAACCATAAATCAGAAAAACAGAAGAGGTGGCACACCGAGAGAGATGCAGAGGGTGATCGAGATGGAGGAGAGGGGGGTTCTGCACCTGGGAGATGGAGGAGCGCAGGTCTCCTGGGAGATAGAGGAGCTTCTGCACCTGGGAGATGGAGGAGCGCAGGTCTCCTGGGAGGAGAGGGCTGAGGTCGTGAGGGCGAAGGAAATGGAGGGATGACAGGCGAGAAAGGGTCAAAGAGATGAAGGATTGCTGGGCGAGAGAGGGTCAGAGAGATGAGGAAGAGATGAGGGACTGAGAAGAGGCAGAGGGGGCGCTGGAAATGGTATGCACTTGAGTGGGCTAAAAGTCGATTAGGGTTGGAGTGAGGGAATGAAATGCTTACGATGGAGGGAACCCAAATTATCACTTGCCCAAGTTCATGTGTCGCTTTTCTTTCCAATTTCATGAAAGAAAATAACAATCAAATTTTTTGTGTCACTTTTGTTTAGTGGGGGAAAATCATAAATTTGTTTTGTGTGTCGCGTTATAGAAAAGTGACCCAACAAGCCTCCTCCTCTAAAGTGACACATCAGACCATACTGTGTCACTTTATTGTAAAAGCGACACAAAAGCTCGTTTCAAAAGCGAGACTAAAAGTCCTTTTTTTTGTAGTGCTAGACTTCTAATTATTAGATCGTCACACCTTAGGTTAGGTTGCATTGCCTTTATATAAAATACCAAAAAAATCATAAAACCATAAAAATCTTCCCTTCCCATCTTACTCTTTAGTAATTAGAGAAGAGAACAAAAAAAAGATTTAAAAGAAATAGAAACATCCAAAAAAGAGTAGATAGTAAGTAAATAAACCTAGGTTACTGTATTTGCGCCTAAGCAAATTAGTACACTTAAAAATAATACTTAATCAAAACATCTAATTTAACCTTAATTAAAAACATCTAATTAAAACACCTAAATCAATCTTAATTAAAACCATTGACCAGAATCCTAATTTCCAAACTCTAATTAATTAAACCCTAATAAAATACCTTAACTAAAATCCTTAATCAACAACCTTTAAGCAATCCCTAATAAATAAAACCCTAACAACAAACCTTTAATTCAAAACCCTAATTAACAAACCTTAATTAAAATCCTAATTAATAAGCCTGAATAAATCAAAACCCCTAATTAATCCGAACCCTAATTAATAAGCTTGATCAACAAACCTTTAAATCAAACCCTAACAAGCAAAGCCCTAGTCACCAATCCCTAATTAACGAGACCATAATCAAAACCCTAATTAATAAACCTTAATCATTCAAAGATCCAATTAAAATCTCAATTAATAAATTCAAACAACGAACCTCTAATTCAAGCCTAAATTGACAAAGTCAAATTAACAAAACCATAACCTAAACCTCAAACTTAAACCAAATCATAATTCAATCCATAACCAACACAATTCTAATCGATAACCCTACCTAAATTCAAACTTTAAGGCCATAGTCAAAACCTAATTAAAACAATAAGACCAAACCACATCCAGGAAACAAAAAAAAAAAAAAAAAAACATCTCTTAACCAGGATACGAGTTAGAATATCCAAAACCAACTTAGAAATACCCTAGAATCGGACCAACCCGGAACCACCCAACAGGCAGACACTTGGGCGCCACTATAGGTGCGCCCAAGTCACCCATACACTTGGGCGCCCCAGTCTCATTCTAGCCCCCAGGACCATCGAGTCCTTATTCACTTTGAACCTTGACCTCAATCAACACCTTAGAACCATCACATAACCTATAACAGTCCTAAAATTAAAAAAAATTAATTAACTTAAACCCATCCGGGACTTCGAATCAAAGTCGGACGACCAAAGAACATTAAATTAAGACTTGGGCGCCACCACTCGTGCGCCCAAGTGCACAAAATCACTTAGACGCACATATAAATGCGCCCAAGTCCTCTGTCAAATTCAAATTGTGAAGTTCAGTTGCATTTCGAGCTCTGGACTTAAGATCATTGAAATAAAACAACCCAAAATCTAAAACAACATCAAAACAAAGACTTGCATCAAATAGAAACCCTACGAACTCCGAAATCAAGTCAATTCATCACCACCATCCAAGCCACACGAGACCTGGCACTTGGGCACCACTATCTGTGCGCCCAAGTCACCAGAGTGACCTAGGCGCAACCACAGGTGCTCCCAAGTCCTCTGTCGCCCCGTTTCGCTGATTTTGACATCTTTCCATCATTTGGAGTAAAACCCTAAAACTCAAGAACCTTCAACAACTAAAACGGAACCTTAATATATTTAAAAACAACTTAATCGGAACCTTAAAACATCCCTAAATCACTGTTAATCAACTTTCAATTTAAAAAAAAACTGAACCAATCAGAACCCTACTCAACAAACTGCTTAGGCGCAGGAACTATCGAAGTTAGGGTATTTGCACCCTAGGATTACATCAGGTTTCTCTATTAGATAGATTAGAGCATTAGGCTTCGTCCCATCACTTTTCATGTTCCGTTAAGGAACCGGGAGAGCTAATGTGGACGGTCTAGGACCTTAGGTTAGGCTTAATCCGATGATCAGTAATAAGGCATTAATCACATAAATTCAAGTAAAATCCCCTAGTTAGGCCCTTCTAGCCCAATATCAAAAATCCCTAAAAACTATAAAACCAACAAAATAAACCCAAAAAGATTTTCCTTTTATTTCTTCCTCCACCTTAGGTTTCAGATATTTAATCGAACTTAATTATAAAAGGGAATAAAGAACCGATTTCTAAAATTGAATGAATGAGAATGATGAGATGGGATGAGTGATTCCACACACTTTGCATGTTTTTATTTCGGCCCTTCGGCCACCCTCAAACAAACACTGGCCCATCGGCCTCTCTCCAAACAAACACCGGCCCATTGGCCACCTCTAATCAATTATAGCCCATCGGCTTTTCACTCTTTATCACTAGTGTATCGCACACGAAAAACACAGAAATCACTGTTGACACCAAAAATGTCACTTTGCCTCTTCACACCAAAAGCTACATGGAGCCGCATCCTACCAAAAATAGGCAGGCGCCACTTCAAGCATCAGATCTTGTCAGAATCAAACAAAAACTGCAAGGTCATTCAAAACAACCAAAAGAAGAGGTACACATGAAGTTTCGGGCCATTCCGACATCATTTGGCCTAGCTTCACTTCTCCAACAGCTAAACAAGCGCTCCCGGCGGCGACAGAATCGGAGACACCAAATCTTCGATCAGGGCCTATGGATGTTCTCAAAATATGTCCAAAAGGCTCCATGTCAAGTCTCAAGTCAAACCAGCAATGTTTGACCCATCATCAACTCTCCAACGGCTGAATCAAGCCTACCAGCGGCAGAGCACCCCGGGACCATGGCACCCAATTCAGAGCTTGCGGATCATCTCAAAATGACTCCAATAGGCTCCTCGTCGAATTTCAGGTCAATCGGACATCGTTTGACCAGAAGTCAAAGCTCAGCATCTCTCTCGCAGGAGAAACAAAGGCAAGCGTTTGCATGACTCCAAATGGCTTCAAAACTCAAACGAAAGCCTATGGTTGGTCTTATCTACTGATGAGGGAGTCACTCGTCGAATTTCAGGTCAATCGGACATCGTTTGACCAGAAGTCAAAGCTCGGCATTTCCCTTGCGGTGAAATCAAAGGCAAGCGTTTGCATGACTCCAAATGGATTCAAAACTCAAACGAAAGCCTATGGTTGGTCTTATCTACTGATGAGGGAGTCACACAATTTCAGGTCAATCGGACATCGTTTGACCGAAAGTCAAAGCTCGGCATTTCCCTCGCAGTGAAATCAAAGGCAAGCATTTGCATGACCCCAAACGGCTTCAAAACTCAAAAGAAAGCCCATGGTTGGTCTTATTTAATGCTCAAGAAGCTTCACCTCAAATTTCAGGTCATTCCGACATCGTTTGACCCTGTTTCAGCTTCTGGCGGAAAATCAGCAGTTCTGCGCTCGGCTTTTCCCGGAAAATCGGAAACTTTGCAAACCAATTTGCAAGGATTCTCATCATGTTTTTCAGAGGGAAATCAAGCCAAAAATGTGGAGAAATTTCATAGAAAACAAACAAAAAAAACGGAAGCGAAAAATGACGAAAAACGGCCAGAAACGGGCCCCGGGAAGCAATTTCCCCCCCAGGGTCGCAGAGCCCCGCGACCCTGGGCCAGGCCTGCGACCCTGGGCCATGGTCGCCGGCGACCATGGCCCATGGTCGCCGGAGACCATGGGGACGGCGACCCTGGGAGGTCCGGGGCGCCGATTTCGCCCCGGGACCCCCCGTTTCGTCCGTTTTCGCGAGACGAGTTGTTCTGTCCCTGTGATTTTTCCAGATTCAGACTTTTGAGGCTCCAAATTCGCCGATATTCGCCAAGATCACAGGAATCCTTCCAAGAACTTCAAAAACTTCGTTGATCGCCAGCTGAACAACCAAAAAGTGCACTTTCTGCCCGCCCGATCGCGAAATCGACTGGACAGATGCTGCCGGCCCGCTGGTATCAACCAATGTCTGAAACTACATGATCATCTGATGTTGATTTACATAAGGATCCATCGATGATCATCGCAAAGGGAATTCCAAGAGACGCAACATGGCCCGCGACTCTTCAGCTACCAAGGTGGCCACTTAGTGCAATCAATTGGCCCGTTTATGGCAAGTTAATGCGGTCATTAACCCATTATCTTGAACGGCCCAATCAGAAGCCTCCGTTCAGGAGTTACAAGTCCAAGCAATCATGGCATTCAAGCCATGAAACTCCTAACATAATGGAGATTAAAGGCGATTAAATGCCCATGACTCTCCTCCGGCCAATGAAATCCAAGGGTCAGGAGTTACAAAACAAAAAGCAATTAAACTCGTAACTCCTCCCTTAATGAGCTTTATTACCATAAAGGCTCATAAATCACTCCTAAAGGCTACCAAAAGGCCTATAAATAGGAGTCCTCTCCAAGCATTCCAAAAAAAAGGGGGGGACACACACAGAAAGAGCCAGAAAATCATTCAAAAATCCTTGGAGAAATCTCTACAACCCTGCTCCTTCAAGAAAACTCTGCTGCAACAAGTTCAACAAGGTGATTGAAGCCCCTTGGGGGGCCACCCCCCCTCAAAGACCACCTATCCTTCTATCCAACATGGCTAGATGCGGCTTTTCAGCCCGTCTACTCAGCCTTTTACCGGATATAGGACCTTATCTTGGTCCTTATCCTCTAAAAATCTGAGGTTGGAGCCAAGCCAAGAAATCAAGCACTATGTTCTCATCTGAAGGACGATGGCGGAGCCCATACATGACTCGCGACCATCGATTTGAACGAGCCCTCCCACAGTCGCATGAGAAGTTAGATTCCTTTTTCTTACTTTTCTATTGTAAATTGTATTTTTTCTAAAGAGACAAAAAAATCACATCTCTTGTCTTTCATTATTGATAAGATTTGTAAATCGCCTTTCATGGCAAAATCGCCTCCAACGGCACCAAACCGCCTTCTACGGCACAAAAACGCCTTTCACGGCATTCAAACAAAACTGTCTCTTTTATTAAAATATGTATGCAATGGAAAACTAGAAAAAAGTTTCATTTCCCTTTTTACTTGTGAAGGTGGATCTCCGGATCACCATTTCTAAATTCCAAGTATTAAAGAGAAATTGGCATACCCGTACAAAAAAACTGATGCCCGCTTTTCCTTTTTCCCTCCACCATACCCCGTCAGCCCCGGGGCGGAGGCAGCTTTGGAAAAAGACAAAAGCCGGGACCATCAATCACAAGTCAATGTCTCATTTGCATCATCATTTTGATTTGAAAAGTCAGCCTCTAAACCCTATTTTGCCAAGGGATTAGAAGGGGGTACCCGGGAACGGGGCCGATCCTCTTCTTAAATATTTGGCACCTCGCCCCTTTTATTTTCTTTATTTTAATTATTTCATTTTACTTGGATACACTATGATTTTGCTATGTGAGGATTAATCTTTATTCAGACTTTAACTCATAGTCCTGAACTGACCATATATAAAAGAGACCCAAAGAGACCCAAATTAATGTGACATGAAAACCATCGTGTATTGCCGGCAGCACATTAGGCGAGAGGAAGAACCCATCCATTTATTTTCTCTCATTCTTCTTCGGCTTTCGTCGAAGAACGGTCCGTAGCTGGCGATCGTGATCCGTCGATTTTGAGGGTAGTCGGAATCCTCATTTTCGATGTAAAATTTAAATAGTACACATAGATGAATGGCGATTTCCCTCCCCGGGGGGATCAAAATTCACATCCGACATTTGTTCCTCCAAAAACTCGAGACGCTGCCTGGTCTCAACAACCTCTCTATCAAGACGGCACAGGTCTTTTGTTAACTCAATGATCGCCAACTCGGTGACATTCCTCTCCCGAATGAATTGCTTCCGAGTCCGCGAGATCTCGTTCAGTTCAAACTTGACCTCGCCAGAAGTCTTCAAAAACATCTCATTGAAAAAGTCACCGCTTGGGAAACTCTTGGTCTCATTCCATTTGTTGCCGAGAGTAATGACTTCATCAATAAAAGCCTTCGCACTTGCAATGTCCAGACCGACCACTTCACTATCAGCAAGGATATCCTGTACATGCTTAATCATACCAAAGCCAACTTCCAAATGACCAGAAGAAAGAGTTTCGACCCATGAGCTCAAAACGCTCTTCAACACTTTCTTCGCATACTGAAGAGATGGCCCGGATGAAAGCTCGCCCCTCTCCATTGGTTGACTGCCCGTGCCATGCCCTGTTGGAGGAGTAATCATCAGACTCTTTCTAATTGGAGACACTAACGAGGGAATCTCCTCAAAAGATTTCACCCCTGCCACATTCAAACCGGAAGAAAAAGTCCCTACTTCTGGATCAACTGCAGGCATCCCCTGCTTTGGCCCTGAGAAAGATGGGGGAACTTCTCCTGTTACCTCACAACCTGCCAAGAAAAAAAAGGTATGAATATGATCCTTTTAAAAAAATCATTTTCATCCGGGTTATTGCTACAAATACCTTCTTCGACGATCGGCGGAATACTTTCTGCCTCCATGAGTTCATCCGAAGCATCGTCAAAGGTTGCATCCATGGATGGCTCGAAATTGTCAGAATCTTGTGGCAAGTCAGCTAACAAGAAAACAAGCAACATGTTAGCAAATGACAACACAGACAAAAAAAGAAAGAAAACACAAAGAAGTCATACCAGGTGAAGATTTTGGAATCACTCCAGAGTCCCTCGGTTCTTCTTCAGATGCCGTAATCGGATCCGTCACTGCTTCATCAGCCGGAACAGCAGGCATCACCAAATCGTCATCTCCCACTGAAAAGGGAGAGAAAGAAAATAAAAAACAAGAAATCTCAATAAAAGAAACGAAAAAGAGAAAGAGGGGGAATCATACCCTCATTAACGGTCTCTTCTTCTCGGCTCCTCTTTTCCAGAGGCTCATCAGCGTCCCCTGACATCTCTTCAGCAATGGCGGGAGGGACTTCTGAATCAGGAGAGTCATCGTGTCATCTCTTATTACGGCGCTGCCCTCTCTTCTTCTTAGTTCTATGGGCCGCTTTACTTGAAGTACCCGCCCCATTGTCAAAGTCAGGACCTTCGCTTGACTCCTCGCCGGATGGTCTGCTCCTCCTAGAGGACTCCAAGGAAGCCTTCGTTCGCTCCGATTGTATCCAAGCGTTGATCTTAGCCTCCTCCTCCTCTAGTTGTTTCAAAACCTCACCAGGTATCTCTTGAACAACTCTTGATCTGATGACGTCCTGTTCACCGAGAAAACCCATCTTCTGCTTCTCTCCAGAAAGGAAAGCCAGAACTTCCTTTCGTCGGACTCCATCTGATATGCCAAGACCCTTCCCAGAAGATTGCTTGACATCTAGCTCCTTCTTGGAAAGCCCCTGGTACACCAAAAAGCTCTCTACAAACCATTTCGTAAAGCCAGTAGTCCGGAAAGTGGGCAACTCAGGATAGGAAATCATGGCTGTAGTGTCCTCTGCACTTTAAAAAGCCTATGCATTCCTTCCATCCTGCAAACCTCCAAAACGCTTCAACATGCTCGAAGGCGCTCCAACAACGCCTTGAGAGAAGCCCAACTGCAGCGCAAAACGCGAGGGGACATACGGCTGGATATCAACAAATAGATGTCTACGGTATACCATTGTACCAATGCATATGTTGAAAAGCCACCTCTTTTCTTCATTTGTCAAAGAATAATGTCTTTCCGACCCTGCCCTGGTGGAATCACGGGAGACACCAAAATCAAAATCCTTTTCTGCAAACCTGAAGAAAGCTTCACTGAAGATTACCCAATCTCGATGTCCCTGAACCGTCGGATCCTCAGATGGGTAGACAAAAGAGATTCAAAAATGTCTGTCCCTCTAGCCAATCGAATCATGAAAAGGTCATCATCCTGTACAACTCCTAATCTGTGGAAGCCGGGATAGTGGTACACATACCACGAATAAAAAATATGGGCTGAAAATACCTTGTTCATAGGGAGCCCAAGCCGAACCAGGAAAGCAGCAACCTGCAGTTCGGTACACAAATAGGAGTAAAGAGCAGGCACCAAAGCAAGCTGCTCTCCAAATGCCATCTGACAAGCCGGAAAGATACAATGCGGCCTGATGTGCGTTCCATCTCCTCCAGCAAAAACAACCTCACTCAGCCAATAAGTGAGGTAAACAGCGAGATCCCTCCGCAACACAATATCATAATAAATGGCATATGTACTCATGAAGAAGTCCTTCAAGTCTCCTCGCATGATAGAAGTTTTCTTCGAACCTGGAGTCTTAGATCTGGCTTCCCGGGTTGTGTTATTAGAAGACTCTCTGCTTTTAAAGAAGTTGGGGAACAAAGAGCCAAAACTCCTCCAACTGCTGGACCTGACTTTCGAGTCCTCCTTCTCCTTCGAAAAATCGTAGAAGGAGACAAGCTGAAAGTATAAAAGCCTGAACTCCTCAGGCTGCTCCATAAGGACGCTGTCAATAGGCATGAACTCCTCATAAAGTTTGTCGAGAATAGGCAGCCCAGTAATGGCACTCAGTTCCTTCAAAGTAAAACCAATCTCACCATTCTTAACAATGAGGGTGTTGGTTTGAGGAAGGAATGACTCCAACATGGCCATGAAGGCTTCATCGGAGAAAACCACGGTTTGCCGAAAAGCACAAACCGCGTCGAAGATCTCGGCCTCCTTCAAAATGGCCCCGCCAACCTGCAGGATGTGATCAAGTCATGACTCTCAGCTTGAGTCAGCGCTGAAACAGCCACGAAGTAAAAAAGGCTTCACCCAATTGCTGCCGTCGCCCTGGAAAATGCCAAGGCCCACCGGTCTCAAATTGACCGATGGATGATCAGAACCTTGGTAACCGCTGGCTAACATCAACATGTACATGCGGACCGGCGACTTCTCTGCATATCCGGAAGGGTCGCCAACAAAAACCCTGATCTTGATCACATTAGTCCTCTTCACTCAGCTCGGAGGATCTTCCCTCTTGGGGCATGTGGGAGAAAGACTCATGATCGAGATAGTGCGATCAAAGGTCGACCGTGTAGAAATAGTTCTCTCCTCACCATCTGTCGTGTAAGAGAACTGAAAACATCTCCTTTGGTATGTCAAGTCATCAGAGACTGTATCACCAAAGAAAAAGGTAGGCTTGGGCACAATGCTCTGATCGTCCATGACCCAAGGACGATTGCTTACCATAATCTTATAAAACTCCTTATCCTTGAGAGCGATTAATCGCTGTCACATCTCATCACGGTTGAGGGAGTCACACTCTTCCAAGTTTCTCTCCACAAACTAGACCTTCTCTCAGGCCTGCTGTATGGCCACATTAGGAGACCTGGTAGACCGGCGAGGTGCATCAGTAACAGGCTATTTACCCTTGTTCGTTCTAGAGGAACTACTTAGAAAGGATGGAAAATAAAAGATCAATCACCACCAAAGTGACAGGATTTTGCTAAAAAAATTCTAGCGAAATTTTGGCATTATTCCGAGACAATTCCGAAAAAAAAGGAAACACCCCGAAAAAGATAGGAAGCTTGATCAAACATTACTGTGAGATCAAACCAGTCTTATCAAATCTCCGCAAGCTTGAAGAAGGGCTCAACATTGTTGCGAGCTCCAAACTCCAAAACTTGCAAAGCTCCTCAAATTCCCGCAAGACTAAGAAAGGGCTCAACATTGCTGCGAGCTCCAAATCTCAAAACTTGCAAAAGATTTCCAAGTATGCACCATCTTGCTTCCAAATCAATTTACTGAAAAATGATGCATCAAAGAAAATCATCATGCATTAGATGCTAGGAAAACTTTAACCAAAGTTTGACCAATTCCAACCTAACTTGGTCAAAGCTAATCAAACTTTGTCCAAGTCAAAAATTATGTTGGCATGACCTAGAGATTCTAGCAATTTATCTTGATGCATAAAAAAAATGCATGAGCATCTTGGATTGCATAAACCTCATTATCATGGTGAGCAAAAGAGGGAAAGCAAAAAAAAAAAAAAAAAAAAGAGAAAGAGAAGTGAGAAAAGAGAGAAATCTCTTAAAAAAAAGATTTATGGCCTGTCCTGCAGGCCGTGGCCCACTGCCACATGGCAGTACAGCCAAGAAACAAAAAGGGAAGAAAAATCGTGAGCAAAAAAAAAAGAAAAAAAAACAGAGAAGCAAGAGCACATGTAAATAAAAACAGAGAGAAAACACGTGGAAAAAAAGGAAAGAGAAAAAAAAGGAAAAGAAACAAAAAGAGAAGGAAAGAAAAGTTACTTCTACATGGGGTTTCTTGCGAAGGATGAAAACTTACTTGAAGCCGTGGGTGGAGAAGAAGAAAGAGAACTTGAAGATTCTTGAAGAAGAAGAAAAGTTCTTGATCTTGGAGCACTTTTGAAGACTTTTGCAAAAAGAAAGCAATAAGGGCAAGAGATCCAACCTCCTTTACTTTTATAGAGTAGAGCAAACCAAAAGAGGAAACAAGGAGAAAACCAAGGAGGTAAGTGCTAAAAATCAGCAACTTTCCCAAAAGAAATGAGATTTGAGATATTCTCTCCAAAAAGAAAGGGAATGAGAAATATTCTCTCCAAAAGAAAGATACCTTGAGAAAATCTCTCCCAAAATCAAGGAAACATGAGAGATCCTCTCCAAATAAGGATACTTTTAGTTATTTCCTACCCACAAGAGATATTTTTAGATATTCTTCACAAAATGACACCACATAGGATCTAAGTCATCTTCTAAAGCTTAAGATCCCATGGGTTAGCCCACATGAGCCAGGTTTGACCACCTAGGCCCTAAAAGGGGCTTCCTATCAAAAACCTCCTTTACCAAGAGTTGATTGAACCATTAAAAAAAGCCTCATGAGTTTCCAAAATTCCAAACCATCCAACCTCATGAACCAAATTAAGCCAAAATCTTGAAATTGACATTCCACAAAAAACCAAACTCTGATCCCCTAACTTGCCACATAAAACTTGTTAGGTCACAAAGCCAAAACCAAAAAAATAAAATCAAATCTTGACCCCCTAGCTCGCCACATACAGCTTGTGAGGTCACAAGGTCAAAACCAAATCTCCCCCCCCCCCCCCCCCCCCCAATTTGTCACATACAGCTTGTTGGGTCACAAGGTCAAAATCAAAAACCAAACTCCGACTCCCTAACCTGCCACATACAGCTTGTTAGGTCACAAGGTCAAAAACCAAAAAATCTTCCTGGCCGCCTAATGCGCCACTACAGCCCTTAGGTTCACAAGGTCAAAAAGAAAACCCAAAATCCAAAATCCAAAATCCAAATCCGACTCCCTCATGTCATTTTCAAAACTTTGCCTTGAGATGGTACGTGATCCCTCTCACTACCATAAAATTCCCTTGGAAACTCAAAAGTCTATTAAAAAAAATGCCCAAAGACTCTTCGTCAAGTCAGAAGCTCTCCTTCAAGTTTCTCTTCAAGGCACATCGATTCCAAAAGCTACTCGTCGCTGTACCTCGAGGGGGCATTTGTTGACACCAAAAATGTCATTTCGCCTCTTCAACATCAAGAAGTTGCATCCTACTGCAAGCAGGCAATGCTACTTCAAGCATCAGATCTTGTCAGAATCAAACAAAAACTGCAAGATCCTTCAAGACAGCCAAAAGAGGGGTTCACGTGAAGTTTTGGGTCATTCCATCATCATTTGGCCCGACTTCACTCCTCCAACAACTGGGCAAGCTCTCCTGGCGACGGTGAAGCCAGAGACCCTGACACACAAAACAGAGCACATAGTTGGCCCCAAGATGCGACTAGGAGTCTCTACATCAAGTTTCGGGCTATTTCAACATCATTTGGCCTAACTTCACTCCTTCGGCAGCCAAACAGGCGCTCCCGGTGGCGAAAATGCCGAAGACATCAAAACTTCGATCAGAGCCTACGGATGGTCTCAAAATACCCCCAAAAGGCTCCATTCCAAATTTCAAGTCAAACCAACAAAGTTTGATCCTCCATCAACCCTCGAGTAGTAAAATCAAGCCTCTCGGCGGCGAGAATCACCAAGGCCATCACTCATCAAACAGAGCACAAAGGTGGCTTCAAAATGCTTCTAAAGGGCTGCACGTCAAATTTCAGGTCATTCTGACAACGTTTGACCCAACTTTGACGCTCCAAAACAAAATCAAGGCTACCGGCGGCGGAGCATCTCTGGGGTTATGACATCAAAATCAGACCTAATGGATCATCTCAAAATGACTCCAATAGGCTCCCTGTCAAATTTCAAGTGAATCGGACATCGGTTGACCGTACATCAAAGCGCGGCATCTTCCTCACGGCAAAATCAATTCTACTGGCGACAGGACCCGACACGGCTTCAAAACTCAGGTAAAATCCCATGGCTGGTCCTATCTACTGCTCAGTAGGCTTCATCTCAAACTTCAGGTCATTCCGACATCGTTTGACCTAGTTTTGATTCTGGACGAAAAATCGGCTACAAAATCTTTGGCTTTTCTAAAAAAATATGAAACTTTGTGCTCCAATTTTCACGGCTTCTCATTAGGTTTTCTTCATGAGAATCAAGCCAATAAATGAGGAGAAATGTCAAGAAAAATACAGGAGAAAAAAGGATAAAAGAACGACAGAGAAACGACGACGAGAAGGCGACCCTGGAAATCCGGGTCACCGGAGTTTTCGCTGGGTGGCTCGTTTTCCGACCCTTTTTGCGTTTCAGGAGTTCCAGCTCTGTGGTTTTCCGAAAATTTGATTTTTTTATGCTCAAGATCGACTGATCTTCATCAACATCTCGGATCCGCCGTCAAGAGCATGAAATCATCATAGATCGTTCCAAGATCGTCAACCGGTTGACCAAGAAAGTACACTTTTTATCCGACCGATCGAGAAATCAACAAGACAGATGACACTGGCCCACTGATATCAACCAATGTCTGAAGTTGCATCGCCATCCAACTTCAAACAACATGTAGATCCATCGGCGATCGTCACAAGAAGAATTCCAAAAGACGATGTAAGGTCTGCGACCTTACTGGGTCTTGGGCCCAATAACCGGCTCGTTGACTCATTTATTTTGATATTATTCTAATTATTATTTTATTAGATATTTAGGTGGGTTTAGATGGTGTGCGAATTTCTTTTAGAGTTAGAATAGTGCCTACGGAGTTTCGTGCGATTCTAAGTTCGATTGACCCTAGTAAGAGGTAGTTTACAAATTAGGAAAAATTGAGTGTTTTTCGGAAAAAATCCTATCACCATGATTTTGGGTTTGTTAGAAAGGTCTCGTCGCGTTGATCAATTTTGTCTTCTGGCTCGTTGCGATCCGACGACCAGAAACCCTTCTAATAATTCATTTCTTCTCTAGACCCACTTAAGGGCATTTTAGTCTTTTCCTCTCCCTTTCTTCTTAAACAAGAGATTAAACCTAATCTCTTTTCTTTCTTTGCAACGAACGATAACCTACCGCAGCCTCTTCTTCTTCGTCATTCTTCCAAGGCTCCAGAACTCCTTCCCTGAGAGATCACTTCCGCGATCCGAGCCGCTCATCTTCTTCCTCGCGATCTCCTTTTTCCATTGACATCAGTTTGGTAAGATTTCCCTCTCTTTCATCTTTTCAATCAATTCTCTTTGGTTTAGATTTAGGTTAGATCTCAATCTTTTCCTCTTTTTTCTTCTCCTTTGCGTGATAGATTGCGTTTGGTCGGGGTAGATTGAGGTCTCTGCAATAGTAGGGCTTCTCCTCAAATTTCCCCAATTCCAATCTTCTTCTTGGTTGAGGCAAGTAGATCTGCATTTTATAATTAAGCATGTGTGTATGTCTTCCATTGATTGGATGTACTTTCTTGTTAGGTTTCCCTAATTCCAAGCCTATTCTGTTATTAATTTGCGATTAATATGCTAGATTAGGTTCTTTTGGGGAATATGGGTTTATTTAATTTAATTGTTAATCTTAGTTTGTTAATTGATGTAAGTGGAAATGATGATGGATGGAATGAAATATTGGGGGAGCACGGTGGCTCAGTTTTGTGCAGGTGAACTTTGGAAGGATTGGGAGAGGATTAGAAATGGTTTGGGGTTAAAAACTGCAAAAAATGGGGTTTCTGTATTTGTCGTTCAGGAAAAAAAAAGGGAACGTCCAAAACAAAAATGTTCAATGATGGCTGGACGTTGAGAACGTTGAACGTTCTAAACGTTAGCCACCTGACATCAACATAGGATGAATAAAAAAACAACGTTGAATGGCCACTAACATGAATGATGGCTACAGTTGGATTGTCCAACCAATGAATCGGACATATGGTTGGTCCGTCATGCATTATATATATAAAGGGGCAAATTTCTATGGGCCATGACTTCTAAACCATACGTCAGAATTTCGCGAGCCATATACCGTTGGAAAGCTCTTTGAGCGTAGAATCCAATGATATATATCTCGCAATGATTGGGGATTAGGAAGGGAGGTAGCTAAGGAGATTAATTATTTAGACCACTTTATTGTTAGTAACGAGATTGTTAGCCTAGGTTTGGGCCTTAGACATTGGAAACCATGAAACCACTCTCACGTGACCATTAATGGGGTTTTGAAATCGTAGCACGTGGTTTGGTGTGCTTCGATGGGTTGTCTAGGTATTCGTGAATTGTGTATGGTTTAACCGAATGCGTATGGAATTGAATCAATCGATTCTCAACATGATTGTACACCAAGGAAATTCTTTATAAGCATTGATGATTCGAATTCCCCACGCACTCCGTTAAACCACATATGGTACAGGGATGACAACACTTACCTAGGATTAGATTGTAATCTCTCCTTGATTTGTTAATCAAATCCGTCGATTTTGTATCCTTGTACACTCTCTTGGCATAAAACACCTAATTAATAATGAAACATAAACTCTTGTAGAATTAGAACAAGGACCTGATTTTGAGTGTACCATAGGAACCATGTATCGTGTATTGATAAATATGACTGGCTAGAATGTAAGGGATTATCGTGTGGATGGTCTATCTTGTATTGTTTTGAATGAGATAATCCCTAAGAACACGCTTGTTTGCTGAGCTAGCCAGACTTGCTTGTCTTGGTTTTCCCAGCGTGTCAACACCACTTTATTATTATTATTATTTGCATATCATGGCTGGCTGTAGTTTGGGGTTTATTGATGGGCCGGTTACTCGGACATCAAGGTGGGCAGTTGGCTTTGGACGGCGCCCATGGTGTTGAATAGTTGGGAGCGGGCTTGGACCGTGCTACTATTCCCAGGACCAGGAGCTTGGATCCCCCTGGAGCCGGACTTTGGTATTAATAGTCCAATTAGGATTGTTACTGGTACCCCGTGAGGTGGCTTGGACATCTACTAATCCGGTTTATTCTCTAATCGGGTTCGAGGGATGTGACCGGATGGTATCAGACCAATGGATGGTTTGTTAGGGTAAAATTTTTAGAAACCATAGGATGCGTGTGAGGATTCCGTTAGTTAGTAGGTTGGCTTGGTAGTTTTTTCTTAGCATTGTATTGTTAGATCGAGGCATATTGGAACTAACCTTGAATGTTTGACAGGACGATGGCTGGTAGACCCACCCGATCTAATAACGGACCACCGCCAAAGGGTAGTTCTTCTCAGAATGGCCCTGAGAATCAATTTCATCAATTCATGGCAGCATTCATTCAGTCTCAGAAGGATTTGGCTTAACAGAGTACTAGGCAGAACGAGAGTCGGGCTGTATTCCAAGCTCAGATGCTTGAGGTAGTGTAGAAAGTGGGCCAGCCACTGCCCAAGGAATATGATCTCAACGAGCTAGTTAAGAAATTCAGAAAGAGGTTCCCACCAAAGTTCCATGGCATTGAGGAGTCCGCTGTGGCAGATGAGTGGGTTGTTCAGATGGAGAAAATCTATGAACTGTTCAAGTGCACGGGTGTCCAACAGGTGCAGCTAACGACCCACATGTTACGTGGGGTAGCAGAGAGGTGGTGGAAGATAGTGAAGCACCCTTATGAAACGATCGCTGAAAGTCCTTGGGATCCTAACCCTAGAGGGGGGGGGTGAATAGGGTGAGCTACAATAATGACTAATTAAGACCAATTTTAATTCTTAACAAAAACTAGTCACATGTGATGATTAAACAAACAATATGCGGAAGCTAAACAAAAACAATCACCACATAGCAATCACCACAACACAATATTTATAGTGGTTCGGACAACGTGCCTACATCCACTACCGGCTTGTGAATCCAACACCCCACCGGATTTCCACTATTTATGCTTTTTCAAAGGCTAAGCAATAACCTATACAAAGTTGTTTTTCTAGGCTCAACAACAACCTTTACAAGATGCTTTTCAAGGCTAAGCAATAACCCTTACACAATACTTTTCTTAGGCTAAGCAATAACCTTTACAAATCAAGAAGATTTTCTCAAAGATAGTGTTTACACAACACTCTAAGAGATTACAATTTAAGCTCAAATTAATTTGCCTCTAAATAGGCGGATATGAAAATGAAAACTAACTCACACAAACACTCAAAGAAATGCAAAGATGTATGCTTATGAAGTGTGTATATGAAAACTTCAATCAAGTTTAAAAGTAAGCTCAATCAATTTATGCTTAATGCAATTCGAAAGTTTAAGGCACAAAAAGATATGATTGAAGTTCTATGCAAATCACTTGAACAATTACACACTTGTGAATGATATGAAAAATCTAAAGATCACAAGTTGTATGAAAGTGTTTAAGCCTAATCAAGTGATGCATGTGCAATGTTGTTTTCAAAACTAATTTGACTAAAGATTAAATAAATGAAAACAACAAGGGAAGTTTCAACCAAGTGAAATAATCATGCAATAAAAGAAATCAAAGATTTAGGCTAAACATGATTAAGAAAGTTTAAAACAAAACTTGGGTTGAAATCAAAGTGATGAATCCAATCTTGAATATCAAAGATGAAGGGAAGAATGGATTCAACATATCATTGTTATCATGCTTGAAATCATTTTCCAAAGTTTCAAATAAAGCACATAACAAATGATTAATTAAAAGTAAAACTTACTTGGAGATTTAACTTAGTTGATCCAAGCTTAAGCTTCACTTAATGACCCCTTTGGTCTCTCTTAGTTCCTCCCCTTTGTCTTGTCTCAAAGCTCCTCAAAGAAGGCTTAAAAATCTCCAACTTTGGACAAAGGAAAGAACTCATTTTTATAGCCAAAAATGCCCAACGGCTAGTCCTCGATCGACCTAGACACAGGTCTCGGTCGACCGGGAAAGCACAACGGTCATATTTCTGACCGTTGGCATGTTACAGTTCAGAAACTGCCCACTCGACCGACAGTGGTCCCGGTCGACCGGGAAACAGGTCTCGGTCGACCGGCGACACTGCCAGGTCACTCCCCTTTTGCAAAATTTCCAACTTTTGCACATTTGAAGGTATTTCTTTGGGAGGATTTTTGGGCCACTAAATCAAGCTTGGATAACATGTTTTAAGTCAATCTAAGATGTTTAAAAACATGAAACACAAAGAGCCTAAAATGATTTGAAACTTTAAATCCAAAGGCTAGCTTGATTTGATAAAACTCTTTTCAAATGAGAATGCATACAAAACTGATTCTGAAAATGATGAATGTATGCAATGCACAAACCTAACTTCTCAAATTGATTTTCCAAATATAATGCACAAAGAATTAGGTTTTCAAAAGAGTTTGAATACTAAAAACAATGCATCCAAGTATAAAACCAAAACATGCATAAAACAAAACTTTTACCACTTTTAAAAGCAATGCATGTATTAAATCAAGATTTCAAGATATTTTAAATCAAAGCAAGTGTGTGAATTCAAATGATGTGAAAATGAAAATGCATCCATCAAATTGCAAATACAAAATCCCTAACAATCTCCCCCTTTGCAATTTGATGGCAACTTACTCATCATAGAAATTACACACTTAGTCTTCAGCTCCCCCTAAGCTGGACATGTAAGGTCTGCGACCTTACTGGGTCAGTTGGGCCCAATTACCGACCCGTTGACCCATTTATTTTGATATCAATATTATAATTATTGTTTTATTAGATATTTAAGTGGGTTTCGATGGTCAGCGAGTTTCTTTTAATATTAGAATAGTGCCTGCGGAGTTTCGTGCGATTCTGAGTTCGTTTGACCCCAGTAGGGGGATAGTTTGCAAATTAGGAAAAAATTGAGTGTTTTTCCGAAAAATTCATATCGCCGTGATTTTGGGTTCGTTGGAAAGGTCTCGTCGTGTTGATCAATTTTGTCTTCTGGCTCGTAACGATCCGACGACCAGAAACCCTTCTAATAATTAATTCTTTCTCCGGACCCACTTAAGGGGTTATGTATTTGACAGAAAGAAATAATAATAATAATAATAATAAGAAAATAAACGTCGCATGATCCCGGGATCGTTCAGTGGCCACTGAACGTCTTCAATGGCCACTGAACGTTGCTGTTAGGATGGCAATGAATGAAAAATAAATAATAATAATAAAGAAAAAAAAAGGTCAACAGTGTTGATGCCCATGACATCAGCACAGGATATGAGAGAAAAAAAAAGGGTGAAGTACAGAAACGTTGTGGCCTGACAGGGATGCTGGATTATCCATCCGGTTCGTCGGATACGTGACATGATGGTATCAGAGCAATGGATGGTTTCTCAGGGTAAAATTTTTAGAAACCATAGGACGCGTGTGAGGATTCCGTTAGTTAGTAGGTTGGCTTTGTAGTTCTTTCTTAGCATTGTATTGTTAGCTTGGGGCATATTGGAACTAACCTTGAATGTTTTACAGGACGATGGCCGGTAGAACCACCCGAACTAAGAACGGGCCACCGCCAGAGGGCAGTTCTTCTCAGAGTGGCCCAGAGAATCAATTTCATCAATTTATGGCAGCATTCATTCAATCTCAGCGGGATTTGGCTGAACAGAGTACTAGGCAGAATGAGAATCAGGCTGTATTCCAAGCTCAGATGCTTGAGGTAGTGCAGAAAGTGGGCCAGCCACAGCCCAAGGAACATGATCTCAACGAGCTAGTTGAGAAGTTCAGGAAGAGGTTCCCACCAGAGTTTCATGGCATTGAGGACCCCGCTATGGCAGATGAGTGGGTTGTTCAGATGGAGAAAATCTATGAAGTATTCAATTGCACGGGTGTCCAACAGGTGCAGCTAGCGACCCACATGTTCCGTGGGGCAGCAGAGAGGTGGTGGAAGACTGTGAAGCATCCTTATGAAACGATCGCGGAAGATGTGGCTTGGAAAACCTTCACTGAGCAATTCCAAAAGAAGTTTATCCCAGAGCACTACCGTGATCAGAAGATGGAGGAGTTTGAGCGATTGGTTCAGGGTGATTTGTCAGTACAAGACTATGAGATCTCTTTCACCCACTTATCCAGATTTGCAGGGAATTTGATTCAGCCTGAATCAGAGAGGGTTAGGAGGTTTATCAAGGGACTGCGAGCAGATATCAAGATGCAAGTGCAGCGTAGTAAACTGACTGATTATGATGATGTAGTCAAGGAAGCTTATTGGGCAGAGGAGTCTCTTAAGGAGGTGATTGCCTTGGAGCAGCAGAGGATCTTGGCATTAATACCTCAACCCAAGGCACATGGTCCTTCCTCCCAGTATTATCAGCAGCCAGCATCTAAGAGGCTTCGGGTTGAGCCAGTGCTTCGCCAGTTACCTCAGCGGATCACTTGCACTTTCTGTGGGGGTGGCCATCATGTTCGTGATTGCAGGAAACAGACGGGTGCATGTTTCCATTGTGGGGACCCGGGGCATAAAGTTCGCAACTGTCCAGGGAAGACAGGAATGGCACCACCAGCATTCCCAGCTCCGGCGCTCAGGCCTCCACATCCTGCGTAGCCGTTGAGACAGGTGCCACCTGCACAGGCTAGACCCCAGCAGCAGCAGATGATTGTCAGACCACCCCAGCCACCGCAGCAGCGTCCTCCAGTACCACAGCAGCGACCTCCAGTACCACAGCAGCGATTCCAGCAGAGACCTCCGGCACCACCCAGATTCCAGGCTCGTGGTCCCAGGCCACAGCAGCAGTATCAGCAGCAACGTCCCCAGCTGGCAGGGAGAGCTTATGCTCTGACGCATGAGGAGGCAGAGGCTGCAGGCAATGTCATAGAAGGTACACTTTCAGTTTGTGGATTTGATGCTAAAGTTCTATTTGATCCTGGATCTACACACTCTTTTGTTGCACCAACTTTTGCACCTCACTTAGGGGAGGATAAGGAGATATTACCATATGATTTGATAGTAGCTACCCCTGTGGGTAGGCATGTGCCTTGTAACGTTGTCTACCCTAGATGTAGTATTCAGATTGGGGGAGTTGTGATGACTGTCAGCTTGATTATTTTACCGATGTCGGAGTTTGACGTGATCCTTGGAATGGATTGGTTAGCAGCGAACCGAGCGGTGTTAGATTGTTTTAACAAGACCGTGAGGTTACAAGATGCAGATTGTAGTGTTGAGTTTGTGGGAGCTAAGAAGTCTACTTCCACTCGGTTGATTTCTGCGTTGAAGGCAGAACGATTGATAAGGAGTGGTTGTGAAGGCTTTATCGCATTTATTGCGGAAGACAAGGAGTCTAAGACTGTTGAAGAGATTCCTGTGGTGCGAGAATTCCCGGATTTATTTCCGGAGGAGATTCCTGGTTTGCCACCTGTTCGTGAGTTGGACTTCACGATAGAATTGCAACCGGGTACAGCACCTATATCTAGGGCTCCGTATAGGATGGCTCCAGCAGAATTGAAGGAGTTGAAGACTCAGATAGAAGATTTGTTGGATAAGGGTTTCATCAGACCTAGTGTTTCACCGTGGGGAGCTCCGGTGATATTTGTGAAGAAGAAGGACGGGACTATGAGAATGTGCATAGACTACCGACAGCTGAATCAGGTGACAGTTAAGAACAAGTATCCGTTACCTAGGATTGATGAGTTGTTTGATCAGCTGCAAGGAGCTCAATTCTTTTCGAAGATAGACCTGCGTTCCGGTTACCATCAGTTGCGAGTCAGGAATGAGGATGTTCCTAAGACCGCATTCCGGACGAGATATGGTCACTTTGAGTTCCTCGTGATGCCTTTCGGGTTGACAAATGCACCCGCTGTCTTTATGGCATTGATGAATAAGGTGTTTGCTCCTTTCCTAGATCAGTTTGTAGTAGTCTTCATTGATGATATATTGGTGTACTCAAAATCTAAGGAGGAGCATGAGCATCAGTTGAGGACATCATTGCAGCTTTTGAGGGATAACCAATTATATGCTAAACTGAACAAATGTGAATTTTGGTTGGAGCAAGTGGCATTTTTAGGTCATATTATCTCTAAGGATGGATTGACAGTGGACCCTAAGAAGGTAGCAGCGGTTGTTAATTGGGGTAGTCCACGAAATGTAGCGGAGATTCGCAGTTTTCTGGGACTTGCGGGCTACTACAGGAGATTCGTGAAAGGGTTTTCTACCATAGCATCTCCACTCACTAAGTTGACAAGGAAAGATGTTCCGTTTGTGTGGACAGAAGAATGTGAGAAGAGTTTTCAAGAGCTGAAGACCAGGTTAACTACAGCTCCTATACTTGCCTTAACCTCAGGCAGTGGAGGATTTGTGGTTTATACAGATGCATCAGGGATTGGATTGGGCTGCGTTCTCATGCAGAATGATAAGGTGATAGCATATGGGTCCAGGCAGTTGAAGGATCATGAGAAGAAGTATGCCACACATGATTTAGAACTGGCAGCAGTAGTGTTTGCATTGAAATTATGGAGGCATTATCTGTATGGAGAGAGATTTGAGGTGCACACAGATCACAAGAGTCTGCAATACCTGTTTACACAGGGTGATTTGAATAACAGGCAGCGGAGATGGATGGAGTACATAAAGGATTATGATTTTCCGATTAAGTATCATCCTGGTAAGGTGAATGTGGTAGCAGATGCTCTCAGTAGGAAGGCAGCTTTCAGTGGGTGTGTAATGCCAGAATGGAGATGGATGGAGCAGTTCAGAGATATGGATTTGGAGGTATGGCCTACTAACGAGAAAGTATTGGTTGCTACGATGGGAGTTTGGGAGCCAGAAATAGTTAACAGGATCAAGGAAGCTCAGAAGGATGATCCTGAGTTGCAGAGAATTATTGACCACATTGATGATCATTCGGAGTTCAGATTGATCGAAGGATTCCTGTACTGCAAAGACAGGTTGTGTGTGCCAGATGTGCAAGACATCAAGCTAGAGTTGATGACAGATGCGCACCACACCAGATATTCAGTTCACCCAGGGAGCACCAAAATGTATCAGAATTTGAAGAATCACTATTGGTGGGTGAAAATGAAGAAAGAGATTGCAGAATTTGTCGCTAAGTGTATGACTTGTCAGCAGATTAAGGCAGAACATAAGAAGCCTCCTGGTTTGCTTCACCCGTTGGACATTCCACAGTGGAAATGGGAGCACATCACTATGGATTTTGTGTCAGGGTTGCCAAACACCAGGAAGGGCAATAATGCTATTTGGGTGATTGTAGATAGATTGACGAAGTCAGCACATTTTCTGCCATTCAAGACTGGTCAGTTTATGAACAAGATGACTGTGTTGTACAGGGACAATATAGTCAAGTTGCATGGAGTGCCTAAGTCTATAGTATCCGATCGAGACCCTAAGTTTGTCTCTCGGTTTTGGTCTACTTTCCAATCATCTATGGGTACTCAGTTGAAGTTCAGCACAGCTTACCACCCTCAGACAGATGGACAGTCTGAGCGTACCATCCAGACATTAGAAGATCTTCTCCGAGCATGTGTTTTGGATTTCAAGGAGAGTTGGGATGAAAGCTTGCCTCTATGTGAGTTTGCCTACAATAACAGCTATCATTCAAGTATTGGTATGGCACCATTTGAGGCATTATATGGGCGGAGATGCAGGACCCCAGCATGTTGGGAGGAAGTAGGAGTTCGGAGTTTCCATGGACCCTCAGAGATTGCTGACTCTAGTGAGAAAGTCAGAATTGTTCAGATGAGGATGAAAGAGTCCCGTGATCGACAGAAGAGTTATGCAGATAAGAGGCGGAGACCTCTAGAATTCCAAGTGGGGGATAAGGTGTTTCTGAAGGTGTCACCGATGAGAGGAGTTGTTCAATTTGGGCAAAAAGGGAAACTTGCCAAGAGGTTTGTGGGACCGTTTGAGGTCAAGAGCAGGATTGGAGACGTGGCTTATCGTTTGGTGCTACCGCCTGAGCTAGCCGGTGTGCACGACGTTTTTCATGTCTCAATGCTTCGGAAGTATATTCTAGATCCTACTCATGTGTTGCAGCACGAGCCACTTCAGTTACAAGCAGATGCAACCTATGTGGAGCGTCCGGCGCAGATCATCGACACCAAGGAAGTAGTGCTGCGTACCAAGACCATCCAGTGGGTCAAGGTACAATGGGAGCATCACACTCCGGAGGAAGCTACGTGGGAGCTCAAGGACCAGATGCAGAAGGAGTATCCTTATCTTTTTCCTGATGAGGTATGTTTAGGCATTTGAGGGACCAAATGTTCTTTTTAGAGGTAAGAGATGTAAGGTCTGCGACCTTACTGGGTCAGTTGGGCCCAATTACCGACCCGTTGACCCATTTATTTTGATATCAATATTATAATTATTGTTTTATTAGATATTTAAGTGGGTTTCGATGGTCAGCGAGTTTCTTTTAATATTAGAATAGTGCCTGCGGAGTTTCGTGCGATTCTGAGTTCGTTTGACCCCAGTAGGGGGATAGTTTGCAAATTAGGAAAAAATTGAGTGTTTTTCCGAAAAATTCATATCGCCGTGATTTTGGGTTCGTTGGAAAGGTCTCGTCGTGTTGATCAATTTTGTCTTCTGGCTCGTAACGATCCGACGACCAGAAACCCTTCTAATAATTAATTCTTTCTCCGGACCCACTTAAGGGGTAACTTAGTCTTTTCTCCCTCCCTTCTTCTTAACAAGAGATTAACCCTAATCTCTTATTCGTTCTCTGCAACGAACGAAGCCACAGTCACTTATCTTCTTCCTCATTTTTTCAAGGCTCCAGAACTCTTTCCCTGGAGGATCACTTCCGCGATCCGAGCCGCTCACTTTCTTCCTCGCGATCTCCTCTTTCCATTGACGTCAGTTTGGTAAGATTTCCATCTCTTTCATTTTCTCAAATAATTCTCTTTGGTTTAGATTTAGGTTAGATCTTGATCTTTTCCTCCCTTTTCTTCTCCTTTGCGTGTTAGATTGCATTTGGTCGGGGTAGATTGAGATTTCTGCAGTGGTAGGGCTTCTCCTCAGATTTCCCCAATTCCAATCTTCTTCTTGGTTGAGGCAAGTAGATCTGCATTTTATAATTAAGCATGTATGTATGTCTTTTATTGATTGGATGTGTGTTCTTGTTAGTTTTTCCTAATTCCAAGCCTGTTTGTTATTAATTTGGATTAAGTTAAATTAATTGTTAATTTTAGTATTAATGGATATAAGTGAAAATGATGATGGATGGAAGAAATTATTGGAGGGAGCACGGTGGCTCAATTTTATGCAGGTGAATGGTTGGAATGGATTGGGCGGAAAACTACAAAAAAAAAAGGGGTTATGTATTTGACAGAAAGAAATAATAATAATAATAATAATAAGAAAATAAACGTCGCATGATCCCGGGATCGTTCAGTGGCCACTGAACGTCTTCAATGGCCACTGAACGTTGCTGTTAGGATGGCAATGAATGAAAAATAAATAATAATAATAAAGAAAAAAAAAAGGTCAACAGTGTTGATGCCCATGACATCAGCACAGGATATGAGAGAAAAAAAAAGGGTGAAGTACAGAAACGTTGTGGCCTGACAGGGATGCTGGATTATCCATCCGGTTCGTCGGATACGTGTCCGTCCGTCGCACTTTATAAATATATAAGGGTTAAACTTTCAGGGGCCATAACTTTTAAACCATACATCGGAAATTCACGAGCCATATACCGTTGGAAAGCTCTTTGAGCGTAGAATCCAATGATACATGTCTCGCGATGATTGGAGATCAGGTAGGGAGGTAGTTAAGGAGATTAATTATTAGACCACTTTCTTGTTAGTAACGAGATTGTTAGCCTAGGTTTTGGTCTTAGACATTGGAAACCTTGAAACCACTATCACGTGACCATTAATGGGGTTTTGAAATCGTAGCACGTGGCTTGGTGTGCTTCGATTGGTTGTCTAGGTATTCGTGTACTGTGTATGATTTAACCGAATGCGTACGGAATTGAATCAATCAATGCTCAACATGATTGTACTCCAAGGAAATTCTTTATAAGCATTGATGATTCGAATTCCCCACGCACTCTGTTACACCACATATAGTACATGGATGACAACACTTACCTAGGATTGGATTGTAATCTCTCCTTGATTGTTAATCGTATCCGTTGATTTTGTATCCTTGTACACTCTCTTGGCATAAAACACTTAATTAATTATGAAACATAATTCCTTGTAGAATTAGAACTTGAACCTGACTTAGAGTGTACCTTAGGACCCCGTGTTATGTAATTGATAAACATGACTGGCTAGACTGAAGGGATTATCACGTGATTGTGTTTGTCTTGTATTGACTTGAAGGAGATAATCCCTATGCACATGTCTTGTATATTGAGTTAGCCAGACTTGCTTGTCTTGGTTTTCCCCGTGTGTCAACACCACTTTATTATTATTATTATTATTTGCATATCATGGCCAGCTGCAGTTTGGGGTTTATTGATGGGCCGGTTACTCGGACATCGGGGTGGGCAGTCGGCTTTGGACGGCGTCCATGGCGTTGAATAGTTGGGAGCGGGCTTGGACCGTGCTACTATTCCCAGGACCGGGAGCTTGGATCCCCCTGGAGCCGGACTTTGGTATCAGTAGTCCGGGTAGGATTGTTACTGGTACCCCGTGAGGTGGCTTGGACATCCACGGAGTCTCCCTCTTGTGCATTGCATTATATTACATTGGTAGTGGTGATTGTTAGTATTGCTAGGATTCCTGTTTATGATTTTGATGATATTTACTCATGCTACATGCCTAGTATTGTTCCTTGTATTCCTATGATCTTGTACTTGTCATTACTCCTATATTTGATGCATGTTATGTTTTAATTATATCTTGCTTATCTATTGCTCAACAAGTCGTTGACTCTGTTCCTTGGTGTGCAGACTCCTCAGGTGAGTATTACTACGAGGAGCAGGCCGGTGAGGAGATCCCAGAGGATCTCCAACCAGCAGAGGAGGCACGGGAGTGGAGTGCCGATGACGTAGAGTAGCGTCATCGATACGAGGCACATGAGAGACTCACTTTGGGTCAAACATTAGATTTTATTTATTCATTATTATTTCTTCGTAGAACTTTCTTTTATTGACTCTAGTTGTTTAATGGCCTTAGTTTATGGGATGGCCATAGTAAATAAATTAACTTCCTCTTTAGCTTTCATTATTACTTGCAACTTTAAAATTAATTGAGATTTATTATCCATTGTTGATATCAATGTATGAATTCCGCTATTGCTTTATGTTTTGAGGTTGAAATACACTATCCTCACAGCGGACTTACGATCCTTGGGCCAAAAAGGGCAAAATTTTTTTAATTAGCCCAAAATTTCACTCCCCGGATCCGGTTTATTTTCTAATCGGGTTCGGGGGACGTGACAGGACAAGTCTTGAAATCTTCTTGGATGCTCCTTCTTTTAGCTTGGGCTCTTGGGCTCTTTTCTTCAATCTTCTTGATGCTTGGAGCTTGATCATTCTTCAAGCTTTCTCTTCTTCTTTCCTCTCTTTGGCCAAGCATCTTCTTTAGCTCCAAGCTTTCTTTCTTCTAAAAGCTCTCCCCCTTTGACCATGCCTCTCTCTCCCTTTGGCAAGGTATGCATTCTCTCCCCTTTAGAAGATCATACACAACTCTCCCCTTAGGAAGCTTGGACATTCTCTTCACCCTTCTTGACTCCCCTTTTGAAGAATAGGAGATCTTTGAGTACTTGAATGTTCTCTCCCCCTTTGCCATTAAATTGCAAAGGTACCTACACACATGAAACAAGGAAAATACCTTTTAGTAGCACCTGTTAATAAATGAAATCGAAAATGATATTCATAACAGGCTATCATGTATGGAAGAAGACTCTAAGGGTTCAAAGTCAATCCAAGGGTCAATTTGATCAAAACTAATTCTTCCTATGAAGGTTTACACTCCCCCTCAATCCATTCTCTCCTTTTGTCAAACTTTTGACAAAGATTTAACTATTAGGTGCAAGAAGAAGATGGTTTAACCAAATGAGGGTCAACTTCAAGGAAAGGATTAGATTCATTTAACTATAAGGCTCATATGATCAAATTGCCAAAAGAAAGCAAGGTCTAATGGGAAAAGCAATCATGGATACCAATTGGAAAAACAAAGAATACCAATTGAGATTTAAGGATATGACTATTAAATCAATCACTCTAAAATGGATTTAAAAGTATGACTATTAGGAAAAATCCAAATTAGAGCAATCCATGAAGCAATGGGGTTTATTAATCATAGCATCAAATAATCTAACTATGGAAGGCATATGCTATGAAGGTTTTGAAAATCATTTCATTCAAACAATAAATATGACTTATCATGTGCAAGATGAGTGAAATGAAATTCAAGCATGAAGCCAACCTCAACTAATAACCAACCCATATTATGAACACATAAACATGGTGGTCATGAGATATACCTATATGAGCAAAAGAGGTGGCAACATGAACATTATGATGCTAATGAAATGTGACATGGAATGTAAGCATATAATTATCAAGATCAATCCAATGTACACAAGGTCTATCACATACACGAGATAAGATATCAATTGGATATGAAATCAATGGAAAGTTATACCAAATGAAACCAATTGAATATGACAACATGATAAAAAGCAAGGATGTGACAAACCCAAAATCCCAACAAGCATCATAAATGCATATTCATCACTTTTAAAGATATAACTAATAAGCATAGTGATGAACAAGGCAAATTGCAATGCAAAAGGATATGACTTGGTAAAGCATGCAATTTCCAAAGTGTCAAAATCATATGAATTCAACATCTAAGATATCCATTAAACAAATAGAAAATATGAGAAATGGGTTTCAAAGAGTTTCATATGATTAAGAACACTACTATGAAGTTGAAACATGTATAAGGATGATACCAAGAGAATCTACATGAGTCAACATCATAACCATCCAAAAAGAAATGACTAGAAGGCATAGAGGATGGATTTGGGTTCTAGTATGGTTTCTACAAATGTAACTAAGATCACAACCATACATGGAACCAATTGTCATTTGCATATAAAAAGAATAACTAAATAAGCAAAGATGCAAACAACATACATTTCCATTTCTAAGATAATGAAACCAAAAGAAAAGGAAATGAGAACATGGAACATGCTTGGATGAATATAACTAATGAGGTTATAAAGCATTTCCATTCAAACAATCTTCAAATCATTTTGAAAAACAAAATCCAACAATGAGCATAAAAAGAATGATTTTGAAGATCAATTTTCAACATTGTATTTTAAAAGATATAACTTACTTGAAACACATACAAGTTGAATTTTTCAAAACAATGATTTTCCATATAAAAGTATAACTTAGGAACCCATGGAAAAACTTGAATTGATTCAAATCATTTGTTCAAAAAATCTAACTATGACATCTACACAAATGATTTAACAACAATTGATCATGAATAAATTAGCTATGAAAGCTTTTAAAAACACAATCAATTAATCATGTAAAGAAATGCAATGCAAGACATATGTGTGCAAAAAACAAATCAAACATGATGAAATTATAATCAAATGATTTTGAAAACCATGACATGTAACTTAGAATGGTGTATGAAAACAAAATCAAATGATCATAAAGAAACAATGCATTTTAATAGATGTAACTATATAGAAACAAAATGCAAATGCAACATGACCAACAAAGTGATTTAACTATTAAAGAATAGGTTGGTCAAGGAGGTTCAAGGCCTTAAGGTTTGGCTAGGTAAATAACTTTAGGAATCCACCTAAGGTCTTGAGAGGGTTGAACTTTGAGGTCTATTTTGGAAGTCTCACCAACTATAGGAGATTTAACTTGATAAATTTTCAATTTAAACTTATCACCATGATATTTAGATTTGACTAAATTTAGCTTGGATTGGTGATTAGTCTTTTGATGTTGGTGAGTTTGTTTCTTTGGGGATTGATTCACTTTTCTTTTCTTCTTATTTTCTCCCTTTACTTGACTTTTGAATTTTAAATTTAACTTGGTTACTTTATTCAAAAGTTCTTTCATAGGTTTTATAAGGGAGATAGGTTGAGAAGCTTTTTGTTCATAGATTCTTTCAAGCTTGGTTTAACTTGTTTAAACTTCTTAGAATCTATCTTAGGAGACTCCATTTTAATAGATTTAACTTGTTTAGTCTTTTTGGAGTCTTTCTTGATTTTTAGTGTCTTACCCTTCATAGGTTTTGATTCTACATTTTTGAGTTCAAAGATGGGTTTAGACACATGGCTTCTTCTTAGTTTGCACTCAAACCTAAAATGTCCTTCAATGCCACAATAAATACATTTTGTTTTGGGCAAGGGAGAAAGAGTGCTAGAGAAAGAGGACTCACCTTTCACAAAAGTGTTGGTGAATTTTGGGTCATGTGAAGAGTACTTATTAAAACCAATACCCGTCCTATCTCCATGAGGTTTACCCAATTTAAATAACTTTTCAAGTCTTTCTTCACTTTGGGTAAACTTGCACTCATACTTTTGCTTATATTCTTCAAGTTGAGTGACTTTGGTTATAAGGATTGAATTTTCATGTTTGACTTTATTAAGTTCATTTTCAATTTCCTTATATTTGCTTAGCTCTTCATTGGCAAGTTTTAATTCAAATTTAAGTTCATTAATGACATTAGATCCAAGTTCTAAAGATTTTAATTTACTTTGAACATTTGACATGTTTTCCATGGAAATTGTCAACTTGGATTTTAAATTGATAAAGTCTTTGTCTTGCCTTTTTACTTGATCTCTTAGGTTTAAGTTTTCCTTTTTAACATCATCATAACTTATCTTGATCTCATTTTGTTCATCTTTGATATTGGATAAGTTATTTAAAGAGATCATGAACTTAGATTCCAAACATTTTATTACTTCTTCTTTTTCTCTAAGTTCATCTTTTGAAGAGACTAATTGTTTGTTTAGATTCATAGATTCCTCTCTTAAACTTTTGTTTTTCTTCTCAAGCTTTAAGGAAACTTTATATAATTCATTATAGGCTTGTTGAAGATCATCTTCATCATAATCATTTTCTTCTTCTTTTGACTCATATTGAGATTCATTAATTTGAGGGTTTGAATCTCCAATAGAAGGAAGAATGAGGGGTCTAGAAGAATCTACAAGGTCTAGCATAGTGGAGTCCATTCTAATGATTTTCATATAAGGACAACTCTAGGGTTTTTGACTCTAGGTTTTTACACCTAATCAAGAGTTCCAAACACTTGATCCTATAAGATAGAGCACGGGGCTCTGATACCAATTGAAAGTCCTTGGGATCCTAACCCTAGAGGGGGGGTGAATAGGGTGAGCTACAATAATGACTAATTAAGACCAATTTTAATTCTTAACAAAAACTAGTCACATGTGATGATTAAACAAACAATATGCGGAAGCTAAACAAAAACAATCACCACATAGCAATCACCACAACACAATATTTATAGTGGTTCGGCCAACGTGCCTACATCCACTACCGGCTTGTGAATCCAACACCCCACCGGATTTCCACTATTTATGCTTTTTCAAAGGCTAAGCAATAACCTATACAAAGTTGTTTTTCTAGGCTCAACAACAACCTTTACAAGATGCTTTTCAAGGCTAAGCAATAACCCTTACACAATGCTTTTCTTATGCTAAGCAATAACCTTTACAAATCAAGAAGGTTTTCTCAAAGATAGTGTTTACACAACACTCTAAGAGATTACAATTTAAGCTCAAATTAATTTGCCTCTAAATAGGCGGATATGAAAATGAAAACTAACTCACACAAACACTCAAAGAAATGCAAAGATGTATGCTTATGAAGTGTGTATGTGAAAACTTCAATCAAGTTTAAAAGTAAGCTCAATCAATTTATGCTTAATGCAATTCGAAAGTTTAAGGCACAAAAAGATATGATTGAAGTTCTATGCAAATCACTTGAACAATTACACACTTGTGAATGATATGAAAATCTAAAGATCACAAGTTGTATGAAAGTGTTTAAGCCTAATCAAGTGATGCATGTGCAATGTTGTTTTCAAAACTAATTTGACTAAAGATTAAATGAATGAAAACAACAAGGGAAGTTTCAACCAAGTGAAATAATCATGCAATAAAAGAAATCAAAGATTTAGGCTAAACATGATTAAGAAAGTTTAAAACAAAACTTGGGTTGAAATCAAAGTGATGAATCCAATCTTGAATATCAAAGATGAAGGGAAGAATGGATTCAACATATCATTGTTATCATGCTTGAAATCATTTTCCAAAGTTTCAAATAAAGCACATAACAAATGATTAATTAAAAGTAAAACTTACTTGGAGATTTAACTTAGTTGATCCAAGCTTAAGCTTCACTTAATGACCCCTTTGGTCTCTCTTAGTTCCTCCCCTTTGTCTTGTCTCAAAGCTCCTCAAAGAAGGCTTAAAAATCTCTAACTTTGGACAAAGGAAAGAACTCATTTTTATAGCCAAAAATGCCCAACGGCTAGTCCTCGATCGACCTAGACACAGGTCTCGGTCGACCGGGAAAGCACAACGGTCATATTTCTGACCGTTGGCATGTTACAGTTCAGAAACTGCCCACTCGACCGACAGTGGTCCCGGTCGACCGGGAAGCAGGTCTCGGTCGACCGGCGACACTGCCAGGTCACTCCCCTTTTGCAAAATTTCCAACTTTTGCACATTTGAAGGTATTTCTTTGGGAGGATTTTTGGGCCACTAAATCAAGCTTGGATAACATGTTTTAAGTCAATCTAAGATGTTTAAAAACATGAAACACAAAGAGCCTAAAATGATTTGAAACTTTAAATCCAAAGGCTAGCTTGATTTGATAAAACTCTTTTCAAATGAGAATGCATACAAAACTGATTCTGAAAATGATGAATGTATGCAATGCACAAACCTAACTTCTCAAATTGATTTTCCAAATATAATGCACAAAGAATTAGGTTTTCAAAAGAGTTTGAATACTAAAAACAATGCATCCAAGTATAAAACCAAAACATGCATTAAACAAAACTTTTACCACTTTTAAAAGCAATGCATGTATTAAATCAAGATTTCAAGATATTTTAAATCAAAGCAAGTGTGTGAATTCAAATGATGTGAAAATGAAAATGCATCCATCAAATTGCAAATACAAAATCCCTAACAATCGCGAAAGATGTAGCCTGGAAAACCTTCACTGAGCAGTTCCAAAAGAAGTTTATCCCTGAGCACTATAGGGATCAGAAGATGGAGGAGTTTGTGAGGTTGGTTCAGGGTGACATGATAGTGCAGGATTATGAGATCTCCTTCACCCATCTATCTAGGTTTGCAGAGAATCTGATTAAGCTTAAGTCGGAGAGGATTCGGAGGTTCATAAAGGGACTGCGAGCAGACATCAAGCTACAGGTTCAGCGTAGTAAGCTGACTGATTACGATGATGTGGTCAAGGAAGCTTATTGGGCAGAGGAGTCTCTTAAGGATGTGATTGCCTTGGAGCAGCAGAGGATCTTGGCATTAATACCTCAACCCAAGGCGCAGGGTTCTTCCTCCCAGTATTATCAGCAGCCAGCATCTAAGAGGCTTCGGGTTGAACCAGTGCTTCCCCAGTTACCTCAGCGGATCACTTGAACTTTCTGTGGGGGTAGCCATCATGTTCCTGATTGCAGGAAACAAACGGGTGCATGTTTCCATTGTGGGGACCCAGGGCATAAGGTCCGCAATTGCCCTAAGAAGACAGAAGTGGCAGCACCTGCACTTCCAGCTTCGACGCCTAGACCACCACATCCAGCTCAGCCGTTGAGACAGGTGCCTCCTGCACAGGCCAGGCCCCAGCAGCAACAGATGATTGTCCGACCACCCTAGCCACCGCAGCAGCATCCTCCGGTACCACAGCAGTGATTCCAACAGAGACCTCCGACACCACCCAGATTCCAGGCTCATGGTCCTAGGCCATAGCAGCAGTATCAGCAGCAACGTCCCCAGCTGGCAGGGAGAGCTTATGCTCTGACGCATGAGGAGGTAAAAGCTACAGGCAATGTCATTGAAGGTACACTTTCAGTTTGTGGATTTGATGCTAAAGTTCTATTTGATCCTGGATCTACACACTCACTTGTTGCACCAGCTTTTGCACTTAACTTAGGGGAGGATAAGGAGACACTACCATATGAATTGATAGTAGCTACCCGTATGGGTAGACATGTACCTTGTAATGTTGTCTACTTTAGATATAGTATTCAGATTGGAGAAGTTGTGATGACTGTCAGTTTGATTATTTTACCGACGTCGGAGTTTGACGTGATTCTTGGAATGGATTGGTTAGCAACGAATCGAGCGGTGTTAGATTGATTTAATAAGACCGTGAGGTTACAGGATACAGATTGTAGCGTTGAGTTTGTGGGAGCTAAGAAGTCTACTTCCACTCGGTTAATTTCTGCGTTGAAGGCAAAACGATTGATAAGGAGTGGTTGTGAAGGTTTTATCACATTTATCGCGGAAGACAAGGAGTCTAAGACTGTTGAAGATATTCCTATGGTACGAGAATTTCCAGATTTATTTTCGGAGAAGATTCCTGGTTTGCCACCTGTTTGTAAGTTGAACTTCACGATAGAATTGCAACCGAGTACAACACCTATATCTAGGGCTCCGTATAGGATGGCTCCAGCAGAATTGAAGGAGTTGAAGAAACAGATAGAAGATCTGTTGGATAAGGGTTTCATCAAACCCAGTGTTTCACCGTGGGGAGCACCGGTGATATTTGTGAAGAAGAAGGATGGGACTATGAGAATGTGCATAGACTACCGACAGCTGAATCAGGTGACAGTTAAGAACAAGTATCTGTTACTTAGGATTGATGAGTTGTTTGATCAATTGCAGGGAGCCCAATTCTTTTCGAAGATAGATCTACGATCCGGATATCATCAATTGCGAGTCAGAGAAGAGAATATTCCTAAGACTGCATTACGGACGAGATATGACCACTTTGAGTTCCTTGTGATGCCTTTCAGGTTAACAAATGCGCCCACTGTCTTTATGGCATTGATGAATAAGGTGTTTGCTCCTTTCCTAGATTAGTTTGTAGTAGTCTTCATTGATGATATATTGGTGTACTCAAAATCTAAGGAGGAGCATGAGCATCAGTTGAGGACATCGTTGCAGCTTTTGAGGAATAACCAATTATATGCTAAGTTGAACAAATGTGAATTTTGGTTGGAGCAAGTGACATTTTTGGGTCATATTATCTCTAAGGATGGATTGACAGTGGACCCTAAGAAGGTAGCAGCGGTTGTTAATTGGGGTAGTCCACGAAATGTAGTAGAGATTCGCAGTTTTCTAGGACTTGCAGGCTACTACAGGAGGTTTGTGAAAGGGTTTTCAGCCATAGCATCTCCACTTACTAAGTTAACAAGGAAGGGTTCCATTTGTGTGGACAGCAGAGTGTGAGAACAGTTTCCAAGAATTGAGAACCAGGTTGACTACAGCACCCATACTTGCCTTACCCTCTGGCATTGGAGGATTTGTGGTTTATACAGATGCATCAGGGATTGGATTGGGCTGCGTTCTCATGTAGAATGATAAAGTGATAGCCTACGGGTCAAGACAATTGAAGGATCATGAGAAGATGTATGCCACACATGACTTAGAACTGGCAGCAGTGGTGTTTGCATTGAAATTGTGGAGGCATTATCTGTATGGAGAGAGATTTGAGGTGCACACAGATCACAAGAGTCTGCAATATCTGTTTACATAGGGCGATTTGAATAACAGGCAGCGGAGATGGATGGAGTACATAAAGGATTATGATTTTCCGATTAAGTACCATCCTGGTAGGGTGAATGTTGTAGCAGATGCTCTCAGCAGGAAGGCAGCTTTTAGTGGGTGTGTAATGCCAGAATGGAGATGGATGGAGCAGTTCAGGGATATGGATGTAGAGGTATGACCTGTTAACGAGAAAGTATTGGTTGCTACTATGGGAGTTTGGGAGCAAGAAATAGTTAACAAGATCAAGGAAGCTCAGAAGGATGATCCTGAGTTGCAGAGAATTATTGACCACATTAATGATCATTTAAAATTCAGATTGATTGAAGGAATCCTATACTACAAAGACAGGTTGTGTGTGCCAAATGTGCAAGACATCAAGTTAGAGCTGATGACGGATGCGCACCACACCAGATATTCAGTTCACCCAGGGAGCACCAAAATGTATCAGAATTTGAAGAATCACTATTGGTGGGTGAAAATGAAGAAAGAGATTGCAGAATTTGTCGCTAAGTGTATGACTTGTCAGCAGATTAAGGCAGAACATAAGAAGCCTCCTAGTTTGCTTCACCTGTTGGACATTCCGCAGTGGAAATGGGAGCACATCACTATGGATTTTGTGTCAAGGTTGCCAAACACCAGGAAGGGCAATGATGCTATTTGGGTGATTGTGGATAGATTGACGAAGTCAGCACATTTTCTGTCATTCAAGACTGGTCAGTTTATGAACAAGATGACTGTGTTGTACAAGGACAATATAGTCAAGTTGCATGGGGTGCCTAAGTCCATAGTATCCGATCGAGACCCTAAGTTTGTCTCTCGGTTTTGGTCTACTTTCCAATCATCTATGGGTACTCAATTGAAGTTCAGCACAGATTACCACCATCCGACCGATGGACAGTCTGAGCGTACCATCCAAACATTGGAAGATCTTCTCCGAGCATGTAATTTGGATTTCAAGGAGAGTTGGGATGAAAGCTTGCCTCTATGTGAGTTTGCCTACACTAACAGCTATCATTCAAGTATTGGTATGGCACCATTTGAGGCATCATATGGGCGGAGATGCAGGACCCCAGCATGTTGGGAGGAAATAGGAGTTCAGAGTTTCCATGGACCCTCAAAGATTGCTGACTCCAGTGAGAAAGTCAGAATTGTTCAGATGAGAATGAAAGAGTCACGTGATCGACAGAAGAGTTATACAGATAAGAGGCGGAGACCTCTAGAATTCCAAGTGGGGAATAAGGTGTTTCTGAAGGTGTCACCGATGAGAGGAGTTGTCAGATTTGGACAGAAAGAGAAGCTTGCGAAGAGGTTTGTGGGACCATTTAAGATAAAGAGCAGAATTGGAGACGTGGCCTATCGTCTTGTACTACTGCCTGAGTTAGCCGGTGTGCACGACGTTTTCCATGTCTCAATGCTTCGGAAATATGCTCAAGATCCTACTCACGTGTTGCAGCACGAGCCCCTTCAGATTCAAGCAGATGCAACCTATGTGGAGCGTCCGGCACTGATCATCGACACCAAGGAGGTAGTGCTACGTACCAAGACCATCCAGTGGGTTAAGGTACAATGGGAGCATCATACTCCAGAGGAGGCCACATGGGAGCTCAAGGACCAGAGGAAGAAGGCGTATCCTTGTCTTTTTCCTGATGAGGTATGTTTAGGCATTTGGGGGACCAAATGTTCTTTTTCGAGGTGAGAGATGTAAGGTCTGTGACCTTACTGGCTCAGTTGGGCAAAAAAACCGGCTCGTTGACCCATTTATTTTGATATTATTATAATTAATATTTTATTAGATATTTAAGTGGGTTTAGATGGTGAGCAAGTTTCTTTTAGTGTTAGAATAGTGCCTGCGGAGTTTCGTGCGATTCTAAATTCATTTGACCTTAGTCGGGGGTAGTTTGCAAATTAGGAAAAATTGAGTGTTTTGCCAAAAAATTCCTATCACCATGATTTTGGGTTCGTTGGAAAGGTCTCGTCGCGTTGATTAATTTTTTCTTCTAGCTCGTTGCGATCCGACGACCAGAAGCCCTTCTAATAATTCATTTCTTCTCTAGACCCACTTAAGGGCATCTTAGTCTTTTCCCCTCCCTTTCTTCTTAAACAAGAGATTAACCCTAATCTCTTTTCTTTCTTTGCAACGAACGATAACCTAACGCAACCTCTTCTTCTTCGTCATTCTTCCAAGGCTCCAGAACTCCTTCCCTGAGAGATCACTTCCGCGATCCGAGCCGCTCATCTTCTTCCTCGCGATCTCCTCTTTCCATTGACATCAGTTTGGTAAGATTTCCCTCTCTTTCATCTTTTCAATCAATTCTCTTTGGTTTAGATTTAGGTTAGATCTTAATCTTTTCCTCTTTTTTCTTCTCCTTTGCGTGATAGATTGCGTTTGGTCGGGGTAGATTGAGGTCTCTGCAATAGTAGGGCTTCTCCTCAAATTTCCCCAATTCCAATCTTCTTCTTGGTTGAGGCAAGTAGATCTGCATTTTATAATTAAGCATGTGTGTATGTCTTCCATTGATTGGATGTACTTTCTTGTTAGGTTTCCCTAATTCCAAGCCTATTCTGTTATTAATTTGCGATTAATATGCTAGATTAGGTTCTTTTGGGGAATATGGGTTTATTTAATTTAATTGTTAATCTTAGTTTGTTAATTGATGTAAGTGGAAATGATGATGGATGGAATGAAATATTGGGGGAGCACGGTGGCTCAGTTTTGTGCAGGTGAACTTTGGAAGGATTGGGAGAGGATTAGAAATGGTTTGGGGTGAAAAATTGCAAAAAATGGGGTCTCTGTATTTGACGTTCAGGAAAAAAAAACAGGAACGTCCAAAAAAAAATGTTGAATGATGGCTGGATGTTCAGAACATTGAACGTTCTGAACATTAGCCACCTGACATTAGCATAGGATGAATAAAAAAAAACGTTGAATGGCCACTAACATGAATGATGGCTACTGTTGGATCCTCCAACCAATGAATCGGACATATGGTTGGTCCGTCGCGCATTATATATATAAAGGGGCAAATTTCTATGGGCCATAACTTCTAAACCATATGTCGGAATTTCGCGAGCCATATACCGTTGGAAAGCTCTTTGAGCGTAGAATCCAATGATACATATCTTGCGATGATTGGGAATTAGGAAGGGAGGTAGCTAAGGAGATTAATTATTTAGACCACTTTCTTGTTAGTAACGAGATTGTTAGCCTAGGTTTGGGCCTTAGACATTGGAAACCATGAAACCACTCTCACGTGACCATTAATGGGGTTTTTAAATCGTAGCACGTGGTTTGGTGTGCTTCGATGGGTTGTCTAGGTATTCGTGTATTGTGTATGGTTTAATCGAACGCATATGGAATTGAATCAATCGATTCTCAACATGATTGTACACCAAGGAAATTCTTTATAAGCATTGATGATTTGAATTCCCCACGCAATCCGTTAAACCACATATGGTACAGGGATGACAACATTTGCCTAGGATTGGATTGTAATCTCTCCTTGATTTGTTAATCGTATCCGTCGATTTTGTATCCTTGTACACTCTCTTGGCATAAAACACCTAATTAATAATGAAACATAAACTCTTGTAGAATTAGAACAAGGACCTGATTTTGAGTGTACCATAGGAACCAAGTATCGTGTATTGATAAATATGACTGGCTAGAATGTAAGGGATTATCATGTAGATGGTCTATCTTGTATTGTTTTGAATGAGATAATCCCTAAGAACACGCTTGTTTGTTGAGCTAGCCAGACTTGCTTGTCTTGATTTTCCCAGCGTGTCAACACTACTTTATTATTATTATTATTATTATTATTATTTCCATATCATGGCCGGCTGTAGTTTGGGATTTATTGATGGGCCGGTTACTCGGACATCAAGGTGGGCAGTTGGCTTTGGACGGCGCCCATGGCGTTGAATAGTTGGGAGCGGGCTTGGACCGTGCGACTATTCCCAGGACCAGGAGCTTGGATCCCCCTGGAGCCGGACTTTGGTATCAGTAGTCCGGATAGGATTGTTACTGGTACCCCGTGAGGTGGCTTGGACATCCACGGAGTCTCCCTCTTTTGCATTGCATTACATTGGTAGTGGTGATGTAAAGTCCATGGGGATCCGAACCCTAGAGGGGGGGTGAATAGGGTGAGCTTCAACTATGACCAATTTTAACCAATTTTAACTTCTTTAAAACAAAGTAGTCACATGTGATGATTTATCATACAAGATGCGGAAGCTAACAAAAGAATCACCACAAAGCAATCACCATCACACAAGTATTTATAGTGGTTCGGCCTCAATGCCTACATCCACTACCGGCTTGTGATCCAACACCCCACCGGATTTCCACTATTTATGCTTTTCAATAGGCTAAGCAATAACCTTTACAATGATGTTTTTCAAGGCTTAACATCAACCTATACCTTATGCTTGTACTAGGCTAAGCAATAACCTCTTCAACCACAAGGTTGGTTATCTCACTAAGATAGTGTCTATAAACACTTGATAGAGATTCAATTAAGCTCATTACAATGCCTCTTAATTAGGCGGATATGGAAGTGAAAAACTAATACACACTCACACTATGAATGCAAAGATGAAAGTATATGAAGTGTGTGTGTGTGGTCCTCAATCATTTTGAAAATGAAAGCTCATAAATGTATGCCTAAGGCTTTTGAAAGTTTTAGCTCATAAAACATTTATGATTGAGGATATAATGCAATCACATGTTAAAAGTAACAACTTGTTAATGATGTCAAAGATACACAAGTTGTATGAAATGAGTTAGCTCTAAACATGTGATGCATAGGGATGTCAATCAAATTAACATGAAGCTCAAAACATAAAAATAGATTTGATTGAAAAGAGGGGACAAATCATATGTAATTATAAATACAACTTGAATAAGATATACCTATCAAAGTAAGGCAAGTTGTGAAACTTTAAAACAATAATACACATATGATTTGTAAAGATGTTGAATCCAAAACATAAGATACATTTGAAAGAGATTTTCTTATGATGGAAAAACAACAACCAAAAGATACAACCAAGTATATGAATCATGTTACATATTTCATTAACATGATCTACTTAGATTTACCAAAGATAAAGTACTACTTGGATTGAATCAAATGGTGATGCATCCAAAACAATAGATCTATTCAAAGTATAAAACATGCTAAGGATACAATACATCATAGTTTATCATGTTACTAAAGATTTACCAATGATAAAACAAAACATGAAAACATATGATTTGTAAAGAAGTTGAGTCCAAAACATAAGATAGTTTTGAAAGTGATTTTCTTATGATGGAAAACAACAACCAAAGATTCAACCAAGTATAAGGATCATGTTACATATAATTTCAAAGATGTTTTCATTAACATGATCTACTTAGATTTACCAATTCAAGTACTACTTGGATTGAATCAAATGGTGTTGTATCCAAAATAATAAATCAACTCAAAACATAAAACATGTTAAGGACACAACACAAACATAGTTTAACATGCTAGAAATGATTTACCAAAAATAAAACAAAGCATGAAAACATATGATTAAGGAAAGTAAAGCCTACTTGGAGATTTAACTTCATTAATCCAAGCTTTAGCTTTCCTAATGCTCCCCTTCATCCCTTAGTTCATTTCCCTTGAATATGCCTCAAAACCTCCCAAGGAGGGGCTTAAAATTCCCAACTTTTGGCAAAGGAAAGAACTCATATTTATAGCAAAAAGTGCCCAACGGCTAGTCCTCGGTCGACCATGAAACAGGTCTCGGTCGACCGGGATCACACAACGGTCTGATTTCTGACCGTTGGTGCGCCAGGCCATTTCTGCCTTGCAGTGTTCCCGGTCGACCGGGACCTCTGCGCCGGTCGACCGGCGACACTGTCGGGGCCAAAATTCCCACTTTTTCATGTTTCAATGATTTTCTTTGTGGAACATTTTGGGCCACTAAATCAAGCTTAAAAACATGTTTTAAATCATTCTAAGGGTTTTAAAACATGGAACATAAAAAGCCTAAAACATTTTGAAAGATTTAAAACTCATAGGCTAGCTTGATTTTCTAAAACTCTTTTCTAAAAACAAATGCATCCAAGATTGAAAAAAAATCATGCATAAATTGATACTTTTACAACTCTTAAAAACCATGCATGAATAAAACAAGATTTCAAGATTTCTTAAATCAATGCATATGTGTGAAAAACAAATGATGATAGAATGATAATGCATCCATCAAATTGCAATCTACAAAATTCCTAACAGGTGATTGTTAGTATTGCTAGGATTCCTGTTTATGATTCTGACGGTTATTTACTCATGCTACATGCCTAGTACTGTTCCTTGTATTCCTACAATCTTGTACTTATCATTACCTTACATTTGATGCATGTTATGTTATAATTATATCTTGCTTATCTATTGCTCAACATGTCGTTGACTCTGTTCCTTGGTGTGCAGACTCCTCAGGTGAGTACTACTACGAGGAGCAGGCCGGTGAGGAGATCCACCAGCAGAGGAGGCACGGGAGTGGAGTGCCGATGACGTAGAGTAGCGTCATCATTACCAGGCACATGAGAGACTCACTTTGGGACAAACATTAGATTTTATTTAATTCATTGTTATTCTTCGTTGAACTTTTCTTTCATTGAGTCTATGTTGTTTAATGGCATTAGTTTCTGGGATGGCCATTGCAATTAAATTAACTTCCTTTTTAGCTTTAATTGTTTCTTGCAACTTTAAATTTAATTAAGATTTATTATCCATTGTTGATATCAATGTATGAATTCCACTATTGTTTTATGTTTTGAAGTTGAAATACATTATCTTCACAGCGGACTTACGATCCTTGGGCCAAAAAGGGCAAAAAATTATAATTGGCCCAAAATTTCACTCCCCGAATCCGGGTTATTCTCTAATCGGGTTCGGGGGATTTGACAGATGTGGCATGGCCCGCGACTATTCAAATGCCCTAGCGACCACTTAATGCCGTTAATTGACCCATTTTATGACAACTGAATGCGGTCATTAACCCATTATTTTGGACGGCCCAATCAAAATCAAACAAATGGGAGTTACAAATTCAGTAATCATGGTATTAAAACCATGAAACTCCCCTCATCATGGAGATTAAGGACGATTAAATGCTGATCATTCTCCATCGACCAATCATATTCAAGGAAAGAGGAGTTACAAAATCAAAGAATTAAAACTTGTAACTCCTCCCATCATGGAGCATCAATGTCATCAATTCTCTCATCATGGGTCATCAATCCCATAAATCACCCCATGGCTACCAAGAGCCTATAAAAAGGGGTCATTCCAAGAGAGATAGATACACACAGAGATTGAGATCCATACTCACAAGCAAAATAGAAAAACTCTGAAGAAATCCTAATACTCTGCTGCAGAAACACCACAAGGTGATCGAAGTCCCTTGAGGAGCCACCCCCCCCCCCCCAAGGTCCTCTCTCCTTCTATCCAACATGGCCTAAACGTGGCTCTTCAGTCCGTTTACTCTTTTTTTTTTATTCGATATAGGACCTCCCTTCGGTCTTTATCCTCTAAAAAAATTAAGGTCCAAGCCAAGCCAAAGAATCAAAGCATCAAGCGTTCTCATCTGAAGGACGATGGTGAAGTCCATACACGACTTGCGACCGTCGATTTGAACGAGTCCCCTCAATTTCCTGAGAAGTCAGATTCTTTTTCTCACTTTTCTATTGTATTTTGTATTCTTTGTAAAGAGACAAAAAATCACATTTCTTGTCTTTCATTATTGATGATATTTGTAAATCATCTTCTACAGCACAAATCGCCTTTCACGGCACAAAAATCGCCTTTCATGGCAAACAAAATGAAATCACTTCTCACGGCATTTAAAAAAAATTGTGTCTCCTTCTTAAAATATATGTGCAATGGAAAGTTAGAAAGAATAATTGATTTCCTTCCTACTTGTGAAAGTGAATCTCTGGATCACCACTTCAAATTCTAAGTAGAATAGAAAATCTGGCATACCCGTACAAAAAAATGTTGATGACTCGCTTTTCCTCCTCCTGCCGGACCCTGGCAGCCCCAGGGGTGGGAAGGAGAGGACTAAAGGTCGGGCTCCCATCAAACGGCCTTCTCCCTCGCCTATGGAATGGAAGTTGTGATCCCCCTCGAGATCGGTCTTCCAACCCTGAGGTCGGAACTCTTCGACCAATGTCAGAACGAAGTAACCCTAGCCCGAGAGCTTGACCTAGCTGGGGAACGAAGGGATGCATTAGCTATCCACCTGGCTTCTTATTAGCAGCAGTTAGCTAGAGGATACAATCAAAGAATCAAAGAGAGAAAGTTTTCAGTTGGTGAACTGGTCTTGAAGAAGACGCTTCCAGCGGACAAGAATCCCAATGAAGACAAGCTGGCGCCGAACTGGCAAGGGCCATTTAAAGTGATCTCAACAGCTGGGAAATCAGCTTACAAGCTTGATGACATGGATGGTAAAGAGTTACCACGCCCATGGAACACCACACATCTCAAAAAGTTCTATTTCTGAATTGTACTCAACTTTTGGAATCAATAAAAGTAAATTCTTATGGAAGGATGTGCATTATTGCTTTCAATCAACACCTTGTTATAGAACTCGGTGGCTTCAGCTCGGTTATGGAACCCGCTATATAAAACACCTTGTTACAGAACTTGTTGGCTTTAGAAATGTGGAACCTGACCAAATCTATTAGGTTCCACAGTGTGATCAGTCGATTAAAAGTCTAAGCGGTTGAGTATAAATGCCCCTCTTTCGTATGAGATCGAGCCAGATGTCATTCCAGTAATAGTTGGGATTATGGCGGGCCTAAGTCTTACTAGAGTACAACCTGGGAGTTGGTGGAGTCGTATTAGGCGTGAGTTTGCCCCCACTTCTTATTAAGAACTGCCCTAGATTTGTCCAATGTGCATTTGTATGGGTTTAGTGGGCACAACCCAGGGAATTAGTCGTGTTGAGTCAAAGATACCTCAGGGATACCCACGCCAATTTAGATATCACCAGGGAGTATTTCTACAAGTTGGGATGTGCAAATCTTATGAGGAATTAGAACTTGAGGTTGCCAAGTTGATTAGAAACTTGAAAGTGTCTCTTTTAATCTCTGCTAGAATGGATGCTAGTTCTAAAAAATTCAATGCAGCGGAATAAAATCAAAGGAAACTAGCAATTTAATCTACCAATCACACTCGACAAGAAGGCAGACACAATTTTAACAAGAAAAACCTATTTAAGGAGAAAAACCATGATTAGAAAAATCAATCACTATAGAACGGTTACAAGATATACTCACAGTTCTCTTTTCCAGTCAGTACGTCGACATAAGGACTGTAGTTTTTCTTGCACAACTCCTCGCTGCCACGACTACTCGCCGCGCACCACTCCTCGTGCTTAATCCTCCAATAACACCTTGAGGACCAAGATGCCCAGATCTTCTACAAGAAAGTAAAAACAACAAAACCTTCTAAAGCAAATCTCCGGCACAACCTCTCAATGATAGCTATAAAGAGCAAGGAGTCTCTCTTAGGGTTTTTTCACCTCTAAACAAGAGAGAAAACTTCTTGTCTTTTTTAGGGTTGAGAGAATAACCCTTTTTGTAGCCCAAAACTCTGCAAGAGTATTCTAATATTAAATCGATCAGAATAGTAATCGCACTAGAAATAGAAGTCTGAAACGTGCTGGGCTTTCTGTCCAAGTTCGCTATAGCGACCAGGGTCCTCGTTATAGCGAGCTTATGTTCTGGAAAATGCCTTTCTTACTCCAAAACACTTCAGCCTTCACTTCAAGTCTTCCGGTGACTCAACCACGGTCCATTCTAAAAGAAATACGAAATTACAACTCAAATGGACCCAGAGTTTTATCCAACCCATGAATTAGCAACAAACTAAAATCCTAACAATCACCCCCCTTTGGAAATTCATGGATAAAACTCCCTAGAACAATACATATATGATCTATGAAAAAAAATCCCAAAAATAACATTGAAATTCCAGCGCCAAAAAAATTTGCAAAATTCACAGCACCTGTAGATCTTGCACTGTCTTAACTTAAATAACTCCCCATACCTCCATTTTACTCCCTCGTTTTGTCCATAATTGACTAGCAAATATCATGTAGCTTCTGTCAATCTGAATCCAGCAACTCCCTCTCAATTTTGACTCCCCCTGAATGTCATCGGCTTTCAGCACTGGGGTAGGGGCTTCATTTTGCAGATTATGGGTGATGAAGCTTAGGTACGCACACTTGCAAATTGAAACACTTCAGCAAAGCATGTACCAATATAGAAGGCACATCTTCTTTCTTGACCAAGACAACTTTGGTTTTCTTCTTCAGCTTAGTCTTCTGCTTTTTCCATGGCGTTTGATTTGGTAAACTTCGTAGCTTATTACGATAGGGTCGAATGTGTCCTTTAACTCCACAGTGATGGAAAGTGAGAATACGTTCAGGACGTGACATATTCTTTTTTTAGAAGCTTTGTTTTCAACATTAACAACAGTATTAGCATCAGCTGAACTTTTAATAAGGCAATTTTTACATTTGGCGTTCAACGTGCATGCACTGTCAGTATAGCCATGACCACGCTTGTCGGTTGGAACCTTTTGACAGCTCAGAATTTGTTAGATTGTATGGACTCAATGTAAGGACCCGTTCCTAGAAATACCTAGTGGGACCCAATTTGACCAAGTCAACCATAGGTTATCCTATTTAATAGGTGATTAGCATGAGTAGTTAGTCATTTCCTATTAATTAAGCCTAGTTTATAGGATTGAGACTCATGTGAGATAAATACTGATTTTCTTAGAATTAATTAACCAATTAGAGGCCTTAGTTGTAATCCTAATTATAGATGGGTTTCCCTTAGAGAATTGTGCAATTGACCTTAGAATGACCCAACTACCTATGACCCAACTCATTAGCCCATTTATCATATGGGGGTACTCTAGTCTTTCCTACCACACCTTTTCCCTCCTTTTTGGAAATCCCAATATCATAAATGATCTTGGTTCCTTTATTCTCTACCAAGTAAACATGGGCACTTTTATCATAATAAATAGCCTACCTTTATTGCCCTTAGGCTCCTTTATTTACAACCACTCATTTGAGGATACTTTAGTCATTATATGTGAATACCTAAATTACCCTAGTCCTTATCCTTTATTTCTATTGGCAACCAAGGACCCTTTAGTCATTCTATTTTAGCATTCCCCAAATACCCTCATCCTTATCCTAAACTTACACTAGCAAGAGAGGGCACCTTGGACATTTTCTATTCCATCTATTCCTACATAAGAAATCTATTACAACCTTCCCAAATTATTTCCTACACTCTCTTCCTCTCATTTCACTACAAATTTCCTCCCATCTCTCTCTCTCTCTAAGTTAGAGATTAGGATTTCTCTCTCTCTAAATCTTAGCCCTCCAATTACTATAAGCTAGAGCCTCATCTACATCTAGCCATCTACAAGCTAAAGAGTTCATCTCATCTCCTAGATCTCTCTTTCCTCTCCAAGTAAAGGTAATCCTCATTCACTCTTTCCAATTTCCTTGTAGTACAGCTTTTTCTCTTAAAGTTCACTTTCTTATGCATTTCTCTCTTTGGGAATGGGTGTAGAGATTGTAGATTCAGCTATTGGAGTGATCTTAGTGCTATTAGAGTGGAGCCCAAGCTATTTGAGGATATTTCTCCCAAATTAGGCAAGTAGACATGCTTAGATTCTTTAATTAAATTGATTAATATGCTTAGATTGTTAATTACTATCTTTTATAGTTATTTGGTATGATTTCTGTATTTAGATGGTTGATTAGATGGTATTATGCATGGATAGTTGTTCTAAGCCTTTTCTTATGTGTTATTTTCCATTGATGGATGAGAATTCCCCATTTGGAATATCAATGACCCATTTGTGATGAGATCATGATGAGAGAGGTGTGTGTTTGATGTTTGAAAGTGTTTGGTGAAATTCTGGGATTCATTTGATGTAGTTTTGATGGAAAATGGAAGAGGGCGGGATGTTGAAAATATGGATTTCGTGTGTACCCGATCGACTTGGTCACCCAGGCTGTCGACCGGGCACACAGGGGACTTCTCCTCAACTAGGAGTACAAAATGGTCTCAGGGTACCTGATATAGTGTACCCAATTGACCGGCCACATTGTGGAACACCCCCATCTACTAACTGTTTGGTTTAATGTCTGTAGTTCACCCGGTCGACCGAGGGACCCTCCAGGTCGACCGGGGACACTGCAGACTATGTTTTCTGACTCCCAGTTAGCTGTCCACTTTCAATGAATGACAAGTCGACCCGTGGATTCATGATGTCGACCCGGTACACTGTAAATAGTGATTTTCCAGATTTAGTTTCCTTTTATGATCTGATCATGTGTAGGCCCCGTTGACCTTCCATTTGGACTGTTTGGAATATGCGAGACACGAGTCAAGGGTCGGGCTTAACCTTGACCCGTGTAGCCACCTAAGTAGGGTCTTGGGTTGTAAACGGAACCCGATTCAATGGTTATAGATATCTTATGATGCTAAACACCTACAGGAGCACCAAGGATACTTAATAAGCATCTGAGACTTCGTGATCATTGTCTTAGGTGAAGTGGGACCTTGGACCTGAAGAGAGGGGCAACGGCCACTGATGTATTTGTGATATGTGGTACTTGGTAACGGACACTAAGGCTGGTTGGTAGGTCCGAACCTTGGATGTAGGCCTCGAGAGATATTATAAATCAGGGCATTGCACTTAGACTCTGATCCACGATCATGGTCCGTATTGGATGAAATGTCGGGACATGGCACTTGAAGTCCTAACCTGTAATATTGGGAACTTAACGGTAGATACTGATAGACGGGCTGTATAATGAGATAATACTAATTAAGCTTATAGAGAAGCAAGGTTTATAAGGGTATGTGTTATTAGTTGTTGAGAATCACAAGGATGGATTAACTATACCCAAACTCCGTGCCTCGTACCCTTGACTACTATCATCTCATAATAAGGACAATAAGGCTATCCAGTTCGGAGTACCCTCACCTAGTGATCTATAGGATTGTGGATGTACGATTGGTCTGCCCAGGGGTATGATACTGGCATGGACATTGATATTGAGTGTTGAGTGATTGAGTACAGTAGGTACCGAGGGGTGATCGGGTACCGAGACCGCCGGCATTCGGACTGGGTACATGTGGATGAGTGTTAATGTTGATCTAGCACATAAGACCAGTGACTGGGACTTGGTAGTAGCTATGGATGAGTGTTGAGGTAGATCTAGCACGTAAGACCAATGACTGGGACTTGGCAGTGGCTATGGATGAGTGTTGAGGTAGATCTAGAACGTAAGACCAATGACTGGGACTTGGCAGTGGCTATGGATGAGTGTTGAGGTAGATCTAGCACGTAAAACCAATGACTGGGACTTGGCAGTGGCTATGGATGAGTGTTGAGGTAGATCTAGTACATAAGACCAATGGCTGGGACTTGGCTGTGGCTATGGACATTGATAGACTCTTGTACGCTCCTATTTGATGTGACGGTAGCAAAGGGTGGCTATGACCCCCATAGCTAATGACCATCGACAGTTGTAGGGACAACGACGATGAGCTGGCTCTAACCCCTCACGTCCCTTGTACTTCAACTGTGGATGTACCTTTATATGCTCTTGTGGATGTATATTAGATGTATGATTATTATGTATCGTGGATGCCATTATTTATTGTCTTTAATTGTCGACATTGTTACGATTGGATCTGGATACGATAGTTACGTATATAGTAAGGTTACTTCCTCAGGTTATCTATGCTACTTGTGACTCTGATGTGCTTATATGATTTATATGATGTCTTAATGATGATGGCTTCTCTTATCTACCTGATATGCCGTATCAAACATCTGTTATATAAATATCTTGATTTTCGTTCATGCACTACACTCCACACTGTTTTCCGTTGCACTTTGATATTCTATATTACTTTTGATATACTAATCACGTAGGTACAGCTGGGATCAGGTATGGTCTTCTTCTCTATTTATTAATATAATGTGTTGCCATCTAAACATGCATATTTGCCTGGCTCATCGAGCTTGACCCAATCCTTGGTGTTTTCAGGTTTCTTCTCTTCTACTTTCTTTGATTGGTAGAATTGCTTGACAGCTGATCCGTTGCCGTGGGGTTCAGAGAATGATGCAGTTGGTGCATCGAGAGGCGTCTGACACTTAGATCTCTATTCTCTCCTTTTCTTGTAGCTGGCCGTGTCGGCCTAGGATTGAATAGTTAGTTTAATTACGAAAAGTACCTTGTAATCCCTTAAAGTGAACTAAAATTATAGGGCATTGTCCATTTACTTACTCATATGAGATTCACACTTAATTATATTATTGGATTTTCCGCATCTCTTGGGTACTTTCTCATAGCGTCCCGAGATTCGAGGCGCCCGGATTTTGGGGCGTTACACTCAATCCATCAGTTGATGTAGTAAATTGATTAATTTCTTTATTTCTTAATGAAATCATGCTTCCTTTCATGAGATGATTGGTATTTTATTACTTAATGCACATAACCAATACATATGACATAATGGTTCATGAGATGAACCGGGTCCCATTAGTATATTAGATGTGATATATGTATATAGATGAGATCCACATACGAGAGATATGTGTCACAAATCTTATAGTTAAAAATATCTTCACAATCCCTGATGAGACTGGGCATCTCATCTGGTAAGGTTGCAGCACTTTGATCACTTTGAGATAGTGTGATTTGTCTCGATCATCATAATGAAAGATTCTGGGTCATAGTGCTGGTACATTGGATGTATTGAATGACCATGAGAAGCACCTTATGAATACTGTCTCGATTTAAGGACTGCTCTCATAATTCCCTAGCAATAGGCTCTCAATCCTGAGACATTGATGAACTCAGGTTTCTATCTATTCATTTGCTTTGAGTCACCAATGAGTGAGGCCAACTGTAGGTCAATACCTCGATGTCTTGGGTACGTGGTAGTAGGATTGTGGGAACATCCAATGGTCAAGATGGAATCTATCTATATTATCCCCTTGTGCCAATAAATGGGTTTATCATTAGTAAGTGCGCACCCATCTCGATTAAGAGTTAATTGGATGGTACTGATGATCACTGTGATTAATTGGGGCTCAAGGATAATAAGATGTAGATCTAAGATTGGATGGGACAGACTTATTCCAATTGATCAATGGATAATGATAGAGGGGCCTACTTGTGGTAATTAAGAAGTATAGGGTCTTCATTGTAATTTATTCCTAAGACTGAAGTGCAATTACATTTATATAGTGGTGTTATTTGCAATTAACTGTGGGCCCGGATTGCACATGAGATGTGAGGTCGCGAGTCCCAGTTGGAGCCAGCTTTCTAAGGAATCCCTAGTGGTCGCCACGCTAGTCCAAGTTATTAGATACTAATCCTACTTGAACTCCAAAAGGAAGGAATTAGAAAGTTACTATTTCTATTTGAAGTGAGACTTCTAATAGTGGTAATAGTAAGCTACTAATTAGTGTGGAAGTGAGACTTCTAATTCAATTAGTAAGAGAGGTAGAGAGGGGATTACTTCAGGGCTTTATAAGGGAAATAACCCTTTGGACATCTACAATTGTATCCCACGCCCAAAAACCTCTTAGTGCAAGAGTTGCACAATTGTTCTTCTCCTCTTTCTCGTCTAGTTCTTTTCTAGTTTCCTTGGAGTTTCTAGTAGGGTTTTCTCTTGGAGATCCCACCCATCTTCTTGAGAAAAGAGATCTGATAGAGGGTCATAGCGTGGAAGACAACAAGGTCTTGGAGATCTCTACTTGCTTCAAGAAGAGTTCTTGATCAAGTTAATTATCTCCTCCTCCATTAGAGCACTACCGGGCTCCAAAGGTATAACCTACTTTTCTACTTGTTGTAGATTATTTTGTTGCTTGTAGTTGCTGATTTCTAAGTTCTAGATAGGTTATATTGTTGTACATGATTTATGAGAATGAGGGATTTCATCCTGCATTGGGTTTTGTAGCCTTATGGATAGTTGATCCCTGAGTCAAGTGGGTCAAAAGTTTTGAAAATCTATCCACGAGGCCCACCGACTTCCAACAAGAATGTCATCTAGCTTCTTCGATCTAGCAAAATCATCCCATTCAATGAAGCCTTTGTAGAATCCAATAGCCAAAGCCATCTTTAATTTACCTTCCAGATCTTCTTTTTCATATTTTTTAGCATGCTCAGATACAATCTCAGATTTCTGACTTTCCAATTGATGCACCCTTGCAAGAGCTTCAACCAATTCTTTTTTAAGTGGAGAATTATGTTCTTTAGACACATTCCAATTGATAGACACTTTCTCATTCATCTTAACCATCTTCATGGTCTTCTTGAAAAGTGTCTCATATTCAGTTTTCCAATCTAGTTCGTCCTCTAATTCATTATCATCATGATCAGTCTCATCATCAGAAGAAATGTGTGAAGTAGCAAAAATAGAAGTTGCCATGAACGCCATGAATTTTTCTGTGCTAGTGTCAGGCTTTTCAGACTCAGATTTCTTCTCATTATCATCCCAAGTCAAATTGAAAGCCCTTTTGACCGCAATTACTAGCAATGTGTCCAAATCTTGACACTCATAACACTGAATCCTTTTAGAAGATTTCTTCTTTCTAACAGATTTAGGGATTTTGGTTGAAGCGCATTCGCAGTAGATATCCATTCTAGTAATATTTGGATCTATACAATAATATAGTGCAACCTGTTCTGATACCAATTGAAAGTGCCTCTTTTATTCTCTACTAGAATGGGTGCTAATTCAAAAACAAAAATCAATGCAGCAGAATAAAATCAAAGCAAACTAACAATCTAATCCACCAATCACACACCATAAGAAGGTAGGCACAATTTTAACGTGAAAACCTATCTAGGGAGAAAAGCCACGATCAGAAAAATCAATCACTACAAAACGGTTACAAGATATACTCACAGCTTCATTTCCCAGTCAGTACATTGACCTAAGGCCTATAGTCGTTAATTCACAACTCCTCATGCCATGACTACTCGCCACGCACTGCTCCCCGTGCTTGATCTTCCAATAATACCTTGAGGACCATGGTTTAAAATTCACGGTTTCGGTTGCAGTATCGGCTGGGCCATGACACCGATATGATATCGGTATTGGTCGCGGTTATCGGTGTCAACAACAAACTCTGGGCGGTTGGTTTTGTTAGGGATTTTGTATTTGCAATTTGATGGATGCATTTTCACTTTAGCATCATTTGAATTTTCACACATGCATTGTTTTAAAAAATCTTGAAATCTTGTTTTATACATGCATTGGATTTTAGTCTTGTAGAATTAATGATTTATGCATGTTTCGATTTTAAACTTGGATGCAATTTGTTTTGAAAAGAATTTTATCAAATCAGTTATGTCTCTTAAGTTTCATGAAGGTTTGAGCTAAATGTTTCTTTCTTTCATATGTTTTAACCTTAAGCTCAAATCCATTTAAGCTTTCCAAAGGTTCTTTCTTTAAAACCATTATTTTGATTTGGAGTTTTCATGACTTTATGTCACGACCCCGAACCGGGAATCCGAAGGATGGATCCGGGATCGGAACATTACATCTGTTTAATACCAACATACATTTATTTAATTTCCCACAGGTGTTCGCGGTGAGGATATCACAACCAGAAATGAACATTTCTATTAAGTGCGGAAGCGTGTAGCAAATCAAATAGTCAAACCATCCTTGGTCAACAAGATAATAACACATGTCTAAAATACTATATCAGAATGAGCAATGATCAATAGCACGTTACCCAAAAGTAAGTTAAAGTTTATACAATTAACATTTAATTACATTTCCCCAAAAATAGAGGCCCACAAGGCCAATATAACAAAATACCAATCCAAAGAATGGCTAAAAGTTTCCCCAAAATGATAAGTCTCTCGTAGCAACCGACCGTCTACATGACGTCATCAGCACGCCACTCAACTAACTGCTGCGGTTCTACGACCGCCTCCTTAAGCTCCTCCTCGAGATATCCAACAACGGGACCTGAGTACCAAAGAGTAGGTCAAACACGACGGTTTGGCAAATAGAGGAAAATACAACGACAATATGATAATAAAAGAATATACCTTCCAAAACATGTAAACCTGTTCAAATAACAATTTCTATGAACGAGATAAAACATTATTCAATTACAAGGATGCAATGTAAAATATGTAAGGTGACCAAGGAAACGGGAAACAAGCAAGATGGCAACCACATGAAGCTAAGTCCTCTATCACTAAAGCGATAGAGCAATAACTAGGCACTGATCTCGGGCACTCGAGGTGAGGAGAAACAGTGGATCTCATATAAATACATATACATATACATATACATATACATATACTATACATGACCACGGTAGTGAGCCGGGCATCGGGGACCACAGTAGCAATCTGCGGTATCGGGACAAGACCACGGTAATGACCGGGTAGCGGGATCCAAACTGCAGCTGGCGGGACAAGAGGGGGATCTCCAAGTCGGTGGATCAGACCAACAGGGTTATCCAAGCTTAGTGGTGCCGACTCATAGGTCAAATACAATCGAGACATATGCAAGTAAATCAAGTACAAATACATAAACAAACGGGCAAGACGGGGGTGCTCAAGGGCACACTGTCATATCATGTGGTGCAATGCACTTCGGGTCAAGTAACCATTTCAAGTGTGCATCAATGCTTTCGGGAAAACAAGACATGTAATATAAATCTCGGGATCGATAAGGTACAATAAACAATTGGAATTTCGGTAAGGCATCGGGTTCAAAATTCGTTTAAAGTGGATAGGGACCCCGTATGCCAATCTAATGACCATTTGGTACTCTTTGAGTTTGGGGACATTTCGAGCTCCTTATACACTTTGAATTTTCAAAACTTCAATTGAAATCTTCGTGATATGGTTTCTTCCTCAAATGGCCTCATACAATGCTTAACAATCCTCTTGACGTAGAGAGGTTCCCAAAGAATAGTCCCAAACCATTAAAATAGTTCAGCATTGTCCCAACATAGCCCTGCCCCAACGGGGCCCATCGCTCGAGCGGACTGGAGGGTTCGCTCGAGCGAGTCGCTCTCTGGAATGGTTGTCTGGGTGGGTTCGCGCGAGCGAAGTTGAGGTCGCTTGAGCGAACTCATTGGGTCGAGCGAATATTTAAATGCATTCGAACGGACAACTCTCTGGAATGAGTTCTGGGATGTCCGCTCGAGCAACCAGGGGTCCGCTCGAGCGACCAAACTACTAGCATACTCCGAACCGTTCTCTTGTCATGGTCGCTCGAGCGAACTGTCCAGAAACCAACTCCAGACCAGTTCAGCTCCTCTATAACTCTTCCTTCTACAACCCCTTTTTAGCCACTTTTATACATCAATTGAGGAGTATAAATCTCCATTCGAACAACCTCCAATCTCCAACAACATCCATCCCATTCTCCTCCATCAACAACACATTCAATACAAGGGAAAAAGAGAAGGAAACCATTTCACACAATATACATATTTGAGACAAAACAAGAAGACATTAATTGTTATAAACCAACACTTCTCTATGACCATAAATGCACTAATAAGGCTCTTCATGAGCATTTATTTCAAAGCAAGACAACAATAAATAGGCATGAGTAAAAATTTATGAAACCAACCACATTTCTCATAAGACATTGAAAACTCTTAAAAGATCATATATTCCACTTGCCTTAGGTCTTCTAGTCAAGTAAATCAAGCTCTAACAAGTCTTCCAAGCAAGGAATCCAAGCTATGAACAAAAACCCCAAAATAAAACCCTAAAATGGTCAAACAATGAAATAGCAATGGAAACCTTACAATAATGAAGGTGAAGCTTCTCTAAGGCCAAAGGAACACGAATCTAGAAGATGAAGGGGAATACTTACTTGCAAGGTCCTCTAATGGCAATGGTGAGCTCAAGGAAAATATTGGAAATGGAGGTTCTCCCCACAAAACTATTGAAAGAAAGCTCTCAATGAGGTGAAGAAGATGATGGCCTCCAATCTCCTATTGGTGCAAGCTTGGGAGTGGATTGAGGATGGAGAAGCAAGAAGAAGAAGAGAAAAGGAAAAACCCTAGCTTATGCTTATGCTGGAAAAAGGGTAATGGAAGGGGAAGGGTCTCCTTATAAACAAGTGGGGAGTGGGCTCCACCACTAACAATCTAATTGGGCTGAAAACAAGGCTTTCAGGACCTCGGATGAATTTGACGAAGAAGGAAGAAATGATCATCGAAATATCTAGTTTCCAAAAAATGTATGTTTCGCGGTTTTCGGGAAAACAAGTTTTGGGTACAGATTTGGTGTACAATGACTGTTTTGCCCTCAAGCCCATGAAATCGGGTTTCGGAATCTCGAACGGGGATGGGATCAACATGAAAGTTGAAGGTGTTAACAATACCAATAAAACGAGATTAAAACCATGAATGCAAAAATCTCCGATAAATCCCCAAACATATTCAATGTCATGAAAAGGAACCCCCAAAGGGCCCTACTAACACAAAGCAATTAAAATCCACAAAACTACTCCAAAGGCTAATCCAAACCCCACTTAGCCAAAATCACTAAACAAGCTTAGAACTAACACGCAACTTAATTAGCACTAATCGAGTTCACTCGGGTCGGGGTCTTACACTTTAGAATTTCAGTTTTCATCATTTTTCAGTCAGGAATTCATGCTTGATAAATGTATCTCAAAGTCCCCTGGAAGATGCCCTCTAAAGTTGCAAGTTTCAAAAATTCAGGAATTCTGGGCATTCACCAGGTCGACCTGCCTGTGTGGCCGGTCGACCGGGCACACTGCGGGTCGACAGGGTTTTGAGCACCAACGGTCATTTTTCTAACCGTTGTGTGTACCAGGTCGATCGGGTAAGGGTCCAGGTCGACCGGGGAAACTAGTCGTTGGACTGTTTTTTGCTTTAAAGTCCATTCAATTCCCTACTTTTGAGAGGCTTGTTGGATGAACTTTTGAGACCATTTTGGAGCCTAAGAAAGGGGAATGAGGTGTTAAGGCTAGAAGGCTTTTTGGAAATCAAATGCTTGAGTTTTTAAAAGGTACATCTTACTAGTTATTTTGATTTCCATTCAAATTGAAATCTATGCATGTTTAAATCTTTGTATTTTCATAAATGCATGATTTCTAGCTTCTTAAGAGTTGTTTAGCAAACTCAATATCATCTTTTGTAAATTAGATTGGTTTGCAAACTCTCTTGTCTAATTCACATGTATTCTTAGACTTTAATATTCATACAACTTGTTTTAGTTCATTTCTTTAAAGTTGTTTGAATCTTTCATGTGATTAGCATTTATCTTCAATCATCTTTTTCTAAGCTTTGATTTTAAAATGCATCAAGCATTCATTTAAGAGCTTCACATTGTAGAAATTGATTGAAGTAAAGCATTCATACACTTGTGCACACACTTTATCTTATTTTAGTGTACGTTTGTAGTTTGAATTTCACTTTCAAATCAGCCTATTTAGAGGCAATTCATTTGTGCTTAAATTGTATCTCTTAGAGTGTTCTTGAAGAGACACATTCTTAGAGAAAATTTTCATTTGTAAAGGTTATTGCTTAGCCTTGAAAAGCAACTTGTAAAGGTTGTTGTTGAGCCTAGTAAAAACAACATTGTAAAGGTTATTGCTTAGCCTAGTAAAAAACATAATTAGTGGAAATCCGCTGGAGTGATTGGATCACAAGCCGGTGGTGGATGTAGGGATTGAGGCCGAACCACTATAAATCCTTGTGTTGTGGTGTTTGCTTATGGTGATTGTTTTATTAGCTTCCGCATCTTGTTTGGTAAATCACCACATTTGACTAGTTTATTTTATAGAATTTAAAATTGGTCTAAATTGGTCATATTTGTAGCACACCCTATTCACCCCCCCCCCCCCTTTAGGGTTAGGATCCCAGGACTTTCAATTGATATCAGAGCCTCGTGCTCTATCTTATAGGATCAAGTGTTTGGAACTCTTGATTAGGTGTAAAAACCTAGAGTTTATAACCCTAGATTTGTGTTTGATTGTATACTTTTGATATGGATTCCACTAAGCTAGATTGTTTAGACTTTTGTGTAGATTCTTCTAGACCCCTCATTCTTCCATCTATTGGAGATTCAAACCTTCAAATAAATGAATCTCAATGTGACTTAAAAGAAGAAGAATATGATGAAAATGAAGATGATTTTCAACAAGCCTATGAAGTATTATATACATTATCATTAAAGCTTAACAAGAAGAATATAAGTTTAAGAGAAGAATCTAAAAGGCTAAACAAAGAATTAGTCTCTTCTAAAGATGAACTTAGAGAGAAAGAAGAAGTAATACATTGTTTAGACTCTAAGTTTATGATCTCTTTGAATAACCTTCATAATATTAAAGATGATCTAAATGAATTAAAGATAGAAAATGATGATCTCAAAAAGGAAAATTTAAACCGAAGAGATCTATTAAAAAGGCAAGACAAAGACTTTATCAATTTAGAATCCAAGTTGACAATTTCCAGGGAAAACATGTCAAATGTTCAAAGTAAGTTAAAAACCTTAGAACTTGGATCTAATGTTGTTAATGAACTTAAACTTGAACTAAAACTTGCCAATGAAGAGCTAAGTAACTATAAGGAAATTGAAAATGAACTTTCAAAAGTCAAAAATGAAAATTTAATCCTTATAACCAAAGTCACTCAACTTGAAAGCTATAAACAAAAGTATGAGTGCAAGTTTACCCAAAGTGAAGAGAGACTTGAAAAGTTATTTAAATTGGGTAAATCTCATGGAGATAGGACGGGTCTTGGATTTGATAGGAATACTTCACATGACCCTAAATTCACCAACACATTTGTGAAAGGTGAGTCCTCTTTCTCTAGCACTCTTTCTCCTTTGCCCAAAACTAAATGTATTTATTGTGGCATTGAAGGGCATTTTAGGTTTGAGTGCAAATTAAGAAAAAGCCATGTGTCTAAACCCATCTTTGAACCCAAAAAGGTAGAATCTAAATCTATGAAGGGTAAGACACTAAAAATGAAAGAAGACTCCAAAAAGATTAAACAAGTTAAATCAATTAAAATGGAGTCTCCTAAAATAGATTCTAAAAAGTTTAAACAAGTTAAACCAAGTTTAAAAGAATCTATAAACAAAAAGCTTCTCAACCTATCTCCCTTAAATCAACACATGAAAGAACTTTTGAAGAAAGTTGCTAAGTTAAATTTAAAATTCAAAAGTCAAGTAAAGGGAGAAAATAAGAAGAAAAGAAAAATGAACAAATCCCCAAAGAAAAAAACTCACCAACATCAAAAGACTAATCACCAATCTAAGCTAAATTTAGTAAAATCTAAATATCATGGTGATAAGTCCAAATTGAAAATTTATCAAGTCAAATCTCCTATAGTTGGTGGGACTTTCAAATTAGACCTCAAAGATCAACCTTCTCAAGACCTTAGGTGGATTCCTAAAGTTAGATACTTAGACAAACCTTAAGGCCTTGAACCTCTTGACCAACCTTTCCTTTAAAGTTAAATCATATTGTTGATCATGTTACATTTGCATTTTTGTTCTTTCTTAGTTACATTTCTTAAAATGCATTGTTTCTTTGTGATCAATTGATTTTGTTTTCATGCACCATTCTAAGTTACATATCATGGTTTTCAAAATCATTTGATTATAATTTCATCATGTTAGATTTGCTTTTTGCTCACATTTAGTTATATGACTTGCATTGCATTTCTATACTTTATCAATTGATTGTGATTTCAAAAGCTTTCATAGCTAGATTATTCATGATCAATTGTTGTTTTAAGCCATTTGCATCTTTGCTTATTTAGTTATATTCTTTTTATATGCAAATGTCATTTGGTTCCATGTATGGTTGTGATCTTAGTTATATTTATAGAAACCATACTAGAACTCAAATCCATCCTCTATGCCTTCTAGTCATTTCTTTTTGGATGGTTATGATGTTGATTCATGTATATTCTCTAAGTGATTTCATCCTTGTACATGTTTCAACATCATAGTAGTGATCTTGATCATATGAAACTCTTTGAAATCCATTCCTCGTATATATATATATATATATATATATATATGTTTGATGGATATCTTAGATGTGGAATTCATATGATTTAGTCACTTTCAAAATTGCATGCATTACAAAGTTATATCCTTTTGCATTGCAATTTATCTTGTTCATCACTATGTTCTATAGTTATATCATTTAAAGTGATGAATAATCATTTATGATGCTTGATGGAATTTTGTGTTTGTCACATCCTTGTTTTTAATCATGTTGTCATATTCAATTGGTTTTATTTGGTATAATTTTCCATTGATTTCATATCCAATTGATGTCTTATCTTGTGTATGTGATAGACCTTGTGTACATTGGATTGAACTTGATAGTTATATGTTTTCATTCCATGTCACATTCCATTAGCATCATAATTTTCATGATTGCCTTCTCTCTTGCTCATATAGGTAAATCTCATGACCACCATGTTTATATATTCATAATCTTGGTTGGTTATTAGTTGAGGTTGGCTTCATGTTTGAATTTCATTTCACTCATCTTGCACATGATAGTCATATTTTTTGATTGAATGAAATGATTTCAAAACTTTCATAGCAAATGATTTTCATAGTTAAATTATTTGATGCTATGTTTAGTAAACCCCATTTCATCATGGATAGCTCTAATTTGGATTTATCTTAATAGTTATATTCTTTATAACTCCATTTTAGAGTGATTGTTTTAATAGACTTATCCTTGAATCTCAATTGGTATTCTTTATTTTTCCAATTGGTATCCATGATTGCTTTTCTCTTTGACCTTGCTTTCTTTTGGTAATTTGATCATATTGAGCTTTATAGTTAAACATGTCTAATCCTTTCCTTGAAATTGACCCTCAATTGGTAAAACCATCTTCTTCTTGAACCAAATAGTTATATCTTTGTCAAAAGTTTGACAAAAGGAGAGAATGGATTGAGGGGGAGTGTAAATCTTCATAGGAAGTATTAGTTTTGATCAAATTCGTCATTGGATTGCCTTTGAACCCTTAGAGATTACTTCCATACATGATAACCTGTTATGTATTTCATTTTCGATTTCTTTTGTTAACAGGTGCTACTAAAGGTATTTTCCTTGTTTCATGTGTGTAGGTACCTTTGCAATTTAATGTCAAAGGGGGAGAGAGCATTCAAGTTCTCTAAAGGGGAAGAGAATGTCCAAGCTTCCTAAGGGGAGATATTGTATGATCTTCTACAGGGGGAGAGAATGCATGTCTTGCCAAAGGGGGAGAGAGGCATGGTCAAAGGGGGAGAGCAATTAGAAGAAAGAAAGCTTGGAGCTAAAGAAGATTCTTGGTCATAGAGAGGAAGATGAAGAGAAAGCTTGAAGAATGATCAAGCTCCAAGCATCAAGATGAATGAAGAAAATGACCCTGAGCCCAAGCAAAGAGAAGAAGCATCCAAGAAGATTTAAAGACTTGTCCAGCTTAGGGGGAGCTGAAGACTTAGTGTGTAATTTCAATGATGAGTAAGTTGCCATCAAATTGCAAAGGGGGAGAATGTTAGGGATTTTGTATTTTCAATTTGATGGATGCATTTTCACTTTAGCATCATTTGAATTTTCACACATGCATTGTTTTAGAAAATCTTGAAATCTTGGTTTATACATGCATTGGATTTTAGTCTTGTAGAATTAATGATTTATGCATGTTTCGATTTTAAACTTGGATGCAATTTGTTTTGAAAAGAGTTTTATCAAATCAGTTATGTCTCGTAAGTTTCATGAAGGTTTGAGCTAAATGTTTCTTTCTTTCATATGTTTTAACCTTAAGCTCAAATTCATTCAAGCTTTCCAAAGGTTCTTTCTTTAAAATCATTATTTTGATTTGGACTTTTCATGACTTTAGAATTTCAGTTTTCATCATTTTTCAGTCAGGAATTCATGCTTGATAAATGTGTCTCAAAGTCCCCTGGAAGATGCCCTCTAAAGTTGCAAGTTTCAAAAATTCAGGAATTCTGGGCATTCACCAGGTCGACCTGCCTGTGTGGCCGGTCGACCGGGTACACTGTGGGTCGACAGGGTTTTGAGCACCAACGGTCATTTTTCTAACCGTTGTGTGTACCAGGTCGACCGGGTAAGGGTCCAGGTCGACCGGGGAAACTAGCCGTTGGACTGTTTTTTGCTTTAAAGTCCATTCCATTCCCTACTTTTGAGAGGCTTGTTGGATGAACTTTTGAGACCATTTTGGAGCCTAAGAAAGGGGAATGAGGTGTTAAGGCTAGAAGGCTTTTTGGAAATCAAATGCTTGAGTTTTTAAAAGGTACATCTTACTAGTTATTTTGATTTCCATTTAAATTGAAATCTATTCATGTTTAAATCTTTGTATTTTCATAAATGCATGATTTCTCGCTTCTTTAGAGTTGTTTAGCAAACTCAATATCATCTTTTGTAAATTAGATTGGTTTGCAAACTCTCTTGTCTAATTCACATGTGTTCTTAGACTTTAATATTCATACAACTTGTTTTAGTTCATTTCTTTAAAGTTGTTTGAATCTTTCATGTGATTAGCATTTATCTTCAATCATCTTTTTCTAAGCTTTGATTTTAAAATGCATCAAGCATTTGTAAGTCCACCTGGATCCGAATCCTAGAGGGGGGGTGAATAGGGTGAGCTTCTTTTATGACCAATTTTAACAATTTTAACTTCTTTAAAACAAACTAGTCACAAGTGATGATTATCAAACAATATGCGGAAGCTAATATAAGCAATCACCACAAAGCAAGCACCATCACACAAGGATTTATAGTGGTTCGGCCTCAATGCCTACATCCACTACCGGCTTGTGATCCAACACCCCACCGGATTTCCACTATTTATGCTTTTCAATAGGCTAAGCAATAACCTTTACAATATGCTTTCCAAGGCTAAGCAATAACCTTTACATTGATGTTTTTCAAGGCTTAACATCAACCTATCCATTATGCTTTCATAGGCTAAGCAATAACCTCTTCAACCACAAGGTTGGTTATCTCTCTAATTAGTGTCTATCATACACTTGATGGAGATTCTATTTAGCTCATTACAATGCCTCTTAAATAGGCGGATATGGAAGTGAAATACAAATACACACTCACACTATGAATGCAAAGATGAAAACAAATGAAGTGTGTGTGTGTGGTCCTCAATCATTTTGAAAATGAAAGCTCATAAATGTAAGCCTAAGGCTTTTGAAAGTTTTAGCTCATAACACATTTATGATTGAGGATATGATGCAATCACATGTTAAAAGTAACAACTTGTTAATGATATCAAAGTTACACAAGTTGTATGAAATGGATTAGCTCTAAACATGTGATGCATAGGGATGTCAATCAAATCACCAATGAAGCTCAAAACATAAAAATAGATTTGATTGAAATTAGGGGACAAATCATATGTAATTATAAAGACAACTTGAAAATGATTTACCAATCAAAGTAAGGCAAGTTGTGAAGCATTAAAACAATAATACACATATGATTTGTAAACATGTTGAATCCAAAACATAAGATACATTTGAAAAAGATTTTCTTATGATGGAAGAACAACATCCAAAGATTCAACAAAGTATATGAATCATGTTACATATTTCATTAACATGATCTACTTAGATTTTCCAAAGTTAAGTACTACTTTGATGAATCAATGGTGATGTATCCAAAACAATAGATCTATTCAAAATATAGAATATGCTAAGGATACAACAAATCATAGATTAACATGTTACAAAGATTTACCAATGATAAAACAAAACATGAAAACATATGATTTGTAAAGAAGTTGAATCCAAAACATAAGTTAGTTTTGAGAGAGATGTTCTTATGATGGAAAACAACAACCAAAGATTCAACCAAGTATATGGATCATGTTACATATGATTTACCAAGTTTCTTTCATTAACATGATCTACTTTGATTTACCAATTCAAGTACTACTTGGATTGAATCATGTGGTGTTGTATCCAAAACAATAAATCAACTCAAAACATAACACATGTTAAGGACACAACACAAACATAGTTTAACATGCTAGAAATGATTTACCAAAAATAAAACAAAAGCATGCAAACATATGATTAAGGAAGGAAGAGCCTACTTGGTGGTTTAACTTCATTAATCCAAGCTTTAGCTTTCCTAATCATCCCCTTCATCCCTTGGTTCTTTTCCTTTTTGATATGCCTCAAATCCTCTCAAGGAGGGGCTAAAAATTCCCAACTTTTGGCAAGGGAAAGAACTCATTTTATAGCCAAAAAGGTCCAACGGCTATATCCTCGGTCGACCGGCACACAGGCCTCGGTCGACCGAGAACACACAACGGTCATATTTCTGACCGTTGGAGCTCCCAGGCAATTTTGCCTGCAGTTGTCTCGGTCGACCGAGACCTGCCTCTCGGTCGACCGGCGACACTGCCGGGACTCCCCCTCTTTTTGCAAAAAATGCAACTTTTGCAATTTCAAAGTTATTTCTTTGGGGGACCTTTTGACCACTAAATCAAGCTTAGAAAACATGTTTTAAAGATTCTAATGGTTTTTAAAACATGACATAAAAAGCCTAAAAAGATTCAAAACTTTTAAAACAAAGGCTTGCTTGATTTCTTGAAAACTCTTTTCTAAAACAAATGCATCCAAGATTTAAAAACAAATCATGCATAAAACAAGATCTTAAAAACAATGCATGAATAAATCAAGATTTCAAGTTTACTTTAAAACCAATGCAAGTGTGTAAATCAAATGATGCTAGAATGATATGCATCCATCAAATTGCAATCTAGAAAATTCCTAACAATCTCCCCCTTTGCAATTTGATGGCAAACACACTCACCACTGAAATTACACACTTCGTCTTCAGCTCCCCCTCAGCTGGACAAGGCTTGAAATCTTCTTGGATGCTTATCTTAGCTTGGGCTCTTTTCTTCAATCTTCTTGATGCTTGGTGCTTGATCATTCTTCAAGCTTTCTTCTCATCTTCCTCTCTTTGGCCAAGCATCTTCTTTAGCTCCAAGCTTTCTTTCTTCTATTTGCTCTCCCCCTTTGACCATGCCTCTTTCTCCCTTTGGCAAGGTATGTATTCTCTCCCCTTGTAGAAGATCATACACAACTCTCCCCTTTGGAAGCTTGGACTTTCTCTTCACCCTTTTGAGAACATGCATAATTTCTCTCCCTTTGCCATTAAATTGCAAAGGTACCTACACACATGAAACAAGGAAAATACCATTAGTAGCACCTGTTAACAAATGAAATCGAAGATGAAATCCATAACAGGCTATCATGAGAGGTAGTAGTCTCTAAGGGTTCAAAGGCAATCCTAGGGTCAATTTGATCACAACTAATACTTCCTATGAAGGTTTACACTCCCCCTCAATCCATTCTCTTCTTTTGTCAAACTTTTGACAAAGATTTAACTATTAGGTACAAGAAGAAGATGGTTTAACCAAGTGAGGGTCAACTTCAAAGAAAGGATTAGATTCATTTAACTATCAAGCTCATATGATCAAATTGCCAAAAGAAAGCAAGGTCTATGGGAAAAGCCATCATGGATATCAATTGGAAAGACAAAGAATACCAATTGAGATTTAGGATATGACTATTTAAATCAATCACTCTAAAATGGATTTAAAAATATACCTATTAGGAAAAATCCAAATTAGAGCTATCCATGATATGGGGTTTACTCAAACATAGCATCAATCAATATTACTTATGAAAATCATATGCTATGTAAGATTTTGAAAATCATTTCATTCAATCAATAAATATGACTTATTAAGGTGCATGAAAGAGTGAAATGAAATTCAAACATGAAGCCAACCTCAACTAATAACCAACCAATATTATGAACACATAAACATGGTGGTCATGAGATATACCTATAAGAGCAAAGAGAGGTGGCAACATGAGCATAATGATGCTAATGGTGTGTGACATGGAACAACCATATTACTTATCAAGTTCAATCCAATGCACACAAGATTTATCACATTCACAAGAAATCAAATCAATCAAACATTATACCAATTGAATCCAATTGAATTTAATAACATGATAAAGAGCAAGAATGTGACAAAATTCCATCAAGCATCATAAATGCATATTCATCACTTTTAAAGATATAACTAAAGAGCATAGTGATGAACAAGAGAAATTGCAATGCAAAAAGATATGACTTGGTAAAGCATGCAATTTCCAAAGTGTCTAAATCATATGAATTCAACATCTAAGATATCCATCAAACATATAGAAATATGAGAAATGGGTTTCAAAGAGTTTCATATGATTAAGAACACTACTTATGAAGTTGAAACATGTATACACAACACCAAAAACAGGAAATTGGAACGGAAAAGCGTTCCCAATCCTTGCGTTCCTAATCCGTTAAACCGTTCCAAAAACAGGAAATTGGAACGCTTTAACGGATTAGGAACGGTTGGTACCAAATTGGAACGGAAATTGGAACGCTTTTGGAACGGTTTAACGGATTAGGAACGGAAGGATTAGGAACGCTTTTCCGTTCCAATTTCCTGTTTTTGGTGTTGTGATAAGAATGAAAACACTTAGAAAATACACATGAATCAACATCATAACCATCCAATAAAAATATGACTAGAAGGCAAAGAGGATGGATTAGAGTTCTAGTATGGTTTTAACAAATATAATCAATACCACAACCATACATAGAACGATTTGACATTTGCATAGAGAGGATCAATCAACATTCAAGATCTAACTCATACCAATCATCAATAAAGAATATAACTATGTAAGCACAAGAAGGTATGAAGTTAGAGAGACATCATGGATCACATAAAGATGAAGATGGACCACATAAATGGATATACCTATTAAGAACAATGGTTTAATTCCAATTCATCTAAAATGATTCATTAAGCTATCATGTAACATCTCCACTCTTAGCAAATGCACTAAGCTTACAATGCAATGGAAAAAGATATGAGGTTTATACCAAATGAACTTAGCACATAAAATCACATATGTACCTAAAAAGCTCAAATACAAGATTTTACTATAAAGCACATAAACACTCATTAATTTGCATTAATGAAACTATATACCAAAAAAGGCACAAACATGCAAATCAATGAAATCATATCCAACCATGCAATGTAAGACAACAAAATCAATTTGCATAAAGAATGTAACTAAAAGAGCAAAGATGCAAATTGTTTGTAAAAATTATTTCCTTTCAAATGATGTAATCATAATTAGGCACAAGGAAATAAATTCAAGGAAAATGCTTTTAAAAATGCAACCAATAAAGCTTAGAACATTTTCCAAGGTTTCTCAAATCACTTCAATATATGAAATTCCAACAAAGAATCATTAATAGAATTATGAGCAAGTGAATTTGAAAAACAAGAAGTGTACTATTGTAAATTTTCAATTTGTAAAACAATAGACACTTACAAATTTTCCATATCAAAAGATATAACTTGTAAATCAATGGAAAACTAAAGTTGCTTCAAATCATTTGATTTCCAAAAAGGATATAACTATGACAATCATCAAATGATTTTCCAACATCAATTGATCATGAAAAATTAGCTAAGAAAGCATTTGTAATCACAATCAATTGATCATGAATAGATATGCACTACAAGAGATATAACTATATGATCAAAATGCAAATCCATCATGAAAGTATTGCAATCAAAGGATTTTGAAAACCATGAGATATAACTATAAAAGTTCATGAAGACAAAATCAAATGATCACAAAGAAACATTGCATTTTAAAAGATGTGACTATAAAGCAACAAAATGCAAATGTATCATGACCAACAAAAAGATATAACTAAAAAACATAGGTTGGTCTAGGGGTATCAAGGCCTTAAGGTTACTCAAATAGTCTACCTTTGAAAAAAAACACCTAAGGTCTTGAAAATGTGTCCTTGAGAGATCACTTTGAGGACTCACCAACTCTAGAAGATATAACTTAGAAAAGTCTTAGAGTGGTGCAATGAGGCTAGGGAAAAATTCATTTTCAAACATAGTGGAAATCTTTAAAAAGATATGCATTAAATCACAACACTAGGGTTCAAATCTAGCAAGGATCAACTCCGGGTTGTTAAGCCCTAAAATGGAGTAACCCGCTCTGATACCACTTGTAAGTCCACCTGGATCCGAACCCTAGAGGGGGGGTGAATAGGGTGAGCTTCTTTTATGACCAATTTTAACAATTTTAACTTCTTTAAAACAAACTAGTCACAAGTGATGATTATCAAACAATATGCGGAAGCTAATATAAGCAATCACCACAAAGCAAGCACCATCACACAAGGATTTATAGTGGTTCGGCCTCAATGCCTACATCCACTACCGGCTTGTGATCCAACACCCCACCGGATTTCCACTATTTATGCTTTTCAATAGGCTAAGCAATAACCTTTACAATATGCTTTCCAAGGCTAAGCAATAACCTTTACATTGATGTTTTTCAAGGCTTAACATCAACCTATCCATTATGCTTTCATAGGCTAAGCAATAACCTCTTCAACCACAAGGTTGGTTATCTCTCTAATTAGTGTCTATCATACACTTGATGGAGATTCTATTTAGCTCATTACAATGCCTCTTAAATAGGCGGATATGGAAGTGAAATACAAATACACACTCACACTATGAATGCAAAGATGAAAACAAATGAAGTGTGTGTGTGTGGTCCTCAATCATTTTGAAAATGAAAGCTCATAAATGTAAGCCTAAGGCTTTTGAAAGTTTTAGCTCATAACACATTTATGATTGAGGATATGATGCAATCACATGTTAAAAGTAACAACTTGTTAATGATATCAAAGTTACACAAGTTGTATGAAATGGATTAGCTCTAAACATGTGATGCATAGGGATGTCAATCAAATCACCAATGAAGCTCAAAACATAAAAATAGATTTGATTGAAATTAGGGGACAAATCATATGTAATTATAAAGACAACTTGAAAATGATTTACCAATCAAAGTAAGGCAAGTTGTGAAGCATTAAAACAATAATACACATATGATTTGTAAACATGTTGAATCCAAAACATAAGATACATTTGAAAAAGATTTTCTTATGATGGAAGAACAACATCCAAAGATTCAACAAAGTATATGAATCATGTTACATATTTCATTAACATGATCTACTTAGATTTTCCAAAGTTAAGTACTACTTTGATGAATCAATGGTGATGTATCCAAAACAATAGATCTATTCAAAATATAGAATATGCTAAGGATACAACAAATCATAGATTAACATGTTACAAAGATTTACCAATGATAAAACAAAACATGAAAACATATGATTTGTAAAGAAGTTGAATCCAAAACATAAGTTAGTTTTGAGAGAGATGTTCTTATGATGGAAAACAACAACCAAAGATTCAACCAAGTATATGGATCATGTTACATATGATTTACCAAGTTTCTTTCATTAACATGATCTACTTTGATTTACCAATTCAAGTACTACTTGGATTGAATCATGTGGTGTTGTATCCAAAACAATAAATCAACTCAAAACATAACACATGTTAAGGACACAACACAAACATAGTTTAACATGCTAGAAATGATTTACCAAAAATAAAACAAAAGCATGCAAACATATGATTAAGGAAGGAAGAGCCTACTTGGTGGTTTAACTTCATTAATCCAAGCTTTAGCTTTCCTAATCATCCCCTTCATCCCTTGGTTCTTTTCCCTTTTGATATGCCTCAAATCCTCTCAAGGAGGGGCTAAAAATTCCCAACTTTTGGCAAGGGAAAGAACTCATTTTATAGCCAAAAAGGTCCAACGGCTATATCCTCGGTCGACCGGCACACAGGCCTCGGTCGACCGAGAACACACAACGGTCATATTTCTGACCGTTGGAGCTCCCAGGCAATTTTGCCTGCAGTTGTCTCGGTCGACCGAGACCTGCCTCTCGGTCGACCGGCGACACTGCCGGGACTCCCCCTCTTTTTGCAAAAAATGCAACTTTTGCAATTTCAAAGTTATTTCTTTGGGGGACCTTTTGACCACTAAATCAAGCTTAGAAAACATGTTTTAAAGATTCTAATGGTTTTTAAAACATGACATAAAAAGCCTAAAAAGATTCAAAACTTTTAAAACAAAGGCTTGCTTGATTTCTTGAAAACTCTTTTCTAAAACAAATGCATCCAAGATTTAAAAACAAATCATGCATAAAACAAGATCTTAAAAACAATGCATGAATAAATCAAGATTTCAAGTTTACTTTAAAACCAATGCAAGTGTGTAAATCAAATGATGCTAGAATGATATGCATCCATCAAATTGCAATCTAGAAAATTCCTAACAGCATTCATTTAAGAGCTTCACATTAAAGAAATTGATTGAAGTAAAGCATTCATACACTTGTGCACTCATACACTTGTGCACACACTTTATCTTATTTTAGTGTACGTTTGTAGTTTGAATTTCACTTTCATATCAGCCTATTTAGAGGCAATTCATTTGTGCTTAAATTGTATCTCTTAGAGTGTTCTTGAAGAGACACCTTCTTGGAGAAAATTTTCATTTGTAAAGGTTATTTCTTAGCCTAAGAAAAGCACATTGTAAAGGTTATTGCTTAGCCTTGAAAAGCATCTTGTAAAGGTTGTTGTTGAGCCTAGTAAAAACTACATTGTAAAGGTTATTGCTTAGCCTAGTGAAAATCATAATTAGTGGAAATCCGGTGGGGTGATTGGATCACAAGCCGGTAGTGGATGTAGGCATTGAGGCTGAACCACTATAAATCCTTGTGTTGTGGTGTTTGCTTGTAGTGATTGTTTTATTAGCTTCCGCATCTTGTTTGGTAAATCACCACATTTGACTAGTTTATTATATAGAATTTAAAATTGGTCTAAATTGGTCATATTTGTAGTACACCCTATTCACCCCCCCCCCCCCTCTCTAGGGTTTGGATCCCAGGACTTTCAGGTTTCTCCTATCACGGTTGTCGCAGTGTGAATTTTATTTTTAATCCAAGAAAATTCGCAAAAATATCAAAAAAATAGACTATTAAAAACTACTGAAAAATAATATTTTTTCCATTATTAATAACAATAAATCAAAATATCGGTCACCTTAAGTTATGAGTCTTGTTTGAGTCACAGTTCGCTGTCTTCTCCAGTATTTCATATAATGCAGCCATTATTTTGGCTCATGATCAATTTATTAGTGTAAAATATAAGAAAATAAAGATAACATACCAATTATCATTTAATACTAACTCAATCATCAAATAAGTTCTGAAATTCGAGACCATGAAGATAACATATTAAAATCTAAAACATGATAGTGAGATAAATAAATCATAAAGCACTTGGACATCAAAAGGTTCATGGTTTACCTGAAATTAGGGGGGACTAGAGAGTAGAGAGAGATTGATGAGTATGACAGCCTAATTCCAAGTGGAGTGCCGCCCAGGATCGATATCATCATCATTATTTCTTTGGTATTGGTTAAAAAGATATGCTCCATACTGTTGCACAACACTGCCATACCCATGACCATATTCAAGTTGCTCTTGATAAGATGATGAACTATCTTGATATCATATAGATTGAGATGGCTGGTAATACTCAAATGGCATGAAATAGGTGTGAGGGGCACGAAAAGGTCGTTCGGGATATGGTTATTAGACAAGCCTCCCTTGCTCAATTAATATTTGTTCGATTGAAAGTAACGGTGTCGGTGAAGGGGGTACCCAATTAGGGTCATATGAATAACATCCATGCTGTCCATACATGGCACCTTATTGGCCAACATAACCCCCATGATGACCACGAGTACCTTCCCCCACTCCTTGCCCAGCAGCACCACTACTACTCCCTGCCTCAGTCTATCCAACACGACTGACATAGCCACGGCGAGGATCTAAATCGATAGCACCAAGAAAATACTCAACTGTCTCATAAGTGATAGGCTCATCATCTCCATGATGATTACCATCCCCGGAAGAGTCAGGTGGAATTCCTGCTGATGAAGAAGAAGTAGAAGTACTCGACTCACTCTCCCCATCCACCTCCTTTCCCCTTGGCTCACTTGTATCAGGTGGCGCCCCTATTGCATTATCAAGTTTATTTCTTCTACCCTTTCTGAGGCCCTCATTGGCTCAAGCCTATCCCCAGTCAATTCCTCTATCAACTGCACAAACACCGGGTCTTGGTCTAACACCGGTTCTTCTTGCTCTTCCAGCCATTCACCTAACACAGTATCTTCTTTTGAAAAGATATAGTCAAAATTAATTGGACAAAAATAATATCGCTGATCCTCAAACTGTCTTCTTTTTCTATTTCGACTCCGGAGCTTGAGGTAGTAGTAGATATAGACCAATTTATTTAGCTTTTGCATTGTTAATCTGTTTCTTGGTCTTGTGTGTATAAATGAAAAGGTGCTCCAGTTTTTTTCGCAATTCGAAGACGATGTAGTTTGACTAAGGACTTTAATCGCAATTGTCCTTAGTGCAGGAGCACTCTCTCCATAATTCAACTACCATTCAGCTGAAAATAAAAACAGAAATGATATTAGAGTCAATAAAATAATAATAAGTCCTTTAGTAATATAGAGATGACATTACAATCAATAGCAGGATTGGTCTATGTGATAACTCTCCGTACAGTCGTCGTTCCAAACCTCCCAGCACGTACATTATAAATGTCAATTTGAAGACATGAACATAGAAAAATAAATTAGAGAGATTACAATGTTATATACTTTTTCCCTCAATTAGCCTACCTTATTAGTAGCCCAAATTGCTTCATCTGTACTCTATGTCGGTCTTTCAATTACACTTTTTTAGAACCAAATGGATTTCATTAAATGTGTCCATCCGAAAATCATGGATTAAAGAAATTTCTTGTAAAACCAATGAGTTTTAGTCAATGATAAATTAATATAATGAGGAGAATTGAATTCAATAATTCAAGTAGTAAAGGAAATAGCATTCACTTACCAGTAGTGTATAAATCATGTTTCAATTGTCGCCGCCATCGACCGTCAATAATCTCCCAAAACTTTTTATAATATCTACTATCTGCTTAAATAGCCACCAACTTTGATCTCTCCATGGCCTCATATAAGAAGCCCATTGTTGGCTTATCATCACCATCAACCAATCGAATAACCTTTATTATGGGATCAAAAACATTCAAAACACCCTTCACATGAGGCCAAAATTTGTTGGACTCAAATTACTTTACATACTTCTTTTGTAATGGGACTTGGCCTCTTTCCCCATTTTGAATTCATGAACTCCTGTGATTTTGTAAATTGGAGAAGTCCTTATTTATACTTGTAAACACTTTCAATGGCAATGAAGTGGGTGGCAAATATAGTGTTGTCAGGCCACAATAGTTCATAGTTGTTTTTATTTGTTTTCATCATGGAAATGAGTCTATACGATTGATAAAAAAATTGGTGATCTTCTTTATCTTACCAATCACTTGCAGTATGACTTTTCCTTTTGCAATATCTTCAAACATTAAATCCAGGCAATGTACTGCACAAGGAGACGGGAAAATCCTTGGCGTTTGTTTCATAAGCATCATTCATGTAGCCTTCATGTTTGCAGCATTGTCAGTAACAACCCGAACTACACAATCAGCCCCAATTTCTTCAATCACCTCATTCAATAACCTATTAATATATTTTGCATCTTGGATGTAATCAGTTGCATCAACTAATTTGATAAACACCGTGTTCCTAGACGAGTAGACTAGAAAATTTAAGAGATGACGATGTGTGATGGTCGTCCACCCATCGCACATTAGTGTGCAACCTCTTTCCCTCCATGCCCATTTGAAAGTTTGTACCCAAGCCTATAACTCCTCATACTCTTTTTCAACACAGACATGCTCAATCTCATAAGGGTGGGTGCCCTTATACGCAGACCATGTTCCGCAGCTGCATCTAACATGGTGGTGAAATAAGGAGAAGATGCCTTGTTGGGTGGAATGCATCCATCTGAAAAAAAAAAAAAAAAAAAACTTTCTAGTAGCTCTCACTAGATATTCTCTTGCTTTACCAAGCTTGCCATTTAGTGCTTTCATGATGTCAGGCTGCTTTGTTGTTAGTTTTCTATTAGCAAATGGGTCAATTAGCCCCACCACATCCGGCTTACGAGGTGCATGTGTAGAAGGTCTTTCAACCTCTTCATTGTCTAGATCTTGACGAGGTTATTTTTTACTAAATGCCGGATGCAAACTTGCTCCCCTCAATCCAGATGACCCATGCTGCTCATAATGGCTACCTCTAGCGACTACTTCATATTGCATTCTTTTCCTCTCTTCCTCCTCCTGAAGTGACCTCACACTTTCTCTCCAAGCCCTCCTCATTTCTAGGTCCTCACCATCATCATCGGAGGAAACTAATTCCTCCTCCCTAGGACCAAATACTTCTTCTTTGCATGCATCAAGTTCCTTAATTCCTTTTCTTTCCTGTACAATTTTTTTTTAAGATGCATTAAAGAGCTCCTGCATTTCAGCTCTCACATTTTGTGGCACTTTATGACATTTTGCCACCTGTCTTGTTACATGTGCCAAATGTTGTTTCAATCGGGTAATCCCCCCATTGAGCACTTGTCCATAATAATTACATTTTACTTTACTCTTGCTTCCGGCTGCTAAACCGTGGCTCCATGCTGGATCTATCTCACGCACCATTGTTCCTATAAAATAAGAAATTCATATAATACTCTGATAACAATTATTTTTTTAAAAAAAGTAGAAGATTTAAAAGAAATCATTTTGAAAACCCTAAATATATAGATCTAGTAAAAAGGTATGGAGATCAATCATTTACACACCATACAATGATCATGAATCATTAGAAGAACATATTTATGATGAAATCCCCAAAAAGTGATATATTATAATTCAAATATTAAAAAAATCCAAAAATGAAAGAATTAAAAAAAAAAACCCAAAATCATGTGTATGACTATGAGTAGATCTATCATCTACACACTATTAATGAGCCTTTGTTATTTAAAGTATCATAAATACTCTAACAAGTAACAAAAATTATTTTTACAAAAAATAAAGATTTAATAAAATCATTTTCAAAATCCTAAATATATAGGTCTAGCATAAAAGTATGTAAATCAATAATTTACACACCACACAATGATCATGAATTATTAAAAGAACATATTTATGATGAAATCCCCAAAAAATGATATATTATAATTCAAATATTAGAAAATAAAATATTAAAATAATTAAAAAAATAAAAAATCATGTGTATGACTATGAGTAGATGTAGATATATCATCTACACACTATTAATAAGCCTTTGGTATCATAAATAATCTAACAAGTAACAACAATTATTTTTACAAAAAATAAAATTTTAATAAAATCATTTTCAAAATTCTAAATATATAGATCTAGGATAAAAGTATGTAGATCAATCATTTACGTACCATACAATGATCATGAATCATTAAAAAAACATATTTATGATGAAATCCCCAAAAAATGATATATTATAATTCAAATATTAAAAAATTTGAAAATAAAAGAATTAAAAAAATCCAAAATCATGTATATGAGTAGATCTACCATCTATACACCATTAATAAGCCATTATTATTTACTATTTAGTATTATAAATATTCCAACAAATTTTTTTTTTTGAAAAGTTGAAGATTAAAAAAAAAACCATTTTTCTACACCCAAAATCATATATGAGCATATCTAGCATGAAAGTGTGTAAATCTAAGTGAAGAACACAACATAAGTGACAAACCGAATGATCTTTTCATTCATTTCTATGCTTTATCTAAAAATAATAAATAAATAACACATTATAGTAAAAATAAGGGAGTTAAGTTGATTTCGTCTTACCAAATAAAATGATTTCTTCAAGAAATAGTGTTGGAATTTGAAAATATGCAAGAGACTGAGCTATTGATATATGGCTGCTCTAAAGAGATGAGGGGGGAGGAGAAGAAGATATGGGAATAGGGAAAAAATTACAAGAAACTAAGGTTTTTAACCATTACTCCATCTCGGTGAAACCGATATTTTGACCATCTCGGTCGATATGGGCCACTACTTTCACGATATTTTGCCCAAGACCGGTATCGCGGCAAAATATCGTCCCGGTATGGACCGATACCGGTTCATATCGGCCGATATGAATCGGTATATCGGCCGATTTTTTAATCCATGTTGAGGACCAAGGTGCTCAGATCTTCTACAAGAAAGTAGAAATAACAAGGGGGCTTTGGTCGGAGGTCCCTCAACTTGTGACTTTAATGCAAACAGTCCACAAAAAAAAGTCATCCAACCAAAGGTCCCTCACACATAATTCTATACCTAAAATGTCCAATTTTCCCTTTCTTTAAATCATATCCCATGATTGGTGGGATATCCCATTAATAATGACCAACTACCATTTAATTGCCCACGATTAATGGAATCCCATTAATGAGATTTTCCAATAAATTCGAAAAACACACAAATAAACTTCAAAATAACGCAAATAAATTTCAAAAAAAGCAATAAATTCGAAAAACACAATAAATTTAAAAAAATAATAAATTTCAGAGTTCAGGGAAAGGGACAAACTCATCAACAGAACCACCAACACCAGAGAAACCAACAGAACAAGAGGCAGAGGTCAGAGCAGAATGTTCAGAATCCAGTGGGTTGCATCCACTGTGGGAAGAATCATGTGAGTGTTGAATGTCGTACCATTATAGGAGCATGCTTCAGATGTGGTTCCATGAACCATCAAATGAGAGATTGTCCAAGACCTAATAGGCAGAATCAGCAACAGCAGGGACCACAACGTCCAGCACCACCACAGAACGCAATGATTGTCCAAAACCAGGCAAGACCACTTCAGCAGCAAGCACCACAGCAGCAGCAGCATAGACCACAACAGCAACAACAGCAAGCCCGTTATCAACAAGGACAGAATCAGAACCAGCGTCCCCCACAACAGAATAGGAATGCACCACAAGGTAGGCCACACCAAGCTCAGAATAGGCCACAACATCGAGGGCAAATCTATGCGGTCAATAGAGCTGATGCGAAGGCAGCGGGAAATGTAGTAGAAGGTACACTCCTTGTTTGTGGGATAAAAGCTAGGATTTTATTTGACCCTGGCTCTACACATTCATTCTTATCCCATGAATTTTCTAAGTTGATTGATATGCATGCTAGAGAACTTGAGTTCATTTTGACTGTGGCAACCCCAGTAGGTAAACAAGTTATTTGTATAACCTTTTACCCTAGTTGCACAGTTCAGCTAGGAGAAGTGGTTTTAACCGCAGATCTCATTTTATTAGAGATGTATGATTTTGATGTCATCTTAGGGGTGGAGGAGATCCCAATTGTTTGGGAATTCCCGAATGTTTTTCCGGAGGAGATTCCAAGTTTACCACCCATCAGAGAGATCGATTTCACTATCGAGTTGTTACCAGGGACCGCTCCGATATCTATAGCACCATATAGAATGGCTCCGGAAGAATTGGGAGAGTTGAAAACACAGTTACAAGAATTATTGGACAAAGGTTTTGTGAGACCGAGCAATTCACCTTAGGGAGCTCCAGTCTTGTTTGTCAAGAAGAAAGATGGTTCCATGAGAATGTGTATTAATTATAGAAGATTGAATCAAGTGACCATCAAGAACAAGTATCCATTACCAAGAATAGATGAATTGTTTGATCAATTGCAAGGTGCATCATATTTTTCAAAGATTGATTTGAGATCCGGTTACCATCAGCTGAGAGTCAAAGAATCAGATGTGTTGAAAACAGCTTTCCGGACAAGATATGGCCACTATGAGTTCCTAGTGATGCCCTTTGGGTTGACAAATGTACCGGCAGTGTTCATGGCATTGATGAACAAGATATTCGCACAGTACCTAGATCAATTTGTGGTAGATTCATAGATGACATTTTGGTGTACTCCAGGACCAAGGAAGAGCATGAGGAGCACTTGAGGATAGCACTGCAACTTCTAAGAGAGAACCAGCTGTATGCAAAGCTCAACAAGTGTGAATTTTAGTTGGAACATGTAGCATTTATGAGGCACATCATCTCCAAAGAAGGATTGTCGGTAGATCCGTCCAAGATTGAAACAGTTATGAGTTGGGAAAGACCGAAGAATGCGTCAGAAATCAGAAGTTTTCTGGGATTGGCAAGATATTATAGGAGGTTTGTGCAGGGATTTTCGTCGATTGCGTCACCTTTGACGAAGTTGACAAGGAAGAATGTGCCATATGTGTAGACAGATCAGTGTGAAGATAGTTTCCAAGAGCTGAAGAAGAGATTGACTACAACACCGGTCCTTACTTTACCATCCGGAAGCAGCGGTTTTACCAATTTTACCGATGCTTCGAATGTTGGAATCGGTTGCGTGTTGATGCAAAAAGGAAAAGTGATTGCATACGGATCCTGGCAGTTAAAAGATCACGAGAAGAACTATGCAACCCATGATCTTGAGTTGGCAGCGGTTGTTTTTGCATTGAAGATGTGGAGACATTACCTTTATGGAGAGAAGTTCGAAGTCCACTCCGACCACCGCAGCTTGCAGTAGTTATTTTCTTAGAAGGAATTGAACATGTTGCAGAGAAGATGGATGGAATATATCAAGGACTATGATTTTCCAATCAAGTATCACTCGGGGAAAGTGTTAGAAAATAGGTGGGCCTTTCAGATAGGTTTCAAAAACTTTTGACCCACTTGATGCAGGGATCAACTATCTAGAAGGCAACAAACCCAATCCAGGATGTAATCTCTCAAACTCATAAACCATGTACAGCAACATAACCTATCTAGAAGATAGAAAATAGCACATTAACATGCAACCACGAAATCTACAGCATACAAGGATGTAGATATACCTTTGGAGCTTTGTTGTGCTCTAATGGAGAATTTGAGTTCTTTCTTTGATGATGAACACCTTCACTAATCAAATCAGAATCTCCAACACCCTTTGATCTTTCACGCTATGTCCCATTTCAGATTGTCTTTTCTCAAGAAGGTGGTGGGATCTCCAAGAGAAAAACCCTAAAGGAAACTAGAAGAGAAACTAGAAGAGGGAGAGGAAGAGAGGAGTACAACTCTTGCACAATTAAATTGGTTGGGCATGAATCCCCATATGGAGCAACATTAGGGTCGTCCAAAACACTCTCCTCTTCTCCTTTTTAAAGCATTAAAGCCACCTCCTCTTACTAATTGAAATAGAAGTCTTACTTCCACTACAATTAGTTGCTTACTAAATCACAATTAGAAGTCTTACTTCAAATATGATTAGTAACTTCCTCTTTTACTAATTAAAATAGAAGTCTCACTTCCATTAATAATTAGTAACTTACTATTACCACTATTAGAAGTCTCACTTCAAATAGAAATAGTAACTTTCTATTTCCTTTTAGAGTTCTACTATAATTAGTATCTTTCTAATATATTGGGCTAGCGTGGGGACCACTAGGGATTCCTTAGAAAGTTGGCTCCAACTGGGACACGCGACCCCACATCTCATGTGCAATCCGGGCCCACAGTTAATTGCAAATAACTCCACTATATAAATGCAATTGCACTCCAGTCTAAGGAATATATTTCAATGAAGACCCTAAACTTCCCAATTACCACAAGTAGGCCCCTCTATCATTATCCATGGATCAATTGGAATAAATCTGTCTCATCTAATATTAGATCCACATCTTATTATCCTTGAGCCCCAATTAATTATAGTAATCATTTAGTACCGATCCAATTAACTCTTAATCGAAATGGGTGCGCACTTACCAATGATAAATCCATTAATTGGCACAAGAGGATAATGAAGATAGATTCCATCTTGATCATTGCATGTTCCCACAGTCCTACTACCATGTACCCAAGACACCGAGGTGTTGACCTACAGTTGGCCTCACTCATTGGTGACTCAAAGCAAATGAATAGACAGAAACTTGAGTTCATCAATATCTCAGGATTGAGAGCCTATTGCTAGGGAATTATGAGAGCAATCCTTAAATCGAGACAGTATTTGATAAGATGCTTCTCATGGTCCTTCAATACATCCAATGTACCATCACCGTGATTCAGAATCTTATATTCTGATGATCGAGACAAATCACACTATCTCATAGTGATCAAAGTGCCGCAACCTTGTCAGATGAGATGCCCAATCTCATCACTGATTGTGAAGATATTTTAAGTATAAGATTTGTGACACATATCTCCCATATGTGGATCTCATCCATATACATATATCACATCTAATATACTAATGGGACCCGGTTCATCTCATGAACCATTATGTCATATATATTGCTCATGTGCATTAAGTAATAAATCACCATTCATCTCATGAAAGGAAAGCATGATTATATTGATAAATAAAGAAATTAATCAATCTATTCATCATATACTGGTATTGAGACAATAAAACTAACAGAAAGCATATGTAGCGGCCGATGCCTTGAGCAGGAAATCAGTGGGTATGGCAAATCTAAGTGGTACTTGTATCTTTGAGCAATTTGAAGAGTTGAGTATAGACCTGCAACCACTAAGGAAGGGTATTTTGTTAGCTAACATGACAGTGTCAGAGCCTTCCTTTATTCAGAAGATCAGGGATAGTCAGTTGCAAGATCCAAAGTTGGCCAAGATTTCAAAACATATAGTAGAACGTCTTGACTTCCGTATTGTTGATGGAGTTTTGTACTACCGTGACCGTCTATGCGTGCCTAACATTGAAGATTTGAGGAATGATATCATGATCGAAGCTCACAGCATGAAGTATTCTATGCATCCATGCAGCACAAAGCTATATCAGAATTTGAATGGCAGATTTTGGTGGAACAATATGAAGAGAGAGATTGCAGCATTTGTCTCCCGTTGTATGACTTATCAATTGATAAAGGCAGAACATCAGAGGCCTCCAGGTTTGTTACAGCCGTTAGATATTCCAGAATGGAAATGGGAGCACATTACCATGGATTTTATTTTGGGACTACCGAGGACCAGCAGAGGCAATAATGCAATATGGGTCATTGTGGACCGACTCACCAAATCAGCTCATTTCATTCCTATGAGGACAAGGAAGAAGATGCACATGCTACCCTTGGCAGAGTTATTTGTCAGCGAGATTGTCAGCCGACATGGACAGCCAGTTTCTATCACATCTGACAGAGACAGTAGATTTGTTTCGAGATTTTGGAAGACACTACATGAGTCTATGGGTACGAAACTACAACTCAACACGGCTTATCACCCTCAAACAGATGGTCAGTCAGAGAGGACTATTCAAACTCTTGAGGATATGCTCCGTGCTTGTGTGTTAGACTTCAAGACTCAATGGGATGAAGCGTTACCGATATGTAAGTTCGCCTACAACAACAGTTACCATTCGAGCATTGGAATGGCGCCTTTTGAGGCTTTGTATGGCAGGAGGTGTAGGACACCTGTATGTTGGGAAGAGGTCAGAATTCGCAGTTTCCACGGGCCAACCATAGTGAGTGAAACCAGCGACAAAGTCAAGCTAATCCATGAACGTCTAAAAGTAGCCCGAAGTAGACAGAAAAGCTATGCAGACTCTCACATAAGGGACTTACAGTTCAAAGAAGGGGACAAGGTTTTCTTAAAAGTGTCACCTACTAGGGGAACTTTGAGATTTGAGCAAAAAGGCAAGTTATCGAGGAGATACATTGGGACGTTTGATATCATGAGCAAGATTAGTGAAGTGGCTTATCGATTATCCTTACCACTCGAACTCTCCGGCGTACACAACGTTTTCCATGTATCTATGTTGAAGAAGTACGTCCCCGACCCATCGCATGTACTCCGGCATGAACCTTTGGAAATCAAAGAAGATGCTACATATGTAGAAAAACCTGTTCGGATCATTGATACGAAGGAACAAGAGTTGAGGACACAGACTATTCAGTGGGTAAAGGTGCTTTGGGAAAATCATGGACCGGAAGAGGCAACATGGGAACTACGAGATCAAGTACAAAAGAAGTATCCACATCTACTACCTAAGGGAGTTTTATGTTTCATTTGGTGGACCAAATGGCCTAAGGGGTGGAGGATGTAAGACCCCGACCCGAGTGATCTCGATTAGCGTTAATTAAGTTGTGTTTTAGTTCTAAGCGTGATTAGTAGATTTTGGTTAAGTTAGGATTTGAATAGCTTTTGTTATAGCTTTGAGGAGTTTTGAGTGCTTTCGTGATTAATGGGACCCTTTGGGGGTTCTTTTAGTGACTTTGCATGTGATTGAGGGATTTCCCGAGATTCTTATGATTTTGTGTTTTCATCCCGTTCTACTTATCTCGTTATTCTCTACAACTTTTATGTTGATCCTGTGCCTGTTCGAGACCCCGAAACCCAACTTTCCTAGCAGTGAGGAAAAAACAGTCTTTTACATCAAAATCTAGACACAATTTTCAATATCCCCGAAACCTGCAAAACATATACTTTTTGAAAACTAGATATTTCAGTGATCGTTTTTCCCTTCTTTGTTAAATTCATTAGAAGTCCCGAAAACCACGTTTTGAACCCCACAAGTATTTCTAGTGGTGGAGCCCATCTCTATTGCTATAAAAAGGAAACTCATTCCACTTTTCACCCTTCTTGGCTCAAAAACGTGGGAGTGGTGTTTGGGAGCTGTCTAGTGTTTTTTCTTGCCATTCCTTCTCCTTCTTCTTGCTCTCCCATCTCCCAATCTCCTTCGGACCTTTGCAAATGGGAAAATGCATGTTATCTTCTTCTCTCTCTCTTTGAGAGCTCTCTAGCTACACCACTAGTGGAGGAAGTCACCCATCCAAAGATCCTCTTTGAGCCGTTCTTGTTTTTTTGATGACTCTACAAGTAAGTTCCTCCTTCAATCTCTTACACTTGTGTTCTCCTAACCTTAGAGGAGCTCCATTTTTATTATTGCAAGCTTCTTCTTCTTCATTCTTGTTTTAACTCTTTTAGAGTTTGTTTTGGGGGTTTTGCTTGTAGTTTGGACCTTTGACTTGGAAAGCTTGTTTAGAGCTTGGATTGCTTGTTAGAGACTGTAAGGCAAGTGGTTGAAATTATAGTTTGAGCATTTAATGGTTTTATGAAGAATGTATTGATTTTGTTATTCATGTTCATATTTATTAGCTTGCATTGATTTGAAGTAAATGCTCATTAAAGAGTTTTGCTAACTCATTTATTGTCTTGGAAATGTGATAGATAACCCTTCTTTTATCTCTTGATTATAGCTCAAATGAATCTCTATGGTTATGAGTTTCTTCTCTCTTTGGTGATTGAATGTGAAAGGATGGAGGTGTTGGGTTGGATGTTTGTGGAATTTGGAGTTGTGGATGTTAGATAGTATGGTCTCAATACCAGTATATGATGAATAGATTGATTAATTTCTTTATTTATCAATATAATCATGATTTCCTTTAATGAGATGAATGGTGATTTATTACTTAATGCACATGACCAATATATATGACACAATGGTTCATGAGATGAACCGGGTCCCATTAGTATATTAGATGTGATATATGTATATGGATGAGATCCACATACGGGAGATATGTGTCACAAATCTTATACTTAAAATATCTTCACAATCAGTGATGAGATTGGGCATCTCATCTGACAAGGTTGCAGCACTTTGATCACTATGAGATAGTGTGATTTGTCTCGATCATCAGAATGTAAGATTATGGATCATAGTGCTGGTACATTGGATGTATTGAAGGACCATGAGAAGCACCTTATCAAATACTGTCTCGATTTAAGGACTGCTCTCATAATTCCCTAGCAATAGGCTCTCAATCCTGAGACATTGATGAACTCAAGTTTTTGTTTATTCATTTGCTTTGAGTCACCAATGAGTGAGGCCAACTGTAGGTCAACACCTCGGTATCTTGGGTACGTGGTAGTAGGATTGTGGGAACATGCAATGATCAAGATGGAATTTATCTTCATTATCCCCTTATGCCAATTAATGGATTTATCATTGGTAAGTGCACACCCATTCCGATTAAGAGTTAATTGGATCTGTACTAAATGATGACTATAATTAATTGGGGCTCAAGGATAATAAGATGTGGATCTAATATTGGATGAGACAGATTTATTCCAATTGATCCATGGATAATGATAGAGGGGCCTACTTGTGGTAATTGGGAAGTTTAGGGTCTTCATTGAAATATATTCCTAAGACTGGAGTGCAATTGCATTTATATAGTGGAGTTATTTGCAATTAACTGTGGGCCCGGATTGCACATGAGATGTGGGGTCGCGTGTCCCAGTCAGAGCCAACTTTCTAAGGAATCCCTAATGGTCCCCACGCTAGCCCAATATATTAGAAAGATACTAATTATAGTAGAACTCTAAAAGGAAATAGAAAGTTACTATTTCTATTTGAAGTGAGACTTCTAATAGTGGCAATAGTAAGTTACTAATTATTAATGGAAGTGAGACTTCTATTTTAATTAGTAAAAGAGGAAGTTACTAATCATATTTGAAGTAAGACTTCTAATTGTGATTTAGTAAGCAACTAATTGTAGTGGAAGTAAGACTTCTATTTCAATTAGTAAGAGGAGGTGGCTTTAATGCTTTAAAAGGAGAAGAGGAGAGTGTTTTGGACAACCCTAATGTTGCTCCATATGGGGACTCACGCCCAGCCCATTTAAGTGTGCAAGAGTTGCACTCCTCTCTTCCTCTCCCTCTTCTAGTTCTCTTCTAGTTTCCTTTAGGGTTTTTCTCTTGGAGATCCCACCATCTTCTTGAGAAAAGAGAATCTGATACGGGACATAGCGTGGAAGATCAAAGGGTGTTGGAGATCTTAATTTGATTAGTGAAGGTGTTCATCATCAAAGAAAGAGATCAACTTCTCCATTAGAGCACGACAAAGCTCCAAAGGTATAATCTACATCCTTGTATGTTGTGGATTTCGTGGTTGCTTGTTTATGTGTTATTTTCTATCTTCTAGATAGGTTTTATTGTTGTACATGGTTTATGAGTTTGAGGGATTGCATCCTGAATTGGGTTTGTTGCCTTCTAGATAGTTGATCCCTGCATCAAGTGAGCCAAAAGTTTTTGAAACCTATCTGAATGCCCCACCTAGTTTCCAACAATTGGTATCAGAGCCATAACTCATCTCTAATCATGTTAGATCAGCAAGCTTGCTCCAATCTTTGCATGAGATGCGAAGAAGATGAAGCAAGGGCTATGTAAGGATCAGTTATGATTGGGTTTGTTTACTTTATGTAGTAAATCCATGTTTGGATAGTCACAAAAGGGTTTAATTATGATGGAAGGATGGTAGGATGCCAATGAGAGCCTTCAAAAGTGTTTTGGAGGTGTTTGGACTCGAGTTAGAAAAACCCAAATTTCTGCCTTCGTCAGGCGGGTCGACCTGGCCTCGTGCTCGGTCGACCGGGTGCCTATAGGATCGACCACCGCCGAGGGACACCCCCGGACCCCCTCTGCGACCCCGGAAATTTGTGCCTCGAGCACTCCCGTCCCATTCCTTTACATATGTGCACTCGATATGTTTTATACATGTCTGATTTGTAATTTGACCTATGAGTCGGCACCACTAAGCTTGGATTACCTTGCCGGTTTGATCCACCGACTTGGAGATCCCCTCCCGTCCCGCCAGCTGCAGTTTGGATCCCGATGCCCGGTTTGTTACTGTGGTCCCGTCCCGATACCCAGTTCGCTACCGTGGTCCCGTCCCATATATTTATACTATATATATATATGTTCGTTGTCTCTCCTCACCTCGTGTGACTAAGATCGACGCCCCGATATGCTCTTGTCACTTCGGTGATAGAGGGCTTAGCTCCGTGTGGTTGTTATCTTGCTTATTTCCCGATTCCTTGGTTACCTTTACATGTTTTACAATGCATACTCGTGTTTGAATAAATGGTTTATCTCTTTTTGTGGAAATTGTTATTTAAATAGGTTTAAATGCTTTTGAAGGTAAATTCGTTTATCATTTTGCTGTTGTGTTCTTTCACCCGTTTGTCAAACCGTCGTGTTTGACCCACTCTTTGGTACTCAGGTCCAGACGTCGTGTTTCCTGAGGCGGAGCCTGAGGAGGCGATCGGAGAACCGCAGCACTTAGTTGAGTGGCACGCCGATGATGTCGTTTAGACATTCGGTTGTCTCGAGATGCGATTCATTTTGAGAGTTTCTGGATAACTCATTCTTTTGGTATTATACTTTGAGATGTATTGGCCTTTTTTGGCCTCTATTTTTGGGGAATGTATTAAATGATCTTTTGTATTAACTTTACCTTTACTTTGGGAAACATGCTAATAATCATTGCTCATTCTGATACAGTATTATACTTGTTTTATTGTCTTTATGACTAGAGATGGTTTGAATATTTGATTTGCTATACGCTTCCGCACTTAAACAAATGTTACATTGATGTGATATCCTCACCGCGGACACTTGTGGGAAATTAAATAAAGGTGTGTATCTTATCACCACACTCATCACATTAATACACCATCAATTAGTCTCGATCCCGGATCAGTCCCGCTGACCCGGTCCGAGGTCACGACAAAACTCAAATAATTTTGACAGAAATTCATATAAATTTGTTAAAAACTCAGATAAACTTGATAAAAACTTAGATAAATTTCACAAAAACTCAGATAAGTTTCATACAAACGCATATATTTGTCAAAAACGATATAATAGCCATGTTGCCTTCCTTCTCTGACGAAGGCGCAACACCATCGACTCAAATAGATTTGCAAAAAACTCAGATTAATGTTTCAAAAACTCAAATAAATTTATCAAACACTCAGCGAAGGCCGATGGTTGGTGAGTGCTGCAGCGATCTCTCCAGTCTTCTTCCTTGGTCATGTCGTAATGGAATTTCGCATTCCTGGACCCTCTCACCCTCCTGGAAAATATTCTGATGAACGTCTTCCATCTTGGCCCACCACGACCTTCGACCACTCCACCCTCAGAAACGCGCTTAGGCCCCTGCCCACCATCCATCTCCCATCTTAGCTGTTCATATCTAGTCCTTCCATCTAGATGATTTGGATCCCGATCTGATGGGTGCGGATCTAAAGGTTGGAATCCAGAAGCAGCATCGTCTGTTATTCTCGAAAAACATGTTTGTTGCGGCATCATCATCTGGTAATTCTTCCACTACATGTGTTGTTGTTGATATTGTTTTGTTAGCGAAATCCAAAGAATCGTCGGATCTCGTCCCCATCAGATAGATCTTGAATCCTTTTAAGTATGGATGAGAGAGAAGGGGATTTTGATTCGGAATTGGAGTTGATTTCCAGGTCCTCATCATCACAGGGTGTGTTAGTGACGTGATGGGGTCCCTATTTTACATCCTCCACGGCATGGGTCTCCTCAAGATCTCCGAGCAGGATGAGATGGCAAGCATGGATTTCACGGGGCATGGTGGGTTTGGCTATGTGCACGTTAATAAGGACAACAGTCTGTGGTGGAGGGAAGATTTGAAATTTTAAATCTCAAAATTTATGCCTAAAACGATTGAAAGGGCAAATTTGTCCTAAAAAATGAAATCGTGTGGATATAGGGACCTCTGGCAGCAAACAATCTAGCTGCTTGGACTAGAGACCTTAAAAAGAATTTGCCTGGACTGAAGGCTGGATAGATTCAATTCTAGGGACCTTTCGCTAATTATCTCAAATAACAAAACCTTCTAGAGTTTTTCTTCAGCACAACCTCTTAATGATAGTTCTAGAAAACAATGAATCTTTCTTAGGGTTTTCTCACCTCAGAACAAGAGAGAGCAACTTGTTGTCTTTTTTAGGATTGAGAGAATCACCCTTTTAATAGCCCAAAACTCGTGTAAGAGTATTCTAATAATAAACCGACCAGAATAGTGATCACAATGGAAATAGAAGTCTTTGCTCCAGGCACTTTCGCTCTAGCAAGCCAGATCCTCTCTATAGCGAGCTTATGTTTTGAAAAATGACTTTCTTGCTCCAAAACACTTCAGTTTTCGCTTCGGGTTTTTCGATGACTCAACCATAGTCCATTATAAAAGAAATAAAATACAAAATTACAACTCAAATGGACCTAAAGTTTTTGTCTAACATATGAATAATCAACACATTGAAATCCTAATACAACCTCATATCTTACCCAGCCACCTAGGTTCGATCCTTACGTATGTTGCTCTCTTTCCACATGTGTGGGTTCCTTTTTCCTTGTGTGTGGACTTTCTTCCTTTCTACTCGAGCTCTCTTTTCATGTGTGGACTTTCTTCCTACTGATGATGTCTGCTATCTTTCCACATGTGTAGACTATTTTCCCGCATTGCTGTCTCTCTTCCCATATGTGCCAACTTTTTAACGGGTAATTGAATTGTTCAATATTTTAGAGTTGGATTTTTATTTTGTTAAATTGCTACACATGTGACCTATTCTCTATAGTTGAAGAAAATGCAACATTCTAAGTTCGGATAAGCCTTGTGCGGCCCAGACGCTTCATTATTTTATACCTTATTGGAATTACCAATAAAAACTTGCATCGGTTAGTTTAAGAAGACAGTTAGTTACAGTGTTAAAAGAAAAAAGAAATCAAAATAAGGAAAAAATTTAAACCCTAAACCCTAATGCCTGACTCTTGAAGGTAAGGTACGAGTTGAGCTACTGTAGGCTTGTCGAAGGCTTTGGTGGTGCCTTGGCCCAACTTCCAAATGTAAGAGTAAGGCAACTGCAGACTCTTGCTCAGCCAGAGTCTAGTCCCTTGACAACCCCATTATGTCATAGTGTTGTGATAGGTTTATAGTTCTTGTTAGAATGATGGAATAAAATTTCAAAATTTTGTTGATTTTCACAAAAAGGCTTTTGCTCTTGAGAGAACATTTGTCATGTAGGGAGATTCGTGAGAACTTCCAACAAACCCACCTTATGATCATCTGAGATGTCACACAAAAAGGACCCCTAATAATTATGGACTTGGGGGGTTGTTGTCCGGGGCGGACTCGGGAATTCCTTGGGATGGCCATTATGTATGGAAAAAAAAATTTGGTGGCCACTCGGGAATTCTTCATGATGTCTTTTTCAAAGTATATATAGGGGCTTTTTTGAAAGTTTGGGGGTGGTCACTCAGGAATTCTTCATGATGTCTTTTTCAAAGTATATAGGGGCTTTTTTCTAAGTTTGGGGGGGCGGGGCGGGGGGGCGGGGGCGGGGGGCGTTTACCATGCCCCAATGGTTTCGTCACTGGTTGTTGTCCACCACATGGATTGGATTAGTCCATTGAATTGAGAGTAATTTTGTTTAAATATAAAATCGTTAAAGTTGTAGGTCACGGATCAAGGGATTGATCCTAAATCTGATATCTAGGGCTTACTGAGATGGATCTTTCTGTCCCGTTGGCCCTGTGATCAATAGAGCCCCATTCAGCTTCCTTTTATGGTAAAAACCCCTCTAAGAAATGTCATTTTATTTTGTTTTTATCTATTTTTAGATCCATTTCACGATAATATGTTATCATAGAATAGAATGGATTTCAAAAAGAACTCCTAATTTTTATGATTTTTTCAATTGAAATTAGGGCTACCTTATGCACCTATTAAAAATAAAACAAAAAGTACCACAAAAGTGAAACTTATCAAAGATCGAATCGTGGGTACAGAGTAGAAATGACTCTCAAATGCTCGAACCTATTTTAGATATTTAGAGAAATAGAAGTAGAAAATTGAGATGCCAAAAAGGGGTATGACTGTTGGCTAATAGATTCCAACTGAAATAAACAGGGATAGCTACCACATATGTGGAAGAGATTATACCACCAATTGGGCCTGGGAGTAGACACAACAAGGGATCCGAACTCGTCGGCCTGGGAGTGTCCAGATCCTTCGTTTTCAACGCGCACGCACCTGTCAAACTCGTGGAACGTTCCATACGCTGGATATTCTAAGCATCTGCATCTTCCTTCCCCCATTCAAAATTCGAACAAAGTTGACGTTGGCCCGAGACACTGTTCCACAATCTAGATCCCACCATCTAACCCGACTCGGCAATGTATCCGGATGCTCTCGGCCCTTACTTTGACAATATCTAATCCTTTCAAATTTGTGTGGGGTCGTTTTGTAATCACGGATTTATGTGGGGACATTTTCCGACTTTAGACTATCCTTAGTCTCGGTGTTGTCCAAGTTCGACAGTAGCACCATCTCGGGGGGAGCGTGGAGCCCATCTCGGTGGCTACGTTCATGAGTATCCACCTCGGTCTCAGCCTTAAACCCGATTTCAGCCTCCTGTCACTCAGCCATAAATGCGTCGCCGTGACGGAGACGGCGAACTGACAAATAGAGTGGGCGCCGGACCTAGATAAGTGCACAGGTATAGGGAGATGGTCCGATGGGACGTTCCCCTTTTACCTACCCCCACTCAGGAAAGAAAGGTACATGCTGATGGGACTTCCATCTCTCCCTGAGGGGTCCAGTCCGATGATGACTCTCACGTCTATATAATGCATGAAGGAGAGCTGTAAGAGGTACGCAACAAGTCCGTCCCCCCCATATTGCTCATTCTCCATCTTTCTCAGTTATCACACTAACTTAAGCATCGGAGGGGCTCTGACTTTTGTTCTCCCTTTCAGGTTACCGGAGGCCCAATCATTTCCCCTTATCATCCCAAGATCATCAAATCAAGAGTTCAACCCTCTTCTAACCAAGTCCGTAATTTTTAGGCACTTACAAAATTCATAGTAAAAATAAAGTAAAATAAAATTTAATTTTACCGTCAGTTTGATGATCAGATCACAGGTTTCACACTGCAATTTCAAATTCGATTGAATTACATCCGTTCTTGGGGCCCACTTTTTTATGGATTTACAGTGATGGACCCATGAGTCCCGACCCGGAATCGGTAGTTTAACGGGAAAATAATATTCCGTCTAGGTCCTGCACGAACCGCAACGCCTTCTTCCCCAAGATAACGGAAGTGGAACCTGCCGAGAATATCCATCGGCATATCCGTATACCCGAAAAAACAAATATTCCACTTTCATGTTCCAACGTTCCAACTCATCTTCTAGCGCGTTGGGTTCCGGTTATTTTACCTCCATAAAAAGCCCCCACTCAGCAAACCCCACATTCCTCGCATCGCTCAAAAAAAAAAAAAAAAAAAGAAAAAAAACTAGCAACATCCCAGCCGCACATCTCCCATCCAATGGCTCTCAAAACCGCCCACGTGTCCGATGTCCCCTCCCTCGATCACGTCCGAGACAACTCCGGCCTGGCCATCTCCTCCGCTACATTCTCCAACAATGGTAAGAGCAAGGAAGGACTTCTGTTTAACAGCCGTTCATTTTTTTTTTTTGGATTGAATTCCGTCTGATTCTCATGAGTTTCTGGTTTCAGGTTGTGACGGCGTTAAAGCGCCGTTCAAACCGCAGAAATTTCTGGTGGTTGGGCATAGGGGCAGTGGAATGAACATGGATTTGAGAATGAAGGCGATCAAGGAGAACTCGATTCTTTCCTTCAATGAGGCTGGGAAATCCGGCGTTGATTTCGTCGAGTTTGACGTTCAGGTTTGTGACGGCGTTACTCTCTCCATTAGCTTTTTCCGGTTTTTTAGCCGTTGAAGTAGTTTGATTGATGATATCTCTCTTTTGAGGAAGGGGTAGATTAAGATACGAGTGGGGATCACAAGAAACTATACTCCTTTGGTGTGTCAGATCTTTTCGGCCGTTGGATCAAGTTGGAGTTTTCTTGAGTTTATGATGTCGAATGATTGTAAACTTTAGATTGGGTTCCTCTGGGGGCGTTTGGGACACATGATATGTATATTGCAACTTGAGGGACTAAGATTTCGGGTGCTCTTGTGGTTTTTGATATAATGGTCCTTTCCCTTGGTTTTTTCTGATTGTTGATCGAGTCGCCGAGTTTCAACGTCACGTGCTCTCTATTGCCCGAACGTGGCGACTGTGTGTGATGTGCTTTCTATTTCTTGGTAAAAGAGTGTGCGCTGTTGTGCGTGTCTAAATAATCCCGAACATGGCGATTGTGTGTGATGTGATTTCTATTTCTTGGTAAAAGAGTGTGTGCTGTTGTGCGTGCCTAAATAATTAATGGACTTGTGATTGTATGTACTTGTGATTGAATGCATGAATTTTGAAGGCCCTAGCTGCTCACAAAGGGTAGGAGAGAGAAATAGAGTTTGGGGTATATATATGCGTACCTCTTCTGAATTAGCTCTTTTTATATATATATATATATATATATATAGGCCGGGAGTCCTATGACTCTTGTCCTGGTTCATTAATGGTAAAGTCTCATCAAGCCTTACCCTGAGTTCTTAATGGTAGAGTTCCATCGGATCTTATTCTGAATTCTTAATGGTAGAGTTCCATCGGACTTTATCCTGATTTCAAGGAAGCTGTGGATCCCGCTCTTTCGGGGATTATGTATGTAACTACCGGGTAAGGATAACTTTTTATCTCTATTCGATGTCTGTCCTTGTCTCTTAACACGTTTTGTAATGTGGTTGAGTCTTTATAGAGGTACAGTTATAACTGATCAAGAGTCGGTGCTTGTCTCAGTTAACAGAACCGAACTGAAGATGGTATCGAGGTCAGGTATGACCTTAATATAGAAGCACTCTGGCACTATTGTCGAGATGCATAAAACCGAGACCAAGACATGCCGGGCCAATACTTTTACCGAAACTAGGACAATCTCGGTATCTTGAAAAAATGTCCCACACAGCTGCTATAATTGGCATCAACGGGATTTCATACGCCCTTGTTTTTTAGTAGAATTTTTGTCAGGAATTCACCGTGTCCAGGAATTTCTGGACATGATGTGACAGACCGTCTCTTGGAATTTATGAATTTCATATTTCTTTATTAGCATTTCCAGATTCTAACTAAATAAAATGTCTCTTTTGACCTTTGGAAATCCAGGAATTTCACTCCCTATGCATTTTGGTGGAATTCCTGAATGCTCAAGCCCAAAAAAGCATCCACGAATTCCACTTTGTTTGGAAATTTAGGAATTCCCCGTACAGAAATTCCTGGAATCCCATCAAAGAAACGGGCCCATAGAGTAGGGAGGGGATCCTATGACAGATTTGACCCATGGTGAGCATAGTTGGACTTATACCTATGGGTAACGAAACTATGTGGTTGGATCTATTTCTATCAGCTACATAACTGCGGGCTCAAATTTCACTAGGTCTGATTTCATGTTAAATGGCGTTAATGCCCATCAAAAGATTTCATGCTTGTAGCGAATGAATGATTTGGAAATCGGAGCCACTTGGATGTCTCCGAATTTTACTTCAATAAATTGGCCCCTCAATGTGTAATGGATGCCCCAAGTTTTTTACTCTTGAGGTGAGGGTGTTCATTTTGACGGGTGTGGATTTCATCCAACTGGTAGAGTTCCATTAGTAGGAATTCTCAATATTATTATGTCAACATGTGGTTGGGCCTCCTCTTAGGTTAAGGTTTAGTATTCTATTCTCCAATCAAAATTAGTTTTAATAGTCATTTTGTTGTATGGCCTAGCTACATGAAGAATGGTTCAAGCATATGAGGTCAGGCTGGGGAGTTCGGATCATGTTGTTTGGATGGTTGGGATTAAAATCCTTCAACTCGAGCGGGAGATGAAAAGGCCTTGCAAGACAATGTGCCAAAGAGAATATTCAAGACAGTATAGTAAATTTGTCAACGAAATAAAGTGATGAAAAACTCTAGGACTTTATCCTATTTTTGGTTCAAAGGGTTTTGTTTTTACCTTTCTTATTGACATTATGAATGCTGCGAATTATGGATATTTCAAAGTAATGATTGGTTCATTTTTTTTTTTTTTTTTCCTTTACTATTTTTTGCTCTTTTTTCCTTTTGAACATTTGGGTGTGAGTAGAAGCTTAGAGGAAGCTCTGAAACATGTGTGTAGGTGACAAAAGATGACTACCCAATTATTTTCCACGACGATTTCATTCTCACCGAAGAAGATGTAAGATTCTCTTCTCTTTTCTTTATTCTCCACTGCTAGCAGGGATCTGCATTTTTTCTTTCCAATTCTCTTATTTCAAGTGCTTGTTTGAATTAATGTAAACCCAAATGTGCTTAACACCAAAAATTCCTACTTGACTAGGCAAGTGTTGCTTGATGTGGTCAATGATCAGGCACCTTTGTTACAAGGACTCGGAAACACCCTTTATAAGTAATGGTCTTTCCTACTTTTAAATGTTTCCAAACTGTAGGGCCTACTTCCTTGAATCCAAACTGTTGGATGAATTGGAGGCATTATGAAATATCACTTGATCCAAGTCACAGTTTCCATACAATGGTGAGCATTAATCTGATGAGCATGATATGCAGCCACAGTACCATTCAATGGGAAGACTTTGCTCCAGTGTCTTAAATCAAGCAAAATGGGACTCACAGTGGACTCTCCTATCAAAAAGTGTCAAATTGATTGTTTAGAGTGATAGAGACCATTGATTAGATGGGTCCCATTTCACATCTAAGCTTGCCTCAGCCTTCAATCTATGCGATAATCCTAAAGCTTAAATCAATATCTGGCTAAGAAAATGATTTTAAAGAATTATAGCTAAGATCTACATTAAGTGAAGAAAGGCCCATCACCGAAAATTTCTGATTTGGGTTATTTTGAGAAAGTTTCATCTGCGTAAGGGTGGAATTTGATCAATGTTCCATTCCACAATGCTATGTGCAGACTAGGGTCGTGAGCTATATAAGATGGTCTCAGTTGTCCTGTATTTGTGTGGAAAATGTCCTTGAAAAGATGCCCTTGGATTGAATGCAATTTCTCTTTTCATATTCTTATACTTATGTGTTTTTGGCTTTGTATTTTTGTGGTTCCAATTTCCAGGGTTGTATATCAGAGAAGAGAGTTACAGAACTTTCCTTGAAGGAATTTCTCCACTATGGACCTCAAAGCGAACCTGGAAAGGTAAACCTCGGTTCCTTGGGTTGGTTATAGTGAAATTAAAACTAACCCTTTCTTCACTTTTTTCAGGAAGGGAAACCACTACTTAGAAAAGCTAAAGATGGTAAAATTAATAACTGGAACGTAGAACGAGATGACTCTCACTGTACATTACAGGAGGCCTTTCAGAAAGTTGACCCATCTCTGGGATTTAACATAGAACTTAAGTTTGACGACAACCTTAAATATCAGGATGAAGAGCTTGTGCATATTCTTCAAGTCATCTTGCAGGTACTTTTTTCTCTAAGTTCATGTGAGGCACAGTCAAATGGCTAAACATGTGAAATAGTTTGTGTTCCTTTCTCTTCGTATTTGTAGCAGGTGGTTTTTGAATATGCCAATGACAGACCCATCATCTTCTCAAGCTTCCAACCAGATGCGGTACGGGTGATCAGGAAATTGCAGGACATTTACCCTGTGAGGCTCTTACTTTGGCACTGCATTTATCAGTTGATAAGATATGATAGGTTGAGTCAATAATGGTACATCATATGGTGATACCAACAGATTCATGAAAACAAACTTTTAATAAAAATGGATGGTTTTTATTTCCTTGAAGATTGAGAGCTTAAAATTACGGTTGCTATGTGATTAGGCATGAAACTTTCCTAATCTGCTATTATTGTTTCAACCAGGTTTTCTTCCTCACAAATGGAGGATGTGAAGTTTACAGTGATGTGAGAAGGAATTCGTTGGATGAGGCTATTATGATCTGTTTGATGAATGGTTTGCAAGGGATTGTCTCAGAAGTCAGGGCCACTTTCAGAAATCCAGGAGCAATACCCAGAATCAAAGAAGCCAATCTCACCCTTCTAACCTATGGCCAACTGAAGTAAGTTTGCTGCTTCAATAATCATAGACGGCAACTTTGAATTTTGTTTTGCTTTTATTATTTAAACATTAATTTGTTTTCAGTGACATAAGAAGAAAGAGAAAATTCAAAAAAAAATTATTTTTTCAGTGACATAAGAAGAAAAATACAGCCCATACATAGTAGCTTGGTGTGGACTGATCTTATACGGTAAATCTGCAGGCTGATTCTGATAAAGGGCCGACAGCATTGGACAGATTCGTCCTAATTTCATTTCGGTCCTAATATAAGCTACTAATTCTCTTTGTAAGGACGAAAATTAGCCTCTGGCCCAGCCCAGTTGCAACATTTTGTTCCTTTGTGTTAAAATGTCAGCCAGCCCTGGCTTTGCCTTTTAACTATGATTCCAAGAATAGACCTGAGCGTTCAATAGACCAAAGAGCACTGCCACAAATATTGACGATCATTGCAATCTATAACAACGTTATAATCCTGATAACATAAAAAATGGCTAGAAAATGGTAATATTGCGACACAATCAAGAAAAGTGATAAAAATATAAAATATTAGAGAATTCTCTAAAAACATATTTTTTAAAAGTATTTATTTATTTTATTAATTTATCATCTTAAATAATTGACCTAGAGTCCGGATCCCCTATCCCATCTCTTACTGGCTTTCCCAGTAAAAGATGCCTGCAACTCCTCTATGTGGGGCCCATGTGATCATAACTCAAATCGTTCATTTTGAAATCCATTGCCTTTAGTGACGTATCTCAAATTTCAGTTCCATAGGAGTTTATTTCACTATTAGATTATGCATATGATTGATAACCAGATCGAGATATTTGATTAATAAAATTCTCCTATTCACATTATCAGTCATGTGCCCAGTCCTACAGTGGAATGATCTATTATTGAAGTCGAAGTCAAATTTGGGTATATGTTACTAGAGGGGATGAGATTCAAGATGAACAGTTATCATCACGTGGGGTGCCATAGTGAAGTTCTAAGCATCTGTTACCAGGAAGGCCTGCAACGGATGCAACAGGGGATTCAGATTCACAGGGCTTGACAACTTCTCAGACAAGTATCCAGTGCCTACAAGCCTGCTCTTGTTGGGCCTATCCATGCATGCATCTTACAATGGAATTTTGCATTCTTATGTTTCAATTTCAGTGATTATAATATTTTGTGATTCAGCAATGTGCCCGAGGCAGTCTACATGCAGCATCTGATGGGAATCGACGGTGTAATTGTCGATCAAGTCAAAGAGATTACAGAAGTGGTTTCTGAGTTCACCGGACCAGCTACGGAAGAAGAGGGACTTCCTGGACAGGCAACCACTAAGCCCAACTTCTCTCAGCGCGAACTCTCATTTTTGCTGAAGCTAATACCTGAGTTGATAAAGGTTTAAATGCTTTCACAGTTTACAAACCCAATCTCAGGGTCATAAAGGAACTCTGTATTTCCAATGCTAAGTTAAGAGGGTGTAGCTTTTCCATATGGGCTTGGTTGTATAGTAATCTATTCTGCAACTATCATTGGGTTTACATGGTGTCACAATTAATCAAAAGAAAAAAGAACAAAAGAATGTTAACACAAGCATTTTGTTGCCAGTTCTCTACTTCCACTCATCTTTATATATATATATAGAGGGTTGCTCCCCTACCCTGCAGTCTGCAGCCCTCCTTAATATCAGCTGCAGGCACATATGTGAACCGTGAACCATGAATCATGCCTTCACATGCCCTACACTGCTCCCCTCACATGCTTGCAGCTGATATTAAGGAGGGCTGCAGTGTAGGGGAACAACCCTCATATATATATATATATATATATATAAATGATCCATAAACACTATCAAACTAGAAAATAATAGCTGACTAGATGAACCCAATTCAGATTAACACTAGCTTTCCTAAAAGAAAAAACTTTTCCAGCCGATGGTGTACTTCCCAGCCACCTCATCAGACTGCAGGGGCTGAAATAAGTATTTGCACCGGTGAGATTCAAGAAACCCCTTAAATAATACCTTAGAAATCTCTATTTTATTAATTAATTTTCTAACTTGACCATTGTCCGCACCACCCAAATAAAAATCCTGAGTCCACATAAGAGGCTTAATGACAACACTACACCCATCTCATGGTTTAAAGAAACTCCTTAAATAATACCTTAGAAATCTCTATTTTATTATTTAATTTCTTAATTTGACCATTGCCCGCACCACCCATATGAAAATCCTGAGTCCACACCAGAGGCTTAGTGACAACACTACACCGATCTCATGGTTTAACACTAATGTACATGTATGCCATGCGTAGGATGTTCGAGAAGGGGTGTGGTTTGATCATAGTGGTGGGTCAATCATTGTATTGTGAGCATGTTAATGTTTGGATTTGGAGATTCCTTGATTAATCAGGAATTTGTCTGTGTTACCGTGTACCATCTAGAAATCTGTGATGGGCATATAAGTACTTCACGGTTACTGTTTATCATTATATGGAAATTGAAACATCTTAGCCCATACACAAGTCCTCGACAAATATCTGCACAATTATAGTACGACCACAATTGTAGTATGACCACAATAGATATTTGATAAGTACATAAAATTGTAGCTTTCATTCATCATTTTATGATTTCATGCATTTGTGCATCAAAGTTGGAATCTTAGTCAAATTTGGTCAAAATTCATTACATTGAATGACTTTTGTGAAATTAGGGATTTTCATCACATTCATCACCCAAAAATTAGTGTTTTTTAGCTTCACTAATGCATACCTGCTAATTTTGACACTGTGTTATTTTTGGAAAGTTAAATATTTTTAGTGCATTAAGTAGGCATGTAGGGTCTCATGCATAGTCAATCTCGATTCTTCACACTTGATTATTATTGACATTATTTAATTTTATTTATGTAGGAGAAATCAAGAGTGGGACCTGCACTTGTGAAACTTGAAGAGAGATCAAAGGCGGGTCGCGCGCCCTTCATAAAAGAAAAAGAAAATTGGAAACTTTGCAAGGAGAGTTGACTAGTCAAAGTTACAAGTGAGGAAGCATGTCAAATATGGGAAGATAATCAAATAAGAAAGCAAATAAAGAGTCCAAACATATCTTGAACGTCCAACATGGGTCCCACACACCCCATTGCATGAAATAGAAGTTCCCTTAATTGCACAATTATTCTCGGATTTTTTAGGGGCAACAATTGAAATGGTCATAACTTTCAACTTGAGTGTCGGATTAGTGCAATCTACATACCGTTAGAAAGATCTTTTCGAGTAGATATCCGTGGAGCCTAAGATTTCATAAATCAGAGCTATATTGAGGGAGATATGACCTCCGGAAGTTAGCTATTATAATTCTATGCGGGAATTACAAAAAGTTTTCAAAATTGGCAACTTGAGAGATGTTTGAGGAGTTCAATTTGGCAAGACTTAGAGTCCAAGAGACCACACTCAGTAATAAATCCTCTTCAATTCAAATTCTTTCCAAGTGTGAAGCCTAGCTTGAGACCTAAACAAGAAATCTTTACCAATAAGGAAACAAGTCCTAAAAGAGAGGAGATTCTTTGCTAAAAAGGAGGCATCAACATCTATAAAGTGATTCTCCACCAAGCATCTCAACAGAGCCCTCTCTTATATTCCTTTCTTTCTCTCTTCCTTTCTTCTTTTCCATTAGTTTATTTTTATTTTTGGTAGCCTTGGGCCATGTCCAAGGATTTATTTTTTAAGGAGAAGTTGTAAAGATGCAATTTTTAATGATAAATCAAGAAGCATTCTTTACAATGGCGGGCTAATTTTCTTGATTAGAGTTATGGATGAAAGTAAGTAATTGTCTTTTTATTTGTTTAGTAATTCTAATTTGTGTTCCATGATTATGTGCTTAATGATTAATAGGCTTGTCTTTGTGCCCTAGGCAAATCTCTATTTTTATTTCTAAAAATAAAAATAAGTTTTTGACTACTCATGCTTAGGTTTGATAGGTCATGCTTAGGATTTAGATATTTTGATGGTTTATGCTTACTTTTGATGGGTGGTGTTTAAATTATTTTTATTTTTTTATGAGATGAAGGAAGTATTGAGTTTTGAATTTTTTTATGATTAAAAAGGGATTTTAAAATTTAATTTTTTCAAATTAAAAACATTGATTTGTTTTTTATTTGAAGTAAAAATTGGAACAAGTTAGAGTTACTTGATAAATAATTGGTGGATGCTTATTGGATTCTTATGCTCTAATCACCTTCTTTAATTGGTAGATTTCGAATTTCTAAATTAGTTGCTTATTTTTATATCTAAAAACTCAAAACTTTTCTTAATTGTTAGTTAATTAGTTTTCTTAATTTAAAAGTTTCTTTAATTAGCTCTATGTGGGTTCGATCCGTTCTTGCCACTGTCTCATCTAGACACCCGTGCACTTGCGGTATTTTATGACAGATAAATATCACATCAATATTGTTTTGTTCAGCCGGAACCCCATCATACATTGTGGTTCACCTTGATCATGATCGGATCTATCCATGACCTATTTTGATTCAAATCACTTAGATTTGAGCCAGGTTGTGTTTGAAACCAAGTGGCATTGATATCCTCATTTAACTCAACTGTTTTATTATATGGCCCACCAAAATTATTGATGATTATAACTCTTCATAAGCCATACATTGCATAGTTGCTTGTGGTGCACAGTAACGTGTGATGTGAAGAGACAGTGAGCACAGTTTATCTATAGGGTTAGTGGGCTGGGCCGGGCTGGTGGAGATGGGTTTGACTTGCCACCTAACAAATATATCAGGAACTTTTGTAAGTTATAACTAACTTACCAGAATATATCAGTAACCCTTATGTCTAACTTGCCTAGGGCTGTCAAAATGTCACACAACATGAACCCACACGATATTAACGGGTTCGGGTTAGCTCTTAATGGGTTCGGGTTGTTAACGGGTCTTGTACGAATTAAACTAGTAACCCATTAACAACCCTCTTAACCCGTTAAATTTTTTTTACTCTCTAAATGTAACTAGAATTAATTTATATTCATAAGAAAAAATTAAAATTTATTGTTTTATAGTGGGTTTTTAGGTGAGACCCACTCGAGATCCTCACTTACAGTTTCATTTGGCTTATATATTTTTTCCTTCTATTTTTGTATTATTTTTTTTTAATTTTCAAAATGACTTAATTACTTAACGGGTTAGCGGGTTGGGTCGTGTAACCCATTAAATTAACGGGTTGTGTTCGGATTGGATTTTTTGACCCGTTCATGTACGGGTTAAGGTGATTTTAATCCGAATTCGTTAATACAAGACGATTGACAGCCCTAAACTTGCCCCATGTCTTATGCATTCAGCTCCTGCATAAGAACTTTCTTATTCTCTTGTTTTAAACTTCAACTTTAGGTCTGGCCCCCACTTATATGTTAAGGCCTGTTAGTATGAATTTTATAGATTTCAATTCAAAATCAAATATGGTCTAAGGTTACAGTTTGCTCATTATTATATATTATAGACGTAGGAATTAATTTTGAAATTGAGCTCTAATTTCGCAATTGATTGTAAAATTGGAGCTCAATTTCAAAATTGATTTTGAGTAGCAACAATTCCAAATCTCGGTGGACTCTTTATATGGATAGAGATATTCTAACATGATGGTTCTTTTTTTTTTATTTTGTTGCAAATCTCATATCTTGTCGTATTTTAGGTTCCAGTCTCTCTAGGCATGATATTAGATGCATTCTTATCCTTTCCTATTTTGCAGAAAGTCCAAATGTCTGCTGAATCTTTATAGATAAAAGATAAACTTTATTAATTTTCTTTGTAAATTTTATATAATAGTATTTTTTCTTGGGCCCGGGCACCAAAGGATTCGATTTCAAAATTGAACTCCAATTTTGCAATTGATTGAGAAATTGGAGTTCAATTTAGATTTCAACTAGCGCTTCAGGGCTCGCGCCCATGGAAGGAAAACCCAATTTAAATTGAAAGTAGACACCTAGTAAACATACAAACTATATTTAATATAATTGTATAGGAAATTTAAGATTTGTTACCATCTTTTGGAGAACGTTATATACGTTTATGCCTTTCAATTCATGTGGCGTGGATATTTGATAGAGAGAGGTTAGTTGAAGGTAAATTTAAATATAAATAGAAAGTAATTGGTGGGAAAAAGCATATGAGATGCACAATTTTTTTTTATAAAGGCAAATATTTTAAAAGAATCTTATATATAATCTAAATCAATCGTCAAAAGGAAAACATCAAATCATCATGTTCGAGTCAAACTTACCGTGTTCTTTATGGTATCAAAGGCGACGATGCTAGAGCTGTCTATGCTATGTAACATATCATGGGACGCAATCGGAGAGGAGACTAATGTTGACCCTCCCATCTGCAATGGAATAACTAAAATTTCTATTTCCATATACCATGCATGAATGTTATATGAACCTTATAAGAATGAAAAAGAGAAAGCAAAATGACAAGCATAAATAAGAAACAAATTTATTTAAAAGGAAATATTTTAAAGATTTAGTAAATAGAATTAGTATATAAAAAAGCATATAAAAGAGCTATGATATGAAGGGCCAATGTATTAAAAGAAAACATGAATAATGTTTATAAGTCTTCATCAATCAATTCATGATATTTCTTCTGTCCATCATTTGAAAATGGGGATTGACATCCATTTGGTGCATCTAAACGTTGGGAGCGAAATCTTGTCATTCTTCTCATTTTCAAAAGTTGATATTCACTTTTATGTGTATCTATTTAATGATAAGTTTCCATAGAACGACTTATAACAATTATCAATAAACTAAATCTATTTAATATAAAATTAAAGTAACTTTTATTGAATATGTTTTCACCTGTAAATGTTATTGTTTTTTCATTTTGGCGTAGTCTTTTCATTCGTAAAAGTTGAGTTCGACATTGGCTTGCAATCTTGGAAGGATTCATATCTTCTTGATGTTCCATTCTTAATTAAATATATAAGAGAGGAAGATATCTGTTTCTTAGTATTATATAACAAACACCTATAGAATTCATGCAAAAGAAAAATGGATTAATTTGTGATCGCTACAAATTTAAAATGGAAAAATAAAGGAAAACTGAGAAATTAAAATTACAAAGTTTGATCCCATTTAATATCAACCTAATTCAAAGTTTGAACATGTCATAGTTAGAGCTATAAGCAAACCAACCAATTTATTTTTTTTTCACTGGTAATAATAGATTTTTTCGAAATTGGATTCCATAATATAAAATTTTATATTTCTTAAACATAAGCATGAAATGAAAATGGACTATACATAGGTCATCCTTAAGTAAAATGTTACTGCTTTCATACATAAAGGCCCTTAGAACCATAAATGTCAATGGGCCAAGCCAGCTTAAGTTTGCTCAAGTGGGTTGAAGCTCTATTTGCGCTCGTGTCACAATTGAGCTTCCCCTAGGATTTCTCTAAATTGTATACATCCGATAGGATTCATCTCCTATTTTGCATAATAGGTGATTTAGGAAAATTCCAGTCTCCTCTTTCCTCAATCCCCCACAACTCTCTTTCTCACTCACATTCACCCACGCACACACACAGAGCAAGTGGGCCCACAAACTTGTTTTATACAATATCGATCTAGCAATCCCAACATCTTCTTACCTACGATGATCTTAATTTCATAACATTAGAGTCTTTGAATAGTTGAAAAGAAAAAAGATATCCAAGACCTTGTCAGTTGCAGGTTATGGTAAGGCATAAAAGTATGTTGAATATGGATGCATATTTGGTGAGGCTCGACACAAAAAAGATCTACACCTCAAGGAAAATAAAGTTTATTGACTCGAACTTTCTAGATTCATCAAATAGGTGGGCCACACAGTGAGGCCACTTCGCAAACGTGAAGATCTTCCGAAGGCCTGTGTTGAGCCCGATTTGAAAGAATCTCATTTTCCATCTCTTTTGCAAGTTCCAATGGCTCTAACGAAAAAAAAACAGCACATTGAATCTAACCGTTGGATTAGAGGGTGTGGTCTATTTTTCAAATGGGTCAAGGCCAAAAGCTTAAGATGGAAACGGGTCGTGGTCGTTTTAGATTATTTAGCATTTTTTCTAAGTTATGATTATGAGATGGAGGACAAACAAAAATTGGACGGCTGAAATGGTGTATACACTGAGTTTCTATTTGTATTACTGCCGTTTAAATATACCATTAGTGTCTTATTATATTCATCTATGCCCACACCAATTTTAGAAATGTTTATGCTTGAAGTCACATACAATCAATTAGAGTCATGTAGGAGGATGCTCCATACGCATTAAGAAACTTTTTAAATTAAATCATAGAATGAGGCATTTTTATTAAATTACTAATAAAAGATTTCATGACAACATTTTTATCATATGTATCTTCAACTGAGGTTTGTTCAAAAAATTTAGGCAGTGATCGATCCATATGCCAAGTGCTGTAAATGTGTGCCACTGACACGTTACATGCATTGATGAGATTTAGGTCTATAGATCAACTCCACATTCATCGCCCTAGTTGTTATGCCGCCACCACCACCTCCACCTCCACCTCCGTCACCTCCATCAGCTCCTCTGTCATCACCACCACCACCTCCCCAGTTACCTCCTTCAGCTCCCAAGCACCCTCTGCCAGCTCCTCTGTTACCCCATTTATCTCCATGGTATCCTTTACCAGCTCCCTCATTACCATCTACTACCCAAACTTTTTCTCCCCCACCCTGGTATAGCCAACACCCCACCACTCAGCCAGCCCAGCCCTTTCCCAGCAATCCTCCAATCCCTCCATTATCGTCCCATCATTTCCACCCCCCCCCCCCCCCCCAAGTCTGGCTTCTAAAACCTTTTCTCAACCTTCTCCCAGTCTAGCTACCCCCCAGCAAGCTACTTCAGATCCTATACCTCCCCCCCTCCCTTGTCAGCCCCCAGCCTCCCCTCCTGCTCCCCCTTGTTAGAGTTTTTGTTTTGTTGCAATTTGATAGGATGCATTCACTTTCATAAGCTTGTCCTCTCATTCATTCATGGTTTTATTAATAGGATCATCATGCATATTTCTACTTCTTTAATCTTTGTTTTTATCATTTGATATGCATGGTTTTCATTTCAGATTTATCTCTTAGATCATAGAGTTTTTTATTTCAAAATCCATCCAAGCTTTCCAATGTTTCTATCTTTAAAATCATTATTTTGATTTGGAGTTTTCATGGTTTTAAAATCTCAGTTTTCATCTTCTTTCAGTCATGATTTAATGCTTGGATATGTGTCTCAAAGTCCCCCTTGAAGGTGCCCTCAAAAGTTCAATTTTCTAAAATCTGGGTTGTTTTTGCCAGTGTCGCCGGTCGACCGAGACCTGCTTCCCGGTCGACCGGGACCACTGTCGGTCGAGTCCTCAGTTTCTGAACTGAAACATGCCAACGGTCAGAAATTTGACCGTGGTGCTTTCTCGGTCAACCGAGACCTGTTTCTAGGTCGACCGAGGACTAGCCGTTGGCAACTTTTTCTTTATAAAAAGTGGCTTTTTGGTTGAAGAAAGTTGCTGATCTTGGAGGGACTTTTGAGGCCATTTGTTTGCAACTTCTCAAGAGCATTTTCAAAGGGATTATGAAGCCATTCCATTAAACCAACCTTTGATCTTCAAATGGGTGTGCTTTCTTTAATCCTAGTCTTTTTGAAATCATGTTTTGTTTCAAATCTTTGATCTCTTTCTAAACATGATTAACAAGTTGCTTTTCTTTTAGAATGTTGTCTTTCATAACATGCTTAACATTTTAGTACTCTCATATGCTATGAATACAACATATGGTCTATGTTACACATGATTTTACCTTCTTGTTTCAAAAATCAACTTGTTAGACTTTAGAACATCTTTCTTGAAAACAAGTTATTTCTCTTTGTTAATCACATGTGTTAGACATACAACTCTTCCTCCAATATATGATAAACATCTTTGCATCATTTAAGTTTTTATCTTTTCAAAAAGAAAGAGTTATTTCTAGAAAATGCATTTTACATCAACTTTGTCATTCACATGCATGTTTCTAGAACTTAAGTTTTCACTTTCTAATTAGCCTAATTAGAGGCACTCAATTGCACCTCATTGTTCTCTTTATCCATGCATTCTTAGGCATATTTCTTAAGAGAAAAGTTCTTTGTTGTAAAGGTTCATGCTTAGCCTTGAAAAGCATATGTTGTAAAGGTTTATGCTAAGCCTTGAAAAGCATAGTGTTGATTGTAAGGTTTGAGGTGATCCTAAACCTTATTTGAAGTTAGTGAATACCGATAAGTGTATCGGGAGTGGATGTAGGCAAGTTGGCCGAACCACTATAAATGAGCTTGTCATGGTGATTGATCTTTTACTCTCTTTGCTTGAATGATTTACTTTTGGTTGTATGAAGTTTTTAGTTGATGATTCCTTGTGTATGCTTATCTTAGAGATTCATATCTATCACAAGATAATTAATCTTCATCAAAACCTTAATTGACTTAAAAGTTAAAAGAATTCAAATTGGCCTAGGTTTTTAGAGCTCATCCTATTCACCCCCCCCCCCCCCCCCCCTCCCCGCCTCTAGGATTCGGTCTTGGACTTTCAATTGGTATCAGAGAAAGGTTGCTCTTGTTTTGGTTTAACCACCTAGAGTTAGAATCCTAGTGAGTGTTTTTCTTTTGTTGCCACCATGCAATCTCAATTGGGTGAAGGAAATGCCACCAATAGACCTCCTCTATTTAATGGAACACACTATCGCTATTGGAAAATTAGAATGCAAGTGTTCTTAGAATCCCAAAACGTAGATGTGTGGAACATCATTGAAGATGGCTATCATCCTCCCACTACCACTGAAAAAGACTCTGAAGGGAATGTTTTATCCATAAAAGCCAAACCCAAAAATACTTGGACTCAAGGAGAAAAGGATAGAGCTAACTTAAATGCTAAGGCTAAAAATTCTCTATATTGTGCTCTATCTCAAGAAGTGTTTAATAGAGTAGTTAATTGCAACACTGCTAAGGAAATTTGGGATACCCTAGAGATCACCCATGAAGGCACGGATCAAGTCAAGATAGCCAAAATTCAAATGTTAACCTCTAAATTAGAAGACATTAAGATGCTTGAAGAAGAAACATTTGATGAATTCTACTCTAAATTCATGGAAATTGTCAATTCTCTTATAGGTCTAGGAGAAAAGATGGATGAATCTAAAGCTGTTAGGAAAATTTTAAGATCTCTCCCAAAAAGATTCAAACCTAAAATTGTTGCCATAACAGAAAGCAAGGATGTTGATAAAATCAAAATTGAAGAACTAAGAGGAAATCTCCTTACATATGAATTAGACTTTGAAGTTCAAGACAAAAAGAAAGGAGTAGTTTTTTCCTCTCATTCTAAAGAAAATGAAAGTGATGTTGATAGTGATGAGGACAATGCTTTATTTGTTAAGAAATTTAAAAGTTTCTTTAAGAACAACAATATCAATAGAAAGCTTGATGAAAGCAAAAGTCCTAGATTCCAAAGAAATCCCAAAGGATCATTTATTAAAAAGGATGTGCAATGTTACAATTGCAAGGGGTTTGGACACATTGCCCAAAATTGCTCCACCCCTAAAGAATTTGAAAAAGGAGACAAGAAAGGAAAGAAGGCTCTAAACATAACTTGGGATGAGGAAGATGAAGAGTGTGACAAAAATGAATCCTCTAATGATGAAGATGAAAATTACCCTAATTGGCTTCTACTCTCTTCTATTGAAGATCCTAATGAGCATAATGCATTATTAGATGACACATTAGGGCAAGAAGAAACTAATGAAGAAGATGAGGATAATGGAATCCAACAAGCTTATAATGAACTATATGAAAATTGTGAAATCTTACTTAAGAAAAATAAAATTTTAAAAGAAGATTCCAAAAAGCTTGTAAATGAAGTGAGTATCATAAAAGATGAATTGAAATTAACAATCAATGAGAAAAACAACTTGGAACATCAAGTCACCACTCTTAATGAAGAATTAACTCATGCTCAAAAACAAATTCATAATTTACAATCCAAACTTGAATCTAGTCAACTTGAATCAAGCTCTCTCCAAATAAAACTTAATAAAGGAAATTTCATTGTTGACAAATTCACCTTGGGAAATGACAAATTTTATCAAATGTTGGGCATGCATAAAATTTATGGTGACAAGAGTGGAATAGGTTTTGAAGGTTCCCCTAGTAACATGAAGAATAGTTCTCAAACCTCTACTAAGAGTCCCCACAAACCTATAGTTGAGAGAAACTATACACCTAGATGGACTTGTCACTTTTGCAATCGTAGTGGACATTTGGTCCCTAATTGCCCATACAAAATTAGGTTGTCTCTCAAAAATCCCTCTAGATTACCCTTCAAATTTGTCCCCAAAACCATTCCCTATAAATCTCTTTTATCTACTTGGATGGTAAAAGGAACAAACTTTGAGAGTCTCCTAGTTCAAACCGCTTTAAAAGCAAAGGAAAACCCTACTTGGTTCTTAGATAGTGGTTGTTCTAAACACATGACGGGAGACCGATCTAGATTCAGCTCTATAGTGGAATATGATGGAGGAAATGTTTCGTTTGGGGACAATAGTAAAGCTCAAATCATTGGCAAGGGAAGTGTGAAAGGAGCAAAGCTTATAGAGTTTTTAATCATAGAACCATGACTATAATGGAGTCAGCTCATGTTGTCATTGATGACGCGAATCAAGTTGGAAGAATCCTTCAAGATGATGATGAAATTGAAGTGGATATTGACCAATCTAATCCAAAAGATAGTGATGTGAGCAATCCTTGTAAAGCCATTGTCCCAACAAAATTAATGAAAAATCACACCTTGGATAATGTTATTGGAAATATCAACAGTGGGGTTATGACCCGGAGACAAGTTCAAAATCTATGTGCTCATTACTCCTTTGTTTCTCAAATTGAGCCTAAGAACTTTACTGAAGCTGAATCAAAATCTGAATGGATGGAAGCTATGCAGGAAGAATTGAATCAATTTAAGAAAAATGATTTTTGGGATCTTGTCCCATTGCCTGCAGAGAAAAATCCCATAGGCACTAAATGGATTTTCAAGAACAAGTCAGATGAATCTGGAAATGTTGTAAGAAACAAAGCTAGACTTGTAGCAAAAGGATATGCTCAAATAGAAGGAATTGATTTTGAAGAAACTTTTGCTCCTGTAGCCCGTTTGGAGTCCATAAGAATTCTATTGAGTTATGCTAGTAGCATGAGGATCAAACTTTTTCAGATGGATGTCAAAAGTGCCTTCTTGAATGGAGAAATTGAAGAAGATGTTTATGTTACTCAACCTGAAGGCTTTGAAGACCCTCATCATCCTGAGTATGTTTATAAGCTCAAGAAAGCTCTCTATGGATTAAAACAAGCACCTCGGGCATGGTATGAAAAGCTTACGAATCATCTGATTGAAAATGATTTTGAATGTGGGAAAGTTGATAAGACTCTGTTTATCAAGAAGATTGATCAAAACATTCTTGTAGCTCAAATCTATGTTGATGATATCGTTTTTGGATCTACTTCAGAGAAGTTAGCTCAAGGATTTTCAGAATTAATGAGCTCCACTTTTGAGATGAGTCTGGTTGGTCCCCTGCAATTCTTTCTAGGATTACAAGTTAGTCAAACTGACCATGGTATCTTCCTTAGTCAATCCAAGTTTGCCCTAGAAATAGTGAAAAAGTTTGGCTTAGGAGAATCTAAGACTAGTTGCAATCCCATGGGCTCTACTACTAAAATATCTAGTGACCTTAAGGGTAAGAAAGCTGACCAGAAACTCTATAGGAGCATGATAGGAAGCCTTCTCTACCTCACTGCTAGCCGCCCTGATATCTCTTTTAGCGTTGGTATATGTGCTAGATATCAATCTGACCCCCGAGAGTCTCACATTAAAGCTGTTAAACGTATCGTAAAATATATTAATGGGACTTCTCACTATGGTATCTGGTATCCTCATGACTCAACTCTGCAATTAATTAGATATAGTGATGCAGATTGGGCAGGATCAATAGATGACAGGAAAAGCACTAGTGGCTGCTGTTATTTCCTAGGAAACTGCTTAGTAGCCTGGCATAGTAAAAAACAAAATTCTGTATCTTTGTCTACTGCAGAAGCTGAATATATTGCTGCAGGTAGCTGCTGTGCCCAGCTGTTGTGGATGAAACAAACTTTATTAGATTATAATGTTCCACAACAATGCATGCCTATCATGTGTGATAACTCTAGTGCCATCAGCATATCAAAAAATCCTGTTCAGCACTCACGCACCAAGCACATTGACATTCGCTATCATTTCTTGCGTGATCATGCTGACCAAGGCACTATTGAGTTATTGTTTGTTCCTACAGATACCCAATTGGCTGATTTTTTCACTAAACCCCTTGGAAATGATCGTTTCATTAAATTAAGGCATCAATTGGGCATTGGCCCTTGCCCTGTTTTTTAAATTCTTGTTGGCTGATCACCTGTTCTTCATCTTATTCTTATATCTCTTATAAACAGGTGCTACTAACAAGGTCATGTGTTTTATCTTTGATGGGCAAGCTCCTTTCCAATTAGATGTCAAAGGGGGAGAGAGTTCACCAAGTGAGGGGGAGAAGATTTCAAGGGTTGCTTTGTTTGAGGGGGAGTAGCTTTGCCTTGAGTGCGTATAGCTTTTAGGATGGTCGTCTTGTGTCGTCGCTCCTGCAAGAAAAATCCAAAGCTCCTTAAATATCCAAAGCTCCTTAATATCCAAAGTTGTGGCTGTTCCAGATTTAAAGGAAATTGAAAGAGAGTTCAAGCTTCAAGAGTTGCCATCAAATTGCAAAGCGGGAGATTGTTAGAGTTTTTGTTTTGTTGCAATTTGATAGGATGCATTCACTTTCATAAGCTTGTCCTCTCATTCATTCATGGTTTTATTAATAGGATCATCATGCATATTTCTACTTCTTTAATCTTTGTTTTTATCATTTGATATACATGGTTTTCATTTCAGATTTATCTCTTAGATCATAGAGTTTTTTATTTCAAAATCCATCCAAGCTTTCCAATGTTTCTATCTTTAAAATCATTATTTTGATTTGGAGTTTTCATGGTTTTAAAATCTCAGTTTTCATCTTCTTTCAGTCATGATTTAATGCTTGGATATGTGTCTCAAAGTCCCCCTTGAAGGTGCCCTCAAAAGTTCAATTTTCTAAAATCTGGGTTGTTTTTGCCAGTGTCGCCGGTCGACCGAGACCTGCTTCCCGGTCGACCGGGACCACTGTCGGTCGAGTCCTCAGTTTCTGAACTGAAACATGCCAACGGTCAGAAATTTGACCGTGGTGCTTTCTCGGTCAACCGAGACCTGTTTCTAGGTCGACCGAGGACTAGCCGTTGGCAACTTTTTCTTTATAAAAAGTGGCTTTTTGGTTGAAGAAAGTTGCTGATCTTGGAGGGACTTTTGAGGCCATTTGTTTGCAACTTCTCAAGAGCATTTTCAAAGGGATTATGAAGCCATTCCATTAAACCAACCTTTGATCTTCAAATGGGTGTGCTTTCTTTAATCCTAGTCTTTTTGAAATCATGTTTTGTTTCAAATCTTTGATCTCTTTCTAAACATGATTAACAAGTTGCTTTTCTTTTAGAATGTTGTCTTTCATAACATGCTTAACATTTTAGTACTCTCATATGCTATGAATACAACATATGGTCTATGTTACACATGATTTTACCTTCTTGTTTCAAAAATCAACTTGTTAGACTTTAGAACATCTTTCTTGAAAACAAGTTATTTCTCTTTGTTAATCACATGTGTTAGACATACAACTCTTCCTCCAATATATGATAAACATCTTTGCATCATTTAAGTTTTTATCTTTTCAAAAAGAAAGAGTTATTTCTAGAAAATGCATTTTACATCAACTTTGTCATTCACATGCATGTTTCTAGAACTTAAGTTTTCACTTTCTAATTAGCCTAATTAGAGGCACTCAATTGCACCTCATTGTTCTCTTTATCCATGCATTCTTAGGCATATTTCTTAAGAGAAAAGTTCTTTGTTGTAAAGGTTCATGCTTAGCCTTGAAAAGCATATGTTGTAAAGGTTTATGCTAAGCCTTGAAAAGCATAGTGTTGATTGTAAGGTTTGAGGTGATCCTAAACCTTATTTGAAGTTAGTGAATACCGATAAGTGTATCGGGAGTGGATGTAGGCAAGTTGGCCGAACCACTATAAATGAGCTTGTCATGGTGATTGATCTATTACTCTCTTTGCTTGAATGATTTACTTTTGGTTGTATGAAGTTTTTAGTTGATGATTCCTTGTGTATGCTTAACTTAGAGATTCATATCTATCACAAGATAATTAATCTTCATCAAACCTTAATTGACTTAAAAGTTAAAAGAATTCAAATTGGCCTAGGTTTTTAGAGCTCATCCTATTCACCCCCCCCCCCCCCCCCCCCCCCCCCCTCTAGGATTCGGTCTTGGACTTTCACCCCTCTCCCTTTACCTCAGTTAGCTAGCTACTCTTTAGCCCATCCATCCTTTGCCAATCTCTTCCGCAACCCCCTCCCCCCCATCTTCAACCCAGTCATCCTTCCTTCAACCTCCTGGAAGAATGGGAAACCTGCTCTTCAAATCCCTCAAGCCATGCTCTCCTCCAGCAGGGAGTCTTTCTCCTTTGCTGCCATTGGCAGATTCTTAGGCAAACGTCCATCTCTTGAATGGGTTGAAGAGCACACAAAATACTGGGATCTCTCTAGGCCTTGTATGGTTTCCCTTACCATTAGAGGCCATTTTATTTTTAGATTCAACTCTCTTGCTGACAAAACACACATCCTGAGCCTCTCCCCTCTTCCTATGGATAGGAAAAAGCTCTTTCTTCAATCTTGGTCTCCTGGTCAGGATGAAGGAGACTGGCCCTCCTTAGCCCCAGTTTGGATTAGACTCAAAGGCCTCCCCTATCACTGCTGGAGCCAAAATATTATCCTTTCCCTGGCCAGCACAATAGGCCAGCCTCTGCAACTTGATGCCATCACCATGTCTCAAAGAATCCTCACCTATGCTAGGATCCAAATCCTCCTAGACCTCTCAAAACCTAAACCCTCTTCCATCTTAGTAGACCTCCAGGATGAGCATGAGATAGAACTCACTGTGGCCTACGAATCAAACCCCTGCCCTTTCTGCCTCTCAGTTAGACATAAAAACCATTCCTGCCCCTTCAATCCCAAACCAGCTCCCATCCAGTCTTCTTCTCCTTCTCAACTTTCAATACCCCCTTCCTCCTCTGCTATACCTCCTGGCCAACCAGCCCTCACCTTCTCATCTCCTACCCTATTAGGCAACCCTCCTCTGCTTCCTCTTCCTGTTGGTTCTCCAGCCATCCCTCTCACCCAATCAAATCCTAACCAAGTTGATACCTCAGAAACCACCAGCCTCAGCCTAGCCTCCCCTCTTACCCAATCAATTCTTAACCATGTCGGAACCTCAGTAACCACCAGCCACCCCCAATCCTCCCCTCTAAGCCAGCTCCAACCCTCCCTTCAAAACCTGCCAGCTGCCACTGAGTCAACAAAACTCAAGGCAAAAAACCCCTCCATCAATGATCTCCCTTATGATGTAGTCACTGAGATTCTGGCCAAAATTCCAGTCCCAACAGTAGATACTTCCAACCCCTTCTCTATTCTGGAAAACTACTCTCTCATAGACCCAGTCCTCAATCACAGCCAGTATGGTAGGAATCTCCAAACAATTTTAGAGGGCTCCTCCTCCTCCTCTAGCCTTGGATCCAACTCTCCAGACCATCCTCCAGGTTTCTACCATCAGTCAAGAACCCCTGAATCCAAGACTCTGCCCCCAGACGACCATCTTCCAGACCAGCCATCTCTTACCACTGAGCCTACCTCCCTCAACCAGCAAACCTCCCCCATACTCCCTCCCTCCTACCTCATCCATTAGCCCCCACCATCTCTGCCTCCTCCCTCTTTAGCAATTTTAGCTCAATCAGCTCCTCCCCCAATTACTGTTATTCTCCCTCAGGCAACAGACAAAGAGACAACCTCAGCAACCTCCACCCATCCCAGTATAAAGAAAAAGCACCCCGATGTCTCAAGCTCTGGTCCCATCACTAGAAGGTCTAGAAGTAGGAACCCCAAGCCCTCTAAATGATTAAAGTTCTCTTCTGGAACTACAGGGGAATCGCCAACTCCCCTACCATCCGAGTGTTGGCAAACCTGATTCAAACCCACACTCCTGACATCATATTCATCTCTGAACCTATGACCCCCCTGTCCTCTTCTCACTCTCTTCTTTTTAGCCAGCTTGGCTTTGACATATTCTTCTCCAATGTCTCCCAATCAGGCCATCCTAATCTTTGGTGTTTTTTCAAATCCACACACCATCTCTCAATCTCTCTTTCAGACTCCTCTCCCCAGCACCTCTCTTTGCTGCTAACTAACCCAGCCTCTGGCCCTTATTCCCTCATTACAGGAATTTATGCCTCCACCAACCATACCAAAAGGAGAGAATTATGGAAAGAGCTGATTAACTCTTCTTCTACTAACCTCCCCTGGTGTGTCATAGGAGACTTCAATGCTACCCTCTCCCATGATGAAAAACTCAGCATTCGCCAATCCAGCCCCTCTTCCCTGATAGACTTCCAAACTGCAACAATGCAAGCAGGCCTGCAGGACATCCATTTCTCTGGCAACAAATACACCTGGTCCAACAATAGGAAGGGCCTCTCCTATGTTGCAACCAGACTAGATAGAGCTCTAGTAAACCACCTCTGGCTGACCACCTTCTCAGACCCCTTAGTCCATCATCTAGCTAGAGTTTCCTCAGACCATAGCCCGATCCTCCTGTGCCATAACAAACCCAACCCTACCCCAAATGCCCCTTTCAAGTTTGAAAATAAGTGGCTCCTCCACCCTACCTTCCAAGAAGCGGTCAAAAACAGCTGGGAAGCCTGCCCTGAACCAACTGGGAACCCACAGTATATCCTAGTCCAAAAACTCAAATCCTTGAAGCAGTCCCTTAAGCTCTGGAACAGATCCACCTTTGGTAGCATTCATCAGAATATTTCAAATGCAGAGGCTCAGGTTCAACTTCTCCAACATCTTCATGACTCAGGGCCTTCAGACGCTCTCAGGGAGGACCTCTCTAAGGCCAAGTCAGCTCTGCATGAAGCCCTCAAAGCCCAGGAAATTCATTGGAAGCAGAGATCCCGGATATCTTGGTTGAAAGAGGGCGACTCTAACACAAACTTCTTCCATCAATCAGCCAAGGCTAGAAGCTCCAACAACAAAATTTGCCAGATCTCTATTGCAGGTAACATTAGTGAAGATCCAACCTCCATCCAGTCAGCAGCTGTAGATTTTTTCTCCAACCTCTTTCAGTCTTCCCAAGCCCCCCCTTGCCCTCAGCTCTTCCAAACTGACAGCCCCAAGCTTTCAACTGCAGACAACTCATCCCTTACTTGTATGCCTTCTGCAGTAGAGATAAAAGAAGTTGTTTTCTCCCTCAAGCACAACAGCTCCCCAGGACCGGACGGTTTCAATGGCAAGTTTTACACTTCATCTTGGCAAATCATTGGGCACTCAGTTACCCACGCAGTTCAACATTTTTTCCAATCCAAAAAAATCCTAAAAGCCTCCAATGCTTACTTCTTAGCCCTCATCCCTAAAACCAGCTCCCCAACCACCTTTGCTGAATTCAGACCCATCAGCCTTCTCAACTTCTCCTACAAAATTATTTCAAAAATTCTTGCTACCAGGCTTTCCAAAATCCTCCCAAACCTTATATCCCCTCACCAAATAGCTTTCATCAAAGGAAGAAACACAACCCAGCACACTGCCATGGCCCACGAGCTCTTCCAGAAGCTCAACTCCAAATTCAAGAAAGGGGCCTTCTGCCTCAAATTGGACATATCAAAAGCTTTTGATAAACTGGAATGGCCTTTTCTCTTTACAGCTCTAAAATTTTTCAACTTCTCAGAAGACTGGATCACCATGATTAAAGAATGTGTATGCACTCCCAAGGGTTCTGTCCTTATTAACCGTCTCCCCTATGGCTTCTTTTGCTCCTCTTGTGGCCTCAGACAAGGAGACCCCCTGTCCCCATACCTTTTCATTATTGCCGAAGAGATCCTGAGTCTCCACCTCCTCAACCTTCAATCCAAAAAGATCATCCACCCCCTATCAACAATTCCAGCAACCCCCTGCCACCTTCTCTATGCTGATGACATCCTTATCCTCATGAAAGGAAATTCCTCCAGTGTTATAGCCCTGCAGGATCTTCTCGAGCTTTACCAAGCAGCCTCAGGCCAGTACTTCAACCTCCACAAGAGTCTCCTAAAATTTGGCAAATGTGGTCGCAGAAGGAAACGCAAAATAAGCTCCACTCTTGGTATAATAGAGTCCTCGGCACAGCTTACCTACTTGGGCATCCCCATTGTGTCTGGCACCCCAAAAAAGATGCACTTCCTTCCCCTCCTAGACAGAGTTAACAAGAGACTTCAGTCGTGGAAAGCCAAATTTCTTTCCTTCGCAGGCCGTCTAATTCTCATTAGACATGTGCTGTCTAGCATGGCCATCCGCCTTGCAGCTACCCTGCCTCTTCCTCTCTCCACTTGCAATGCCCTTGAGAAAGTCATGAGACAATTCCTATGGTCAGGGAGCTCAAGCTCCTCCAAATACAATTATGTCAGCTGGGACACTATCTCTCTACCCAAGAAAGAAGGTGGTTTGGGTATCCGTAGGATTTCTGAGATCAATGCTGCCTCTTTCATCAAGCTCGGCTGGCAGGCTTCAACTGGTAGCTCTCTCTGGTCTTCCTGGTTCAAATCCAGGTATTTTAAGCAGAATTCCATCTGGAGCTCAGTTAACACCATCCATGGCTCCTGCATCTGGAAAAAAATCAGGAATCTGGCTACCCATATCCAGCATGGCAGTTTATGGATCTATGGCAATGGTCAGGAAATTGATGTCTGGCATGATCAGGGGGCAGACAACCTTCCCATTTCATCAAGATTCCCCAGTTACCATTTCCCCCAGAACCAACGCCTTTCTTCTCTAATTCAAGCAGGGAGATGGACCATTCCTTCCCATTTGCCTCCAGACATCCATAGATTCCTTTCAGACTCTATCAACCATATCCCTCCAGCTCACCAAACAAAAGATTCCCTCAGATGGAGGGATTCCACAGATGGTCATCTCACAATGAAAGCTGCTTGGAATCTCATTCGTTCAAGAGCTCCCACTCTGGTATGGCCTCCTTACATCTGGAATGCTATCTGCCTTCCCAAAGTCAGCTGCTTTGGGTGGCGTCTCTTGCACAATAAGACTCCAACAGAATCACGCCTGAAGAGATTGGGGTTTTCTTTAGCCTCTAAATGCAACATCTGCTGCAAATATGAGGATTCCTCTAGCCACCTCTTCTTCATTTGTGACCAAGCCAAAGCTCTCTGGTCCTGGCTCTGCCACTCAGCCAACATAGTTATTCCAATTTCATTCTCAGCCTCTTCTATCTGGGCAGCACTCACAAGAGGGAACGATGAAGCCAGCAAAAAACACATGGCAACTGTCATTATAAATGTCATCTACTTCCTATGGAAGGCAAGAAATTTCGCTACCTTTGAGGGCAAGAAGATTCCTTTATCTTCAATTCTGCAGCAGCTCTAGGAATTCCTTACTTTCTCTTTTGGGAAAATTTCCAAGCCTTTCTGCCGTATCCAGCTCAGATCATTTCTCCTCTTCCTCAATATCCCTGCTGGGTGACTCGCCTTCTTAGGCCTCTCCTCGATCTGCCCCTCCTCAAGCAGTCAATTCTTCAGCCTCTCTCCGCCTGCAGCGCTTTCTCCGCAAGCTTCTCTCCTTCTTCGGCCTTCAGGAATCAGCCTCTTCTTCCAGCTCCGCTCCGATCAGGGCTCTGCAGCTGGGCTTCATCTCGACTCCTCTCCCTCCTCGGGCGAGCTTCACCTTTGAGGTTCTCCTTTCCATCAGCAATCGTCTGCCCTCGCTAGTGCAGCTCCCCGAGCCTCTACTTCCCCAGGCGTCTCCTCCTCTCCAGATGGCCGCCTCTCTCGGCAACCAACGGCTCCTCTTTGGCTTCATTTTTTTCTCCTTTTCTGTTTTGCTAATTTTGGGGTCTCATTTGACCTATGTACATTCTCTCTGTTTTCTTTGCAATATACTTACCCTTAAAGCGAAAAAAAAGGTCTATAGATCAAGCTTTTGATTTAGATCCCTTTTTATTAAATGTGATCTATGTGCAACTTGGATCAACTGCTATCTGATTGGGTCAAATTTAGCTCATGTTCAAGTTAAGATTTGGGTCGGGTTCTCAATTGGCCCAAAAACCCAATTCAATTCCAGATAGGACTTGGTTGTGAGCCCAAATCCAAACACCTCTTAATTTTTATTGATGTGCAGTACTGAGATCATCATCATCAATTCATCATTAACATATGAAGTCTCATCTCTTATGTATCTCATATCTGGGCTAGCTAAAGAGGCCCGGGCCCAACCCGGGCTAAAAAGGAAAAATATAACAAATAATAATAATATATAAATGATAATAAAAAAAAGATTTCATTATATAAAATATACAGGATAGATCGATGGATTAATAACATCAAACAAAAAAATGCTTTACAAACTTTATCCAAACACTTCTTCAAAACAAAAAAAGAAGAAGAAAAGAAAAGGAAGATAATGGAATTCAGTGTTACCTGTAATAGCGGAGAGGAAGGAAGAAACTACCGTGATTAATTAACTCCTCCCTTTAAGCTGAATGTCATGCGCATAGAAGCTTTGGATGTTTGTGATGAGACTGCTACATTCAAATGTGAAAATATATTGCACACGCTCACAATCTGCAACCTTTTATTGCATTGCAGAGTGAGAACGTTTGATTAGATTTGAGAGAGAGATTGTAGCGATTTTTGAAACTATGGTTCTGGGCCCACCTAATATACATGAAAATGTGTGATTAGACTTGAGAGAGAGATTGTAGGGATTTTTGAAAATATGGTATTTTAGGGTGGTTATGGGCCCACCTAATGTTTAGAGAATGAAAATGTGTGATTAGAGTTTAAAATTTTCAATTGAATAGGGAGAGAGAGATTGTAGGTATTTTTGAAAATATGGTTGTGGAGAAAGGTAGATTTTAGTGGATGTGTGTGTAGAGGAAGATATTTTAGGGAGAATGAGAGAAAACGTGTAGTGAGAGAGATTTGAAACTATGGTTATGGGCCCACCTAATATACATGAAAACATGTGATTAGATTTGAGAGAGAGATTTTAGGAATTTTTGAAAATATTGTATTTTCGGGAGAAGAAGAGAAAACGTGTACCCAATGAGAGATTGTAGGAAACGTGTGATTAGATTTTAAAATTTTCAATTGAATAGGGAGTTAGAGATTTCCTGCTGCCACGTGTCATTCTCCAAGGAAGCCCCTACCGCCACGTGTTGCTCCCCAACCTCTTTTTTTTTTTTTTTGGTACAGATGGTTGGACGATTGGTCCACCATTAGAATTTTGTGGATTCCACATTTGGATCCATTCGTTAAAAATATGAGCCGCATTGAAAGATGTGAAGTCATCCTGAATGTAAGAGGTAATGAGCATATATAGCCATATATGTTTTGGTAAGAGATGCCTTTTCCAGCTTAAAAGGTAGGGGTTTGTTAATATTATTTTTGTGGAATAGTTGTCAATGAATTACTATAAGGGGTTCCAAGATGTATAGGACCTCAACCTCAAGGCATCTGGATCTATATATGTTGTCTCTGCAATTAGTCCCCTTGATCAGCAAACATTTGTTTTCCTAGAGAAAAACCTCGAGAGAACATAGGGGATCATGCCCTGATAAATATGGCACGATATCAATGTAATTATGAGAGTAATTAGTTGCATCTAAATTGCAGGTGAGTTGTAGGATCCTTGTCATCCGTCATGATCAGTGTTTAAAATCTCAGAATCTTGAGTCTGACTCTGGAAAGTCACTGAGATGAGTCTGATTGAGTTCCCGTCTAAATTACTCTTCCATCAGTGGCTGAGATCTCAATCAATTCAAAATTGGAAAGTTGGCTTTTGAAGATTCTTAAGATCCTATTTTGTAGGAAAATTAGATAATGGTGATTTGTTGATATTAGATGAGAAAGGCAATTCTGAAATGTGGCATTGTAAAAAGTTTGAGGATGCGCCACATTAAGAGTTGGAGTCCCACAATGGACTCCTCTAAATAATCTCACTTACCAAATAGGCATTTACTATGACAATGACTGTGTGAATCACTTTCTCTTAACACTCATTCCCTACTAATTAGGGAGATATGATTCTCAATTATTATCTCAACCAGGATCCATATGTACTTCAAAATTGGCCATTATCTCTATTTTATTTATTTCCAAATGGAGCCCATGGATCCAAACTCACCAAGAAGAAGAGGTAAAAGGAGGGAACGAGTGTGGGCTTTTGAAAGAATTTGACATATACCAGTTTGAACCAAATCAATATGTGATATATCTTCAATTATTTTTTTTAGTATTTTTTAATTTTTCTAATTTTGGTTTATGTTGAGTACTTAAGTTGTCAATTTTGGTTTATGTTGAGTACTTAAGTTGTCTTTGTGATTATCTTTATCTCTCTCACTAATGTTTCTCCTTTTTTTTTTTCACAATTGATATATTATTATTATTATTATTATTATTATTATTTAACAATCTAAAGTGGGTTTCATTGTTTTTGAAGGTTTTAAAATCTTTTTACTGTTGAGTGGGTATTAGGAAGCGGGATTTTTTTTATAACATTAGGAAGCAGGTGTTGTGAATGGAGAAAAGTGCTCTTTGTTGTTTATGGCATGGCCGTTTTTCTTATGAGTTTTACACTTACATATATATGAGATTTCATCAATTATAGATAATTATCTTTTTTTTTCTTTCTTTATATTTTTTTGTATATCAATTTTGGCTTCTAATTGTAGGAATAAGAGGCCAACTCTTATCATCTCATTACTATGAATTTTTATGTTACCGCTCATAAATACTTTTTTTTTTTTGTCTCGGCTTGGCACGGGTCTCTTTCTCTCCCACTCTCCCTTTGCAACTGAAATTCTTTTTAAGATTTTTTTCCCTATTTGTTCCTAGAAATATGTAAATGTAAATTTTCATAATCATTTAAAATACTTTAATTGAGAGGCTATATCCTTAAACTTCCAATTGCATGTCGGCATGTTTTAATACTTTAATTCAAGGGGTCGTCATGTTTTGTAAGTTTACATCTTTTTTATATATATTTTGATGCACATAATTTTTTTTAAAATAATCATAGAAATTAAAAAAATAGATTTATATTTTTCAGTGATTTTCATAAAAATTCTTAAATCTAACAATATTTTCATTTTTTTCGGAATTGATTACTTAATTTTAAATGGAGTTATATGAGGTTGGATTTGAGATAAATTAACCCGGAAAACTTATATTGTGATTGATGGGAGTCGAACACATATATGGCCTTTAAAATAATATGAAACACATTTTACTAACTGTGCAATCTATTTCATATAATAAAATATATATAAAAGTACAGCGGATGAGGAGGAGGTCTTGTCAAATTTTATTGATTTAGTCTTCTTTTTCTCTTTTTGAGGATGTGCATGTAACTATTTGACACAAAGTGGTAAAAAAATTTAAAAAAAATTATATAGTGATAAAAAAAAAAGATTGTAAAAACTATCATGAGTTTACTATTTGAGCTTAGACATAGCAAAACTATTATGGTAGGTATTGAGTTTACTATTCTTCTAATTCTACATATCTAAGTACACACTAATGTACATAAAAATTGGACTATAGCATTCTTTTTCTAAAATTTTACATTTCTAGATATTCTTCATAACTTAAAATAATAATTATTAACATAAACAATAAGACGCGTATCTTAATAGTATGATAATAATAATGATAATCGGTAATAATATAATTATCATCTTATGGATTTATATATTAGAATACCTATATATTAGATTAATTTCTATATGTTATGTCCTTTTCATTTAAATATAATTTATATAGAAAGTATCATATTTTTAATTCTTTTTATAAATTTTAAAAGTTAATAGATTTTTTTTATTATATGAATTAGCGTGGGCATGTTTTGCTAGTTATAATATATTTTAGACGTAGGCATCGATTTCTAAATTAATTGGAGCTCAATTTCACAATTGATTGTGAAATTGGACTCTAATCTCAAATCAATTGAGAACTTAGATCTCAAATCAATTCCAATAGATAAACTTTATCAATCAATTCAGAGTCCACTTTTGTTAAACTTCTTTATGTAAATTCAAATTTTAATATATATCTATTATGGATAGACAATTAAAGAGTCCAGATGAAAAAATCCAACTTGCTTAATATATAACTCTATCCAACCAAGTTAAAATGAGTCTTATTTGCCGTATGCATCAATTTCTAAATTGGAGCTCAATTTTCACAATTGATTGTGAAATTGGACTCTAATCTTAAATCAATTTGAGAAATTGGATCTCAAATCAATTTCAAGAGATAAGCTTTATCAATCAATTTAGATTCCACTTTTGTTAAGCTTCTTTATGTGAATTCAAATTTTAATATATATCTATTATGGATAGGTGATTAAAGAGTCTAGATGAAAAAATCCAACTTTCTCAATAACTCTTTCCAACCAAGTTAAAATGAGTCTTCTTTAGGTGGATTTAGAATTTTAATATATCTATTATGGTTAGAAAATCCTTAATGTTTGTGATTTTTAAAAGTGCATCCTTGATAGTGATTTATACTTATGGACTCCACATACAATAAACTTTTTTAAAGTGGACCTCATTCTAATTCCTAAAGACGGGGCCACATGCAATTTTGCAATTGATTGTTTGATTTCGATTTTAATATTAACTTTATTTTATCTTCTTTCTCAAAAATAGAGATATACCTTATTTGTTAGGATTTTTCTTATAAAGAGATTCATTTAAATAGAATTCAAAATATATATCTTATCTTTTGGATTGACTTGCAATTGATTAAGAAAGTTGGCATATAGTAACTAAAAGATTCTTTGTCGAGTGATATGTAATATATATACAATTTCACAGCAAGTTATATTGCGACTTTACAAGGCACCCAAGTTCCCAGTTCGGAAATAAATAACTGTTAAATCTTGATCGATGACCTTTTCTTTCGACCATTTTTATTCATCCCTGATGTGTACTTGTGAAATCCAAACTACTCAAGTCCAAAATTATCGTATGTATTGGCGCCCAGTGTCCAAATGGGATTTTGGCCCATTCCGCAGAAAGTGAAATGTTTCAAAGTTATTTTTAAGAAAATATAAAAACAAAAGGAATTCTTACAAGAATATATAAAGACCTCCAGTAATTCTCAAATAAAGATAAGAGTTGAACTTTTGTCAAAGCAGTATGGCCCACTTTTAGATCGGCCCAATCGTGTCGTGCCATACCCCAATTCGGCCAGGCAGTGCCACCTACGAGCTGGCCCACATGCCTATCCTAATTTTATATTTTTAAATTTTCTTATATAAATTAAAAGAGACTTTATGGGCTTTTAGGGTTTTCAACTTGAAATAAAGTTGAAATTACTAAAATAAATACATAGACATTGATGTTAATTTATATAAGACTTGAAATTTCATACTCATTTATATAAAAAATAATATTTACTTTGTATATAATGCCGGGTTGGGCCATGCTTCGAACTGTAATAAATGGTATATTTATTTGTTTTATATTTATTTTCTCATTAATTAATATCTCATAAAATAGCCACAAATTTGACGTATTTTTATTTCTGGGCCCGGGCTTAGCGCGGGCAAGCTTTGCTGGTATATTTTAAGGACCCTGCTAGTTAGTATCTAATGAGAGTCTAGGGTATATTATTCTTAAGGATAATCTTTCAATTAGCCTAATAAAAACTATTCTTTTTAACCATTACCATTTTAGATAGCCACTTATAAGGGATCTGGCAGTCTAGTAGCTGCCCAAGTAGCCGGGTTGTTGGATTCCACAATATCAAGATTGATTTAAAAGTTGCATTATGCATTTTAGTGGCATCTAAATTTGTGTTAAACTTTATGAAATATTGGGCGACCGAAAGAATTTTAACACCAACTAAGCGAATCTATTAGTAAGTTTAAATCTCGCCTAAAGGAGAGATTATGATACTACACTAGAATTGTTCAACGGAGTTAAACCCATAAAAGCTATCACTTGGAGAATATTGGATTACAGTAAAATGTACTAAAGTAAAGCCATAGCAAAAAAAAATTTAATATGAGCATAATTTTCTTTTTACAGTTCGGAACCGGGCCTCATTTGCCACACAACTATCTTGACTCCACCACTCACAGCCCGGCAATTTCACCCAATGCGAGGATAAAGTTATGATTATTTTAGGGTGCACGGACATAGCAATAGTCATTCATGATAATGAGCCTCCTAAATCCATAGATACTAGTTATGAAAAAGTGGTTGAGCGTTATAAGAACTGGGAAAAGGCTAATTGGTTAGCCTTAATGATAATTAAAGATTGCATACCTCATGATCTGCATGGGACAATCTCATCCACAGATCAGTTAAAGGACTACTTGAAGGTATTGGAGGAACAGGTTAAAGCATCTCCCAATGTAGTGGTCAACTCCGTACGAAGTTAAACTCAATTTGTTATGATGGCTCTAGAACACATCACTAGGATGAGGCACATAGCGAATAAGCTAAATGAATTGAAGACAAACATAGCCAACACTAATTTGGTTTATACCGTCAATAAAGGTTTGAAGAGCATAAAAATAGTTATGATGCTAGATAATGGGGGCATAACAATGTGAAACGGGCTGCACTAATCAACAGTGCGCCCAAGTAAGCCCCATAGAGCTGGACTGTAGTATGCTCGTAGAAGAAGATTCTCAATTAAAATTCCAATTATTTCAGTTGTATAAAATGCATGTGTAGAGCCATGGATGGTTTCCTCTTCCGCCGCACCACTTTCCAATCTCTCTGCTTAGGATTTTCGGATCCTCTCTAGTGCGGAAAAGAAGGTTAAAACCTGAATCTTCTTCTTGGATTCGTCAATGCACAAAAAGATGTTTTTGGTGCCTTGTCGCCTTCCTTTCCATAGATAAAGGTGCTGCACATGTGCCCCATAAGGCACCTTAAGACTATCTTTGATAATCTAGTGGCATTTTCGCCACCCATAAAGCTACTGATAATGAGACAATCTCAAAAGAAATATTACTTTTTTAAAAAAAGGGAAAAGAAATAATTTATTAAGCAGAGGGAAAAAAATGCCAAGTGAGATTTTATATTCATGAGGCCGATGATGATATCTTGTGGGATGTTTAAAGGGTGATAATTTTAGACTTTGAATACCCGGGATCCCTAGGTACTCGGGTGAAACTAAAGGTGCAAGGTGCCAAAACCCATGAATGTGTTGGCTGTTAGCCATGGGGATGTCTTGGCTTCATGTCTATTACCCGTTGGTTTTGACAGGCCAATTATAGATCAGATAATTAATTGTGTTGCCTCTATTACTTGGGCAATGTTCTCCTATAAGGAGACTGCATACTTCTTGGGCAATTTCCAATAGATGATACTCTTTTCCAACCTCTCAACTTCCTGATTCCACTCTTGTTCCTCAAATTTTCTGCATCTTTTTTTTTTTTTTTTTGTCTTTAATTCTCTCTTTTGTATAAAAAAAAAAAAAAACGAGTGGATCCTTTACTTGCAAAAGGATATAATAGATTTTTATTTTTTATTTTTGTCATTGTTAGTGAGAGAAAAAGTGTAGAAAAGTGTAGAAAGGAATTACTCACATTATATTGACTATTGCTTGCCCCTCACCCCACGAGAAAAGAGTCCTGCTACCTGCACACTCCATTTTGATCTCCACACTGTGCAACTCTATACACAGTGAGAAGCTTCTCCCATTTTGATCTCCACACTCTGCACGTTCCCAAAAATGCCCATGCTTTCTCATAGAGGTTTTCTCCCTGCACGCTGTCGTCTTCCCTCCCATTTCACTGTCTGAACTGCCATTTCACTGCAGCCTCCACGTCCAAGGCGAGATCAAAAAGCTCCCCAACCTTCTCCTCCACGTGAACATAGGATTTCCAACCGCCTGGGCCATCGCCTTCTTCTTACAAGTGCACACATTACTGTGAATCGTCACTTTCCAACCTATGTGAGTGATTTTGATGCCTTTTGCTTGTTTAGAAATGATTGTATTCGTATTTTAAGATCAAAGATTTGGAATTTTCATATTCCCCCCCCCCTCTTGCGCCATTGTCTCCTTCGTCCAGCCACTGGGATAGTTGCAGACGATGAGTCCGTTCGGCTCTGTGCATCCGAACGAACACGGAACGTTCGGACTTCACGAGCCGTGGAAACATAATATGCTCGGCAATGTAGGTCCGAGCAAAATATATGTGCTCGGCAGTGTGGGTCCGAGCAAAATACATTTGCTCGGCATTGTAACGCCGACAACTCAATAACCACACGGATACTCAGGGCCGAACGGACTGTGACTCAGTGGTAATCTATGTACTGATGTTTATTTTTTTTTAAGATATATGGATAGGCCGAGTACCTCTAGGATTCGACAGACAGCGTCGAACCGGAGACTACGTCAGAGGGTGGTGGCTTCTTCCTCCGAGAGTGACGAAGAAGCGGTTGAAGAACAGCCCGAACCCCATGTTGAGCCCGAACCCCAAGTTGAGCCCGAACAGCCAGAAGTACGTGCACAACGCCCCCCTGTTGCTCATAGGACTGGAGAGATTCCCGGGGGCCCTACAAGTTTGAGCCTACTGCCTAGTTTTCGGACTCATATTGCTGCAAGTATTTGGCAGCAGCAGGTTTGTGAATATTCTTGTTGAATAGGTTTTAAATATTTATTACCTTTGCTAATTTATGTTTTATTTCGTTTTGCAGGAGAGACCGCCACTCAAATGCATAAGCCATGGCCAAAAAATCTGTGATTGGGCATGGAATTCAGAAGGAAGGCAAAATACCATTTTTGCACGTCTCATTGGCCGTTCAGGGCTGGCTCCATTGGTGGCGACGTCTTATCGTTCCATCAACAAGAACATGGTGTCAGCCTTTGTGGAAAGATGGCAGCCTGAGACTAACACATTTCACATGCCTTTCGGTGAAATGACGATTACACTTGATGACGTCGGCACCATTCTAGGGATCCCGGTCACTGGGAGATCCGTATCAGTTGAGCAGCTGTCTTTTGAGCGATCAAAGACACTTGTAGAGCATGGTCTCGGGGTCACATCCCAGCAGGCACACGAAGAGTTAGTAGGTGTGCGGGGCTCTTCGGTTAGATTGGAGTGGCTGAGGGACCTATATGGAGACGTGACTGATGCGGATCCAGAAGATCGCATTAGGTGTGCAGCTAGAGCATATCTACTATATATATTGGGTTGTACACTCTTCACAGACAAGACTGGCACGAGGGTCCCAGTGCCTTATTTGAGGCTGCTGATGAACTTTGATGAGGCACGCACGTATGCTTGGGGAGCTGCTGCACTTGCGCATTTATACCGACAGTTAGGGTTTGCTACTCGTAATGGAGTCAGGCAGATTGCAGGATATTTGACTCTACTAGAGGCATGGATTTACGAGCATTTCCACATATGTAGGCCTCACCAAAACCGCGCATACACAGAAGATTTACCGCGGGTGCATCGTTGGGTGCCAAGAAGAGAGTCTGGGGACCAAATGTCCAACCTGCAGTCATTACGAGAGGCACTTGATGACCTTGGTGCCCATGAGGTAATGTCTTTTATATGTTATAAATGCATTACGTTTTCCGAAAATAGTATCGTATACTTTAACTAATGGTTTTGTTGACTAATGTTGCAGGTGGTGTGGGACCCCTATCGAGAGCATAGGGCAGATCACCCCTTTAACGAGGTTGCGTTTTATACTGGCTGTCTTAAGTGCATGGACATCGTTGAACCATATCATCCTGATCGGGTGCTTAGGCAATTTGGTAGGGTTCAACGCATTCCCCCCACTCCACTAGCTCCACAGCGCCACTAGGGGTCCCACCGCAAATCAATATCGGATCGCCTACAATTACTTGGATCAAATATGGGAGAGATGGCATAACCACATCCTGTCTCCGATGGAGCGCGGTGCACCTGTGGGGCACCCATGGGACTGTGCACCCAATTATATGGAATGGTTCCGCCGAGTGTCCCACCCTATTATTCAAAACCCTGAACATCGCTCCACGTTTAATCCGCGTAATCAGGATTCTCAGGGTAGCTCTTCTATTGACCCACGATTGGTAAGATGCCTGGTAACTTAACTATTTTATTAAGTATAACCAACTGAACAAACTTACTAATTTGTGCTTTATGTGATCAATGTGGCAGCGCATCGTGAATGCCCAAAGTATTATTCAGCCGATTCTAAGGAGAGGGCATAGTCTGAGTATCCGAGATCCTGATGCCTTGTACGTGGCCCTTGAGGACGTAAACAAGGTACTGGATGGAGCCGATCCGGCAGATCTTGTTCATCGACCGCCACGGAGTGAGACACGCACTTACAGCCGCAGGGGGAGACGTGGGGGATAGGATGTGGACTAAGCATTTGAACTTCTTTTTTGTTTCCATATAATTGTTCTTGTTGGAAAACATTGAAAGATTGTAATTTTTTTGTGTAACAAAGAGGTTACAAACAGTTTTGTAAGTAATATGATGTGTAACAAAGGTCTGTACATATTTTTTCCATGGCCTATTTATGGATATGATTTTTTAACGTTGCATATTGATTTGAAGTATGTTTGATAGTCTCTTTTTTATACAGGACCGAATTTAAAAAACAAAGAGGTTACAAACAGTTTTGTAAGAAAACATTGAAAGTTTGGACGCACTTACAGTTATGTTCGGCCCTGTGATGCCGAACAAATTGTGTTTGCTCGGCCGCGTGAGACCGAACAACTCAAGTTGGTTCGGCTACATAGGGCCGAACAATATAAATTTGTTCGGCCCTGTGTGGCCGAACGGACATGGGAGAAGCTGAGTATTAATATTTTCCTAAAAAATGGTTTGTGGAGATACTTTCCCAATGCACCATGAAGATATATAGAATATTCTTATATTTAAAATAAAAAGAAACAGATGCAAAATTACAACAAGGTTCATGTCACCGAGTTTTTCAAAAAAATTGGAACATTGATACATCCTTATAAAACATAACATTCATTCTATATCAATTGTTTCGCATGTCGCAACTGATGGACTGATAATATCTCTGAAATGTTGGATCCGAGATTGATAAGCCGTATCCCATCCATCTGCAGAAGGGTGATGGTGACGATTCCAGTTAGTAGCAATGGGTGGAATCGGATGACCTTGTAAGAGGAAAACCTACATATGATAATGAGTTCAAGTTAGTCACGTTATTTCAGAGCAAAATAAGATCGGAGAAACTATGCAATGAACTTGGTATCACCTGAACAAAGTGGTTTTGATTGACAAAACCGATTGCGATCTCCCACCTAGCAGCTAGAGGAATAGGCACAGATCGAAGAGGAAGAAAAGTCAGACATTGCTCCATTGACAAATGGTATAGAACCACGTTATAGTGTGAGGCAATTAGATGTCCCATGTCCGGCATCGTCATCCACCGATCATGTGGAGGGCAATCCTCTTCGTAGGATATGATATGGAGAAGTTCATCAACCCTTTGATGTGAACCATATAATTGTCTGTAGTGTTCGGCATGAGTCACCAACTCTCTAGAAAGATCTTTTCGTACCTGTTGCCACGAGTCCTCACCAAGTCCCATCAACCCTGCAATTGCTCTAAAGCCACAATTGCCATCCGCCTTGACATCTTTTACATGATGGATATAAGGCCTTAAACCAGCTGGGAGTGTGTTAATATAAGAAACATGCTTTAGCGATCGGGTGCGAATGACCTTTTGCTTAGGTATATGCTTCTTCACGGGCACCAAAGAGGCCCCACTACTGACAATGGTCTCTTCCATCTTCAAGACAGGAGAGTAACTGTCTTGAGCTGATTCAAAATATTCAAAGGAAGACGGCTCACGTTTAGTGGAGTTATGTAATTTCAATTTTGGGCGCCCCTTACACTGTGACTTCGAAGCTGGCTCGGCAAGCGAGGTCGTCTCAGGCTTTGCAAGCTCCCTAAGCTTATCCAAGATTTGTAACTTCTTTCTCGAGTCGTAGCCCCTGAACTGTTCAACAATTAAATCTATCTCTGGCATGCAATCCAAATTCAAACACGAGTCCTTGACAGAAGCGGTAGATAACAAGTCAAGCTTGCGCCAATGCATATGCGTGCAATCTAGAGGAATAGGGCGACCAGCACTTATGTATTCTGCAATTTCATGAGCACAAGGTAGACCATGTGTGCATCGAAGTACACAGCCACAAGCATCTCTATCGATACCAAATGACGAGGCTCGTTTCGCCTCGGCTAAGATTTTCTCTAATGCACTTATAGAAATATTCCCACGAAGTTCTTTGAATTCGGAAGGCCTAAAGTTGTGTTGCACAACCGTCTTACTTTTTTCAAATGATGATTTTATATCTGTATGTTGCAGCAGCAATAAGTTGTCAATCTTTGTCCAAGAGTCTTCGAAAGTCCTCTGGCTTGATCCAAGCTGCCGCTTCAGCTGTGCATGTGAACTCTCCACCCTGTTTGTAGTAGTGTTCCCAAGATGCATGACCTTATCCGTCCATGCAGCCACAAATCTGTCCTTGTACGCATCTAACCAAGACGACCTCACATACTGAAGTGCCGTCGGATAGGTAATGAACTCCTTGACAAACAAGCTGAATTGCAGATTGTAATGCTCCTCTGTGGATGAGGAGACCAACATGTTCCAGCTCATTATAAACCGGTCCCACTTTTCTTTCGTCTCAAACAACTTCTTGCATTTAGCCAAAATATTTCTGTTGATATGCCATCTGCATAAAAGATGTTTGGCGTCTGGAAAAACAATAGATATGGCGTTCATTAAAGCCATCTCTCTGTCAGTGACGATAACGCTAGGAAGAACACCATCGCCAATAACTTTGCGCAAAATACCCAATGCCCATGAGTAACAGTCTTCACGTTCATTCTGGAGATATACAATGCATACCGAAAAAGTCTTCTCTGTGGATGTAACCCCAACAATCTCCAATAAGGGCATTCGGTACCGATTGGTCTTGTAGGTGCAGTCCATTATCAACACATGAGGAAATGCACGCAAGAGGTCTAAGCTGGTAGGGTGTGTGAAAAACAAGTCAAGGACAGTATCTGATGCATGACAATTCCTATGCCACTCAATGTAACCATGATCCGCCAATAATTTCAACAGATGCTGCATTTGACTTCGTCCAGCCCTCTCCGCAACTTTATGCCTTTGACGTGCATTGTAAATGGTCTTCATTGTACTAACATTTAACTCATTTTTCCGTTTTAGTGTCACCAAGATCTCTTTTGGCCGAACCATATTCTTGGACATGTCTACTAGCAATGAAGTTTCCTCCTTTGTTAATCTCCCTGCAAATGAGTGCCCTTCTAGAAAGTCTGCAGCAGGATGATTATGCACACCACACACTACATGCAACATCCATTCCTCATTTGAGCCAACCACTTTGCCTTGTAACGTGAATGGGCATCCACATTTTTTTGAACCAGTCTGTTTCAATCTCTTCCCAACGGTCCCATCTTTAGTTATCCTCGTGTCTCTATAAGACCCATTTCTCTCACACCCAAGGGTCAGCCTTGGTTTTTTATTCCTCCTGTTGGGCGCTGCTGATGTCTTAATCACAATAATGAAACCATTTCTCCTCCCAACCTCACGAGCCCAATTAATTAAGGCTTCTCGGCTTGTGAATATCTGCACATTTTACAAAATAAAATTATATTGAAACAAGTGACTACATCAATTTTTCCATCAAATGATTCATCTCAATTAATTACCTCTTCAGTGATAAACTCATTACTATAGTCGACCACACATTCCGACCCAACCTTGCTGCACTCAGTAGGCGCATGAAACTGCGATGGAACCAATTTTGTTAGAATAATCTACATGACAAAATTACACGGCTGTGGTAAGATGGCAGCTTGTTCGGCCATGTATTGCCGCGAAAATTGCCTCTGTTCGGCCATACATGACCGCGAAAATGGGACATGTTCGGCCCTACAGTACCAAACTTAGGGCATATTCTCGGCCATTCAGGTCCGACCGAAGGGCATGTACTCGGCCCTGCATGGCCGACAATAGGCCCTTCGGTCGGATATTCAGGGCCGAACGGTTCGTCTCCACCATTAATCCAACTCTCGATGAATATGCTTACCTCGACGCTGCTAGAATGATCGGGAGTGAGTGGATGCTTGTCCTTTCGCTCGTCCATTGATCAAGAATGCTCGCAAACCGAGTTTCAACTTTGAATGCAATCGATAATGAGTTGCAGCCAATGCTGCGAGGCTTTAAACCGAGAGAGAAGAGAGAAGATGAACGTTGGGTGCCAAGTACAGAGCGTTAAATGTAGGAAGATGATAGAAACCTTCACTTCATTACTCGTGCAAACTGAAGAGGATGGAATACAGTGACGACAGCCCGGATGACAACATTTCCAACATTTTCATTTGGAGGGAAAACGCAGTGTGTATTCAGTAGTGTGGGAGGAGTGCAGTTCATACGTTTTGGTCATTTTGCAAGTGGGTATTTTAGTCACAATCTCTTTGCAGTGTATGTTGAGTAAAATGGAGTGTGCAGGTAGCAGCACTCCGAGAAAATCCTACATCTGCCGCTGCTTATAGTGGGGGTGGGGTATATGGAAAGGTTTGGCCAATAAAAAATCAACCCCATCAAATACTCCGAGCCTTTGATTTAATAGCCATAAATCTTAGTGGTCTTTTAGTTGTAGATTTCTTTGAGATTCAATCCAACGGTAGATGAAGGTTTGATTAGAGTGAAATTAGGGGTGCCAGATCATGGGCGGACGAGAGTAGAAAAGAGACCGCACTGATCAAAGGTGGTTCCAAGTGGGCCCCACGGAGTTGAACTTCATATAAAATTACTTGTAGGAGAACATTTCTACTATTTCTTTTCGAGCTAGAATTAATAGGGAATTTGCAAAACCCACAATGGCCACAATTCTGAAATGGGGGACTAAGACAAGGAGGTCGACATCTGCCCTCATCATATCTATATTTGATTTGTGGCGAATCACTTATAAGATACCTAGCAAAGATGGGTCAAATGGGGAAGACTTCATATCCAAAGCTTGTCCAAGCAGATGATAGAATGGGAATCCTTCAATGTGCAAGTGAAATGCTAAACCTTTTGCAACCTTTGGCAACGTCGCAGAGGACTCCGGTAAAATCTTGTAGAAATTAAAACTTAGTCCTCTCAGTTCTCACCTATGACCATAATAAGCCCCATTTCAAACATAAGCCGCATGTCGAACCACATTCCTAAATTTTGTCGTCAAAGTTGAAATATTTTCCTACAGATACTGTAGCCCAATTGGTGAGGACGTCTGTGCGTTTTAACTCGCATATAGTTTTTAGTATTTTACGAATAGATTCATATATTTCGATATTATCTTCAAAGCACCTTATATTTTGTGTATTAATTAAAACGTAAGTATACTTTTGATTTTTATATAGTTTTTTTACAAAATCGCGTGTTATGTTTCATGTACTAATTAAAACCTTGCTTCAGGGTGTAGGAGCGCGATCAAGCACATTGCTAGAAATAGTATATCCATCAAAAGGAAGGGAGTGTTTGGGCTTAGAGCTGAATTATTTCATAATTAAACACGGGAATAAATTTGATGTAGATAGTGATAGTTCACAAGTTGATTATCAAAGTACAGAACAGCGACAACTGATATTAACAAGTTGATTATCGAAGAACAGAAGACAAATTGCAATGCAATGTGGTTAGACAGTTGCCATCATAATATTAACAGTCTTGAGAACAATTATAATTTGACATTTGGTGATTTTAAATTTTAAAAACAAATAAAATCTTATAATTTTGACCTCAAGTTATTGCTTCATTATGTTTTAATGTTGAAATGCAATGTGGGTAGACAGTTGCCATCATATAAACAGTCTTGAGAATAATTATAATAAGACATTTTGTGATTTTAAATTTAAAAAATAAATAAAAGTTTATAATTTTGATCTCAAGCTATTGCTTCATTATGTTTTAATGTTGGCATTTTTTGAAACATTTGTGAATAGCCAAGAGCAGTACAAATATTGTGAAATTCACACACACTAAAATTAATAATTTGTTAGAATTTTCAAAAACTACCGAACGACAAAAGTAACAAAGCATCGATCTATGTTATAATATATGCACAAAAAATCTGTCAATATTTAAATCTATATAAATTTTGTTATGCTTAGATTTCAATTATGAAAATCATCTAATGGGTTTCTAAACCATGTTTAAAGAGGAAGTCCATGGGCCCAAATTATTCTAAAAAAGACTTGGAGAGAGTCATTGTGATAATATTTTATAAATATTTGAAAATAAATCAAATGCTTAAAAACTTAAAATATATATTTATATGCATGTATTAGTAATAATCAAGATCCAATTTAATAAATTTATATATACAAGAAAAACACTATTATAAGGTAAAAAATCTTATATAAAATCAAACAAAAGAAACAATCTTATATATTACATAATTTTAAGTCCAAAAACCAAATGTAAAATATCAAAGTCTCAAATTACATTTCAATCATCATGTTTAAATTTCTAACTCTAAACCTCAAGCATTACTTAAAAATAAAAATCTATTGTTTAAAAAAAATTACCGGTCAAATGATTCATACACACCTTATCAAAATGAGGCGACTCGACCAAGTTTCCCTATGTTTGAGTTGTACTCGAGTAACGCAAACTGCAGGCAGCAAATATCATTTGAAAGTAATGATCACTTATAGCATTGGATTTGTTTAGCTTTGGTACTAACTGAATTTCTTCATCTGTTTATTACCACTGAAATATACTTTTGCTTTTCTTAATCAGGTTAAGCTTTCAGAAAAGCTTTCTCATGTGCAGTCGCTCTGTATCCATGATGTCACGCCCCCAAACCGAAACCTCGGGGGCGGGAAATGGGATTAAGCATAAATGTATTTTTCTTCTCCCAGGATCCGCGTGTGTGAAGACAACACATTCTGAATATTTTGCGGAAGCTTTTGTGGCGTTGCGACCCGAAGTCCGTGGCCATCGGATTTCGCGTCGCACTCAACCTTTAGCACATAGCTATTATATCAAGAATCATATCAGACTGGAGTAACCATCACAATAAATTACAGAGCTGACAGTAACAGGATATTACATTCCCAAATATATTCAAGTTACAATTATCAATGTACATTAATTATTAATCCCCAGAAAAAGGCTAATAAAAGCCATACAACAATAAGCTATAAACTACTACCCAAAGGTGACGTAGCTCCGATGTCAAGCTCAATGTCTACATGACATAGCCGACAAAACAACCTGCAAGGCATGGCTCCGCAGCCAACAAAAACACTCAACTCGGGACGAAGAAATCTGAACCTGAGTACCAAAAGTAGTGGGTCAGACACGACGGTCTGGCAGGTGGATGAAAAGAACACAATATAACGGATAATAATACAAATGATAAATCATGCTATTTGCTCAAAATGCTGCATATAATTAAACGGGTGAAAAACTCAGGAATCTCGGACAAAACATGTATTCTTTTCAAACATGGTTAAAACAGGAAGATCTAATAAAGCATATGTTCATTTACATCATCTATAAAAGCATAGATATTTGACAATCGGGTGTTCGTGGAAAACGTGTATGAATATGGAAGTTTGGCAAAACCACATTCATTTAAACATATTTCAAAGCATGGATCTTCAACAGATCGGGCATTCCTTTAAAACAGGTATAAACATAGGGATTTGGCAAAACGCGTGTCATTTAAAACATATTCTTAAGCATGGATGTTAAATAGCTCGGGTAATCATTTGAAACAGGTATAAACATAGAAACCTGACAAAACACGTGTCATTTAAAACATATTTCAAAACAGGGATATTTAACAAATCGGGTATTCATTTGAAACAGGTATAAACATAGAAACCTGACAAAACACGTGTCATTTAAAACATATTCTTAAGCATGGATGTTAAATAGCTCGGGTAATCATTTGAAACAGGTATAAACATAGAAACCTGACAAAACACGTGTCATTTAAAACATATTTCAAAACAGGGATATTTAACAAATCGGGTATTCATTTGAAACCGGTATAAACATAGTGATCTGGCAGAACAAGTGTCATTTAAAACAAAGCATGAATGTTTAGCAATTCGGGTATTCACTTAAAACATGTATAAACATCGGGATCTAACAAAACGAGTGTCATTTAAAACACATTCCAAAGCATGGACATTTAATAACTCGGGTATTCATTTTAAAACATGTGTAATCATATAACTCTAGCAAAACCATCGATCGTTAGAACCATATGTAAAAGCATGGGTATTTAACGAATCGGGTAATCATTTAAAACATGTGCGGGTACAAAGAACAGAAAATAATATAATAATAACTGAATTTACATTGGAGAATATTAGCACTTGTTTAAATAACAACTTTCATAAAGGGAACGAATCATTTATCGGAAAGCAAGTAAACAATATAAAACATGTCGGGTATCCAAGGAATCGGGAACTGGCAAGATGGCAATCACAAGAAGCTAAGTCCTCTATCACCGAAGTGACAAGAGCGGGACGTTGGTCTCAGTCACACAAGGTGAGGAGACTCAACGTAAATCATATATACAATAATAAATATACGGGAACGGGAACGGGACCACGGTAGCGAACCGGGTATCGGGACGGGACCACGGTAATAACCGGGTATCGGGATCCAAACTGCAGCTGGCGGGACGGGAGAGGGACTTCCAAGTCGGTGGATCAAACCGACAAGGTATCCAAGCTTAGTGATGCCAACTCATAGGTCAAAACCAATCGAGACATATGCAAGTAAATCAAGTACAGTAAATAAACGGGTAAAATGGGGTGCTCAAGGGCACACTATCGTATCATGTGATGCAATGCACTTCGGGACAAATGACTGTTACTAGAGTAACTCCGATGCTTTCGGGAAAACAAGTCATGTAATGCAATCTCGGGAAAAGAGGTGAAACAATGAACTATAACAATTTCGGGTAAAAATATCGGTTTCAAGATCTATTTAAGTGAATAAGGGTCCCGTATGTTGATTATAACAATTACTTGGTACTCCTTGAGTTTGAAGACATTCCGGGCTCCTTATGCACTTTTACTACTTTCAAAACTTAAAATGAGCTTATGGGTAGTACTAGATGTTACAATAGCAAGAATCAAGATTATAAACGGTCCATCCTAGGCATGACATTAATCCGGAAACATCGAGCAACCGATTCAGTCATCGAAAGGAATAGAATTAGCGATAACCAAGGAAATAGACTTGTGTTTAGATATAAAGAAGATATCGCGTCGTTCCATCCCGTTCAAGATTGAAATGGATTAACTCCGATGCCACCGAACCAACCGTGAGGCGTGTCGGCTCAAGACATTCTCACACATGGTCCAAACAGTCCAAAGAGGGTAGCCAGGGTCCCACCTAAAACCAAGAATTAGTGTCTAGATCAACACCATTCTTTCCTTTTAGTCCCCTAGTCTTAGAGACCTTAGATTAGGGTACAATTAGTCTTAACACTAAGGTATATACCCCTAGGACTCATAGAAAGCCCAAAGGTTTCCAAAAAAAACAGAAATTTCTGTATCAGAATGTACAGGGTCCGATCGATCGGCCCAAAAAGGCTTACAGTTACTGACAGTCCGATCGATCGGACCTGGGTGCAGCAGGTCCGGGAAAGCTGATTTTTCTTCCTTTTTCCTTTCCTTTCCAACACTTCCACAACCACAATTAACTATGGACAAGGTGATTTAAACACATGATTCCAAGACATTAAAATGAGCTAAAGAGCTTCTCATTTCAAGTTTCTCCCTTCCCATTCTTTCCATTCTTTCCATTCACAATAAATCTCAAAAGTGGAGAAAATTCATTCATGTGAAACCATTTGAAATCTTGACACTATGATGCATACATTTTCCAAGTATGAACAAGAGGGAAATAACTCATCAATAAGCACATTTCGAAATCAATATTAATCATAGTGAAGACAACTACAAAAATCACCAAAACCCTTAGTGAAACAAGATTTTTCTCACAAAACATGTTAATAATCAAAACAATCCATTCATCCACTTGCCTTGGGTTCCAATCTCACAAACCAAGCTCCTAATCCCTTCTTAAGCTCACTTCCAAGCTACAATCAAAAACCCCCAAAAACAACCCTAAAATGGGTTACACAAAGAATGAAAATGAAAGAGCTTTCAATAATACAAATGGAGCTTCTCTAGAGCTAGAGGAACACTAATCTAGGAGATGGGAAGAATCACTTACTTGGAAGGTCCTCTAATGGCAAGAGTAAGCTCAATGGAAGCCTTGTGATGGAGGGGTCTCTTCACAAATGGTACCAATGGAAAGCTTGCAAGATGAGGAAGAAGAAGACGGTCTCCATTTCGAGTTTGGTGCAAGATTGGTGAGGATTTGAGATGGAGAAGCAAGAAGAAGAGAAAACACAAGAAAACCCTAGACTCAAAAGGGTTGTGCTGGAACAATGAAAAATGGAAGAGGAAGGGGAAGGGTCTCCTTTTATAAACAAGTGAGGTTTGGGTCCCACAACTTAAGGGACTTGGGTGGCTGAAATCATCTAATTCGGGACCTCGGATGGATTCGACGAAGAAGGAAGAAATGATCGTCGAAATATCTAGTTTCCAAAAAGTGTATGTTTCACGGATTTCGAGAATATCGGGTTTTGGGTACATATTTGGTGTGCAAAGACTGTTTTGCCCTCAAGGCTATGAAATCGGGTTTTTGGGTTCTCAAATGGATACGGGATCAACATGAAAGTTGTAGGATTCCTCAAGATGAATGCAACGGGCCAAAAACACAATACGAAACAAATCGAAAAAATCTCACAAGTAAAAGCAAAGCCGAAAAGGGAACCCCCAAAGGGCCCCACAAGCTACCAAAGCACTCAAAAGCCCAAAACTAGAAGAAAACCCATTCTAGCTCACAAACTCAACCCAACAAATACTAATCCCACTAAAAGAACTAATCCACAGATAAAACAACACTAATCCAAGAGATTAGGGGTCGGGTTCTCACACATGAGATGATAGTGAGAGCTTTCAAGCATATTTTGCAAGCTGTCATTGCTGCTGTTGCTGAAACAGGAAAAATGGCTATATCGATAGCTGCAGCACTTAACATGATGCTTGGGGTTCCTGAAAGTGGAGAATCCAACGGCAGTAGCACACTTAACATGATGCTTGGGGTTCCTGAAAGTGGAGAATCCAACAGCAGTAGCAATGTGCATTCCCTCATATGGAGATGGTTGGAGGTCTTTTTGTTGAAAAGATATCGATGGGAATTCAGCAAAGTAAACCAATGTGAAATAAGGAAATATGCAATTTTGCGAGGCTTATGCCATAAGGTAATGGATGTGCACCAATCAATTGAGATACCTAGGATGACCTCTCGTTATTCATGGATTCATAGAAATCAGATGTTTGCTCTTTTCTTCAGATGGGTATTGAATTGGCTCCCAGAGACTTTGATATGGATTCTCCAAATCCTTTTAAGAAAGAAGACATTGTTAGCCTGGTACCAGTGCACAAGGTGAGCCAAGCATGCACACTTCTTTTAGTTCAATAAAAAGCCCTACATCTGCTCTTTGTAGCCAATTCAAATGACAAATAAGTCTCTGTTTTTTGTATTTGCATCTCTTTTGCAGCAAGTTGCTTGTTTATCTGCAGATGGGCGCCAACTTTTGGAGTCATCAAAAACAACATTAGACAAAGGAAAATTTGAAGATGCAGTCAACTTTGGGACGAAGGTATTGCCCTCCCAGATTTTATATTCAGTGATTGTCATAGTAGTTGCCACTTGCCACTGCTGCTTGATATAATATTGAGAGACTTACTGTTACATGGCTTGCAGTTGTCTTTTGGTTAACCAATTATATTGGTAACCGCACCACTGCATCAACGGATGATCTAGACAGTCCATCTGATGGATATTGTGGTGGATAGGCAACTTTATAAATATTTGGACAATTCTATCTATGTCTATCAGCCTCAAGAAGAATGTTACAAATAGAAATGGCTGTTATTTCATATTTAGAAGTGACAATAGGGATGTTAGAGCAGTCTCATCAGTGGTTGGTATATGGTTTTCCATCATCATTAGGGTCCGTCCACCAATGGTTTGGTCAACTGTTGGAAGTCATAATATCCTCATTATAACATTTAATTCTAAATGTATGCAGGCACTAGCAAAACTTGAAGCAGTATGTGGTCCTTATCATCGGATGACTGCAGGTGCCTACAGCCTTCTAGCCGTAGTTCTGTATCATACTGGAGACTTCAATCAGGTCTACTCTTGAATCCTTTTCTTGGTTTCTGAGGCAGTTCCAATGAGCATCTTATCTTGAGGCCTAGTGATTCACTATCTTCATAATTATATTAGAAGTGAAATCATAGAGAAAAAGATTTGAACACGAAACAGAAAATCATTTAGGCAATCAGTTAGGTGCCAATGTTTGTGTAGTGTTCTTTCAACTAAAGCAGCCATTCAACAGTCTTGACTGTTATTGGTTCTGTGAGAGCTGTTGGTAGTAGCAATATCTTATTTGCTAGAACTCTAGTTCAAGTTGTTTCAATGGATCCTCTTTTTTTTTTTTCCTCCCCAAAAGAAATGAAGAAGATGAACTATGCCGAGGCAGCCCAACCTTTCAAAATGTGGGTTGCATATATGTTAGGATTTTATTGTGTTGGATAATTCATGGGTTGGACAAAACTCTGGGTCCATTTAGTTGTAGGTTCTATTTATTTTAGAATGGACTGTGGTTGGGTCACCAGAAGAGCTGAAGCGAAGACAAAAGAAATTAGGAGAATTTCAGAGGTTGATTATGAGACACTACTCCAAAAACTATCATATTATAAGCCCTTTTCTTCCACTGCATTAGCCAATAAAAGGTATAACAAGTGCTCCTACATGTCACCTCTTCATTTGGTTGTTGGGTCATTGACTCTGCTGATCATATGTAAGCTACTATTTATTGCCAGTGTCTATGACCTCACTCTTGGGGAGGTGAAATTAGGAGATGGAGTCTTGGCCACCGCATCATTTCTTCATCTCTTTCCTTGTCTTTAAAGTTGCTTGATCCTTATGTTACTACAGAACAAGCTTAAACTTAGTGTAACCTCATTGTGCTTCAAGGATTTACAGATGGTGAAGCATTTTTCTTTTTCCTTTTTTTTTTTTTTCCTTATCTGGGAGCTACCTCAATAGCTTTTCTACAAGGAAGATGATTGGAGGTGGACATGAAGATGTCACGCCCCTAGAAGTGAAATCGGGGTTATGTGTGAGATTAGGGCCAATTAAATTTTTTCAACAATAATTTATGGGTTAGCAACTTATCATAATTTTTGTTCTTGTTCTTGATAAGGAAGAGACTCATGGGTCTTGTTGTACACAAGTAATGTTAGAAATAGAGATCTGAGGCCAACAGATTTTTTGTTTTGGAGGCATATATCTTCAATGATATCAATCATAAATGCTGGCCCAGATCCAAGTTTATTGCTCTAAACCTTGGGTCCTTCTCTTATATTCCTCCAAAGAATTTTAATTTCATTCTGTGATGTAATTTTTCTACGGACTTGATTTAATGGAATCTCTCTGTTCTAGGGAAGAATTGTACTGTTTTCATAATTGATTTCAGTTGCTTTGTTTATATATAGTTTCACTAAAAGTTGTGCATTTGACATTCTTAATCATATGTTAATCTTGCTATTTTTTTTATGCAGATTGAATCAAAATTGAAAAACAAATTTATTAAAAGAGTCCATGCAGTTAGGATGCAGCCAACATGAAGGCCAAGTATGTAGAGTAACACATTGCTATATGACAAAATGACGTTCATGAAGTTTTTTAAAACAATGGTGCAGGTGTTGGAATGGTGCAACAAGGAAATGATCATATATGAACATGTAAATTTTCATTGGCATTTGAATGTTGGTATAGAGTAGAATGTTACCAATTGTTTTAATTTTGTAATGGTAATGGTAAAGTGCTTTCAATGTTGAAAGGATGTTTGAATATTAATATGAAGTGGAATGAATTTTCTTGTTTTATTTTTTGATGATTTTGGAATGGAAATGGACGTTGGGTGTAGTAGATTTGGTCTTGGACAATGGAATTAGCAATTTCAATTTATTTATGTGACACAGGTTGGAAGTTGACATGAATTGATATATATACAGGAAAAGAAAATTAAAAATTAAATAAATAAGTAAATTATATTTAAAAAAACAATTATTCCCGGCGAGATAAAACGCCGGCAAAAAAAATTTTAAATGGAATTTTCGTAAATTGTAAATCTTTTCCCGGCGCAAAATTAACGCCGGCAAAAGTTTTTTCTAAGTTTATTATTGAAAAAATAAACATCTTTGCCCGGCGAATAAAAAATCTTTACCGGTGAAATAAAACGCCGGCAATGTATACTTTTTCCCGGCGCTACCTATTTTTCGCCGACAATGGGTATTACTGGCGCACTTTTCCCGGCGGGTTGCCGGCACAAGAAAAATCGTCGGTAATAGTTTTTCCCGGCGTTTTCTGGGCCTTTACCGGCGCTTATTTAGCGCCGGAAAAAATGCAGATTGTTGTAGTGTGACTTGATCTTTGTCAAAACAAGGAGAATCGGCAAAGTCAAGAGTAAACGAGTTGAGTTTCCCAGCCTTGGAATGTGGTGCCTGATTTCTGATGGTGTCGCTAATTTGTATTGCACAATCCCACACGAGTAAGTGTTGTTGGGTTCTTTTATTCATTTGATCTTTATTGACCAATGTTTCTTGGTACCAAAAGGCACTAGATAACAGAGTGCCTAAAAGTTTAGGACTCAGATTAGGTTAGTGTAAGATTTGTGATTTGTTGTTTAAGCTTCTTTGGGGAAGATAGATCGCCTTAGGGCCTGAAAGGAAAGGAAAAATAGACATCAGAGACCCTGGCTGCCGTCAGCTGAAAGCTCTTCGATGCCTGAGTTAGTGCTGTCACTGAACAAAGGATGGAGATGAGAGACAAGTATGCTCAAATGCAAGGCGTTTTATAACGCGCTATGCAATATGTGATATCATCATAATGATGCGTGATGTTGTAAAAAAAACATAACGTAACCTCTCCTTTTCTGTGAAGGGATTCTTACCCTTGTTTATGTAGAGGTTCCACCTGGCGCACCCTTAGTGGGGGTAGGTGGAGATACTGTGTAAGACCCCGACCTGAGTGAACCCGATTAGTACTAATTAAGTCATGTCTTAGTTCTAAGCTTGATAGTGATTTTTGGTTAAGTTGGGCTTGGAATAGTTTTTGATATAGTTTTGGGGAATTTTGATTGCTTTGTGATTAGTGGGGCCCTTTGGGGGTTCCTTCTTTATGACTATGCATGCGCTTGAGGATTTATCAGAGATTTTTGCATTCATTGTTTTAATCCCATTTTAATTGTATTGTTAATCCCTACAACTTTTATGTTGATCTCGTGCCCGTTTGAGACCCTGAAACCCGATTTCATAGCCTTGAGGGCAAAACAGTTATTTTGCACAATACCTGTACCCAAAACTTGATATTCTCGAAACCTGTGAAACATATACTTTTTGAAAACTAGATATTTCAACGATCACTTTTCTCTTCTTCGTCGAATTCATTAGAAGCTCCGAAAGCCATTATTTCAGCCCAATTAGACTATTAGTAGTGGAGCCCACTCCCCATTTACTTATAAGGGAACCCTTCTTCCTCATTTCCCTTTTTAGCAAACTACAACTTCTCAAAGCTAGGGTTTCCCTTTCTTCTTCTTCTTCTTCTTCTTACCTCCCCATCCTCAATCCACTCCCAAACTTGCACCAATAGGAGATTTGAGGCCATCATCTTCTTCACCTCCTTGAGAGCTTTCTCTTAATAGCTTTTGTGGAGAAAACCTCACATTCCAAGATCTTCATTGAGCTTACTCTTGCCATTAGGGGACCTTACAAGTAAGTAATCATTCCCTTCTTCTAGATTTGTATTCTCCTAGCCTAAGGGAATCTCCATCCCTATTATTGAAGCTTCTTTCTCCCCATGCTATGTTTTAACTCTTTTAGGATTTTATTTTGGGGTTTTTGCTTGTAGGTTGGACCATTGACTTGGAAGGCTTGTTAGAGCTTGATTTGCTTGAGTAGAGACCTAAGGCAAGTGGATGATTTGAATTTTATAAGTTTTCAATGGTTTTGGTATTTTCCCACTCATGCTTATTTATTGCATTGCTTTGAAATAAATGCTCATGAAGAGCCTTGTTAGTGCATTTATAGTCATAGAGATGTGTTGGTTCATAGCATTTAATTTCCTCTTGTTTTGTCCCAAATGCACTCTTATGTGAAATGGTTTCCTTCTTTCTTTCATTGTATTGAATGTGATGATGATGGAGGAGAATGGGATGGATGTTGTGAGAGATTTGATGTTATTTGAATGGAGTTTTAGACTCCTCATTTGATGTATAAAAGTGGCTAGAAAGAGGTTGTAGAAGGAAGAGATAGAGATGAGCTGAACTGGTCCGGAATCAGTTTCTGGACAGTTCGCTCGAGCGAACATGACACTTCGCTCGAGCGAAGTGTCCAGAAAAGGGTTCGGAGCATTCCAGTAGGTTGGTCGCTCGAGCGGACCCTTGGTCGCTCGAGTGGACATCCCAGAACTTGTTCCAGAAAGTTGTTAGTTCGAGCGGACTAAAACTTCGCTCGAGCCAATGAGTTTGCTCGAGCGAACTCAACTGCGCTCGAGCGAACCCACCCAGACAGCCATTCCAGAGAGCTCCTCGCTCGAGCGAACTCTCCGGCTCGCTCGAGCAATGAGCTTTGTTGGTCAAAGGCTATGTTTGGGACAATGATGAACTATTTAAACGTGTTGGGACTATTCATTGGAAACCCCTCTATGTCAAGGAGATTTACTAAGCAATATATGAGGCCATTTGAGAAAGAAACCACATCACGAAGATGTCATTTGAAGTTTTGAAAATTCAAAGTGTACAAGGAGCCCGGATTGTCCCAAAACTCAAAGAGTACCAAATGGTTATTAGATTGACATACGGGATCCCTATTCACTTCAAATAAATCTTGAACCCGATACTTTATCCGGAATTTCAATTGTTTATTGTACTTTATCGCTCCCGAGATTTATACTACATGCCTTGTTTTCCCGAAAGCATTGAATTACACTTGAAATAGTTACTTGTCTTGAAGTGCATTTCACCACATGAAATGACAGTATGCCCTTGAGCACCCCCGTCCTTCCCGTTTATTTATTTTTACTTGATTTACTTGCACATGTCTCAATTTGTTATTTGACTTATTAGTCGGCACCACTAAGCTTGGATAACTCTGTTGGTCTGATCCACCAACTTGGAGATCCCCCTCTTGTCCCGCCAACTGCAGTTTGGATCCCGCTACCCGGTTATTACCGTGGTCTTGTCCCGATGCCGCAGATTGCTACTGTGGTTCCCGATGCCCGGCTCGCTACTGTGGTCATGTATAGTATATGTATATGTATTTATAAGATCCACTGTTTCTCCTCACCTCGAGTGACTGAGATCAGTGCCTAGTTATTGCTCTATCACTTTAGTGATATAGGACTTAGCTTCGTGTGGTTGTCATCTTGCTTGTTTCCCGTTTCCTTGGTTACCTTACATGTTTTACAATGTCTACTTGCATTTGAATAAATGTTTTTATCTCGTTTATAGAAATTGTTATTTAAATAGGTTTAAATGGTTTTGGAGGTAAATTCATTTATTATCATATTGTCATTGTATTTTACTCATTTGCCAAACCGTCGTGTTTGACCCACTCTTTGGTACTCAGGTCCCGTTGTTGGTTATCCCGAGGAGGAGCACGAGGAGGCGGTCGGAGAACCGTAACCGTTAGTTGAGTGGCATGCTGATGACGTCATTTAGACGATTGATTGCTATGAGAGACTTAATAATTTGGGAAACTGTTTAACCATTCTTTGGATTTGTATTTTGTTTATATTGGCCTTTGTTGGCCTCTATTTTTGGGGAATGTAACTAAATGATCTTTTGTTTAAACTTTAACTTACTTTTGGGTAACATGCTAATGATCATTGCTCATTCTGATACGGTACTATACTTGTGTTATTATCTTTATGATTTGAAATGGATTGAATATTTGATTTGCTACACGCTTCCGCACTTAATAGAAATGTTCATATATGGTTGCGATATCCTCACCGCGGACACCTGTGGGAAATTAAATAAGTGTGTGCACCTTGTTGACACACTCTACATATTAATCATTCACCACACCACCATCATTAATGTCCCGATCTCGGATTAGGACTTCGGTAGCCCGGTCGCGACATACTATCAGGTCGAATCAATAGATGACCCCTGGTATTAATGTGGATGTGATTGATCAAGACGACACCTGATCACTATCCGGCGCATGTCTTGTCTGTCAGCATGTTCTGCAAAGTAGTCGTAACTTCATAGAAGTACAATCATGGCATAGTACTCATCTCTGTGGACGGTTCGAGCTAAAGATGATACTGAGGCCGGATTCAGACGCATCTTGACACTATTGTCGATATGCCTTATACCGAGACCGAGATGAGCCCAGTCGGTACTCTTACCGAGACTGGCTCAAGCTTGGCGCAGGCTGGCACTGTTTGCCGAGCTGAAAAGAAATGTCTAGCTGGTACCATTACCGAACTAGATGGATCTTGGCGCTGTGGCCGAACTTGGATACCGAGATCGGGATGAGCTGAGCTGGTACTGCTACCGAGGCTAGTGTAATCCTATTCTTAGGAAAACACCCCACACAATTGCCCCCCAGCTCGTGACTTCTTGGAGTTCTCTAACGTTTCGAGGTCAGGAGCTGAGTATCGTGTTGAGAGGATCTGAGGTATCAAGTTTGAAATTCATCTCAGTATTTGGCTGGTGAAATCTGATCTTTATCATGAAGCCTGCTTGCCTTTTCAGGACAATAAATATCACGCCGGCGACGCTTCGTCTTCCCGAGGCGATAAATATTAGGTAGGTGACGCTTTATTAGCCCGAGGCAATAAATAGCATGCTGATGTTTCGCCTTCCCAAGGCAATAAATGTAACGTCTGAATCTCTGTGCAAGATTAATTGGCAGTGCCACGTGTCTCCATCTAGTTGGTCATTCAACGAAATCGAAGCGACGCATACCTTTAGGAACTGGAACGGGCGCCATACTGCCTATAAATAGGGTTTTTTTCCTGTCGTCTCTTTCACTTTGGCATTTCATCAGAGAAAGCTCTGCTGCAAGAGAGAAGAGAACCTTGCCGAAGATCCTGCCGGAGCTTTGCTGGAAGTCTGACTTAGCGAACCGGAGCCCGGAATCCGTCTCCTTCTCTGTGAGTTTTCTTCCCTGTCCCTATCTTTGCGTACCGCCTTTCTCTGTTTAGGGGTTTCTCTCTAGGGTTTTTAGGGTTTTTGTATTTTCCCCCTTTCCAGTGTCGCCATCTGTTAAAAGAATGGGATCCTATAGGAGTTGGGCAGAGACCCCTGAGGCCATGGCCTGCTTCAGGGAGATGTATGGGATCCCAGAAGATGTCCCAATGAAACTGGATGACCTGAAGAACCTCTTCGATGGTCGGTCTTTTTGGGATGGCTGGATACCATTCCCATTAGTCTCAATAATAGAGGGAGGGGTTAGGTTCCCTGTCCACCCTCTGCTCAGGGCTTGCTTGGCGACATGGCACCTCGGACCATGCCAGCTGATGCCCAATGGCTTTAAAGTCATAATGGGCGTTGCCGAGCTCAATAAGATATTGGGCATAAACCTTGGTGTCCATGACATTGAGGATGTATATGACCTGTGCAAGACCTGTTGGAAATAGGTGGGCCATTCAGATAGGTTTCAAAAACTTTTGAGCCACTTGATGTAAGGATCAATTATCTAGAAGGCAACAAACCCAATCCAAGATGCAATCCCTCAAACTCATAAATCATGTACAACAATATAACCTATCAAGAAGATAGAAAACAACACCTAAACATGCAACCACGAAATCTACAACATACAAGGATGTAGATTATACCTTTGGAGCTTAGTAGTGCTCTAATGGAGAAGTTGATATCTTTCTTTGATGGTGAACACTTTCACTTATCAAATCAGAATCTCCAAGCCCTTTTGATCTTCCACGCTATGACCCGTATTAGATTCTCTTTTCTCAAGAAGATGGTGGGATCTCCAAGAGAAAACCCTAAAGGAAACTAGAAGAGAAACTAGAAGAGGGAAAGAGAGAGATGGGCGTGTGCAACTCTTGCACTAAGGGTCTTGGGCGTGAATTTCAAGATAGAATTATGCATGGGACATCCAAGGCCCTTCTCTCCTCTTTTATATCACTTAAGCAACCTCCTCTTACTAATTGAAATAGAAGTCTTACTTCTATAATAATTAGTTTCTTACTAAATCACAATTAGAAGTCTCACTTCAATTATGATTAGTAACTTTCTCCTTTCTAATTAAAATAGAAGTCTCACTTCCATTAATAATTAGTAACTTACTATTACCACTATTAGAAGTCTCACTTCAAATAGAAATAGTAACTTTCCATTTCCTTTTAGAGTTCTACTATAATTAGTATCTTTCTAATATCTTGGGCTAGCGTGGGGACCACTAGGGATTCCATAGAAAGTTGGCTCCAACTGGGACACGCGACCCCACATCTCATGTGCAATCCGAGCCCACAGTTAATTGCAAATAACTCCACTATATAAATGCAATTGAACTCCAGTCTTAGGAATATATTACAATGAAGACCCTAAACTTTCCAATTACCATAAGTAAGTAAGCCCCTCCATCTATATCCATGGATCAATTGGACCTATCCACCAAAATAGATCCATATCTTATTATCCTTGAGCCCCAATTAATTATAGTGATCATTTGGTACCGATCCAATTAACTCTTAATTGGAATGGGTGCACACTTACCAATGATAAATCCATTAATTGGCACAAGGGGATATTAAAGATAGATTCCATCTTGACCATTGAATGTTCCCACAGCTCTACTACCACGTACCCAAATCACCCAGGTGTTGACCTACAATTGGCCTCACTCATTGGTGACTCAAAGCAAATGAATAGATAGAAACTTGAGTTCATTAATGTCTCAGGATTATGAGCCTATTGATAGGGAATTATGAGAGCATGCCTTAAAGTAAAGACAGTGTATATAAGGTGCTTCTCATGGTCCTTCAATACATCCAATGTACCAGAACCATGATCCAGAATCTTACATTCCGATGATCTAGACAAATCACACTATCTCATAGCGATCAAAGTGCTGCAACCTTGTCAGATGAGATGCCCAATCTCATCACTGGTTGTGAAGATATTTAAGTATAAGATTTGCAATACATGTCTCCTGTATGTGGATCTCATCCATACACATGTATTACATCTAGTATACTTGTGGACTCTGGTTCATCTCATGAACCATTATGTCATTCGTATTAGTTATGTGCAAACAAGTAATAAAACACCATTCATCTCATGAAAGGAAATCAATAATATATATTGATAAATAAAGAAATTAATCAATTTATTACATCATATACTGGTATTAAGACCATAAAACTAACAATCTCCCACTTGGGCTCAATGCCAGTCAGGGTTGTATCTCATGCAGATCCCATCTACTTACTGCCCAAAGACTTTGGTACTCAAAGGCTTAGTAAAGGGATCTCCCAGATTGTCTGCAGAGTCTATCTGGGTGATAGCTGTATCACCTCTCTGCCCAATCTCTCTGACCATTTGTTATAACCTCTGTACATTCTTTTGGCTCCTGGGTTCCTTGGACTTATCGACTGCCCTACTATTATCACAGTAAACTGTGAGCGGCTGTCCTGCCAAAAGTACCACTCCAAGTTCCATAAGGAATCTATTGAGCCAATCTTCATATTTGGTTACTTCTCAAGCAGCTACAGCATAAACACATACCCAGAAGTTGAATTCTTGGAATCCTTATCTGACTGGAAGTCAGTATCTATGTAACCGACTCATTACTGCCGTAAATCAACATGTGATATTTTGTCATTCTCAAGGATTTGAGAACACATCTTACATCAGTCCAATGGTTAGGATCTGGTTTAGACTGATATTTGCTGACTAAGCCCAATGCATGACAAATATCCAGTCTAGTATATAGCATAGCATACATGAGGCTACCAACACCCGAAGCGTATGGTATCGACCTCATCTGCTCCTTTTCCTCAGGTGTCTTGGGACACTGATCCTTGGAAAGGTGCACTCCATGCCTGAAAGGTGTAATACCCTTCTTTGAGTCTTGCATAGCAAACCGTACCAGCACCTTATCTATGTACGCATATTGGGATAAGCCTATCATCCTATTTATCCGGTCTCAATGGAGTTTGATCCCTAGGATGTGGCTGGCTTCTCCCAAGTCCTTCATATCAAAAGTCTTAGCCAACTAAACCTTTTACTGTTGACAACATCCATATACCACTCTCTAGGAGAAGGATGTCGTCGACCAGAAAAATTACCCTGCCTCCTTTACTTTTCATATACACTCATGACTCATCCGGATTTTGACAAAAATCAATTGACTTGATTGCTTAGTCAAAACGAATGTTCTAGGTTCGGGATGCCTGCTTCAGTCCATAAATGGACATCTGCATTTTACAAACTCTTTGCTCTTGGTTGTTTTCTATAAAACCGTCTAGCTGCATCATATAGATGTCTTCGTCAAGATGGCTGCTCAGAAACGCCGTCTTGACATCCATTTGCCTGATCTCGTAATCGAGATGAGCCGCAATGGATAAGAGTATCCGGATGGACTTGAGCATGGCTACCGGCAATAAGGTTTCCTCATAATCGATATCTATCCTTTCGTAATAAGCTTGGCCTTGAAGGTCTCAACTCTTCCATCCGGTCATCTCTTTCTCTTGTAGACTCACTTGCACCCAATATGTTTAATATTGGCAGGCAAGTCCACAGTGTCCAGACCTGATTGGAGTGTCACGCCCCCGAACCGAAACCTCGGGGGCGGGAAATGGGATTAAGCATAAATGTATTTTACTTCTCCCAAGATCCGCGTGTGTGAAGACAACACATTCTGAAAATATTGCGGAAGCATTTGTGGCGTTGCGACCCAAAGTCCGTGGCCATCGGATTCCGCGTCGCACTCAACCTTTAGCACATAGCTATTATATCAAGAATCATATCAGACTGGAGTAACCATCACAATAAATTACAGAGCTGACGGTAACAGGATGTTACATTCCCATATATGTTCAAGTTACAATTATCAATGTACATTAATTAAGAATCCCAAGAAAAGGCTAATAAAAGCCATACAACAAAAAGCTATAAACTACTACCCAAATGTGACGTAGCTCCGATGTCAAGCTCAATGTCTACATGACATAGCCGACAAACTAACCTGCAAAGCATGGCTCTACAGCCAACAAAAGCACTCAACTCGGGGCGAAGAAATCTGAACCTGAGTACCAAAAGTAGTGGGTCAGACACGACGGTCTGGCAGGTGGATGAAAAGATAACAAATATACTGAAGAATAAAACATAAGATAAATCATGCTATTCGATCAAATGCTGCATATAATTAAACGGGTGCAAAGTCGGGAATCTCGGGGAAAAACCTGTATTCGTTTCAAGCATGGATAAAACATGAATGTTTAATAAAACATGTGTTCATTTACATCATCTATAATCATAGATATTTGACAATCGGGTATTCGTCTAAAACATGTATAAACATAGCGGTATGGCAAAACAACGTTCATTTGAAACTTAAGTAAAAACACAAGTATACAACAACCCAGGTATTCATAGCAGTCTAGCAAAACCAACGTCCATTTGAAACATATGTGAAAATACGGATATTTAACAAACCGGGTGTTCATTTAAAACCGGTGTAACCAAAGAATCTGACAAAACTAGTGTTCATTTAAACGTATTTCAAAGCATGGATATTTAAACAAGTCGGGTATCATTTAAAACAGGTATAAACGTAGGGATCTGGCAAACAAGTGTCATTTGAAACATATTTCAAAGCATGGATATTTGACAAATCGGGTAATCATTTAAAACGGTATAAACATAGGAATCTCACACGCCAAATGTCATTTAAAACAAAGCACGGATATTTAACAATTCGGGTATTCATTTAAAACATGTGTAATCACATAAATCTAGTAAAACCATCGAGCGTTTGAAACATATGTAAAAGCATGGGTATTCGCCCAACCGGCATCCATTTAAAACATGTGCGGGTACAAAGAACAGAAGACAATATAATAATAACTGAATTTACATTGGAGAATATTAACACTTTCATAAAGGAAACGAATCATTTATCGGAAAGCAAATAAGCAATATAAAACGTGTCGGGTATCCAAGGAATCGGGAACTGGCAAGATGGCAACCACACGAAGCTAAGTCCTCTATCACTAAAGCGATAGAGCAATAACTAGGCCCTGATCTCAGTCACTCGAGGTGAGGAGAAACAGGGGATCTCATATAAATACATATACTAGGCACTGATCTCAGTCACTCGAGGTGAGGAGAAACAATGGATCTCATGAATGCATATACATATACTATACATGACCACTGTAGCGAGCCGGGCATCGGGGACCACAGTAGCAATCTGCGGTATCGGGACAAGACCACGGTAATAACCGGGTATCGGGACGGGACCACGGTAATAACCGGGTAGCGGGATCCAAGCTGCAGCTGGCAGGACAAGAGGGGGATCTCCAAGTCGATGGATCAGGCCAACAAGGTTATCCAAGCTTAGTGGTGCCGACTCATGGGTCAAATCCAATCGAGACAATGCGAGTAAATCAAGTATAAATACATAATCAAACGGGCAAGACGGGGGTGCTCAAGGGCACACTGACATATCATGTGGTGCAATGCACTTCGGGACAAGTAACTGTTACTAGAGTAACTCCAATGCTTTCGGGAAAACAAGTCATGTAATGCAAATCTCGGGAAAAGAGGTGAAACAATGAACTATAACAATTTCGGGAAAATATTGATTTCAAGATCTATATAAGTGAATAGGGGTCCCGTATGTCGATTATTGAAATGACTTGGTACTCCTTGAGTTTGAAGACATTCCGGGCTCCTTATGCACTTTTACACTTTTCAAAACTTCGAATGACATCCTTGTGATATGGTTTCTTTCTCGAATGGCCTCATACAATGCTTAGTGAATCTCCTTTGATCGACAAAGCTCAACGCTCGAACGAACCGGTTAGCCTGGCGGTCAGCTGGCGGTTAGCCGCTGTTGGGGCAGGCGGCTAGCCGCTGGCTGACCGCACAGCTGACCGCGGCTGGGCTGCAGAAATGCAGCTTACTGGAAAGCTGACCGCCAAGTGCGGTTAGCTGGCGGTTAGCCGCCGATGTGTTCGGTAGTTAGCCGCTGGCCAACCGTGGAGCTGATTGAGTTTAGAGGAGAATAAGTGTGCTCTCTGGAAAAGCCACCGTGACATTTCGGCTAGCTGGCGGTTAGCCGCAAGGTGACTGCAGACTGACCGCCAGGTGCGGGAACACCCACTATAATCAGATTTTTAGCCATTTCTCCTCCTTAAAACCATTCTCCCCACTTCTACTGAGTCCCTACAATAAAATTGAGCTAAGAGCTCCTCCAATGCATCCATCTACACTTCTCCAATACTCCATCATGTGTTCATTCCATCACTTCTTCCATATCAAGTCCAATACAAAGGAAAGAGGAAGGAAACCATTTCACAAACATTCATTTAGGATACCACTAAGGACAATAAATGCTCAACCAACATGTTTATAAAACATTAAACGAGACTATCAAGATGCATTATGAGCATTTATTTCAACTAAAAACACATTAATGAAAGCATGGAAAATCCATAACTGCTTCACCAAACCATTTGAAACTTAAAACACTTCATCATTCACTTGCCTCAAGTCCAAGCTAGCTATACCAAGCCTCAAGTCCACTCTATAGCTCAAAGCCAAGCTACAATCAAAAACCCCCAAAACAACCCTAAAATGGGTTAAATAATGAAATGACAATGGAACCTTTCAATAATCAAGGTGGAGCTTCTCTAAGGCTAGAAGATTACAAATCTAGAAGATGAAGAAGAACACTTACTTGCAAGGTCCTCTAATGGACAAGGTAAGCTCAAAGGAAGTCTTGTGATGGAGGGTTCTCTTCACAAATGGTATCAATGGAAAGCTTGCAAGATGAGGAAGAAGAAGACGGTCTCCATTTCGAGTTTGGTGCAAGATTGGTGAGGATTTGAGATGGAGAAGCAAGAAGAATAAGAAGAAACACAAGAGCAAACCCTAGGCTCAGTTGTGTGCTGGAGCAATGGAGAGGAAATGAGCAATGAAGAGGATGGGTTCCTCTTATAAACAAGTGAGGTTTGGGTCCCACAACTTAAGGAACTTGGGTGGCTGAAATCATCTAATTCGGGACCTCGGATGGATTCGACGAAGAAGGAAGAAATGATCGTCGAAATATCTAGTTTCCAAAAAGTATATGTTTCATGGATTTCGAGAATATCGAGTTTTGGGTACAGATTTGGTGTGCAATGACTGTTTTGCCCTCAAGGCCAAGAAATCGGGTTTCGGTTTCTTAAATGGATACGGGATCAACATGAAAGTTGTAGGGTTCCTCAAGATGAATGCAACGGGCCAAAAACACAATACGAAACCAATCGAAAAAAATCTCACAAGAAAATGCAAAGCCGAAAAGGGAACCCCCAAAGGGCCCCACAAGCTACCAAAGCACTCAAAAGCCCCAAAACTAGAAGAAAACCCATTCTAGCTCACAAACTCAACCCAACAATTACTAATCCCACTAAAAAAACTAATCCACAAATAAAACAACACTAATCCAAGAGATTAGGGGTCGGGTTCTCACATGGAGTACATAAACTCCATCTCAGCTTTCATAGTATCTTCCCAACGCCCCGAATCTATATCATTAATTGCTTCATCATAGTTACAGGGATCTTGTTTCGGTTCTTCCGGGACTGCCTCGTAAGACTCTTCCAAAAACGAGAACCTGTCAGGGGGTCTGACAATCCTCCCACTATGACGAGGCACTGGTGTAACTGCTGGGTCCGTTAAGGGCGCTTCTTCCTTAGGTTCGGTCATATTAGGATTTGGAATTGTTTGCTCTTGAATTTCTTCCAAGATCACCTTTTCTAAGGATTTCCGGTCTATCATATAATCTTCCACTAGAAAAACCGCATTAGTGCTCACCTGCACTTTCTGCTATCTAGGATTATAGAATAACCAACCTTTAGTTCATTTAGGATATCCTACAAACGTGCATACTTCTGACTTCGCTTCCAACTGATCCGTCTTAACCTGTAGCACATGTGCCGGACAACCCCAAATGTGTAAATGTTGTAGTCTAGGCTTTCGTCCAGACCACAACTCCCAGGGAGTCTTAGGTACAGACTTAGATGGTACGAGGTTTAGTATGTACATCGCAGTATCCAAGGCGTATACCCAAAATGATATAGGTAATCCTGAGAAACTCAGCATAGACCTGATCATATCTAAAAGAGTTTGGTTCCTTCTTTCTGCTACTTCGTTCTGTTGAGGCACCCCCAAACCTACATTTTGCTAGTCCCGAGCAAAATAAAAGAAAACTAACTATATGCAGAAAATGATAAAAAGAATCCTAACTCACTTTCGCAGGAATCGCGGCTGCACTTAGCTCGTGCAACAAGCCATTTAAACCCCTAAGTTTCCCTTAGTGGACGAGTTTTGTCTCGTGAGGGTTTTCAGCGAATAAATCCCACAAAATTCTTTTTATTTATATGAGAGCAAGTTTAGAACACTATCCAATTGCTAAAAACCTTTCAAGGATGCTCAAGTCCCGGAGTGTATTTGAGTGAGTTTAGCCAACACTTGTACGATTTTGGGTTCTGAGAAAACACAAATTTGATCACCTTCTAAATCCATTCGTTTTGACTTCAGCCTCACAGTCATACTCTCGGAAATAAAAGCGCTTAGATTTTCTGACTCATCACTCTATATGTGAGTATTGGTAAGGCAAAAGGACTCACATATCTTTTGAGAATGAAGAATTTTTGGTGAAGTTATCTCATGGAAAGAACAACCATTTAATTGAGGGTAAAAATGCTCACTCAACTTCTCACTTGTTTAACATCCTAACTTTTCCTGAAATCCAATAGGTCTTTTATTGGTTGTAATGGGGTTAGGGGAAAGGGTTTGGTAAAAATATGGAAAATGAGGTTTTAGGGCTTGGAAAATATGGAAAGATCTTGAGTTTTCTTTGAAGGAATTTTCTTCGATTCGACTTCGCTTTTTCTTTTTCTTTTTCTTTGTTTTGTTTTTTTTTTCTCTTTTTTTTTTCAACTTGCTCTTTTTTTTCTTTTTCTTTTTTCGAGAAGACTTTTTCCTTGGATAGATCATGTGAAGTATAAAAAATGCACACTTCCTTCTTTCTTTATTTTTTCCTTCCACTTCTCAAAAACAATCGGTTGAAGGCTTTTTATTTGGGTGGAGAGGCTTTGAGAATTTTTAAGGAAAAATGTATAAAGGATAATGGCTCAAAAGGGTTACTATGGAAATGTTTTTATGGGTTGGTTTTTAATGGCCATGAGGTTTTAATTCTAGATTGCCTATCATCACTTTACCAGGTCTAGAAAGGTGCTCACAAGCTACAAGTCAAGGTTAGTTCGCAATTTTGATGACACCCTCAATGGTTGGAAAGACATAGGCACTAATGAGATAAAAAGAAATGTGCTGAAAACTACGAGTTTGAGTAGCTCTTCATTCTACTCGGAATTAGCGCAGAAGAGTCTTTACCCTGAAGGAATAGAAAGGCTCTACACTCAATTGGTTTAGTCTCCACTAGTGATTTGTCAGGGTCACTCAGATGTGCCCACTCTTCACTTGGACTACACTCATGTGGCTAAATGTGCAAGAATGTTTCCAAGACTTGATTTTGTGACATTCTTTTTAGGATTTGGATAGTATGGTAAACTAAGATTTCAAAAGTTATTAACAAGCTAAAATCCCAGGACTTTTTTTTTTTTGAGAAATTAAAAAAAAATTACTGAATATTTACGGGCAAATACATATGTGCAATGCAATACCACACCCCCAAACCTAAATCAAACACTGTCCTCAATGATATGCAATGCGAAATGATAAATGGACAAGGAGAAAAAAAAATAGAATGCCTTACCATGGGTTGATGCAAAAAAAATGAATATTGGGTTGCCTACCAACCAGCACTATGTTTCACTTTGTCAGCCCGAAGTGACCCTAAAAATTACTTATGCAAGGGCTTCTTCGACATCCTTGTTCTTAAGCTCCAGAAAAGGTTTCAACCTCTGACCATTGACTTTGAAAACATCCCCATTCTTGGGGTTCTCAATCTCAACTGCCCCATGAAAATAGACAGTGCGGACAATGAAGGGTCCAGTCCAGCGGGATCTTAGTTTTCCTGGAAAAAGATGCAGGCGAGAATTATACAGAAGAACTTTCATGCCCGGTTCAAAGGATTTCCTCAAGATAGATTGATCATGGTTTCTCTTCATCCGATCCTTATAAATCTTGGCATTCTCATAGGCGTCATTTCTAAGTTCCTCCAGCTCATTGAGATGCAACTTGCGTAGGTTACCGGCTTTAGTTAAATCAAAATTGAACATTTTGATGGCCCAGTAAGCATTATGCTCCAATTCTACCGGCAAGTGACATGCTTTCCCAAAGACCAATCGATTTGGAGACATGCCAATCGGGGTCTTATAGGCAGTCCGATAAGCCCATAAAATGTCTGTCAATCTTAAAGACCAATCTTTCCGGGTAGGATTGACTGTCTTTTCCAAAATTTGCTTTATTTGCCTATTAGACACTTCCACCTGTCCGCTAGTTTGTGGGTGATACGGAGTAGCAACCTTATGAGTAATAGAATATTTTTTCATCAGATTCTCGAAGGTGCTATTACAAAAATGACTCCCACCATCAATGATAATCGCCCTGGGGGTACCAAATCTAGACAGAGTTTTTGTTATTCGTATTAACAGCTACTCTAGGAGGAATGTTTTTATATGTTTTCTTTAATAAATTTGATAACCACGTGACGATCATTCGTTCTGGTTGGAATTGCCTCTATCCATTTGGAGACATAATCTACAGCAAGCAAAATGTATAAGTTGCCGAAGGAACTCGGAAATGGACCCATGAAGTCTATGCCCCAAACATCAAAAATTTCCACAATAAGCATCGGATTTAAAGGCATCATGTTCCTCTGCGTAATTCTGCCTAATTTCTGACAACGTTCACAGTGCAAACAAATGGTGTGACAATCCTTGAACAGGGAGGGCCAGTAAAATCCGCATTGCAACACCTTTGCTGCGGTCTTTCTAGAACTAAAATGCCCACCACAGGCGTGATCATGGCAGAAGGATATCACACTTAAATAGTCCTCTTCTAAAATGCATCTCCTAATGATCTGGTCTGGACAGTACTTGAACATGTATGGGTCATAAAAGAAGAAATGCTTAACCTCAGACAAAAACTTGGACCTATCCTGTTTGGACCAGTGATCGGGCATCTGTCCAGTGACCGGGTAGTTAACGATATCCGCAAACCAACGGAAACGAGAGACACTCAGCAATTGTTCATCCGGGAAACTCTCACTCAATGAGATGACTTCATGCTCGAGGTCTGAAGGTAATCGAGAGAGATGGTCAGCTACAACATTTTCAGAACCTTTCTTGTCCCGAATCTCAAGGTCAAACTCTTGTAACAAGAGAATCCACCTAATCAGACGGGCTTTCACATCTTTTTTCATCAACAGGTACCTAAGGGCCGAATGATCTGTGTAAACTATGACTTTAGACCCAATCAGGTAGGGTCTAAACTTCTCCAGGGCAAAGACTACAGCTAACAGCTCTTTCTCTGTTGTTGTGTAATTCAGTTGAGCATCATTCAAGGTCCTACTGGCATAATATATGACATGGGGCGATTTGCTCACTCTCTGTCCTAGCACAGCCCCAAGAGCATGGTCAAAAGCGTCACACATGAGTTCGAAGGGAATTGTCCAATCAGTGGCTTTATTATCGGGGTAGAGGTTAACTCCTTTTTCAATTGTTCAAATGCTTGTAGGCAGGGTTCATTGAAGACAAAAGGCATATCCTTAGATAGCAGATTGCACAAGGGTGCAGCTATCTTGCTAAAATTCTTAATGAACCGTCTATAAAAACCTGCATGGCCCAAGAAAGATCTGATATTCTTCACCGTTTCTGGTGGTGGCAGGTTGGAAATGAGTTCAATTTTGGCCTTGTCAACCTCAATGCCATTCTCAGAAATAACATGGCCCAAGACAATTCCTTTTTTCACCATGAAATGACACTTCTCCCAATTCAAAACAAGATTCTTCTCTTGACATCTCACTAAAACAAGGTTCAGGTGATGCAAACATTCTTGAAAACTACTCCCATGGACCTAAAAATCGTCCATAAACACCTCTAAGAATCGTTCGACCATGTCCGAAAATATGCTCATCATACGCCTTTGAAATGTCGCAGGTGCATTGCACAACCCAAAAGGCATGCGCCGGTAGGCAAATGTACCGAAAGGGCATGTAAAAGTTGTCTTGTCCTGGTCCTCGGGTGCTATGGGTATTTGATTATAGCCGGAGTATCCATCAAGGAAACAATAAAAGGCATGACCAGCTAGTCTCTCAAGCATCTGGTCCATAAATGGGAGGGGAAAATGGTCTTTACGGGTGGCCGAGTTCAACTTTCTATAGTCAATGCACACTCGCCAGCCCGTCTGGATTCTTGTGGGCACTAACTCGTTCCCCTCATTCTTTACAACAGTTATCCCAGACTTTTTTGGCACAACATGGACTGGGCTCACCCATGAGTTGTCCGAAATAGGGTAAATGATACCTGGATCCAACAGTTTCAGAACCTCCACTCTTACGACATCCTTCATTGATGGATTAAGACGCCTCTGTGGTTCTCTGGAAGTTTTTACATTTTCTTCCAAATGGATCCGATGTTGAACCACAGATGGGCTTATTCCTTTTATATCTGCAATTGTCCAACCTATAGCCTCTTTATGATCCTTCAGGATTTCAATCAATTGTTGTTCCTGGACTTCTTCCAGGTCCGAGGCTATAATGACGGGGAGGGTTTCGGCTGGGCCCAAAAACACATATTTGAGGGTGTCAGGTAGTGGTTTTAGGTCGAGCTTGGGCGGTTCTTCAATTGATGGAACAGGTGGGGCAGCCGATGGGGTCAAGATCTCTGGCTTAGGTTGCCATTGACTCCTCTCAAAAGCAGGGGTAGAATCCAGTACCGCATTTACTTCTTTAATGCTTTTCTCAACATCAATGATACCTCCAAAATGTGCAAGACAGGCCTCTAGTGGGTCCTCACAAACTAATTGTGATCCAACACTCTCAATAAACTCCTCTAGGTAACTCACCTCACAAATTTCATAATCGCTCTCATCTCTGGGTTGCTTGCCAACATTGAAAATGTTTATCCGGACTGTCATATTCCCAAACGATAGGTGCATCACACCATTTCGACAATTAATCAGGGCATTGGAAGTGGCAAGGAATGGTCTCCCTAAAATTACTGGGATCTTCACGATATTTCCTATTGGTGGTCGGGTATCAAGGACTACAAAATCCACCGGGAAAACAAACTCACCTACCTTGATCAAAACATCCTCAACAACACCTTTGGGGTACCTAACTGAAGCATCAGCTAGTTGTAAGGTAACCTTTGTCGGTTTCAGCTCCCCCAAACCTAACTCCTCGTATATCGAATACGGGAGCAGATTGACACTCGCACCCAAGTCCAGCAAAGTCTGTTCTATGTGATGATCCCCTATTTGACAAGAAATTGTAGGACACCCAGGGTCCTTGTATTTGATTGGGGTCGAAGTGGTAATGATGGAACTGCATTGCTGGGCTAAAAAGGCCTTTTTGGGTACATTGGTTGCTCTCTTGAATGTGCATAAATCTTTAAGGACTTTGGCATAAGTCGGGATCTGTTGGATGGCTTCTAACAATGGGATGTTAATTCTCACTTGCTTGAACACTTCAAGGATTTTATCCAGCTGGAGATTATTTTTCATTTGACCTAGCCTCTGAGGATATGGGGCCTTGGGAACAAAGGTTTTAGGTGGGGGCTCACTCGTTGAGGCAGCTCCGATTGGTTTCTCAGGTTCCTTAGTAGGCTCTAGGTCCTTCTTTGGTTCCTCAAGTTCTTTTTCCAAAACTACATGCTCCCTCCTCACTTGAGTCCGTTCAGATTGCCTAGGGTCCTCTTCTGGTGTGTCAACCTCCTTTGCAGCCATTGTACGGGTGGTAACTGCATGCACTGCATTGACTTGCTCATGGACTTTGCCCTTGTCATCATGGACAACAAATTGGCCTGTTGAAGTTTGGCATTTGGGGTTGGCTTCGGGCTGACTTGGAAACATACCCTTGTCTCTTTGAGCTATTGACCTGGCCAACTGGCTGACAGTGTATTCCAACTTGGCAATGGACTGGGTATTGGCATTCAAATTCTGAGTAGTGCTTTGCTGGAATTGGAGGGTATTTTGGGCCAACATTTTCATTGTGTCCTCTAGAGAACTTATCTGCTGATTCTGGGAATTAAGATTCTGATAACCTTGGACCATGGGTGGTCCCTGTGACACTTGGGGTACTTGAGGCTTTTGGTATCCCGGAGGTGGCATATGCTGGGCCATTGGCTGAGAAGGGTTTCCTTGGTGTTGTCCTTTGGTCCATGAAAAATTAGGATTATCCTTCCAACCAAGATTGTATGTATTCGAATACGGATCATACCTCGGCCGCTCATATCTAGTATTCTGGTAAAGTGCACTCACCTCCTCCATACTCCCACTTTGACTTTGACCAAAGAATGCTCTACATTGGGATCCATGATGGTTAAACTCTCCATAATTGGTGCAGGGTGGGGCAGTAGGGTCACTGACTGCTTGGCTCATCTTTAATGATTCCAGCGTCTTTGGGGTGGTCTGCTGACAGGTTTGGTTCATTTCAAGGGCTTCTAATCTCCTTGTCAGCGTGGCCAACTTGGCCTCGGCCTCGAATTTGGGTTCCATTCTATGCATGCCCCTTCTTTCTGCAACAATGGGTCTTTTGGGATCCTCTCTGATAGGTTCCCATTGGAGAGTGTTCTCAGCGACCTCTTCAAGGTATGTCCAAGCTTGGTTAGCTGTCTTTTGAGTGAATACTCCGTTGCAGAAAGACTCCACCATGGTCTTGGTGGGATAGTCCAGTCCTTCATAAAGGATTTGGAGTAACCGGATCTTTTCGAATCCGTGATGCGGGCATTGTAACAATGAGTCTTTGAACCTTTCCATGTACTCATACATGGTTTCTCCCTCCAGTTGGTGGAAGCTATTCAGGGTATGTCTAATGAAGGCCGTTTTCTGTTTTGAATAAAACTTTTTATAAAAGGCCTCGAGTAGTCCCTCCCATGTGTTTATGGAATTAGCCTGTAAGGCGTAAAGCCATGCTTTCGCCTTCTCCTTCAGCGAGAACGGGAACAACCTAAGCTTAAGGGCCTCTTCAGACATATGGTTATACTTCATGGTCCCACAGATTTCCTCAAACTCTCTCACATGTTGATATGGGTTCTCATTTTCCACCCCTCGGAAAATTGATAACATCTGGATTAAGCCAGATTTCAGCTCAAATGAGGCATTTGTGGCGGGTATGACGATGCATGAGGGTTGGGTAGATCGGGTAGGGTACATGTACTCCCTAAGAGTCATAGGTTGGGTTTGTGGGTTTCCGTCAGTCATTTCCTCAATGGCAATGGGCCCGCAAAATTCTCAACAGGGATATCGAATAAATCAAAGCTCTCTAAACGACCCTGTACACGTAACCAATTGTGCATAAACTACCTCTCAACTTAGAAAGTGATGGTCCACTCAAGTAATGATGAACGAGGATTAATGCTTAAACACAAACAAGAAAAACAAAAAGATTTTGAAAAACAAACTAAACTATACTCAACTAAGGCTACCTAAAATTAAACTAGACAGCTCCTAACTGTGAAGAGTACACCTAGGCCTCCAATCCGGTCCTATGAAACGTAATCGGCCAGGCAAGCCCCCAGGGGATTGGTGGGATCACAATGCGCGTGGCAAAGGTTCCGCTTAAATACCAAACTCCTAGAACAGATGAACTGTCTCCCTTAAAGGGACAAGGCTATTCTAGGCACCGATTTCCGTCAAGGAGAGCAAATGGTACAACATTTGATTGTCTTCTCCTAACGAGCTCGTGTCCTATTGGTCACGTTTCTACTCAAATTTTATTAAAGGTTAAGGATTCCTAAGTAGTGAGGAAAATGAGTTCCTATGGGCAAGAAAATGGTGATGAAATCCAATCCTTATCTTGTTGGGGGTATGATTGCCCTTACTAAGTATGTGCTTTCCAAATTACTTTGTGTATTTTAAAATGATTAAGCACTACAAAGCAATTAAACAATCAAACAACCAACAAAATTGACCCACTAACAGGGGATGCGTGGGTGTATCGAAATACGCACCTCCCAAACTAAATTGGGGGAAGACCGGTTGAAGTCGACCCAAGCCACCGACACCAATTTCGGTGTACGAACTTGGGGGGCCGCGACGGTATCGTCCAACCGTCCTCCTTCCTTAATTATTACAATGCTTTGAAAACTTAAATGAACTTTAAAAAAAATTATTACAAACTTGAAATGAATCCTAATACAAGATTTTCTAAGAAAGCAATTTAAATTCCTAAGTTAGAGTTCTTTGGTTGCTCTTTTCCTCTTTCCTTGCTCTAACCGCGGAATCCCTGAAAATACAAACAAAGAAAATGTGCAGAATCCGCAATGAAAACTAAAAGAAAGAATAAAAATGCAATTAAGCTATATGAGAGTTGAGAATCCTTAAAATCAAGGATTCCTATGTACGCCGATCCCCGGCAACGGCGCCAAAAACTTGTTTGGGATTTTTCCGCAAGTATACGGTTGTCTCAAGTAATATAGACTATGAAAGTCCGAATATCGTTCCGACGAGGATCGTTACAAGAGAAATAACAATGATTAATGAAAAGGAGTATCAACTCAAATATAGCTAACAAATGCAAATGGAGATAACAAAAACAAGAAACAAGATAATAACAAAGGAAATAAAAAATGCAAACTAAAAGAAAATAAGAAACTAGATAACAAAGAGATGTAAATAGAAATAGAAGAACTCAAAGAAGAACAAGGTTAGTAACAAGTTAGTAACAAAGTTAATGACAAAAGAAAAATAACAAGGTTAATAACAAGAACAAATGAACAATGTTAGATAGATCAAATGAGTAAGTGTGTGAAAATAAGTGAAAGATCAAAATAGAAATAAGCTAAAAGCATCCATGAAAACTAACTAATAAGGAGAACAAGATAGAAAATGAGTGGATGGAGATAAAAAAGAAATGTGCTAAAAGTGTAAAATCAAAGGAGGAATAAAAACAAACACATAGAATGTATGTGTAAGACCTGGGGATCCGAACCCTAGAGGGGGGGGTGAATAGGGTGAGCTTCAATTATGACCAATTTTAATCAATTTTAACTTCTTTAAAACAAACTAGTCACATGTGATGATTAATCATACAAGATGTGGAAGCTAACAAAAGAATCACCACAAAGCAATCACCATCACACAAGTATTTATAGTGGTTCGGCCTCAATGCCTACATCCACTACCGGCTTGTGATCCAACACCCCACCGGATTTCCACTATTTATGCTTTTCAATAGGCTAAGCAATAACCTTTACAATATGCTTTCCAAGGCTAAGCAATAACCTTTACAATGAAGTTTTTCAAGGCTCAACATCAGTCTATACACTATGCTTTTATAGGCTAAGCAATAACCTCTTCAACCACAAGGTTGGTTATCTCACTAAGTTAGTGTCTAACATACACTTGATGGAGATACAAATTTAGCTCATTACATTTGCCTCTTAATCAGGTGGATATGGAAGTGAAAATCTAATACACACTCACACTATGAATGCAAAGATGAAAGTACATGAAGTGTGTGTGTGTGGTCCTCAATCATTTTGAAAATGAAAGCTCATAAATGTATGACTAAGGCTTTTGAAAGTTTTAGCTCATAAAACATTTATGACTGAGGAGGTAATGCAAGTCACATGTTAAAAGTAACAACTTGTTAATGATGTCAAAGATACACAAGTTGTATGAAATGAATTAGCTCTAAACATGTGATGCATAGGGATGTCAATCAAATCAACAATGAAGCTCAAAACATAAAAATAGATTTGATTGAAATTAGGAGACAAATCATATGTAATTATAAATACAACTTGAATATGATATACCAATCAAAGTAAGGCAAGTTGTGAAACTTTAAAACAATAATACACATATGATTTGTAAAGATGTTGAATCCAAAACATAAGATACATTTGAAAGAGATTTTCTTATGATGGAAAAACAACAACCAAAGATTCAACCAAGTATATGGATCATGTTACATCTAATTTCAAAGATGTTTCCATTAACATGATCTACTTAGATTTACCAAGGTTAAAGTACTGCTTGGGTTGAATCAATGATGATGCATCCAAAACAATAGATCAATTCAAAGTATAAAACATGCTAAGGATACAACACAACATAGGTTAACATGCTACTAAAGATTTGTCAAAGATAAAACAAAACATGAAAACATATGATTTGTAAAGAAGATGAATCCAAAACATAAGATACTTTTGAAGGTGATTTTCTTATGATGGAAAACAACAACCAAAGATTCAACCAAGTATAGGAATCATGTTACATATGATTTACCAAGTTTCTTTTATTAACATGATCTACTTAGATTTACCAAAGATTAAGTACTACTTGGGTTGAATCAATGGTGATGTATCCAAAACAATAAATCAATTCAAAACATAAAACATGTTAAGGACACAACACAAACATAGTTTATCATGCTACAAATGATTTACCAAAAATAAAACAAAGCATGAAAACATATGATTAAGGAAAGTAGAGCCTACTTGGTGATTTAACTTCATTAATCCAAGCTTTAGCTTTCCTAATGATCTCCTTCATCCCTTAGTTCATTTCCCTTGAATATGCCTCAAAACCCCTCAAGGAGGGCCTTAAAATTCTCAACTTTTGGCAAAGGAAAGAACTCATATTTATAGCAAAAAGTGCCCAACGGCTAGTCCTCGGTCGACCTGCAAACAAGTCTCGGTCGACCGGAATCACACAACGGTCATATTTCTGACCGTTGGAGGCGCCAGGGCATTTTCTGCCTGCAGTGTTCCCGGTCGACCGGGACCTCTGCGCCGGTCGACCGGCGACACTGCCGGGGCCAAAATTCCCACTTTTTCATGTTTCAATGATTTTCTTTGTGGAACATTTAGGGCCATTAAATCAAGCTTAAAAGCATGTTTTAAATCATTCTAAGGGTTTTAAAACATGGAACATAAAAAGCCTAAAACATTTTGAAAGATTTAAAACTCATAGGCTAGCTTGATTTCTAAAACTTTTTCCAAAAACAAATGCATCCAAGTTTTAAAAGAAAATCATGCATAAATCAAAACTTTTACAACTCTTAAAAACAATGCATGAATAAAACAAGACTTCAAGGCTTTATAAATCAATGCATATGTGTGTAAAAAAAATGATGCTAGAATGATAATGCATCCATCAAATTGCAATCTACAAAATTCCTAACAGTATGAACAAATAAGCTAATGGATATGATGGTGTGGATAAAGAAATGGAGTGTGGGAATTAAAACAAGTGAATAAGTGTGTGGGAATGTGAATACAATTAAACTAAAGCAAGTAGAAATAAGCAACAAGCAATACTAATGGATAGACTGAATCATCTAGAATCCACTAAGTGACACTAATCCAATGCTAATGCTCTTTTATTTTTCCAAATAAATACTCAAATCTAATGACAAATCAATGCTTAGATTTGGAAAATATAACTTTAAAGCTCTAAGATAGAAATTAACAATCTAATAGCTAAGATTTTCTTCCCTTCATAAAAGAAAAGATTCCTAATGACTATCTATCAAAAGTAAGCATAAACCATCAAAAGATATTAACTCCTAAGCATGATTTATCAAACCTAAGCATAAATAGTAAAAAGAATGCTAGGAAATAAAATAAGCATGGAAGGTAGCATATTGCAATGAAGAAAAATCTATTCTAGCATGTTAAGCACACAAAGAGAATTAAGAGTATAAGCAAAAGGAATAATATTAACTTAGCTTCATCTAGAAGATCCAATCAAAGTGATTAGCCACCCATTGGAGAAGACAAAGCTTTCATTACAAATCTTCAAATTTTACAAAGCTTTCCTCACTTTCTCTCTGCAATTGCTCTCAATTTACATGAAAAGCTTAAGTAAAGAGGAGGAGGCTCTCCTTGCTTGAGTGTCTAATGCCTAGAGCTTCCTTACTTATATAGAGACATTTTCCTTACTCTTTTTGGTTTCTTTCCGATGTGGGACTTCACAAGAATGGAAATATGAACATATGAATGTAATTCTCGTGTTAGAAAACAGTCCTCAGATTGATGTGCAATTTTGACCCCCGAAACGTCCGAATTGGGAAAAATGTTGTGAAATATGATTTGTAGATCTTAGAACAAGCTTTTCAATGCTTCTGAGATCACCTCAATCGGACATCTGAGTGAAAAGATATGGTTAAAATACCAACCCAGGTCTTTCATTTTTCTTCTTATTTGTTGGCATATCTTTGTCATTTCTTCATCCAATTGTCTTCCAAACTTATCCTTACTCTCTTTAACTCTTGAATCTTCAAATTAATCTTCAAATTAATCTACAATTAACACCTACAAAGAGAAATTAACATAATTGAGAGTATTTTTTAACATATTTTGTATGGAGGCCATTGGAACTCATATAAATGCATACAAATGGCTATCTATAATGGAAAGATATGAGCAAAGCATGATGGGGAGGAAATTTATTATTTTTAAGCTAAAAATAGTGTTTTGAGTTCTTTTATCTTGGAAACCTCATAAAATAATGCTATGAAAGTGTATTTTTTGTGAACTCATCACATACCAGGAGCAGACAACTGGGATAGAATCTCATTTTCTAATAAGTATCCCATAAAATCAGCGGAGAGATATCCTCCTCTGACCCTCACATTAATGGGTCCGCACACATCAGCATACACTAATTCCAATAAATCTTTGGCCCTATTGGCCTTCGATGAAAAATGGCCTTTTGGTCATTTTACCTTCCAAACAGGACTCGCAGACAGACATTGGTTCTACCATCAATGAAGGCAAGATACCATATTTCACTAGCTTGTCAATCCTATTTATGTTTATATGACCTAGCCTCAAGTGCCAAAGTTTTATTAGATCAGATGAAGGTGATTTCCTCTTTAATGATGGTCTATTAATTGTTTCAGTATCATATATCTCATACATTGTGGGATTAACAAATAAATTTCATTGATTACCTTGTCAGAATACATAAAAATACTGTATCTTTTTATGAGAATTTCAGTACCAAGAGTAATAGAATAACTCTTATTCACCATACTAGAAACTGAAATTGAATTCCGTCGTAAAGACGGTACATATAACGTGTCTGACAAAACCAATTTATCATTTGAAAAACATAATGTAATAACTCTCATTGAAACAACCTCTGCCTTAGCATCAGGTCCTAGGCTGACAATGATTTCTCCATCACTGAACCTCCTGGTTTCCCTGAACCCCTGCAACGAATTACATATGTGATCAGTTGCCTTGAAGTCCATACACCAAGATTCTGAAGTACCAGTTGCAAAACTAACTTCAGAAATAAGTGACTCAATCATACCTGAGGTCTTCTTCTTAGACAGATATTCTGGACAACTCCTTTTCCAATGTCTTGTCTTACCACAATGGAAACACTTTCGTTTTACTCCCATACCTTTAGCATTGGCCATACTGCTACAAGTAGAACCATTCTCCACCTTAGGACCCTTGATTACTGATTTCTTCTTGCTATCTCGGTCTTTGCCTTTCGGCATGGTCCTAGCAAATGACTTTTCTGTCATGAGGGAATTTTGCTCTTTCTTCATGATTTCCTCAATCACTACCAGCTGGCGAGACAGCTCAGCTATATGGTCATTTCCAATTTATTATAATTGATCTCGAAATGATTGAAAGAATCCGGTAGTGACTGAAGGATCATGTCGATCTGCGATTCTTTATCAATCGTAACACCCAGTACATCTAACTCATTTAGTGCAAGACTCATTTTCAAAAAATGTTTTTGTACTAGGGTTCCCTCAATCATCTTAGTGTTTATCAGCACCTTCATAGTAGCTTACCTAGCAAGTCTAACCTGGTCCGCAAACATCTCCTTTAAGTTCGATATAATATCGTATGCTGACTTATAGGATTGATGTTGGTGTTGTAAAACACTAGACATGGATGCCTGTATAAAACATCTGGCTATCTCATTGTCTTTTGTCCATTTGGTGTAAAGGTCATTTTCATACTGAGGTGCATGAGGCTCAGGCTCAGGAAGGGAGGGTATGGTAATGACATATTTGTATCCTAAAGCTGTCAGGATAATATTCAGGGTCCTTTTCCAGTCTATAAAGTTGGATTCCATCAACTTATTCTGGTTGAGGATGGTCGCAAGTGGATTGAAAGTATTTGAATTCATGCTTGAAAAAACTGTAGCACACAACCATACATTCAATTAATGAATTTAAATGACATTAGGGTTTAATATTCTACCAAATTTATATGGGAATCCTCATAACCACTATATTCAGAATACATCGGAATCCCAATCTCCGAGGTATGCCTCCTTGGGGAGTGCGAATACCACCCAAATTGGTGCGGATCAAAGTTGGTCAAAATTATGGTTAAGACTAACTTTCTATGATCCCCTTCATTCATTATTATCTCGGTATCTCACACCAAATAATGAATGACTCCCGCTTAGCTTCGGTTTCTAAAATAAATGAGGCAAATCCTTGGGGAGACTACATCATTATTTTAGTTAAGTGTGACCCACCAACTAGCATTGCATGACAACCGTTGCGAGCAGCTCCTCCTTGGGGAGTGAGCCCCCGCCCCGTCTCACCAACACTATCCATAAGAGATTCATATCTAGCAACCAGACAAGTAAAAGGCCTCCGTGAGGAACGACCATTCTCAAGATGGCGCGAGGCTAATACTTTCCTTACAATGGACCTATGGTGGAAAACCATCGGGATTTCTAAATATAAATGCCCCGCTCCCACTTAATATTTTAGAATTGAGGATTTCCTTGTAAGGTATTAGGCCCCACATATATATATGAACATCAAATCATCTCATGATATGATCAAAGATTGGTTCCAAGTCAAGTTATTTTTAGGAAAGTCCAGTTTCTTAAATTAGTGTTACCAATGTATCTATCTCATAGGTCATCAACACTAATTAGAACTCTTTCCAAAAATTAATTTGATTTGACCAATTTTAGTAACTTGTTATGTTTGGATCAGATTTGGAAACATTCTAAATTAAGCAGACATCCATAAATAGAAAATGCTAAAATTAGAAACTAGTCATCTCCTCCACATGGCCCAAGCGGAATAGACTTTTTCGACTTCTAGACTTTCCAAAACTTTGGGATTCTTCAAACTCTTTGGGCATCACCAAAAGGCTTTTGGTAATCTTCAAACTCTTTGATTAGGAGTCCAACTTTACTTTCCTTCCTTGTCTCGGACATCGCCAGAATTTACAAATTTAGAAAAATTACATAAATTCCTATGCCTCAATTATGAGACTTACATGGTAATCTAAACATGGAAATAAAAGGGCTATAGGGAAATTCATCATGCCTTGCCCTTTCACGGGGACCTAAGGAAACCATGATGCCCTTCACACTTAGCCTCAAATAAACCAATAACCATACAAAGAAAGTAAAAGACTTGTGGGCCATATGGAGAGGACATTATCACCTGCAAGTTAGTATCTCATACAACAAAGCATCTTACAAAACCAGGTTACAAAACCACAATGGAAAAACAAGATGTCAAAGGTAGCCACCCTTTTAATACATGCACTTTGCATAGGGGGTCCGGGGGTGTCCCTCGGCGGGGTTCGAGGTGCCCGGTCAGCTCGCGGGGGCCCAGGGGGCAGCGCTCCCGGACCAAAAAAAAATTCTGATCAAAGAATAAAGTGTTCCCGGTCGACCGAGCACGGGGCCAAGTCGACCTGCCTGACGAAGGTAGAAAATTAGGTTTTTTCAATTCGAGTCCAAACACCTCCAAAACACTTTTGAAGGCTCTCAATGACATCCTATCATCCTTCCATCATAATTAAACCCTTTTGTGACTATCCAAACATTAATTTACTACATAAAGCAAACAAACTCAATCATAACTGATCCTTACATAGCCCTACGTCTATACTCTTCGCATCTCATGCAAAGATTAGATCTAGATCGTTGATCTAACATGATTAGAGATGAGGTATGGCTCTGATACTAATTGTTGGAAATAGGTTGGCCATTCAGATAGGTTTCAAAAACTTTTGAGCCACTTGATGCAGGGATCAACTATCTAGAAGGCAACAAACCCAATCCAGGATACAATTCCTCAAACTCATAAATCATGTACAACAATATAACCTATCAAGAAGATAGAAAACAACACCTAAACATGCAACCATGAAATCTACAACATACAAGGATGTAGATTATACATTTGGAGATTAGTAGTGCTCTAATGGAGAAGTTGATATCTTTCTTTGATGATGAACACTTTCACTAATCAAATCAGAATCTCCAAGCCCTTTTGATCTTTCACGCTATGACCCGTATTAGATTCTCTTTTCTCAAGAAGATGGTGGGATCTCCAAGAGAAAACCCTAAAGGAAACTAGAAGAGGGAAAAAGAGAGATGGGCGTGTGCAACTCTTGCGCTAAGGGTCTTGGGCGTGAATTCCAAGATAGAATTATGCATGGGACGTCCAAGGCCCTTCTCTCCTCTTTTATATCACTTAAGCAACCTCCTCTTACTAATTGAAATAGAAGTCTTACTTCTATAATAATTAGTTGCTTACTAAATCACAATTAGAAGTCTCACTTCAAATATGATTAGTAACTTTCTCCTTTCTAATTAAAATAGAAGTCTCACTTCCATTAATAATTAGTAACTTACTATTACCACTATTAGAAGTCTCACTTCAAATAGAAATAGTAACTTTCCATTTCCTTTTAGAGTTCTACTATAATTAGTATTTTTCTAATATCTTGGGCTAGCGTGGGGACCACTAGGGATTCCATAGAAAGTTGGCTCCAACTGGGACACGCGAGCCCACATCTCATGTGCAATCCGGGCCCACAGTTAATTACAAATAACTCAACTATATAAATGCAATTGAACTCCAGTCTTAGGAATAATTACAATGAAGACCCTAAACTTCCCAATTACCATAAGTAAGCCCCTCCATCTATATCCATGGATCAATTGGACCTATCCACCAAAATAGATCCATATCTTATTATCCTTGAGCCCCAATTAATTATAGTGATCATTTGGTACCGATCCAATTAACTCTTAATTGGAATGGGTGCACACTTACCAATGATAAATCCATTAATTGGCACAAGGGGATATTAAAGATAGATTCCATCTTGACCATTGAATGTTCCCACAGCTCTACTACCACGTACCCAAATCATCGAGGTGTTGACCTACAATTGGCCTCACTCATTGGTGACTTAAAGCAAATGAATAAATAAAAACTTGAGTTCATTAATGTCTCAGGATTATGAGCATATTGCTAGGGATTATGAGAGCTGACCTTAAAGTAAAGACAGTGTATATAAGGTACTTCTCATGGTCCTTCAATACGTCTAATGTACCAGCACCATGATCCAGAATCTTACATTCCGATGATCGAGACAAATCACACTATCTCATAGCGATCAAAGTGCTGCAACCTTGTCAGATGAGATGCCCAATCTCATCACTGGTTGTGAAGATATTTAAGTATAAGATTTGCAATACATGTCACCTGTATGTGGATCTCATCCATACACATGTATTACATCTAGTATACTTGTGGACTCCGGTTCATCTCATGAACCATTATGTCATTCGTATTAGTTATGTGCAAACAAGTAATAAAACACCATTCATCTCATGAAAGGAAATCAATAATATATATTGATAAATAAAGAAATTAATCAATTTATTACATCATATACTGGTATTGAGACCATAAAACTAACAAGACCACCGGGGACGGTCACAGTTTTTATCTCCATGGAAAGCCAAAGATGGAGCCCTTCGTCCATGATCTGCAGGACTCAAACAGACACGCCGGCGACGACCGCCTGCTCGTCTCTGGCAACTGGGAGTTTTGCAAGGACGAGACTGAGGCAGAGAAATTGTACAGGATTCCTGACACTTCGGGGTTCCTCCATGTAATTACCGAGCTCAGAGTGTTGTCTTTTCCTTCTGTTGTCTTGCCGAGCTGATGTTATCTTTTGTCATGCAGAGGCCAGCCAGAGGAAGCAGGGAGCTGAGCGCGTCGGCTAGAAGCGGAACGACAGCTGGCTGAAACTAGTGTGCGAGTATTACGACCACAATGGGCGAGCTGCCTGGTCCTTGCTCGGATACGAACCGAGGTACCACACGTACATCAACAAAAAGGAGCCTGTGCCCGCCAGCTTAGAGGCTGTTGATTTGGCCCAGCTCGTTGAGAGCTACTCGTCTCCCTTCAACCGTGAAGAAGAGAAGGGAGAGGAGATGGAGAAAAGGCGGCCTGTTTTGAAGGTGAAAAACCTGGGGGCGAAAATCTTTGGAGTTCGAACTCCCCCTTCCTCAGCAGTCTCGGGGGGCGCCGAGGGTTCTACTGTTGCTGCTGGGGGTGCTGCCTCGGGGCGCGTCGAGGGTTCTGCTGCTACTGCTGGAACTGTTATTGCTGCTGCTGGTGCAGCTCGGCAGCATTCCACCGAGACCCAAAGAGAGGGAGGTTGAGCTGAGAAGAGGTCGCGGTCTGAAGGCCGTGGCTCAGGAGCTCAGTACCAGCCTGCTGATGGGGCTAAAGAGAAGGCCCCAAAGGAGAAGAGGCACCGGGGCGAGGGCTCGTCAGAAAGAGGCCCTGGCCAGGCCTTGGTCCCTCAGCCTGCGGGGGCGGCTCTGTGGAAGCCAAGCCTGCAACTTGGACCTGGGAGGCCCATGATGGTGGTAGACCGTCTATCTAGCAGTCCGTTGGTCATTGCTGCTCTCACCAATGCGTGCGCCCTACCACTCAATATGTAGAGGCACAAAGGAGCGGACGACATGACACTGTTGTCTGCATCTCTACAGTCGATCTTCTCGGTAAGTGTTCGATGCAGATCTTCGAGTAATATTTGCTTCTGTTAGCTTTCTTCTGACTTTGTCATCTTGTTCAAACTGCGTAGAGGGTTTAGGTGGTCTTGGAGAGGGCTCGCGAAAGTGGCTCCAAGGCCGAAAAGCTTGAAGTTGAGAAGAAGAAACTCGCTACGGCCTTAGAGGGGAGTAATGGGAGCTGAAGGCGGCGGAGGAGAAAATAAGCAGCCAGGAGGCAGAAATGGAGTTTGCACTCCAAGAGTTCAGTAACGTGAAGGCGAACCCCCACAAGCTGAGAGGCGTGGCCGCGGTAAAAGAAAAGAAGATTCTCTCTCTTGAGGCCGAGCTGACAAAGCGGGATGCCGAGCTCAAAATGGCGCACAAGGAGAAAGCCGCATTCCAAGCCTCGCTGAAGCTGAGATCGAGAAATATTTTCAGGACGGGGTGGATGCGGCTACTAAAGAGTACGAGGCCCAAGTCGAGAATATCTGCTCGGAGCTGTTCGAGCTCGGGTACCGAGCGGCATTAAAGAAGGCAGGGATCCCAGATGAACATCCGGAACTGAATGACTATTAGACAATAATAACTTTGGCTCCTTAACCATAAGTAACTTAGGCTAGTCGAACTCGGATCAACAACCGGAATTCTAATTGCGCTGAAGTTTAAATAACTTTAAAAAGTACATGCTCCTTTAGTGGTAGAAAACTCGTACCTGGTTCCGCAACCGAACTAGATTCTCATAGGAAGCGATTAGGTCCTTCAACTGCATAGCTGATTCCATAACCGAACTAAAATAGCCACCAAGTTCTATAACTTAGTGTGTTGCTTCGCTTGGTCCAATGACCAGGTTGGCTGGTTCTGTAACCGAGCCGAGATTTTGGCCGAGTTCCATAACCGCGGTACTTTGCAGCTGGTTCTGTAACCGAGCTGTGGTCTCTTCCATGCTGGTGTTGTCACCGAGCTGAGACCTTTGTCGAGTTCCATAACTGTGGCGCTTTGCAGCTGGTTTTGTAACCGAGCTGTGGTCTCTTCCATGCTGGTGCTGTCACCGAGCTAAGACCTTTGTCGAGTTCCATAACTGCGGTGCTTTGCAGCTGGTTCTGTAACCGAGTTGTGGTCTCTTCCTTGCTGGTGCTATCACCTAGCTGAGACCTTTGCCGAGTTCCATAACTGCGCCGCTTTGCAGCTGGTTCTGTAACCAAGCTGTGGTCTCTTCCATGCTGATGTTGTCACCGAGTTGAGACCTTTGTCGAGTTCCATAACTGCAGAGCTTTGTAGCTGGTTTTGTAACCGAGCTGTGGTCTCTTCCATGCTGGTGCTATCACCGAGCTGAGACCTTTGTCGAGTTCCATAAATACAGGCGCTTTGCAGCTGGTTCTGTTACTGAGCTGTGGTCTCTTCCATGCTGGTGTTGTCACCGAGCTGAGACCTTTGCCAAAATTTTGTAGACCGGAACTATCCGAGCTGTGGCTGGTGCTATCACCAAGGCCATTGCTGGAGCTGTCATGATCGGGATTGTTCGAGCTGTGGCTGGTGCTATCACCGAGGCCATTGTTGGAGCTGTCAAGATCAGGATTGTTTGAGCAGCAGCTGGTGCTGTCACCAAGGCCGCTGCTGGAGCTAACAACTGAAGGAGCTGAGCAGTGGTTTGACATTGTCACCGAAGTCGTAGCTGAAACTCCTGCTGGGCTGCGCTTCTACTTGAGTTGTGGTTGTTGATATTGCCTAGGCCACTACCGAAGCTGTCGCGATTGGACCTGTCCGAGCTGTGGCTAGCGTTATCACCGAACCGGGACTTGATGACAAAGATTTGTATGGCAAGTCAAGGAGCCGTTTCCGTGACTTCCATTCTCTTTTCTGGGGGAGGGGTCCCGCCAGAGATTGAAGCTCTTGTGAGCTCGAGCTCGAGCTTCGTCCTAGTTCGCCCTATCGATCAATGCTTTCACAGTGACTATGGGGAACCGAATGAGGTCCCTTTGAAGCTTGCTGGCTGGCAGCAGAGCTTGCTCAAAAGATGCGGGGGCCGCGGGCGCTGGCCCTAGTATGAACAAGGGACGGATCTTCATCATTATGCGATTCACCTGGTGGAAGAGATGACGAGACTCAGCTGCTGCTGGAACTTTCGCTCCGCTAAGGAGTCTCCAGCAGGGCAGTACTCTGCTGGGTGTGCTCCGATGGAGGAGCGCTTTACCGGGGAGGTGTCGTTACCTCCTTTGCTGATGAACCTGTTCTGAGTTACAGGTTATCCCGCGCCTATTGTATCAAACTTCCCCTGGAACTGGTTCGACAGGGGGTTGTCGATGATGGTGGCGGGGCTTTGCAGATCCTTTGCTGATGTCAGAGGCATGACTTTGTCGATCGTTTCCCACAGACGACACCAATTGTGAGTGCCTAAAAGTTAAGGACTCAGATTAGGTTAATGTAAGATTTGTGATTTGTTGTTTAAGCTTCTTTGGGGAAGATAGATCGCCTTAGGACCTAAAAAGAAAGGAGAAATAGAGATCAGAGACCCTGGCTGCCATCAGCCGAAGGCTCTCCGATGCCTGAGTTAGTGTTGTCACTGAACAAAGGATGGAGAAGAGAGGCAAGTATGCTCTTATGCAAGGCGTTCTATAACGCGCTATGCAATGTGTGATATTCAGCATAATGATACGTGATGTTGAAAAAAAAAACATAATGTAACCTCTCCTTTTCTCTGAAGGGATTCTTACCCTTGTTTATGTAGAGGTTTCACCTGGCGCACCCTTAGTGGGGGTAGGTGGAGATACTGTCAGGTCGAATCAAGAGATGACCCCTGGTATTAATGTGGATGTGATTGATCAAGACGACACTTGATCACTATCCGGCGCCTGTCTTGTCTGTCAGCATGTTCTGCAACGTAGCCGTAACTTCATAGAAGTACAATCATGGCCTAGTACTCATCTCTGTGGACGGTCCGAACTGAAGATGATATTGAGGCCGGATTCTGACGCATCTTGGCACTATTATTGAGGTGCCTTATATTGAGACCAAGATGAGCCTAGTCGGTACTCTTACTAAGACTGGCTCAAGCTCGGCGCAGGTTGACACTATTTGCCGAGCTGAGAAGAGATGTCTAGCTTGTACCGTTACCGAACTAGATGGATTTTGGCGCTGTGGCCGAACTTGGATACCGAGATCGTGGTGAGTTGAGCTTGTCGCAACCCCGGAACGGATCCCGGGCCCGCGACGTTGATTTTTGGTGTTTTCCCACAGGTTCCCGCAGTGAGGATTTCCGAAACACGCGGAATCTATCTCACTCGATCAAGTTTGCGGAAGCGTGTAGCAAATCACATCAAGATAAGCACCAATAAAATTTTAAGTGCTATGAAAAAATTATATCAAGACATAGTATCACAAGAAAGGAGTTAACATGGCATTCCCATCATAATTCAAGTTATGAGACTAACACAAAAAGGTAGTTAAGTTTAGTTACATCCCATAAGAGGCCAATAAAGGCCAATACAATTCTCAAAAAGGACAAAAGAACCTAAGACAAAATGAAGCGCAACTCAAGAACCCGCCCGACGTCTAGTTGACATCGTCGGGTTGCCACTCTCTGACTGGGGGTGGCTCAAGAGCCTCCTCCGGACGCTCCTCTTCAAAGGCAACGTCACCTGCACTTGGGCACCAACATACAAGGCTCAAACACAACGGTTTGGCAGGTAATCAACTTAAGCATGAGCATGTAAGTATATGTTTAAAGAAACATGTTACGACATTTTTGCTGAATTGTAAACAATTACATAACTAAGGTACATTTCAAAACACGAGCAAAGCTAGCATGAATACTTATAATATCATGAATGATTACATTCCACAATGAGCCCATCCTTTCTCTATCATTTATAATGAAAAGAGCAAGCACGCACGACAAGCACGATATACATAATATAATCACAACACGATTCCCACATATACGGGGATTCCGGCCGCGGAACCGGACACGCACGATGTGTAATAAAATACACGACCAATCTACAGATATTCCACATGTTTAAGGACCCCCAGACAATGGATCAAACTGAAAGAGTAGTCCAAGCTCAGTGGTGTTCACTTAAATTCATGAATGCACAAAACACGGCGAAACACGTCTTAAACCAAATCAAGCTTGAAGGGGGAAATCACTTATCAGAACTAAACAAGACACAGCTAGCAAGAGGCATAAGTATATATATGCAAAACACGCTTAAGAGGTGACCCCCTTCTTATCCTTGAAACCATTTTCAAACGAGCTTATACTTAACTTCAAAACGAGTACACGATAATGCTTGTTGCATCAAAACTAAGGTTTGAAAGCAAAGTCTATCAAGCGTATGTAAGGACCTTTGGTTGACCCTTGTGTAATTGAAACCCAAATGTTGAAATTGCAAAGAGAATTGGGTGTCCCTGAAGTTAATGACATCTCAGGTTTCAATCACACAATGTCAGGCTAAAAGCTCCATAACATATTCTAGTTTTCATTCCTGTAGAAAACCTTCTAAAACAACTCATCTTGAAACTTTGATTACCTTTCGGTCACCTGTCGTCGACCGAGGTGGGGTGTGTCGGTTAACCGACGGCTGATTGACAGATTTACTCAGAAAATCTCAACTCTCGGGAAATGGAACCGAACTTATTTTGATTGGTTGTCGGTCGACCGAGGTGAGAAACGTCGGTTAGCCAACAACTGACCGAAATCTCCCTGACGAAATGCAGATCTCGGGAAAAGGAGCCGACCGAGTTTGGTTGGCTGTCGATCGACCAAAGTGGGAATTTCGGTTAGCCAACAGCTGGCAGACGGCTGACCGACACTGCCCGGACAATACATTTCAAGTCAGATTTTTACATTTCTTCTTCCCTTCTTCTTATTTCTCCTTCAACCTGCACTTCCCTGAGCCTACAAGCTCTCCAATGGATTAAACATACATATTCAAGCAGAATTTAAAACATCTCATTCCCATTCTCCAATCTAAAACAAAATCCCCAAAATTTCCATTCAAGACATAGATTTCCAATGAAATGAAGAGAATGAAAGGAAAACAAACCAAATGCACACATGATAACATCCATCCTAGATTGTTTACTTGCCTTAGTCCAAGATGTCACAAACCTTCTTCAAGCCCTTCCACTCAAGCTAAGCCAAAGGCTACAAAAACCCCATGAAAACCATTCAAAACTCACTCAAACTTGAAAATAAGAAACCCATTTTCACAAAAGGATTTGCAACATGAAAATCAAGATCTTTAGGAACCAAAAAGGCTCCATTAAAAGAATGGGTTGGAGCTCTTACCTAGAAAAGGCCAAACAAGAAAGAAGGAAGAAAATGGAGATCTTGCCCAACTAGAAACTTGTATCAATGGAAAGCTTGGGATGAGAGGAAGAAGATGATGGTCTTGGAGTTCCATTTGGAGTCTTCTAACTTGATCATTCAAGAGAAATAAAGTGGGAAGAAAAAGGGCTTTCTCTTCTTGGCTGCTCTAGGGTTAGGGTTTGGGAATGAAAAGAGGGAAGAAGAAATAGTTGACTTAAAAACCCTAGCAAATGGGCCCCAATGAGCCTAAACATTGCATTGATAAAAACAAGATCTTGCAGGCCTCGAATGAACTCGACGAAGAAGGATAAAATGATCCTCGAAATATCTAGTTTCCAAAAAGTATATTTTTTACATAGTTTTGAGATTTCAAAATTTGTGTCCAGATTTGTACATAAAAGACAATTTCACCCTTGTTGGGCCAAAACTTGGATTTTGGGCTTCAAACACGAATGTGCTGAAAATGAAAGTTGTAACAACTAATAAAATCATTGAAATGAAATTAAAATCACAATTAAAAACGGAAACCAATACGATCCTCCCAAACTTACACGTGCACTCAGGCCTTCCTGAGCATGTCTGACTAACACTTACGTTCTCAAAATTTCCAAAGCTATATCCAGGACTAAAGTTAATTATTTCTATCTCAACGATAACTAAATCCACTTAAGACTAACCACACACTAAATACTCACTAATCGAATTAGTTTGGGTCGGGGTCTAACAGAGCTGGTACTGCTACTGAGGTTAGCGTAATCCTACTCTTAGGAAAACACCCCACACACTAGTGATCTCCAAAAATGAAGAGCCCACCTTCTATCTATGAGTTTTGGAAAAGGTCGACAAAAGTGGTGTTGTTTAAAAAAAATTCAATGCAAGTTGATGGCCCAAGAGTAGGTGTAATGGGCAACAACATGGAATCCATAGATACTGAGAGACTTCTTGTTTGTAGCCATGACCAAGCTTGCAGCCAATGTAGCTATAAATTAAAACAAAAAATTTCTGTGTTTTCGGAGATGGGTGTTTCTCCATTTCACCTTGTTGGTTCTCCATGCAAATGAGAGGAAGGAACTTTTTACAGGGTACCAGTAAGGATTGCTCGTCAAAAGCAGCAATTAATTATGTGACAGTTGCTATTCGATTTCAAGATGACATACACCAGAATGCCATCCCGGTTGTTTCTCAATGATTAGGGATGTTATTTGGTATTCGAGGGTGAGTTAGTTCGAGAATCTAATAAAGAAAAATGACTGCTTACCGACACTCTTTTTGAACCATAGGGCATCTGTCACGATAAGTGTGGTGTATGATGATTGAACTTTGAGAACCTATAATTAAGAGCTATGATCAGCCTACGCCGTAATCATGTTCAAATCTTTTTACCATCCTATCTCCTTTGATTGTTATGCATCTGAGTGTGCACCATAGGAGGTGGACGAATACGAAGAAATAGCATACAAAGCACTGTCTGGTGTGAACTTTTAAGAAAAATAAAAGAAAAGAAAGGAGAGAAAGAAAAGTTACAACCATAAGCCCAACTATAGCTGAGAAAATCTATTCCATGCCTAGGTGATCGTAATTTGTAAACCTGGCAGATGACTGCTTAAGTATGCAGTCTGGGTCTAGATCCACTAGCACGGACCCAAGTCTAAACTGTTTACAAACCATGCCGAAACCTGGCCCCATGAGATGCATGGCCGGGCTTGGCCATCATTGAGGGATGTGCTATTCTTTTAACTTGAGCAGACCTGATTACATCATGCACTATCCGATTAATGGGAATTTATCACTTCTTCATCCCCCCCCCCCCCAAACCACCACAATCGAGACCATCAGAATTAATAGTCTAGTCCCCCATCCAACCCATAAACGGCCAAACCCACCCACCCACACACACACACACGCCACAACCGAGACCATCTGAATTAATAGTCCAGTCCTCCATCCAATCCATAAAAGGCCAGACTTGAAGACTCAATGAGCCGATTTGATCCTTTCACATGTGGATCATATAGAAGTAACAGAACGTCGGATTGTTAGATATGAAAAGGGTTGGAATCTTGGAAAATATATAGGTGACTCCGGATTCAGTGGATTAAATTAAAAAATTTAGTAGAATTTTGGTATTTTTCCAAATAAAGAAGTTTTGTTTCTTTCGTCCCAACTATGCTGAGGTCAGCTACATAAATTTAATTGTTTCTCCATTCCAGTCTATCACGCGCCAAATTCTCAAATAAGTCGCTTCTTCATATCTATTTTGACTATCTTTATCCACGTCCTCTTTGGTCTATCATTTTACCTTTGGTGGGCCATCAACCTACATAGCCAAACTTTTCTTTAACGGAATTTGATACAGGCCTACATTGGATATTTCCAAACCGTCTCAAACGGGTGAATAGGGTGAGCCTAAATCTAGTCCAATTATTACCAATTTTATATTCTCGTTACAAAATGAGCACAAGTGATGTTTGTAAACAAACAAAGGTAGAAACATACATGATAAATATTCAACATAAAATTAAATACTCACCACAACACAATTATATATGGTGGTTCATTCGGCAAACATGCCTAAATCCACTTCCGCATTGTGTCTCTACACCCCACCAGTATTTCACTAACAACAAATAATTTTCAAGGCTTGGCAATAACCTTTACAACAACAAGTGCTTTTTAAGGATTAGCAATAACCTTTACAAATGCTTTTCAAGGCTTTAGTAATAACCTTTACAATAATATATTTTCTCTTTAAAATGTATAACAATACACTAAAAGAGATAAATTTAAGTATAAGATTATGCCTCTAAACTAAGCTGCTATGAAAGTGATGATGCGAAGATTAATGTTCATTGTTCATGTGTATGCATGATACCTTCAATCAATTTAAAATGATAGCTCATGATGATTAGCCAATGAAAATAACATTCAAAGTTGTTAATCACAATATGACTTGATTGAGGTAAAACATCAACCACATGTAGTGCAAAAGACAACTTGATAAAGATATGAAAATCAATGCATGATAAGTTGAACAAAAATTTCCAGAGCAAGACAAGTGATGAATGATTATTGTTGAATCCATAATGAGCTTGTTAAAAGTGAGTGCCTCATGGAATCATAATACGACTAAACGGTCAAGCAAGACACGTGATAGTAGAAAAATTGTGAAAGCAGTTTTTGTGGCGTGATCACAAAATTCTAACACAGAAAATAGAAGTTTGGTATTCGTTCCTCCAATTTATATTACATGGGTCTGCATTTCAAGCCTCGTAGATTCAAGTTGTTTACAAATTTTTACAACCCCTCCATCCGGCCTTAGATGGTTTTAAACTGAACAATAGAACGAAAATACAAAGATTACACAACGAAAAACTGCAAAAATGGATTTTGGGAACCCATGTCCGAGAGCACCCTATTTGCTCGGACATGGTTCTATGCCTGGACAATTCTCAATTCTCTCTTTTTCTCCTCTGTTTTCTTCTTCAAACTCCTTTAACACCTCTGTCATGGGTTTAGAATGGCCGTATCATGCATATGGGTGGGTAAAAATCAGTTTTGGATGGCGGTTATCTTTGACAGTTATCACTCGTTTATCAAGGATTGTGTTTGTGCAATCCAAGGGAGTTGCTGGTTTATATGCCAGTAGGTACTGTAGAGTTGTGTCATTCTTGGTCATACATATACAAAGAACCAGAATGAAGCCATGGAAAAAAAGGTTGCACAATTAAGTCTCAAATAGAGACACCATACTCCTTTGAGTGAGAGAGACAAAGAAGAATAATTGAACAATCATTTTGGGTTGAAAAGAGAGGTAGGGTTGTGAACATCAGTCTATCCTTATCTAGGAACGTCTCCATAGGCTGAAGACTGAATTTTATGAGGTTAAAATGGATGTTGTAAACTTAGAGACAGAATTTCACCTTCTTGAAGAGAAATCTGAAAAAGGTAGAATTCTTCTAAGTTTAGAGGGGATTGGAGAGAGTTAGATGCTTTTGGAGATGGTTGGAATGGTGTCTCCCTTCTAAAAGGTCGTATAAAGGCTCTATTTATAGAGTGTAAGGGCAGTTGCAGCGGTTCCAGGGAGTTACAATTCAAAAATGGGCAAAAAAACTCACTGGTGTGTTGTGTCTGAGCAGACGACATTTTATCAGACATGAAGTTCATGTCTGATAGCCATTCATACATGGAATCCATTCTATGGGAAATGGGTCCAAATGCTCTGAAACTCTGTGGGATCCATTTTGGGATGATTTTCAAACTTTGAGGATGATATCATCATTGTTTGAACTCTGGAAATGGTCTTTGGACTTCATATTTGTACACCATTTTTCCTTGCATTTTGATATCAAATGATCTCCGATGGGCTTGAAATTATGGGAAACCTTCTTGAAACTTGAGATAGATCATCAAGAAAGATTTCACCCTGGTTTGACCTTTAGAAATGGGTCAAAGTGGGCCCCAGTGGTTCATGTCTTAAAGACATTCAGACATAGAGGTCAATATGTGAGAAATGGGTCTAAATGACCCCAACTGCCCTCCAATCTTAGGAAAGTCATTTTAAAGTCCACTTTTAGTCTTCGGAACATATTTTGTCTTTATAGAGTCTCTGAAAGTTGGTCAAGGGATCTTCAGCGTTCCATGTCTACACAGATTTGACTTGAGTTGACTTCACATGTTCTTTGCTTGGATCTGAACCAAAATGGTTTTAATTTATTTTTGAACTTGTATTTGACCTTCTGAATCAACTTTTGGCCTTTGGAAGCATATGAAGTGTGGAGTTCTAATTCATGTCTGTGAGCTAGGGTTTGGAGACCTTTTGGAAGGATTTCTATCAAAATTTCCTGGATTGATTTGAAACTTTGAAAAACACCTTGAATGTGTATTCTCTAACACTAGACTGAGATCCGTCTTGACTAGACCTTTCTGAGATGTTATTTGGCTTCATATCTAAGAACTCATCAGGATCCATGTATGAACATCTTGAGTTTCTTAGACAAGGAGTTGATTTGCAATGTTGAGCGTCTCATTGGGTTTCCAATGACGTCTGAAACTTTTGTTAATCTTAATCGACTCCATTCCTTTGGGACGGACCTTCACACCTGCTCCTATCAGATAAGATATGTTGTGGTGCATGTGTGATTTTTTACATGCGAACAACATGGTATACACACACAGGGTAGAAACGAACTGCCTTGTATGAAAACAATGAAATAACATGTTAAAGCACGATCATGATTTGGACAAGACCTACAATTCCTAGAAAATCGGGCAACATTCTAGCATGGAGTAGCTTAACCCGAAATGGGTAGGAAAAAAGGCGGATTCGGGTGTTCGGGAAGGAAAAGGCAATTAAATGCTCGCTTCGCATCCCAAAACACCACAATCGTAGATCCTAATGTGTAGGGTAAGCGGGGAAAATAAATGTGTGCTAGAACCCGTGTACGAGTGTCAAGTCCCATGTGTTTTGTGTGAAAGTCGAATACGGTGATTAAGGAAGAATCATACAAGAATAGGAATGCATACGCTATGTACGCGAACATGTTAACTCATAAATTAGACAAGGTAATTAGTATAACGATCAAGGACCTATTACGGCACAGTTGCTATTGACATGTCTAGATAACGAAAATTCGGCATTACGAACACTTAGGGCCCAGTCATTGGTTAATTTGCTTAACAGTGTTGTGGGTGTGACCGGCTACCAAAGGCTATAAATATGCGCATCACTAAGTCTTTGGTATCCCTATAAGCCTCCAGACAACCTACAAGGATGAGGACTAAGTTATAGCACACCTTGGGGTCAAGTGTAGTTCATGGGTTCCAACTTCCAACACTAAACCCTATAGTCCATGGTCCACGGCAAGGAACCAATTTTAGTGCAAATAATAATTGGGTTTGCAAATGGGTTCACAACAAATAAACTTTTGGTTCCTTAATAATTTCAAAGAATCTTGGCCAAAAGGGAGTCAAAATGGTCAAATTAGTTAAAATGGGATCAAAAGGGTGTGCAGGTGGTGCAGTGGCTGGGGGGTGGGGGAGTTTGCAGGTACTAGTTACAGGGGAGAAGGAGTGCAGGTGCTGGTTGTGCTGTGCAAGCTGAACAAAAAAAAGAGGAGGAGGAGGAAGAAGAAGCAAGGTGCCCGCTGTGCCGTTTGGGCAGCTTGTAGCAAGCAGCAGCGGGGTTGTTGCAGGTTTTTTGGAAGCTGGGAAGAGGATGCTGCAGGTGGAAGAAGGGATGCAGCTGCAGGCGGAAACAAGAAGAAGATGAAGAAACAATTGGTCAGGGAAAGACAGTTGCAAGCAGTACATGCTGTGGAAGGGGAAGTTACAGGCGGGCTGGGGGTAGTGTAGGGAATGATGGCCAAGAGTCTGCAAGGGACTGATGGCTGAGTGCTTGCAGGGAGAGTGTTACACCCCGACCCAAATTAATCGTGATTAATGCTAATTAAACATGAGTAATTGTATTCATGAAGGTTAATGATCAAAGAGAGACAAATTATTCCCAAATGATGCATTAAGCATAATGGAATGGATTTGAATGGAATTGAATTGGTTAAGATGAGTTTAGACTCAAACAAGGTATGCTAAGGACTTTTTCGTAAATATGGATTTTCACGTATTTCGTCAAATACAGAAATTCTTGATACCAACCTGTGTATCTCGAATAGTACGTTAACTTTCATAATAAACGCGACTCCATTTGACCTCAAATGGATCAAATGAGGTTTGATTTGACTCAAAATATAATAAGATCTAATAAAAGGGGTTTTTTGTGTAAGAAGACCCTATATTAGAATGAAATGAGTCATTCTCTCATTTCACTCAACCAAACCCTACAATCATTTTCCTCTTCTCCCTTCTCTTCCATTTTCTTCATCAAGAGTGAGATTAGGAGAGGTTCAAGTGGGAGGCCTCATCTTCATCTTCTTCCTCAAGCCATTTCCCCTATTGTTGAAGTGTAGAGCTTGAGAAAGATCTCAAGGTTTCTCTCATTGAGCTACAAGTAAGTACTTGGAACTTTTAGTGAGTTTTCAAGTTATAATGAGTGATTAGGCATGGTTATTAGCATAAATAGCTTATGAGATGTATCTTCATGTTTTTATGGATTAGGGTTTGAGTTTTTGGGAAAGACTTGTGTCAAGCCAAGCTAAGGAAAGAGGGCTTTTGCTACTAAGCTTCATAAGAGGCAAGTATAAACATTTGCTTGTGATTAGTGTTAATCATTGTAAAAGTTCATTGAGTTTTCCATGGATTTTGATTTTGTGCATTTTCCATTAAGTTTTGAAAACTAATTATGGATTGATTGAAATGTTTAATGGATGATGTATGAAGAGGGAACATGAAGTTCCATTTCCTTGTAAGATTGGGAGTGATTTGAATGTAGAAAATAGAGGAATGAAAAGGGGAGAAAAATCAAGTTTTTGGACCTGCAACTCGTCCCAAGTCCAATCGATCGGATAGTCATCCGATCGACCAAACAGACCCTTAACTGGGAGGTTTTTCGGGCCTATCGATCGGACCTTCAGTTGAAATCGGTTCTTTTTGGAACCAAATACTCTTTCTATGAGTCTTAGTGGTCTATAAATTAGTGTTAGAACTAATTATACCCTAATCTAAGATTTGTCAATGTTATAGAAAATAAAGAAATGAATATTAGCGAATTAGGAATAATTAAATGGTGTATGGATTCTTCAAATGTATTATCTAAACCTGCATAAGTGTTAGCTAAGTTATTGAATGTACAAACTACCATTAAAGTGATGTTCATCGAAAATAACACGTACATTCAATGACGAATGTTTCACTCATTTGTTTGGTTTAGGAATTTGACTAGAGCTTGGATAGAATTAATAGATTTGATTTGATTTATGAGTCCGACACTACATAGTAGTTTCTTAAATTCATTGCCTAACTGAACTGAATAATACAATGAATGAATGAATTAACGAATGAATAGTTGCTAAAGGTAACAATGAATTATGAACAATCCTACTACAGTAGATGGATTTGAGGCGTTCCGGAGCTCCGTGATGATGCTAGTTGTCCCTGGCCCGGACACTAGTAAGTCCAACATATTTCGATCATATCTATGAGTATTGATTGATGCCTTCCATTTAGAAGATAAATCCTTCCTTTGAGGGAAGACGGTAAACGAAATGAAATGAAACGAAATGAAATGAAATGGAATACAATGCGATAAAGTGAAATGTAACGAAATGAATGCTATGGTAGTGACTATCTTGCACATGTCCATTAAATGACTTTTGTGTGTTCACCATTGTCATTGTAGGAATTATCTAGACTTGTCTAGAATTGGAATTGTTGTTAAATAGATTGAATGAATTCAGTATATGTATTAACATGTGCTATTACAAGATCTGTTTATACATTGTTGAACCGTCGTGTTCATTAGTGTTATTGATGACATTACAGGCCCGTTTGCCCTTGCCGGTTCAGCAGCGCCCCCGGCGGCAGCGGAGGAGACCGCTCTGGTTCCTCCAAGAGGATTAAACGAATGGAACGGACGGAATACCATTTGATATAGGTATTCGAGTGCGAGAAAGAACTATAACATTTTGAGAAACGTTTTGAAAGATTTTTTGTACATTCATTTTTGGAATGTAATTAATTGTTATTGTATGGTGTTTTGGATATGCACCGATTGACAAACTATGATGCAAATGATACATGTATAAGGACTTTACTTTTGTATACATGTAAATCGTAAATTGATATTGTCAAATATAATGTTTCCGCAAAAATTGTGTATTTGACAGGTTTATTGAGAATGTTGTCCCTTGTGAATTCTGTTTTAACTTCGGTTAATTCGGAGTTTACGAGAGTAAGTATGGGCTTACGGCTCGGGGTTATCGAAATTCGGGCCCGGGTCGTGACAGAGAGTGATCGAGAACTGTGCATGGACGGTGGCCAAGAGTCAGTACGGGAAAAGGCTGGCAGCTGGAAATGGGTTGCAAAGGAGAGATGAAGTGGGTGGCCGATGGCTGTGTTTCAGGGGGTTGCAGTTGCAGGTGAGTGGCCGAGTTTCCAGGTCCTGGCCGCTGGAGAGGAGATGAGGGAGTTGGCAGCTGAGGCAAGAAGAAGGAGTGGCTAGGGCTGAATCAGGGGAATAGTGGGCCTGCAATGGCCGCTAGACTAAGGTTGCAAGGGGAGTGGCCGGCGGGGAAGCTGCAGCAGTGGCCGCTGGGGATAAGTTGCAGCAGATGAGCCGCTGGCAGGAATGAAGGAGAAGTGTCCGCTGCTGTGTACAGTGGACTAGCCGGCTGGCAAGGATGAGGAAGGCTGGCTGAATCAGTTACAGGCAAACTGGGACAAGAGCAAGTAGGAGAAGAACAGGCCAGCAGGGCTGAAAGAGAAGAAGAATATGGCCAGCTGCTATGTGCAGATAACCGTGACATGCAGAAGAAGGAGAAAGAGGGAGGAACCAATGGCCGCTGGGCCTGATGGCCAGTAGGCTGAGGTGTGGGCCAGCCCCAGCTACAACTAGTCTGGATTTCAAGAGGACGGGGCACCATGGTGGGCCCCACAGATGGGGGTGGCCTCTCAGGCAAGGGTTCACAGCAAAGCTGAGGTGATGGCTGGCTTCACGGAATGAAGAAAATCCAATTTTTTTCCCATTATTAAGGCCCACTCAGATTCAATCTAAACCATAAAAATTCGATTTTTCCCAAAACAAATTTAACCATGGGATGGGGCTAACAAAACTTATTTCTTTCCTTAAACAAGATTAACATTTTAAGATCAAGACAAATTAAGATTAACCATACTTAATATGCAATTTAAATTAAATACTTGCCTCTAATCGGAAAGCTAATCCAACCTCAAACCTCAGTCAAGCCAAGCTCTAACTGGGAGTTTTCTCTTCTAAATTAAGAAAAACCTAAAAAATCTATCCTAAAAAAAAAAAAACCCACTCACTGTCAAAATCTCACCAAAAACAGCAACACAGTGAAAAGGAGAAGAATATGGGTTCTAACCAAGGTGAAAGATGGCCTACCTCTTTGAAGATCAAGAAGAAGGAGTGGCTGCATGAGGGGGTTGCCACCATCGGATTCGCGCCAAAACAGAATATGATGCAAAGGAGAATGACAGGGAGTTGATTGACCAGCCAAATCTTGCACGGGTGCCTCCACAAAGGAGTTCTCAAATATGACATGGAAGGGAGAGGAGAGGAGAAGAAGTGAGAAGAGAGAAACTCTCTCAAGTTTGCTGCCCAATTGCAAATGGGCAAGAAATGAGAGTAGTAAAGGTTAGTAGTGGGGGTAGGTGGGAGCATTCAATGCTTAGTGGAGGTAGGTGAGATATTTTGCACAATGACCTATGGTGTGAGTTTGCTACCACCTTAGCCGAACTTGGAGTGAGTTAACGAAGGTCTTCGGGACCTCGGACAGAACTGGTCAAAGAAGAAGAATTGCAGGTATAGGGAAGGGATTTCCAACAAGTTAAGAATCATAATTTTCTTAGATCAGGGACAAAATCCGATAGTTTCCAAACTGCGATATTTGCCTCGAAAAGAGTGCCAAGGATCAAATTGGGCCTTTTGGGCCTCGGATGAGTTCGTGCTAAACATGAAAGTTGTTAGGCAAGTCCAGATCTAGATTTTGAGCTCAAGAGATACTCAATTCAGGATCCAATAAAAAGTCAAATGTCCGGTCAAAGCCTATCAATTTATGACGGAAATGGTCAATTGAAGGGTTTCAAGATCTCAAATGGATTCGAGTTGAATACAAAAGTTGTCTGAAATGATAATCTCAATCAAAAGAGATTAGAATAACATTTTGTCAGAATTTAAGAGTAACTCTCCAGGTCTCAATTGAAAACACAGACGAGTTCCAAAAAGAGGTCAAACTAGACTCAGAGACTCTCAAACTCCTCAAAGCCGATCGAAGACTATCCTAACACAGAAAACACTAGAAATGGCCTCTAATACCCACTTAGCAATCCTAACCATGGAATTACTAGTGATAACCCTAGGGTTAAGAGGTCGAGTCCTTACATACTCCCCCACTTAGAACATTTGGTCCTCCAAATGCAAGTACACACAACTAAGCGAAAAGAAGGGAATAACAACTCTAGCAAGTTGTTCGAAACTTACTTCGACTCGCAATCTGCTAGGTCTCTCAAATGTCATAGCTGTCGAAGCTCCTTACCTCAAAATCAGGGCTCTTAACCTGTCACCAAATGTCGAGGTACGGCAACCTCTACACTGAAGATCTTTTGTCCGCAATACCCACAGCCTTGGCTCCTTCTGTTGTCCGTTCCCATCCAAGTCCAATATTTAGTCGGTCTTGTTGAAAGAGTTGCACTCAATCTAAGAAAGCGTAAATGTTGCCAATATCTTGTCATCCATTGGTTTCTTGAATGAAGCATCTGTCTTTGCAATGAAATGGACATAATCTCCACTGAGTTTTCACTGCCTTAACTAATCAACTTCAGATAGCCGGTCACATCTTAGTCTTTTCTAGCTCGAGTGTTTAGGAACAAAATTATCTTAAAAACCACTTCAACCATCTTGACACTCAAGCAGCTGATCACCAATCATGCTTATAAAGACTTCCGATTCCCACTTTTCCTTAAGCCTCAAACTCAAACAAAAATCTCTGCAGTCTGCGATTTTAGCACTATCAGTCTCATATTGTCATAGAAAGGCTCGGTTGTAACCGAACTCTCGCACAGTTAACTCAATTCTTGCTACTTCTAACTATTCATATAGCATAAAATCTGCTTCAACTTCAACCAATAAGCAACAATATGTAGGAACCTCGTAACAGTATTTAGAGAATTACTCAAAAACTCCAAACAACATCTTGAGAAATTCCCAAAAATTCCACAAAATCTTAGACTTTACTTCATAGAACTCCCAACTTTTTGCACACTTCACGGCTTTTCCAGCTCATAAGATCTTATGTCTTCACAAAAATTCATCAATCATCAGGCTCTCAAGACAATCTCTTGTTCCAAAGGAGTTCTACCAATTATTGGAAGTAGGTGGGCCTCGTGGATAGGTTTCAAAAGATTTTCACCCACTTGATGCAGGGATCAACTATCCATAAGGCAACAAAACCCATTTCAAGATCAAGTCCTCAAACTTATTAACTATGAACAGTAATAAACTCTATCTAGAAGATAGAAACGACACCTAACAAGCAACCATGAAATCTACAACATGCAAGGAAGTAGATTATACATTGGGAGCTTGGTTGTGCTCTAATGGAGAAGTTGATCTCTTTCTTTGATGAAGAACTCTTTCACAAATCAAATCAGAATCTCCAAGACCCAATCATCTTCCATGCTATATTCCTTATCAGATCTCTTTTCTAAAGGAGATGGGTGGGATCTCCAAAAGAAACGAACTAGAAGCTCTAAAGAAAATCGAAGGGTGGAATAAGCATGGACGTCCAACACCCTTATCTCCTCTATTTAAAGCAAAAGCAAACATCTTCTTACTAATTAAAATAGAAGTCTCACTTCCATAACAACTAACTTACTATATCACAATTAGAAGTCTCACTTCAAATAGGATTAGTAACTTTCTATTTCCTTTCTTTTTAGAGTTCAAGTAGAATAAGTAACTATCTAATAACTTGGGCTCGTATGGGAACCACTAGGGATTCCATACAAAGTTGACTTCAACTGGGACACCCCGGCCCCACATTTCATGTGCAATCCGGGCCCACAGTTAATGCAAATAACTCCACTATATAAATGCAATTTAATTCTAGTCTTAGGAATAGATTACAAGAAGACCCTAAACTTCCCTATGACCACAAGTAGGCCCCTTCATCTATATCCATGGATCAATTGGTCATGTCCACCAAATTGGATCATATCTTATTATCTTTGAGACCCAATTAATTATAGTGATCATCGGTACCCATCCAATTAACTCTTAATTGAGATGGGTGCACACTTACCAATGATAAATCCATTAATTGGCACAAGGGGATAATGAGGATAGATTCCATCTTGACAATTAAATGTTCTCACAGTCCTACTATCACGTACCCAAGACACCGAGGTGTTGACCTACAATCGGCCTCACTCATTGGTGACTCAAAACAAAGAAATAGACAAAAACTTGAGTCCATTAATGTCTCAGGATTATGAGCCTATTGCTAGGGAATTATGAGAGCAAACTTTAAAGTAAAGACAGTGTTTCATAAGGTGCTTCTCATAGTCCTTCAATACATCTAATGTACCAGCATGATGATCTAGAGTTTTACACTCTGATGATTGAGACAAATCTTATTATCTCATAGTGATCATAATGCTGCAACCTTGTCATATGAGATGCCCAGTCTCATCACTGGTTGTAAAGTTATTTAAGTATAAGATTTGCGACACATGTCTCTCATATGTGGATCTCATCCATACACATGTATTACATCTAATGCACTTATGGACTATGGTTCATCTCATGAACCATCATGTCATTCGTATTGGTTATGTGCAAGTAAGTAATAAAAATCATTCATCTCATGAAAGGAAAGCATGATTATATTGATAAATAAAGAAATAAATCAATTTATTACATCATCCACTGGATTGAGGCTATATAATCTAACACTAATCACCAAAACTTCATTATCCAATGGCAAGGTTGGGGTCGAATTTGAAGTTAACTACTCAATCGACTACTGAAACTGGCTTCGTGTGCATCTAATCCGCACAATTAGCACATCAATGGCACTTCCTTCCAGATCCATCTTGCTAACGGAGCTACAGTAGTTGAAAATCCTTTAGAAAACTCCTTATGGTAGCTTGCACATCTCAGGAAAATTCCAGACTGCTAGCACTTCTGTAAACTTAACCAAAATCTGACTTCTGGCACTTCTGTAAAATCAAGACTTCTGGATAAATCTTCGCCTCTGCCTTTGCAAAATCAACCAAAAATCTCACTTTGAAACTGCTTTGGCTTAGGAAAATTGCTCAAATCACCCAAAGCAACACGCTTATTCGCAAACTACATAGCTTCTGGCAATAGCACCAACCAATACGTTGAGGAGTCGAAAATCTACTAAAGTACTTTGAAAATCGAGCACCTTCTTCAGGAAAACTGTTGTCTCTGGCAATGAAAAGAGCACAGAACACTACAAAGTGGGTACGGAGACATTAAATTATCCCCCACTCGGGAAATTTGGTCCGCCAAATTTCTAAGAAAACTCACGACTTCTCACCACACGTCTAAGTTTGTAGAGTGTTTTATAATCCTAGAAACTCGTCCCGCTCTAATACCAGTCTATCACGACCCCAAAATGGGGGTAGGATTAAGGAGCCATGACTGGGGAATTACTGTAACATAATCTTTCATTTTTCCCCAGGATTCGCATTAGTGAGAGTTACAGGATCCAATCACCGTCATTGATCATTTAGCGGAAGCTTGTATTATGGTACAATCCGAACTCCGGTGCACATCAGATTCCGTATTGCATCACTAATGTTTTATTAGTAGAATCATATGAATATACATCCTTCGACTAGTACAACATAACAGAACATAAACAGAGCTAGACAAGTAACAGTAGACTGCATTCCCGTATTCAAGTTATAATTACAGAAAGATGTATTAATTACATTCCCACAATAAAAGACCAACAAAGGTCAGTAAAATAGAATATAAAACCCTAAATAATACTTTGAGATAGTTCGTGTCTCATGTGCAAGGAAAGGAGTCTACATGACAACCTCTACATCTCAAACACACGTCTCTCGCTGCTCAACAACCGCCTCCTTGAAAACTACACCAGGGTACAAGTCGGGGAAAACAAACCTACTGCATCAAGCATAGATCAGACAAAAAGCTTAGCAAATATTTAAGATAAAAAGCATAGTTTGCATGTACAAAGCAAAACATAAATACAGGTAATAAATCAGGAAAACAGTAACAAAAGCTAGAAGACAGATGCAAGAAAATATAATTTACCAAATCATAAACATAATTACAGTGATTATTTCAAAAAATCAATGCAGACGGACTGAGCAAGCTGGTGCAAGAAAATATGATTTACCAAATCATAACCATGAGTTAATTTAAAACAATTAAAGATTGGCAACCACTTGGCATATACTCAAGGAGGAGGAAGCAACCGCTAGCCCCAACTGAGTAGAACTAAGAGTACCCAAAAACTCACCCGGGAGTCACGACCATTCAAAAAGCTGAGGCCTTGCTACAGGGGACCTAGTGGTCTAACTTGGGCAGGGTAGGTGCTATAGAGACACCCGTCACATCGGAACTCAAACTACAACGAGTAATATATATATATATATATAAATATAACAGATACTGGACTCAAACTGCAATATGCAACGAGCAATAATAGCTTGATGGTGCCAACTCGAAAATCGATGCAGAAAACAAGTTTCAGTACTTAAATCAGAATAAATGAGGAAATTGTTTACTCGCAAGATACACGTGCAAATACAAGGGATTATCAGACAATCGGAATGCTTAAAAACATAATAAGGCGGATTCAACTTTTAAAACAGTAAACCAAGCAATTTAGGCTCAAAGCAGTAAAACATGATAAAGCAGACTTCAAAACAATATTCTTTTCAATTCAGGCTTAAAATACTAAAACGGGTCAAAATAGGTTTCAAGACAGTATTTTTCGTTTCAGGTTTAGAATAGTAAAATGGGTCAAAGCAGGTCTTCAAGACAGTATTTTCCGTTTCAGGTTTAAAATGACAAAATAGGCTAAAGCAGGCTTCAAGATGATATTCTTTTCAATTCAGCCTGAAAACAGTAAAATGGGTCAAAGCAGGTTTCAAGACAATATTTTCCAATTCCGAAAATTTTATAGAAAATCGGGCAGTATTTCGGGTAGAAATAAGGGACCCAAAATGGGTGGCAGAAAACAAAGGTGATCCAAGTAACTCGGAAGGGCTGGGAAATAAATGCTCGCACACAAACCGAGAAACCCTTTATGGATCCGAGTACATCCAATGGTCAAGCAGGGCGAGAACCGCGCACTAAGACCTTCGGTGTCCCATGTGACAAGATACTAAAAAAATCAAATTTATAAAGTGCATGATAAAATACAACAAATTGGGTTTACAAGATGCATGATAAAATACAACAAATCAGGTTTACAAAATGTATGATAAAATACAAGTCAAGTTAAATGACATAAACATGCAAGTACAATTATATGCTCAAAGGGATGGATATTGGTGTATTTTTATACACTTGATGCATTCTTTAGGTGGGAATATCAAACCCCTAAGTTCGGATAAAAATACGAGTCACCGTGCTCCAAATGTATCAATAATTGTACGGGTCTAAGTACAAAATTAAATTAATCAACGGGCAAGTCGGGGTACTGGGTTTATCATAGTCTAGGTCTCGGTCTTCTTTTCGAAGAAGACGGTCTCTTGCATTGCCCGGGTTTAAGTCAAAGGCTCCAATTTTCAGATCGGAGGGCAATTCATTAATTTCCCTAAACATCGGTTAAAACATCCAAGTTTTTGGTTCAAAATTCTGAAATCCCTAAAAGGTTAATTAGGTTCGAAAACAAGTTTAAATCAGGCTAAGATCCAATTTAAAAATTCAGTTTTCAAGGTCATAAAACAAGGCTGGGTTCTGCGGGTCCCACCCCGGGACCCATTGGTCCAAGGTTATACACAGTAACTGACTGGTCGAAGCAAGGAGAAGAAGCATCTGATTTCAGGTGTGTTACACCACGACCCAAACTAATCATGATTAAGGCTAATTAATTGATATTAATGGTAGTTAAACATGAGTAAATGGGTTAATGAAGATTAATGACCAAAGAGAGACAAATTAGTCTCAAATGATGCATTAAGCTTGATGAAATGAAATTGGGTTGGTTAAAATGAGTTTAGACTCAAACAAGGTAAGCTAAGGACTTTTTCGTAAATACAGATTTTCGCGTATTTCGTCGAATACGGAAATTCTTGATACCAACGTTGTCACGCCCCCGAACCGAAACCTCGGGGGCGGGAAAAGGGATTAAAGCATAAATGTATTTTACTTTCTCCCAAGATCCGCGTGTGTGAAGACAACACATTCTGAATATTTTGCGGAAGCATTTGTGGCGTTGCGACCCGAAGTCCGTGGCCATCGGATTCCGTATCGCACTCAACCTTTAGCCCATAGCTATTATCTCAAGAATCATACCAGACTGGAGTAACCATCACAATAATTTACAGAGCTGACAGTAACAGGATATTACATTCCCAAATATATTCAAGTTACAATTATCAATGTACATTAATTAAGAATCCCAAGAAAAGGCTAACAAAAGCCATACAACAAGAAGCTATTAACTACTACCCAAATGTGACGTAACTCCGATGTCAAGCTCAATGTCTACATGACATAGCCGACAAAACAACCTGCAAGGCATGGCTCCAAAGCCAACAAAACGCTCAACTCGGGGCGAATAAATCTGAACCTGAGTACCAAAAGTAGTGGGTCAGACACGACGGTCTGGCAGGTGGATGAAAAGAATACAATATAGCGAATAATAATACAAATGATAAATCATGCTATTTGCTCAAAATGCCGCATATAATTAAACGGGTGAAAACTCAGGAATCTCGGATAAAACATGTATTCTTTTCAAACATGGTTAAAACAGGAAGATCTAATAAAGCATGTGTTCATTTACATCATCTATAAAAGCATAGATATTTGACAATCGGGTGTTCGTGGAAAACAAGTATGAATATGGAAGTTTGGCAAAACCACGTTCATTTAAACATATTTCAAAGCATGGATCTTCAACAGATCGGGCATTCCTTTAAAACAGGTATAACATAGGGATCTGGCAAAACGCGTGTCATTTAAAACATATTCTCAAGCATGGATGTTAAATAACTCGGGTAATCATTTGAAACAGGTATAAACATAGAACCTGACAAAACACGTGTCATTTAAAACATATTTCAAAACAGGGATATTTAACAAATCGGGTATTCATTTGAAATCGGTATAAACATAGTGATCTGGCAGAACAAGTGTCATTTAAAACATATTTCAAAGCATGGGTATTTAACAATTCGGGTATTCATTTAAAAACAGGTATAAATATAGATATCTGACAAACCAAATGTCCTTTAAAACAAGGCACGGGTATTTAACAATTCGGGTATTCCTTTAAAAACAGGTATAAATATAGATATCTGACAAACCAAATGTCCTTTAAAACACGTGTAATCATATAACTCTAGCAAAATCATCGATCGTTAGAACCACATGTAAAAGCACGGGTATTCACCCAACCGGCATTCATGTAAAACATGTACGTGTGCAAAGGACATAAAACAATATAATAGTGACTGAATTTACAATAGAGAGCATTAACACTTATCTAAATAACAACTTTCATAAAAGCAATGAATCATTTATCTGAAAGCAAGTAAGCAATATAAAACGTGTCGGGTATCCAAGGAATCGGGAACTGGCAAGATGGCAATCACAAGAAGCTAAGTCCTCTGTCACCGAAGTGACAAGAGCGGGACGTTGGTCTCAGTCACACAAGGTGAGGAGACTCAACGTAAATCATATATACAATATAAATACACGGGAACGGGACCACGGTAGCGAACCGGGTATCGGGACGGGACCACGGCAATAACCGGGTATCGGGATCCAAACTGCAGCTGGCGGGACGGGAGAGGGATTTCCAAGTCGGTGGATCAAACCGACAAGGTATCCAAGCTTAGTGATGCCGACTCATAGGTCAAAACCAATCGAGACATATGCAAGTAAATCATATACAGTAAATAAACGGGTAAAACGGGGGTGCTCAAGGGCACACTGTCACTTCATATCGGGAATACATCTCGGGACAAATAACTGTTACTAAAGTAACTTCAATGCTTTCGGGGAAACAAGTAAATCAAGTACAATAATTAAACGGGTAAAACGGGGTGCTCAAGGGCACAATGTCGTATCATGTGATGCAATGCACTTCGGGACAAATGACTGTTACTAGAGTAACTCCAATGCTTTCGGGAAAACAAGTCATATAATGCAAATCTCGGGAAAAGAGGTGAAACAATGAACTATAACAATTTCGGGTAAAAATATCGGTTTCAAGATCTATTTAAGTGAATAGGGGTCCCGTATGTCGATTATAACAATTACTTGGTACTCCTTGAGTTTGAAGACATTCCGGGCTCCTTATGCACTTTTACTATTTCCAAAACTTAAAATGAGCTTATGGGTAGTACTAGGTATTACAATAGCAAGAATCAAGATTATAAACGGTTCATCCTAGGCATGACATTACTCCGGAAACATCGAGTAACCGATTCAGTCATCGAAAGGAATAGAATTAGCGATAACCAAGGAAATAGACTTGTGCTTAGATATAAAGAAGATATCGCGTCGTTCCATTCCGTTCAAGATTGAAATGGATTGAACTTCGATGCCACCGAACCAACCGTGAGGCGTGTCGGCTCAAGACATTCTCACACATGGTCCAAACAGTCCAAAAGGAGTAGCCAAGGTCCACAAAAGAAATAGTATCATTCGGTCCGATCGATCGGTCTGAATTTCTGTACAGAGTCCGATCGATCGGTCGATCGATCGGCTGAAAAAGCCTTACAGTTAAAAGTCAGTCCGATCGATCGGTCTGAACGTCCGATCGATCGGACCTGGGCGCAGTGCAGGTCTGGGAACTGATTTTTTTTCTCCTTTTCTTTCCTTTCCTTCCAACATATAATCAATCACATAGAACTAGATACAAGGATACTTAATACATGTTTCCAAGGTATTAGAATGAGCTAAAGAGCTCCTCATTTCAAGTTTTCCCCCTTTCCATCTATTCCATTCACAATAAAACTCAAAGTGGAGAAAACTCATTCATGTGAAACCATTTGAAATTCTTGACAATAGGATGCATGCACTTTCAAGAGCTTAACAAGAAAGAATAACTCATCAATAAGCACATCTCATAATCAATATTTATCATATAAAAAACAACTATTAAAATTACCAAAACCATCAATGAAATCAAGATTTTTATCACAAAACATGTTAATAAGCAAAACAATCCATTCATCCACTTGCCTTGGGTTAAGAAGATGCACAAATCACTCCACAAAAGCCTCAAAGAAGTCTCTAGCTCCAAACCCACCAAAACCCCCAAATTTTCCCATGAAAACCCTAGAAAATCCAATCCATTGCAAACCTCAATGAAAATCCATGAATGGAAGATAAAAATACTCCAAATGGTTTGGGAAAACAAAGATTAAAAGAAAGAAACCAAATGCTAACCTTTAAAGCCTTGAACCAAGAAGAAGAGCTTGAAAAGAGAAGTTGCCTTTGCTCAAAATCCATGAAAATAACATCTTTGGAAAGCTTGGAAGGTATGGAAGATGATGAGGAGATCAAATCTCCATTTACAATCAAGAGAAGCCAAGGGAGAGAGGAGAGAGAGAGTGGCTGAGAGAGGAGTGGTTCCAGCTCTTGCTGGAACCGTTGCAGGGAAATGGATGAAGAGGAAGGAGAAGGAACCCATTTTATAAAGGGGTGGGTGTGGGCCCCACCTCACTTAAACTTCTCAAGGGGAAAACACAAGTTTCTGGGCCCCGGATGAAAACGACGAAGAAGACAAAATTCATCAGCGAAAAATCTACTTTCCAAAAAGTCTAATTTTGCCGAATTCTGAAATTTTCGAAATTAATGGACAGATTTGGTGTGAAAAGCCGATTTTGCCCTCTTTTTCGAAAAACGCGATTTCTGAGCATTAAATCGAAATGGTCGAAACATGAAAGTTGTAGGATTCCTCAAGATGAATGCAACGGGCCAAAAAAACAATACAAAATGAATCGGGAAAATCTCACAAGTAAATACAAAGCCGAAAAGGGAACCCCCAAAGGGCCCCACAAGCTACCAAAGCACTCAAAAGCCCAAAACTAGAAGAAAACCATTCTAGCTCACAAACTCAACCCAACAACTACTAATCCCACTAGGAGAAACTAATCCACAAATAAAACAACACTAATCCAAGAGATTAGGGGTCGGGTTCTCACAAACGTGTATCTCGAATAGTACATTAACTTTCATAATAGAAGCGATTCCATTTGACCTCAAATGGACCAAGTGAGACTTCATTTGATTCAAAATGTAATAAGGCTTAATAGGAGGGGTTTTTAGTGTGAGAGCTCCTGATACTAGAATGAGATGAGGGAGTGAGCTCATTTCACCTCAAGCAAAACCCTAGACTCATCTTCTTCCTTTTTATTCCATTCTTCCTCATCATGAGTGAGATTAGGGGTGATTCAAGTGGATTTTGAGGATTGTAGCCTCATCTTCATCTTCTTCCCCAAACCTTTTCCCCCATTGTTGAAGTGTAGAGCTTGAGAAAGATCTCAAGGTTTCTCTCATTGAGCTACAAGTAAGTACTTGGAACTTTTAATGAGTTTTCAAGTTATAATGAGTGATTAGGCATGGTTATTAGCATAAATAGCTTATGAGATGCATCTTTGTGTTTTCATGGAATTAGGGCTTGAAGTTTGGGGATTTTAATCTCAACCCAAGCTAAGGAAAAGAAAGCTTTTTACTACAAAGCTTCAAAGGAAGCAAGTATAAGCACTTACTTGTGATAAATGTTATTCATGGTAGAAGTTCATGGAGCTTCCATGGGTTTGTGCATTTTCCATTGAGTTTGAGTTTATTTATGAGATTGTTAATGAATGATTAGAAGTGTTGTTTGTGAATGGATGATGTATGAGGAGGGAACAGGAGGTTCCAATGTTATTGTAGAATGTGGATGAGTAATGGAGAAAGGAGGGTAAAAGAAGAGAGAAAGAGTCAGATTTTCGGAGTTGAAACCCTTGACAGTTCGCTCGAGCGACTAAGGTTCTGTGACAGAGTGGACCGTTCAGAATTTCGGAATTCTGAACAGTTCGCTCGAGCGAACATGGAGTTCGCTCGAGCGAACAACATTTTGTGAAGTGTTCGCTCGAGTGAACTTGGACTCGCTCAAGCGAACCTGATACAGGTCCAAACATTAATTGTAAGTGAAATTTGGGCCAATTGATCGGACCAATTTTTACTTTGACTTGGAGTACTTCTTGTAAGTATAAGTACTCCTTAAATTCGTTTTGAGGCTGAACTTCCATGGGTGATAATTATGGGGACTGTGCAATGCACACATTAAATATAAATGTGATGTCCATCGAGAATAACACGTGCATTTGGAAACCAACGGTTACACCCAAATGGTTGTTTAGATTTGAGACAGAATTAAGTATAACCACAAGTCATTAGTAAGTACTCTCATTGTATCGCATTCCACATCGTTAGGTCCCAATCTAGTAGATTGGTGTTACCGTTATTCTCTCCCCTTGTTATGAAGAAAATTATTGAATTGAATTGAATCCGGAAATGGATTGCTTAATTGGAAAATATTAGCTCTTGAGTCTGGCACTACCTAGCTATGGTATTAGAACTTTAAATGAGTTCAATGAATTGATAAATGAAATAAATGACTATTCCTACTGCAGTAGATGGGTTTGGGACGTTCCGGAGCTCCGTGGTGATGCTAGTTGTCCCTGGCCCAGACACTAGTAAGTCCCACATATTCCGATCATATCTTTGGGTATTGATTGATGCCTTCCATTTGGAAGATGAATCCTTCCTTTGAGGGAAGATGGTAAATTAAATGAAATTAAATGAAATGAATGAATGAAAGCTATGATAGTGACCACCTTGTACATGTTTGTTGATTAACTCTTAAGTTACATATTGTCATTGTAGGAATTATCTAGACTTTATCTAGACTTGTCTAGAATGAAAATTGTTACTAAATAGATTTGATGAATTCAGTATATGTACTAACATGTGCTTTTACAATATCTGTTTATATATTGTTGAACCGTCATGTTCACTAGTGTTATTGATGGCATTATAGGCCTGATTGCCCTTGCCGGCGCAGCAGCGCCCCCGGCGGCAGCGGAGGAGACCGCTCCGATTCCTCGAGGAGGTTTAAACGAATGGAATGGTCGGGATACCATTTGAGATGGGTATCCGAGTGCGAAAATGAACTATAACATTTTGAAAAATGTTTTGAAAAGTTATTTTATACATTCATTATTGGAATGTAATTAATTGTTATTGTATGGAGTTTTGGATATGCATCGATTGACAAACAATTATGGAAATGATATATGTATAAGGACTTTATTTTTGTATACATGTAAATCGTAAATTGATTTTTGTCAATTATATATGTTTCCGCAAAAATTGTGTATGACTGATTTTTTTTAGAATGTTATCCCTTGTGGATTCCGTTTTAACTTCGGTTAATTCGGAGTTTACGGGAGTAAGTATGGACTCACGGCTCGGGGTTACGGTAATTCGGGCTCGGGTCGTGACAAGGTGAGAGTTGAAACTGATTTCAGGTGAGAACAAGAAGAAGAAAGGAGAAGCATACACTGATTTTCAGGTGAAGACAAGTGCTGTGCAAGTGCTGGGCTGAGGCAAGAAGAAGAAGAAGAAGAAGGTTCTGGCCTGCTGCAGAGGAGCTGTACAGGGAGTGCAGGTGGTGCAGTGGCTGGGGGGGTGGGGGTGTGGGTGTGGGGAAGGGAGGCGAGGCTAAACAAGAAGAACAGGAAGAAGAAGCAAGGTGGCCGCTGTGCTGTTTGTGCAACTTGTAGCTGGCAGCAGCGAGACTGTTACAAGCTTAATGGCAATTGAGAAGAGGCTGCTGCCGGTGGAGGAGGGGATGCAGCTGCAGGCAGAAACAAGAAGAAGATGAAGAAACAACTAGTTAGGGAAAGACGGTTGCAGGCAGTACAGGGCCTACAGGCTGTGGAAGGGGAAGTTGCAGGCGGACTGGGGGTAGTGCAAGGAATGATGGCCGAGAGTCTGCAAGGGACTGATGGCCGAGAACTGTGCATGGAAGGTGGCTGAGAGCTAGCAGAGGAAAAGGCTGGTCGCTGGACAGGTTCCAGAGGAGAGATGAAGTGGGTGGCCGATGGCTGTGTTGCAGGGGGTGGCCGGGGGTTGCAGGTGAGTGGCCCAGTTTGAAGGTCCTAGCCGCTGGAGAAGAGATGAGGGAGTTGGCCGCTGAGGCAATAAGGAGTGGCCAGGGCTGAATAAGGGGAAAAGTGGCCAGCAATGACCACTAGACTGAGGTTGCAGGGGGAGTGGCCGATGGGGAAGCCGCAGCAGTGGCCGCTGGGGATAAGTTGCAGCAGATTAGCCGCTGGCAGGGATGAGGGAGAAGTGTCCGCTGCTGTGCGCAGTGAATTAGCCGGTTGGCAAGGATAATGGAGCATGGTCAGCTGAATCAGTTACAAGCAAATTGGGACAAGAGCAAGGAGGAGGAGAACTGGCCCGTAAGGCTGAAAAAGAGGAAGAATATGGTTGGCTGCTATGTGCAGATAACCGTGACATGCAGAGGGAGGAGCCAATGGTCGTTGGGCCTGATGGCCAGTAGCAGGGGCGGATGAAGGGGGGGCACGGGGTGGCTGCAGCCCACCTAAGATTTCCGCCAAAAAAAAAAACTAAATTTTCAATTTTCGCAGATACCAAGCTTCCTTATTGAATATGTTAAAATGAGCACACTGTTGGTCATCCTCCTTTGATCAGTAACAAAAGCCATGGTTTTAACAACATTTATAAGAAACTTTGGGAGTCTCAAGATACAGCGATTGTTTTATCAGAGGAATTTATTTCCTATTCAGGTTCATTGCCTCCCAAATCTTCCATTCTTCTTCCCTTTTTCATGTGGTTAATGACTGAAACATGCTTTTTGTTGGGTTTTTTAAGATGGGTTTTTCTTTTCTTTCTTTTTTCCCTTTTTCATGTGTTTGATGACTGAAACATTGTTTCCCCCCCCCCCCCCTTCTTGTGGGTTTTCTTCTCCTTATCATTCTCTCTTTGGATGATGACTGAAACATGGGTTTTGTTGGGTTTTTTCTGGTGGGTTTTCTGACTCCTCCTCGTGATTTTCTCTTTGGATGATGCCTGAAACATTTATGTTTCTTGTAAAGTTTGACAACATTTCAATAAAAGTTTTATCTTAGCCTAAATAATTTTTTTAGTGTAACTTAAGTGCACCCCCCCCCCCCCACCCCCAATATTAGAAGTCCTGGATCCGCCCCTGGCCAGTAGGCTAAGGTGTGGGCCAGCCCCAACTACAACTGGTCTGGATTTCAGGAGGCAGGGGCCCCATGACGGGCCCCCACAGATGGGGCTGGCCTCTCAGGTAAGGGTTCACAGCAAAGCTGAGGTGATGGCTGGGTTCACAGAATGAAGGAAATCCAAAAAAAATTCCCATTATTAAGGCCCATTCAGATTCAATCTAAACCATACAAACTTGAATTTTCCCAAAACAAATCCAACCATGGGATGGGGCTAACAAAACTGATTTCTTTCCTTAAACAGATCAAGTCAAATCAAGATTAACCATACACGATATGCAATTTAAATTAAATACTTATCTCTAATCGGAAAGCTAATCCAACCTCAAACCCAGTGAAGCTAAGCTCTAACCGGAGCTTTCTTTTCTAAACAAAAACCCCAAAATTCCATCATAACAAGAAAAACCCACTCACTGTCAAAATCTCACCAAAAACAGCAACATGGTGAAGAAGGAGAAGAAGATGCATTCTAGCCAAGGTGAAAGAGGGCCTACCTCTTTGAAGATCAAGAAGAAGGAGTGGCTGCATGAGGGGGTTGCCACCGTCAGATTCACACCAAAACAAAGTATGATGCGAAGGAGACGACAGGGAGTTGATTGATCGGTTAGATCTTGCACGGGTGCCTCCACGGAGGAGTTCTCTAACATGACATGGAAGGGAGAGGAAAGGAGAAGAGAAGAAGATGAGAGAAGAGAGAAACTCTCTCAAGTTTGCTGGCCGGTTGCAAATGGGCAAGAAATGAGAGTAGTAAAGGTTAGTAGTGGGGGTAGGTGGGAGCATACAATGCTTATGGAAGTAGGTGAGATATTTTGTACAAGGACCTATGGTGTAAGTTTGCTACCACTTTAGCCGAACTTTCCGATATTTTTTGAGATCGCGGACAGAATATGATATTTTCCAAACTGCGGAATTTGCCTCAAAAAGAGTGTCTGGGGTCAAATTGGCTTTTTGGGCCTCGAATGAGTTCAGGCTAAACATAAAAGTTGTTAGGCAGGTCAAGATCTAGATTTTGAGCTCAAGAGTCACTCAATTCAGGATTCTAATGAAAAGTAAAATGTCCGGTCAAAGGCTATCAATTTATGACAGAAATGGTCGATTGAAAGGTTTCATAATCTCAAATGGATTCGAGTTGAATACAAAAGTTGTCTGAAATGATAATCTTGATCAAAAGAGATTAGAATAACATTTTTTCAAAATTTAATAATAACTCTCTAGGTCTCAATCGAAAACACAAACGGGTTCCAAAAAGAGGATCAAACTAGACTCAGAGACTCTCAAACTCCTCAAAGCTGACCAAAGACTATCCTAACACAATAAAAAACACCACAAATGGCCTCTAATTCCCACTTAGCAATCCTAACCACGGAATGACTAGTGCTAACCCTCGGGTTAAGAGGTTGGGTCCTTACAGGTAACGTTCATCAAATCTCTAGAAACTGCTTCAACTACACCCTTAGCCTATAAATACCCCCTTGGGCGACCATTCAAGCACAATTGGCAACAATTGCAACCCCCTAAAGAACTAAAGGCTCTTCGAACTTAAAAACTCTCAAGAAACCTCTCATTCAACCCAAAAACCACTTCAAGAAATAGTCCTTTAACCTTTGAAACTTGACCTTCAACCTTTGGAGTGTTCCTCCATAGAAAGAAATCAAGGATTCATGGTCTTATCAACCTTTTTCAACCAAAAATCCATATTTTTTTAGTTATTTCTTTGATTTTCTCACTTGAAGGAGTAAGGGTGTCCTTGTCTTCAAAGAACTATTGTGCATTCCTACTTTAAGCTTCATTCTGGTTTTTCACAAAGAAGGACCCAGAATGACACAACCTTGGACACCTGTGGGAACAAAAAAAAAACCAACACTCCCTTGGGCTATACACAAACAGTTTTTGAAAAACAAGTGTTGAATTTCAAAGATTACTTTCAACCAAAATAAAATCCTACCCATCAAACCACTTAGTAAAAACATCTCAATTCAGTGGCAGAGACATAAAAACACCTTGGAAACTAGTTGGAAGAGAATCAGACATAAAAGAGGATGAAAATGGGCATGCAAGGAGCCATGTTTGGCTAGTTCCTGTTCGACTGGACATGGGCTCCTGGAGGTAGTTTTGGTCGATTTTCTTTATGCTTTTTGCTAATTGTTGTATCTTGTTTAGTTTTGAGATCATCTTAGGCCATATGGAGAAGTTGGGAAGTATATTTTGTAAAAAACTTGCATCCACAAGGCCAGAGCTTGAACCCATGTAATATAAATTTGAGAAATGAATGAAAGTCAATGATTTGTGGAATAGTTATTTCTCATATTCTTGTACTTGAATGTCATGAATTCAAACATTACATTTTTACAATTCTCTCCTACACACGAACCATAAACACCCCTAACATAGGCAAATAAAGGCTACATGGGGCCCCACATTGACGAGCCTATGTATCCATCCATATTATTAGGTCCAAGCCTACATGTCATGATGTCTCAACAGTCAACGCATGGAACGACACCTAATGTAATTATATGTATTAATACTAATTAATAGTGATTAGTAGTAATTATTTTGGCTTTATTAGTTTTCCTAGTGTTTTAGAGATGGAACAACTTAGTTTGAGGGTTAGAACATGTTTATAATAGCTTTGGAAAGTTTTGAGAGCTTTCAGGTGACTTTAGGGGCCTAAGTGTAGAATTCAGGAAAGTTCAGGGAGCTCTCCGTGATTTCTAAAAAATCTTTTTTCGACCGTGCTTGGTAGATAAAGTTATCTCCTACAACTTTCTTGTGCTTTCCGAACCCATCTGACACCTAAAAACCCTTCATTTTGCGGTTTTTCAGTCGACTAGGGGTATTGTTATTGTTTCTGGAAAATTAGGTCAAATTCAATCGTTGTCGAAAAATGTTGTATTTGGGCTTTTGAGAGACTAGGTTTAATTTCACTCACTTTTGTTTGTTGCGCACGGTCTATCCAAGGTCCATATTTCAAGTTATATGGCCTCAAATATACATAAGTTGTGGGCCCCACACCTCCACGGTATATAAACCCAAAGTCCCTCCATTTTCTCTTATTTTCTCCCCTCCCTTACTTAGGCTGGACCCCAACTCTGCAATGACCCTCTCTCCCTCATTCTTCTCCATTTCTCCTCTACAATTCAGCTCTACCTTGTTGCCATTCAAAGATTGGACTCCACTACCATCATCTCCTCCTTCTCTACATCCGGGAAAACCCATTTTCACTAGATTTCAGCTTGTGCAACCCCTTTCTTGAGCTAGATCTTCGTCGTTAGCCATCTAAGTGGAGAAATATTGCTTTCATCTACTAGTATGAGCTAGGGTAGGCCGTAGAGGTCCTCCATTTCGACATGCATGAGTTGATCCTATTTCTTTCTTGGTTTCCGAATTTTGGGGGTTCCAATGTTAGAAATTTGGGGGTTTTGTGCATAGGTGTTTTCAATGAATTTGAAAAGTTTAGAAGAGTAATTTGGAGCTCTAGAGACCAAGGCAATTGATTAATTTTAAAATTTTAATGTATTTGCTTGTCTCCTCATGATTTTCATGTTCTACTCATGTTTATCTTAGAATTTGATGGTCAATGGCTTAATTATATGTGGTTTTTAATGCCTAAAGATCCCTTAAGAAGTGGTGCAAAGATACTTAAAATTGGCCTAGAGAAAGTGGGGGAAAACAGTCTAAGAATGGGGCCAGAAACCAGTCCCCAGACATGGAACTGATTTTGGCCGGACACAACACTTAAGAGCTGTTTGAATCCCATTTTCCCCTCCATTCTTCCCCATTCCTCATGGTTCGTTTTGGGACTTAAGGACCTCGCTTTAGGGCCATGTCCGGTTGGGTATATTGCCATGTGCAGCAATAGTTTGGTCAATATTGGGGAGGACTGTTTTTAGGGTTTTAGAACCCTAATTCCTCCCCTTTCTTTCTCTAGTACTTTAGGAAATTTTCACCACATTAAGGACCATTGTTTTCCACTCTAATGCACCAATTGGAGAAAATTATATCTAATCCTTCAAGTCATAACCCGGTACCTTAGACTTAGGATTTTGGGACTATGACCTGAACTCACTCGGACTTGATCCTCGAACTATGAAATGGAGTAGCTTGAGTTATATGACACCTCTTGGATTGTTCGAAGGCATGTTTGAGACATTAATAAACTGAATGCGTGCCCATTTTAAGTCTAAGATGCCCATTAACTTCAAAAGCATCGATGAAAATTCCTAGACCTAAAATGGATATCTAGTTGGTTTTCCTCACATGTTTGGTCAATCAATTGCACTATTTGCATATTGGTTACTTGCATGCACAACGTATGCTAATCCATTTTGTTTTTGTTAGTTATCCATCGTAACCATCTCCGTACCCAGCGTTAGTATGGATGGTTAGGCTTGGAAGTCATGCCTAGGGCATAACCCGCAGTTACTGCCATTATTGACTCTCGGGGTGACAAGATCCTAGGTTAGGGTGCTCGGGGGGGCGGGGGGGTGGTTTGGCAATGGTGTTTTGATGCCGCATCCATTCCCGTACCACCAAATTCACAATAAACTATTTCTACCTATTTGGGACACCCCATTCCCTGCTGGAATGTTGTCTGACTATTTCCAAACCCTAAGCTTTACTTTAGCACTAATTTCAACTTAACTTAACAGTTTCCTCGTTTTGCCCGAAAATATCCAATTTGCTAGATTTTGCCTTTACAACATCTGTTTAGCCAGTTTTAGATTCTCGAGGGACTACTCGGTCTATTTAGTTGGATTTGATATGCTCTGAGAGTAGCCTCCTCCACCCTTGCTACCACATCTGAGGTAGTGCTTGATTAATTTGTTTTGGCTTCGATTCTCGTGTCGACTCCACTAGGCTTCGACCCTTACTTGGTTAGGCCTTATTAAGTCAGGGTTTGTATTTTTCTCTGTGCCATTGCATCTAGTTTCTCTATTGGCTACTCTGATCATCCTGCCGTAACTGTGAGTGCGCCACCCCGGTCGCACCACCGCAATCGAGCGGTGGCCTTGTCTGTAGTTGTATATGTATTATGCTTTGTCATGGTCATGCTACCGCAATCATGACGGAGAATATAACATGTGTGGTTGTCATTTTGCTAGGTTATGATGGATAGTGTACTTCTTAATTTACTTGATTCCTTTATATGTTTTTTCGGTATTTGTTTATGCATGATTTTCCTAGTTATACTATCATTCACACTCTGTTACTTATTAGCCTATTTATATTCTAAGTTGCTGCAAACATGTTATGTTTTGTTATTAATCATCTACCAGATCGTCGTGTGGTGCTCAAGTAAGGACACCACTACCTTTGATGAGCAGTGTTAGGAGGCGGCAGAGGAGTCACAACCCGTAGGTGAATGGTGTGCAGACAATGTCATATAGACATCGGAAACTGCCGTGAGTTAATGATAACATTTTGCAGAGTGAAATTTTGTATTTGGGTGTTTTGGGATGTACCAGTATTTGTTGGCCATTTACTTGAAATTATAACTAAAACTTACTTTTATATAAATGTTAAACGTTAATGCTATGGGAATGCCATTTTAGATTCCATGCACTTTGATATATGTTGAATTTGCAATTATCAAGACATAATTTGTTAACGCTTCTGCAAAACCATACGTATGAGGTAAGCTTATTGGACCTCACAATGAAAGCCTATGGGAAATTATGCGCACAGGAAATTTATTCCACTATACGACCCTCAGAGCGTGGCCCGCTTTCACTAATCTATTCTTGGGGCATAACACCTAAGTAGTCAAAGTTTACATGGAGTCCACCTTAGCGAACCATCTTACGTGGCTGCCTGTGTAGTGCTGAGTTTATGGGTATGGATCCTCTGTTATACCTATTACATGGAATCGCATAACAAATTATTGGAACTCCATCGTGGGGCTTACATAAAGATGATCTATAGTGCTCAAGATGAATCCAATCTCCTTTGTATCCAGATCCTCAAGTTTTGTTTAAAAGGAGCGGGGTCCCATCGTCGGATTGAGCACATGGTGAAAACTGTGATTAATATCACCTCATCAGTGATGCCATGTCAGCCCCAGCCACATTTTCGTCACGTACTCAATTGGACGGTGGGGCCCCACTCCTTTTGTACTAAAACTCGAGGGTCTAATGTAGAGGGGATGATAATTGTTAGACCCCAACCCAGACCAAGTCGATTAGTGTGCGATTTTTGTGTGTTTAGTCCTAAGTGAGTTTAGTGGTTGTTGGGTTAGAAATGATTAGTTTAGTCTTGGACATAGCTCTGGGAATTTTGAGAACGTTTAGTATTAATTAGACACACTCAGGAAGGCCTGAGTGCACATGTAAGCTTGGGAAGATCGCATCGATTTCCGTGTGAGTGCGATTTTGATTTCATTTGAATGATGTTTCGACATGTTGCAACTTTCGTTTTAAGCAAACCCATATTTTGGCCCAAAGAGGGTAAAATTGTCTTTCTTGCACAAATCTGGACACAATTTTCGAGATCTCAAAACCATGTCAAAAATATACTTTTTGGAAAGTAGATATTTCGACGATCGTTTTATCCTTCTTCGTCGAAGTCATCCGAGGCCCACAAGATCGTGTTTTAGCCATTTCAAGTTCAAGCCCAATGGGGCCCATGGGCCATGAGTCATCACTTAAGCCTCCCTTTCCCTCTTCTTCCACTCACTTTACCAAAATCCTGCAACTTCTTGACCTAGGGCAAGGAAGAGTTTCTTTTTCTCTCCATCTTCCCCATCTTGTTTGATCTAGCTTGAGGGCTCCAAAGAAGATTTCAAGACTACCAAATTCTTCCTCTTGCCCTAAGCTTTCTATTGATACAATTTTCTTAAGATTTCAAGTTGGGAAAGCTCTCCATTCTCTTCCATCTCTCTTGTTTGACTTCCTCTAGGTAAGAGCTTCAAGCCACGTTTTCCATAAAGTCTTTTTAGCTCCTTAAGATTGTGTTTTTCTTGTTCACAAACCCTTTTGTTAAAATGGGTTCTTTGTTTCCATTTTTGAGTGAGTTTGTGTGTTTCTCTTGGGTTTTTCTTGTAGTGCTTGATAGCTTGAGTGAAGTGCTTGGAGGAGTATATTTAGCATTTGGGCAAGGCAAGTGATCTCTATAGGAATGATGCATGTGTATTTGGATTTCATTGTATTTTAGAAATTGTGCATTTATCTTGTTTATAAGCTTCATGTTTATGTTTTCTTTTGATTTGGATGTGAAATGGTGATAAATGAACCCTTGGTGAGCATGAAGGCTCAAGGGATGATATGTGGTTGATGGATGAGAAGAAGGAGAAGAATGTAGTGAAAGATGTGCAAAGGAAAGGAGATTTCTGCACTCAGCGAGCTCAGGCAGCAGCCTGTTCGCTCGAGCGACCCCTGGGTCTGCTCGAGCGACCCCTGGGTCCGCTCGAGCGAACAAGCCACTATCTGCTATGGAACGAGGCAGAGAGTCGTTCGTTCGAACACATTTTATTATCCGCTCGAGCCAACATTCGCTCGAGCGAACTGTCTACGCCTTGTAATGTCCGCTCGAGCGAACTGTCTCGCTCGAGCGAAGTGTCATCAATGTGGCAGGTCCGCTCGAGCGAACCTGCCAGATTCAGGAAGATGAGTTTTTCCATTTTGTGTGTTTTCTTGAGGGTTGAAAACTAGACTATGTTAAGGGTTTTAACTTGACATTGTGTAAATGGAACTTCGAAATGAAACCCAACTTCGGGGACACCAATTCTTGTATTTTCTGACGTTTGGGGTTTCAATTACACAAAGGTCAATTAATAGCCTTAGCACATGCTTGTCAGATTTTTGTATTTGAACTTCCGTCTTGGTACGATGAGTATAAACGTGCACTTGTTTTGAGTTTCAAGTATAAGCTTGTTTTGAAGTTTTGTTTCAAGAAAAAGGGGATCACTTCCTAAGCGTGTTATGCATAATTATTATGCCTCTTGCTAGTCGTGTTCGTCGTGTTTTGATAAGTGATTTCCCCCTTTTTATCTCGACATGCTTTGATCGTGTTTCACGTGTTTTGTACATTCATGAATTAAGTAAACACCACTGAGCTTAGACTGCCCTTTCGGTTTGATCCACTGTCTGGGGGTCTTTAAACATGTGGACTGTCTGCAGACTGGTCGTGTATTTATTACACATCGTGCGTGTCCGGTTCCGCGGCCGGAATTCCCGTCTTTGTGGGAAATCGTGTCGTGCTTATATTATGTATATCGTGCTTGTCGTGCGTGCTTGCTCTTTTCATTATATAAATGATAGAGAAAGGATGGGCTCCTTGTGGATTGTAACTATTCATGATATATTATGTACTCATGCTAGTTTGTTTTGGTATCTCAGCTTTGATAGTATTTCATACCAAAGATTTGCTTACATGTTTTCTCTAAATGTTATTGTTCATGTTCATGCCTACATTGATTACCTGCCAAACCGTCGTGTTTGACCCTTGTTTATTGGTGCCCAGGTGCAGGAGACGTTGCCTTTGAGGAGGAGCGTCAGGAGGAGGCTTGTGAGCCAACTCCCGTGAGAGAGTGGCAGCCCGACGATGTCATTTAGACGTCGGTCTGGTTCTCGAGTTTCGTCACCTTTAGTCTTGGGGTTTCTCTTGGTTATTTTGAGATTGTATTGACCTTTATTGGTCTCTTATGGGTTGTACTAAACTTAACTTACTTTCGTGTTAAACTTATAACTTGAACTATATTTGGGAATGCCATGATAACTCTTTTCTTTGATGCTATGTCTTGTTATTAAATGTTATAGCACTTAAAGATTTGATTGTGCTTATCGTGATGTGTTTTGCTACACGCTTCCGCAATCGTGTACGTGTGAGTCAGATTCCGCGTGTCTTTGGTAATCCTCACCGCGGGAACCTGTGGGAAAACAAAATCTTCAATAGTAGTAATCATCACCAAATCGCGTCGCGGGCCCGGGGATCCGTTCCGGGGTCGCGACAATAATCATCTTAACAGTCCAGATTATCTCTATGTAGACCCCACGATGGAGTTCGGGGAAGTTGTTACACGGTTCTTAGGTAATAACAATGACAAAGGATTCGGACTCCAAGGACCCGTTTGGCAAAGTGCCACCGGCTGTTCCTACTTTCCCGTGGGATGAGGATGCGAGAATTTGTTTGAATGGTGTTTATTGGCCATTCTAATATCTAAGGGGTGGGGTGTTTGGATAGCGGTATAATATTATAGCACCAAATTTGAATATTCTAAGATTTTATTATTGCAAAATAAAATAGTGTCATATTATAATATTGTGTCACTCATGGTGTTTGGCTATTTCTAGGAATTTCAATATACTTATATAAAGTATTTGGCAATTTAGAAAATTCTCACTTAATGATGCACCAAAAGCAATAAATGAAGAGAGAAATAGAGATGATAGATCCAAAGGGAACCCACTAATTACGGGAGTGATTTAATATTCGTAACCAGGGTAGGGTCCATCTAATTAGAAAATTATTGGACTAAATGTTAAAAACTACGAGCAATATTATTTAATAAATGTGGGTCCACATGTTAGAAACCACAACGTAGTACATCGTGATTATAATAAAGGACTATATCAAGTGTTAGATATCATAAAGGAATCCATCTATGAGAAATCAATGTGGGACCCATTTGATGTTAATAATTATATTAGCAAAGCTAATTATAGTAATCATTAGGGGGGGCACTAAACAATGAGACACATTTAATGATGGCTAACTAATAATTACAATCACACAATCGAGTATTGGTAATGAATATGAGACCCACCTAATGTTGGTAGTATGTGACCTACCTAATTTTGGTAATCATAGTGGAAGTCACCTAATACAACATTTGTAGGACCCACCTAATATTAATAATCAACAAGAGAACTATGTAATTGTGAAAAGGCTATAGGACCCACATAAAATTTATAAACATGGAAGGGCCCATCTAATAGAGAGTCATAGTAGGACTCCTATAAAAACCATCATGAAAGTACGGGGATCCGAACCCTAGAAGGGGGGTGAATCGGGTGAGCTTCAATTATGACCAATTAAGACAAATTTTATCTTCTTCAAATTAAACTAGTCACAAGTGATGATTATCAAACAAAATGCGGAAGCTTAATAAAAATAGTCACCACAAAGCAAGCACCATCACACAAGGATTTATAGTGGTTTGGCCTCAATGCCTACACCCACTACCGGCTTGTGATCCAACACCCCACCGGATTTTCACTATTTATGCTTTTCAATAGGCTAAGCAATAACCTTTACAATGATGTTTTTCAAGGCTTAACATCAACCTATACATTATGCTTTTCATAGGCTAAGCAATAACCTCTTCAACCAAAGGTTGATTATCTCTCTAAGTAGTGTCTAACATACACTTGATGGAGATACAATTTATAGCTCATTACAATGCCTCTTAATTAGGCGAATATGGAAGTGAAAAACTAATTCATACACACACACTATGAATGCAAAGATGAATGCTCAATGTGTATGTATGATGTCCTCAATCATTTTTAAAATGAAAGCTCATAAATGTATGCCTAAGGCTTTTGAAAGTTTTAGCTCATAAAGACATTTATGATTGAGGAAAGAATGTAAGTCACATGTTAAAAATAACTTGTAAAAGATATACATTTGTATCCTAAACAAGTTGTGAAATTCTAAGCACAAAACATGTGATGCATAGGGATGTCAATCAAATCAACAATGTAGCTCATAAAACATAAAAATAGATTTGATTGAAAATAGGGGACAAATCATATGTACTTATAAAATCAACTTGAATATGATATACCTATCAAAGAAAAGCAAGTTGTGAAACTTTAAAACAAAGTTACATATGATTTGTAAAGATGTTGAATCCAAAACATAAGATATATTTGAAAGTGAGTTTCTTATGATGAAAAACAACAACCATTGTCACGTCCCCCGAACCCGATTAGAAAATAAACCGGATCCGGGGAGTGAAATTTTGGGTCAATTAAATTTTTTTGCCCTTTTTGGCCCAAGGATCGTAAGTCCGCTGTGAGGATAATGTATTTCAACCTCAAAACATAAAACAATAGCGGAATTCATACATTGATATCAACAATGGATAATAAATCTCAATTAAATTTAAAGTTGCAAGCAACAATTAAAGCTAAAGTGGAAGTTGATTTAATTACTATAGCCATCCCATAAACTAAGGCCATAAAACAACATAGAGTCAATGAAAGAAAGTTCAACGAAGAAATAACAATGAATTAATTAAAATCTAATATTTGTCCCAAAGTGAGTCTCTCATGTGCCTGGTATTGATGACGCTACTCTACGTCATCGGCACTCCACTCTCGTGCCTCTTCTGCTGGTTGGAGATCCTCTGGGATCTCCTCACCGGCCTGCTCCTCGTAGTAGTACTCACCTGAGAAGTCTGCACACCAAAGAACAGAGTCAACGACATGTTGAGCAATAGATAATCAAGATATAATTAAAACAAAACATGAATCAAATATAAGAGTAATGACAAGTACAAGATCGTAGGAACACAAGGAACAATACTAGGCATGTAGCATGAGTAAATATCATCAGAATCATAAACAGGAATCCTAGCAATACTAACAATCACCACTACCAATGTAATGCAATGCACAAGAGGGAGACTCCGTGGATGTCCAAACCACCTCACGGGGTACCAGTAGCAATCCTATCCGGACTACTGATACCAAAGTTCGGCTCCAGGGGGATCCAAGCTCCTGGTCCTGGGGATAGTAGCACGGTCCAAGCCCGCTCCCAACTATTCAACGTCATGGACGTCGTCCAAAGCCGACTGCCTACCCCGATGTCCGAGTAACCGGCCCATCAATAAACCCCCAAACTGCAGCTGGCCATGATATACAAATAATAATAATAAAGTGGTGTTGACACGAAAATAAATCAAGACAAGCAAGTCTGGCTAGGTCAATATACAAGACATGTTCATAGGGATTATCTCCTTCAAGTCAATACAAGACAAACTCAATCACGTGATAATCCCTTCAGTCTAGCCAGTCATGTTTATCAATTACATAACACGGGGTCCTAAGGTACACTCTAATTCAGGTCCTTGTTCTAATTCTACCAGAGTTTATGTTTCATAATTAATTAGGTGTTTTATGCCAAGGGAGTGTACAAGGATACAAAATCAACGGATACGATTAACAAATCAAGGAGAGATTACAATCCAATTCTAGGCAAGTGTTGTCATTCATGTACCATATTTGGTTTAATGGAGTGCGTGAGGAATTCGAATCATCAATGCTTATAAAGAATTTCCTTGGTGTACAATCATGTCGAGCATCGATTGATTCACTTCCGTACGCATTCGGTTAATCATACACAATACACGAATACCTAGACAACCCATCGAAGCACACCAAGCCTCGTGCTACTATTTCAAAACCCCATTAATAGTTACGTGAGAGTGGTTTCATGGTTTCCAATGTCTAAGACCCAAACCTAGGCTAACAATCTCGTTACTAACAAGAAAGTGGTCTAATAATTAATCTCCTTAACTACCTCCATACCTGATCCCCAATCATCGCGAGACATGTATCATTGGATTCTACGCTCAAAGAGCTTTCCAACGGCATATGGCTCGCGAAATTCCGACGTATGGTTCAGAAGTTATGGCCCATAAAAGTTTAACCCTTTATACATATACATATATATATAAAAGCGCGACAGACCAACACGAGTCTGATTCATCGGATTGATAAACCAACAGTACTCATATATGCATGTCAGTCAGTACTCAGTAAGCACAGTACTCATATATGCATGTCAGTCAGTACTCAGTAAGCACATTCAACGTTTCTGTGTTTTTTTTTATTATTATTATTATTATTTTTTCCTTACTCATCCTATGTGCAGGTGAACGTTCCATTTAACGTCCGGCGGCCACTGAACGTTCCATTGACGTCCAACGTCCTTCTTTTTTTCTTTTCTTTTCTTTTCTTTTCTGTCAAATACAGAACCCCATTTTTGTGATCTTTCACCCAATCCATTCCAAAAATTCACCTGCACAAAATTGAGCCACCGTGCTCCCCCAATAATCCATTCCATCCAACATCATTTATACTTACATCAAATTAATAAACTAAAATTAACAATTAATTAAATAAACCCAAATTAATAACAGAACAAGCTTGGAATTAGGGAAAACTAACAAGAAAACGCATCTAATCAATAAAAGACATACACACATGCTTAATTATAAAATGCAGATCTACTTGCCTCAACCAAGAAGAAGATTGGAATTGGAGAAATCTGAGGAGAAGCCCTACCACTGCAAAAACCTCGATCTACCCCGACCAAACGCAATCTAACACGCAAAGGAGAAGAAAAGAGAGGAAAAGATCAAGATCTAACCTAAATCTAAACCAAAGAGAATTATTTGAGAAAATAAAAGAGAGGGAAATCTTACCAAACTGATGTCAATGGAAAGAGGAGATCGCGAGGAAGAAGGTGAGCGACTCGGATCGCGGAAGTGATCCTTCAGGGAAAGAGTTCTGGAGCCTTGGAAAAATAAGGAAGAAGAAAGGTTGCTGTAACCTCGTTCGTTGCAGAGAATGATTAAGAGATTAGGGTTAATCTCTTGTTAAGAAGAAGGGAGGGAGAAAAGAATAAGTTACCCCTTAAGTGGGTCCGGAAAAAGAATTAATTATTAGAAGGGTTTCTGGTCGTCGGATCGCAACGAGCCAGAAGACAAAATTGATTAACGCGATGAGACCTTTTCAACGAACCCAAAATCACAGTGATAGGAATTTTTCGGAAAAACACTCAATTTTTTCCTAATTTGCAAACTACCCCCCTACTAGGGTCAAACGAACTCAGAATCGCACGAAACTCCGCAGGCACTGTTCTAATACTAAAAGAAACTCGCTGACCATCTAAACCCACTTAAATATCTAATAAAATAATAATTATAATTATAATATCAAAATAAATGGGTCGACGGGCCGGTAATTGGGCCCAACTGACCCAATAAGGTCGCAGACCTTACAACCATAGATTCAACCAAGTATAGGAATCATGTTATATATAATTTTAAAGATTCTCTCATTAACATGATCTACTTAGATTTACCAATTAAAGTACTACTTGGATTGAATCAAGGTGGTACATCCAAAACAATAGATCAATTCAAAACATAAACATGTTAAGAACACAACAAATCATAGTTTATCGTGCTAGAAAAGATTTACCAATAATTAAAGCAAAGCATGAAAACATATGGTTAAGGAAAGTAAAGCTTTCTTAGTGATTTAACTTCATTAATCCAAGTTTTTGCTCTCCAATTGATCCCCTTCATCCCTTAGTTCATTCCCCTTTTATTGGCCTCAAAACCTCTCAAGGAAGGCCTTAAAATTGCTAACTTTTGGCAAATGAGTGAACTAGTATTTATAGCCAAAAAGTGCCCAACGGCTCTTCCCCGGTCGACCTGGCCTTCAACAGTCATAAAACTGACCGTTTGAAAGAGGGCACAACGGCTCTTTCCCGGTCGACCCGCAGTGGGCTCGGTCGTCCGGCGGGTCGACCCGGGCCTGGGACCAAAATTCCCAAAAATTGCATATTTTGCAAATTTCAAAGTATATTCATATGGGAACTCTTGGGCCACTAAATCAAGCTTGAAATCATGATTTAAATCAAACTAAGATGTTTAAAAACATGAAACATAAAAAGCCTAAAAAGATTTGAAAGATTTAAAACTCATAGGCTTGCTTGATTTCTAAAACTTCTTTTCAAATAAAATGCATCCAAGTTAAAAAATCAAAACATGCATAAATCAACATTTTTACAAGTCTTAAAAACAATGCATGTTTGCAATCAAGATTTCAAGTTTTTCTAAAACAATGCATGTGTGAAAATTCAAATGATGCTAGAGTGATAATGCATCCATCAAATTGCAATACACAAAATCCCTAACACATCAATGTTAAAAATTGTAGCGGACCACCATGGTAGTATTTATTCAAGAAATTCTACCCGTGTTTGTAAAATCTCCGTATACTTTTCTTAAGAAAAGTTTGTTTTATAAAGCACATACTTGAATATTTTAATATGAAGGTTTTTTTCCTAAGAAAGTGAGATATTATATGATACCTTTTAAGTTAACCAACACCAAGTTTTTAGGTGTCCATATTATATTTTAAAGTAGGAGATAATATAGCAAATTCTTTAGAAATATATGATTTCCAAACACCGCTGGGTCCTTGGGAACGATACATGGAATATGACTTCTGGGATTAGGATTTCCGGAAAAAGGCAGGGCCTCATATGCAAATACATCACCAAAATCGTACAAACTGAACTCTTCAATATTCCTTCATCGGAACCCAATTCAAATCCATTCGAATTGTATATCTTCTTGTTGGAAGTAGGTGGGCCTTGTAGATAAGTTTTCAAACTTTTGACCCACTCGACTTAGGGATCAAGTATCTATAAGGCCATAAACCATATCCAGGATCCAAGAACTTCAAACTCATGATCAAGATCAGTAAAACACTATCTCTAAGATAGCAAATAGCATCACCATGCAATCAAAATAAATTCACAATAAATAGGGAAGTAGATTATACCTTTGGGGCTCGGTAGTGCTCTAATGGAGAAGAAGACAATTAGCTTGAACAAGAACTCTTCTTGTAGCGAATTAGGATCTCCAAGACCTTGTTGTCTTCCACACTATGATCCGCTTTAGATCTCTTTCTTCAAGAAGAATAGTGGGATCTTCAAGAGAAAATAACTAAAAGCTTTAAGGAAAACCAGAAGAGAACTAGAAGAGAGCGAGAGGAAGAGAAAGGGGCGTGCAACACTTGGACTGGGCGTGGATTCCAAGGTTGGACGCCCATGGCCCTCTCTCCTATATTTATAGCCTCAAGCAACCTCTTACAAATAATTATTAGAAGTCTCACTTTCATAAAAAATAGTAACTTTCTTCTCTTACTATTACCACTACAATTCTAATAGAAATAGTAACTATCTATTTCCTTTCCTTTTGAGTTCAAGTAAAATTAGTAATGATCTAATCTTGGGCTAGCTTGTGGACCACTAAGGATTCCATAAAAAGCTGGTTCCAAGTGGGACACTGCGACCCCACATCTCATGTGCAATCCGGGCCCATAGTTAATTGCAAATAACTCCACTATATAAATGTAATTGCATTCCAGTTTTAGGAATAAATTACAAAGAAAACCCTAAACTTCCCTATGACCACAATAGTAGGCCCCTCCATCAATATCCATGGATCAATTGGATTAAATATATCCCACCAATTTAGATCCACATCTTATTATCCTTGAGACCCAATTAATCACAGTGATCATCAGTACCATCCAATTAACTCTTAATTGAGATGAGTACGCACTTACTAATGATAAATCCATTAATTAGCACAAGGGGATAATAAAGATAGATTTCATCTTGACCATTGAATGTTCCCACAGTCCTGTAACCACGTACCCAAGACACCAAGGTGTTGACCTACAGTTGGTCTCACTCATTGGTGACTCAAAGTAAATGAATAGATAAAAACTTGAGTTCATTAATGTCTCAGGATTAAGAGCTTATTGCTAGGGAATTATGAGAGCAGACCTTAAAGTATATACAGTGTTTCATAAGGTGCTTCTCATAGTCATTCGATACATCCAATGTACCAGCGTAATGATCCAAAATCTTACATTATGATGATCGAGACAAATCACACTATCTCATAGTGATCAAAGTGCTGCAACTTTGTCAGATGAAATGCCCAATCTCATCACCGGTTGTGAATCAATTTAAGTATAAGATTTGTGACATATGTCTTCCGCATGTATCACATCTAATATACTCGTGGGCCTCGGTTCATCTCATGAACCATCATGTCATATGTATTGGTTATGTGCATTAAGTAATAAAACAACATTCATCTCATGAATAGAAAGCATGGTTATATTGATAAATAAATCAATTTATTAAATCATCCACTGGATTGAAACCATATAATCTAACACTTCTTGCTTTTAAAATATTTTAAAATTTCCATCCATTGCTATTTTCCGACCAGTTAACCAAGTGAAATTCAATTCTACTTTTTTTTTTCTTCTAGAGTGGAGTAGACATCAAGCTCAGGGATTGATCGCTGGGTGCTCATGTGAAACTGAGGTGCCAATGTCACTGAGTTATTTTTTTTAACTATTTATTCCCATAATCAAATTCTAATAAGTTAGAAATTTAAAAGAGCTGATCATAATAAGTTATTGTACAACATGGATGTGTGAATATTCTTAATAATTAATTATTACATATCTTTTTTAATACTTTAGATGGATTTATGAATATTTATAAATAATGTCACTAAATATGTTGATTCCGTTCCATGTAACTACACAAATATAATATTACCAAACAAGTGTTGCGGGCCCATTTTCTACAAAACAAGCTAAAAATAATGTTGCAAAACAAGTTCTTTATAGTCAAATTCCAACACAAAAAACTTAGATAATTTTGCAAAATAAGTGTCGTCGTTTGTTTGCAGCCATTTACATATGTAAATAGTATACATGCGTAACCATTATGTATGTTTACGTTTGTTTGGGTTGATTTACACATGGGGTGTGTAAATGGTGTGTAAGATAGTCGTGTACATGGTGTGAATTTGTGCCTAATTTTTCACACATCACTCGGTGGTAAAATGAATTATATTTCACCATCATAAGGTAGATGAACGGTAAATCCTAGCGTATGTGCAAACAGTGTTTCTAACAAAATCATTCATTGCTGCTTTTTTTTTTTTTATACTTTTGTGGGCCCTGAAATCATAATGTGAACTGTCCATCCTCTTCCAAAGGGTGATTATGGCTATGAGACCTAATCTCATCTATTGATTCATCTCAAATATTGAGATATTTATAAAAGAGTCCAAGTTAAAAAAGTGGCCATTTTGGGAATTTGTGGGCCCCGTTTTCATGATCCAAACTGTTCAAACTCTTTGGAGGGCCAATTACGACTGTAGGATTAAATTTGGAATCCTAATTCAACATGGATTGTCAGATACTTACAAAAGAAGGAAAATTATAAGATGTAACCATTGAATTTGTATACGGTTTTCTCATCCCTTATTTCTTGTTCAGTTTTTCTTTTTAAATTTTATATTCTTATGGCCCCAAAACCATGATCTGAGCTGTTGAACCTCTTTAAATTGACCCAAACGGCCTGGGACCAACCCTCATGTGTAAATTCCTTGAAAAAATGTTGAGATCTGAAAATCTATAACTCTAAATTCTGTGGGCTCCATTTTCCTGATCTGAACGGTTAATCTTCTTCAGAATGGCCGTTTTGATTGGGGCAGGTCTCATGCCTTCATTTATCATATATTTTAAAGAAATTTGTAATAAATTATAAAGATTTTGTGAAATGATCAACGGTTGGATGCATTAAGATTTAAGGGTGAGGAGGTGTGAAAATGACAAATATATGTCTGTATTTTCAGATGTAACTTTTCTTTTTTGCTATCGGAGGGTTCCCAATCCTTTGGGCTGGACTAATCTCTCCGGGCCCAGAGGGAAGCCGGATAAAATCCCCTGTAGCCCTAGTGTGGTAGCAGAGTTTCGAACCCACAACCTCCGGGAGCAAACCGTGGTCCTAGGCCAATTAAGCTACCCCTTGGGGTTAATTCAGATGTAACTTATTTACATATAAAAATGTTTCCCATGTGGACCATTTACACATGTAGATCATATTGTCGTATGTCCAGTGAAAATAACAAACGACCTAAATCAAGAACAATACAGAAACGATACCAATGAGGGCCCAAGTTTACGCTACCATTTTATGTTCCAGCTGCCGGTTGGACCGGAGCAACAGCCAAACCGGACCTCTCCAACGCCACTGACACAGCCCGCCCATTTCTCCCCCATTGCCATCATTTTCTCTTCCATTTGATGTTGAGGCATGCGCCCATTGTCGCTGCTTTTCTCCCATGCTCCTCTCTCCACTGCCCTAAACTCCTCCTAAAACCCTCCTCTCTCTCCCATAACATCTTCAAACTCCCCTCCTTCTCCTCCTCTACTCCTCTCTCCATGTCCAGCCGCTCCGTCTCCGACGTCCTCATGGCCGCCGCACGTGCCGCTGCTTCCAAGAGCAAGAAGCGGAAAACCCAAGACGACGGAGCCACCACGAACAAAAACCCTAACCCTACACCACCATCCAAGGATCCCAAGCCCACAGCTCAGCCCAAGGAGGAGGAAAAACCAACCCTCTGCATCGATGACAGGGTCGCAGCGCTGCGAAAGAAACCGATTGACTTCAAACCGCACTCCGCTGCGTTCTGGAAGGATGGAGAGTCCATCCCCTTCCTCTTCCTCGCCCGCGCGCTCGACCTCATCGCGGGCGAGACCGGTCGTATAGTCATCACCGAGATCCTCTGCAATGTATTCAGGACCGTGATGGCCACCACGCCTCAGGACTTGACTGCCGCTGTTTATCTGTCAGCGAACAGGATTGCTCCTTCGCATGAGGGGGTGGAGCTCGGAATTGGGGATGCTGCGCTTATAAAGGCGCTTGCGGAAGCTTATGGGAGGAAGGAGGAGCATATCAAGAACCAGCTCAAGGTAATTCGAATGACTTGTGCGTTATTTATGCTTTGAGGAGGACCCTTTTTTTTGTCTTTTTATTATTGTTCTTTTGGCTGCTCCATGTGTTTGTAATAATGTCTCATGGGTTTATCTTGATCATGTTCTATTAATTGCCTGTTTGACTGCAATGTGCTGGTGTTCTTAGTCTGGGCATGTTTGGAATTGTGATTAAACATTCTGCGGGGACTTTTCATGCAGCTTGCATCAACGTAGCTAGTGCAAATGAGAGAAGAAGAAAGTTGGGGAGGTAGTTAACCACTTTTTTTTCCAAGCAACCAATAAGCTTAAGGTTAAGTTCATTGAGGAAATGCTGGTAGATGTAACCTTCTATAGGCTAGAACAAAGAGATGCAAAGCAAGTTTAGCTCGGAACAAAATTAGTCAGAAGGAGCAAATGGGTCTAAGAAGCAGGTAGACTAGCTTTCATTATCAATTTTGATAACTGAAGAAAGAAAAGGGAAGAAGTGATGGGGAATGGAAAGGTTGCGGAATGATTTTAATCTTATAGAATGTGACGGGTTGGAAGAGAAACGAAAAGAGGGGAGAGGGAGGGGGATTTGGACATCTACTAAGGAAGATAAATGTACTGTTGAGGTAGGGAAGAAAATGGTTGGCGATAAGCTTTGCAATTAATGGAATGAATGTTCATGATCAATTTGGCGCAATTGATTGGGAAATAAAACTGGGAATGTAATATTTTTGCTATTCCAAGATAGGGAAGATGATTTTAAATGGGTGGCTATGGATGTGTTGTATGCCAAATGCGGAAACCAAAGTGTCATCATTTTAGGGGAAATTGTCATTAGTGGAATTTCATTGTATTATGCACGGTGCATTGGGGGCGAGTTCAAATTTATAAGATATTCACACGAGGAAAGAGGTGGATGCATTGGGGGCCACTTTGAACTTATAAGATATGCACCCGAGGAAAGAGGTGGACTTAGGCTGGATTCAATTATCGCAGAGTTCCTGGACTTCGTAATTGAGAATGATAATAGATTTATTTACTGTTCCTAGGAGGCAATTCACTTGTTCTAATCAGGAGTGAGCCTGTGATGTGCGTACATGAGATGTTTCATAATTGCTAAAGCATGGGAGGGCCATTACGTATTAGTTATGCAGTAACTGATTCCAAGTAATATTTTATTCAGAAGGGGCGATTCTCTTTGACAATTCTATTTTAAATTGGGTCCACGCCCATTTTGCTTGTAAATATTTGGATATCTAGTGTGGGATTCATTTGTAAAGTCATGGGGTGGTGGAAAAGCTTCAAAGTACATGTTGGCTAGGTTTTGTGGTAACTTAAATTGCTTTAGGAGATGATCTTGGATTAAGGAAACGATGGCACTTGCAGGATAAAAGAAAATAAAAATCTAATATTGGTGAGGCTTGAAGACGGGTTTCACGCCCCCAAACCTGGATTCCCTAGTAAGACACAGAAGTCCACGTATGATATAAAGCTAGGCAAGTCAACATACTACTGTAAAGTTTAAGTTTCAAAGAAAATAAAGTGTTTTAGTTACAACCCAGCCAAATATGGCACAAATGAAAGTTTATAAAAGAAGGGTAAAGATGAAGTCTAAGTCTCAAATCCAATGGTGAGCCTCTCGTGCGCGGTCAAGACATCACGAGGAAACAGTGCTGGATTTTTCAAAACAGAGAGAGCTAAAAAAAATCCACTGAGGATTTAAAAATAAATGCTTCAGATGAGTATTATTTTTAGACCAAAACAGGGATTTAAAACCTAAAACACTATCAGATCAATGATCAGGTTGCAGGTATAGCATCACACTCTAATTCTCTGACAGATGCAACTGAAAAATCTGAAGTTTGAAACTTTGATAAACAGATCAATGGCTGTGATGAAACTATTCTGCGGAAACAGAAAAAAGGACAAAATCCGTACCTTGATCAGTCCAAAAAATCTGAAAAAATACTAGAAAATCTGAGAGGGCTGGGCGAGCTTGTATACCAAATTTTGTATGAATTGTATAACTATGGTGGGCCCTGCAGCAGATTGACTGAAAATTGCCTGTTCTGTATGTCTGGAGTCTGGATGCACTGAAAGCTTCAGATCTGGTTTCCTTTGAGTACCAGATGATATTTTCTCCATTATGATCTCACACCAAACCTTTCTTGAGCACATGGAATAACCGGAGACCAAATGATACCACAACGATTACTGCTGACTGTGACAGTGTCTCCGAGATGCAAAAAAATACAACCACTAGAATCACAGTTGCTGCTGTGATGTATGCAATGAAGAAAGCCAAATTTTTTCTTTAGATTAGGTGCTCTGATACCATAACAGTTAATATGAACTTGGGAAAATCAAAAGATTTTGCTGGAATGGAGTATTGTCCCTTTGTTAGGCCTCCTGTTTTTATATTCTTTAATGAACTATGTTTAGAAATATTGCAAAGGTCTATAACTCCTTTAATTGGGTGATTTACAACAAATCTATGGTAAACAGGGAAGCTACAATAAACTCTGAGTCAGTATGGTCAACTGAGACAAGAAAAAAAAAAATCTCTAAAAGATCCAGCCCATCTGTGTCAACCCAGTCCCTTTAGGTCGACTTGGCCCATTAGTGAACTTTAATATCTTCAATAAATTGACCACGGAAGAAGAGAGAGGAAGAAGGCCCCTCTTAGACTGCACCCATACCTTGGCTCTTTGGGTCTATGCTCTATGGTGCCTCATCTTTGGGTTAGGCTAGGGGCGGGGAGGCGGTTCTCCTAGGCGTGCCTTTAACTACATTGTCTGTAAAGAAGGCGGTTCTCCTAGGCGTGCCTTTAACTACATTGTCTGTAAAGAAGTGAATTACTTGATTTTCAAGGAAGAGGAACAAAGAGTTTTTGACATGTCGAAGGTGAGAGTAGCCATGTGTTTAACAATTCATAAAGATGTTAGAGTATATTTGCATGTATGCATATTTGTGTCTTGTTTTATCTTTACGTTTTTATCCTTATTAAGATATGATTGTAATTTTTTCTTCTTTTTAGTAAATAATATTATTTATAGTGATTTTATCTCGTACTTGGAGGCAAGTCATGTTTTGCCCGTAGTTTACTTGTAATACCCCAGACCCTGATTTAGGGGCTAGAATATTTTCTAATATTTATATGAATAATTCCCTTGATTTCTTGTAATTATTGGATATTAATTATATCGTGGATATATATAATATGCATCTTGTGATTATGTAAGTATTAATTAAGGGAATGATTAATATTAATTCTGTGGCGTTAAATTCTTTCTCGTAATTATTTGATTATTGTTAGTGGACCCTTTGTTTTAATGTCTTTTGTTTTTTAAGTGGGCTTTTAATTTGGGTTTAGGAATCTTTGCAGGAACCATGAGGCAGAATTAATAGAATTAGAAGTGGAGAGAGAGTTGTGACCCAAGTCTCATTATTAGTAAGGTGTGCTCGACTTTGCCTCATCCTAGATAGGACTTGTGCATGCTTTAAGACTTCTTAACGAATAGAAAGTGCACACTCTCTCTCTAAGTGGAACTCGATGGTGAGAAAGGAAAAAATCCAGCCTTTAAATACATGTAGCATGGTAGAAACCCAACTAAAAATTCTCTTGTTTCTATTTATCTAAATCCTACTCCTTCTCAGTCGACTCTCTCTCACTCTCTTCCTTTTAAACTCTTTCAACAAGAAACCCTAACCTAGTGAGAACTAGAAGAAATCGAGTAGATCCAAGGAGAAGAAGTGGGAATCAGCAGATTCGTGGTTTAGTGGATGTCATATTCGTTGCCTCATAAAGATATGATATTTTATTCAAGGTTAGTGGATTTCCCAATTTAGTTACAAATGATGTTTTTGGTGAATTGATTTCCATGATGTGGGTTTCAGGCCTATAATCTTTGTTGATTGATTTCCCCCCACTCTACTAGAAGTATTAGATGTTGAGTGAATAAGTTTTCGTTAAGTGAGTGACTGCTACAGCGCCACATTATCATTGTCGACATTCCAGTTGATTGGTTTCAAGCTGTAATCTAAATTCTAGGTTTCAGAATTTGGTGATTTGGTTTTTTGTACATTATTTCTATAGAGGCAACATGAAGGAGACCCAAGTATGGGGTCTTTACTCTTTTTGTTTGAATCTACTTGGATTGATGCAAAGCTGACTAGCCCTTACAAGGAAGCCCTTGGTCCCAGGGGCGGACCTAGGTTTGAGGTCGCCCCAGGTCCGAAATTAAACCCAATAGAGTATTTTTTTTTGGTAGAACCATGAAATTTGAATGGAGCCTTGGAGCAGGGGTGGACTTAAGTTAGAGCGATTTGGGCAGTTGCCCCAGGTCGGAATTGAAATCCCCATAGAGTTGAATGGGCCTTGAAGTATGCCCCACGTGTCTAAACTTGTCGTTCTACAAATGTCTAAAGATAGCCCCACATATGTAAAATTTTGTTGGTAAAAAAGGAAAAAAGAAAAAGAAAAGAACAAAAAACATAACATTGCGGCAACACACCGCTTCCTCTTCTTCAACCTCTTATTTCCAAAATCCCTTCGCACCGATTATCGATCATGCTCCTCGTCGCCAGTCCCTATGTACTGTATAGTTTATTGCATCTTCATCTGCCAAACATATCTAGTGTAATCCTTCCTAATCACTTTATACCAAAATCTGAACGCTTAATCTCCGAATCTTAATTCAAAATCCTAAATCCCAAAATCGTAAGCCCTAACCATCAAATCTGAGCGTATCAACAAATCCAAAGATGACCAAATCCATTCCCGTTATCATCTCTTCTTACCCCCCACTATGACTCAAAGATAGAATTCCACTCTCATTATCCGAAGGTTGGAGGCTTGAGAAAGTGAAAAGGGAAAGGATGGGTGTCCTCGAAATGTTCTTGTATATAGTTTTTTCTTACACACTCAGTTACCTTAACTTCCAGCGATCTCCATTGGGCATTGATTTTGACATATAGGTTGATAATGTGAGTTTGGGTATTTAAAATTAAGGTTAGAGTCACTTTTTATCCATCTAGTGATTTTTGGTACTTCTGATTAACGTCCTAATTCCTAACCTCTTCATTGCCTAATCTTCAATAATTATCATGCATCTAGTTGAGTTCCATGAGTAAGACATTTTCTAAAGAAAAACTTGTAGGTGCTATTTGGTAATGTGAAAAAGTTTAGCGAAGTCTAGCAAATTTTTTTTTTTCAAATATTAAGTCTGGCAAAATTTTAGCCCCACCCAAATGAAAATCCTAGGTCCGCCACTGCTTTGTCCACACGTGGGACCCAAAGTAGCTTAGAAATATTTTATTATTTTCCTAATTATTTGTCCTTAGATTTCTAATTTTATTTAGAAAGGTGTAAGTAGGATAATTTCTAATTTGTTTACTTTCCAACTTTGATTAGGTTTCTTAGCCATCAAGATTTCTTTTCCTATTTATATGTAAGAGACTTTTTTTTTTTTTATAATATTTAAATGTAAGGGACTTAGATCTCAGACTTTGATAATTAATAGAATTGAGTGGATTTTTTTATCCTTGAGCTGCATCCTCGTGAAGTCTTTGTGGAGACGTGGTCATAATATCCGTGGACACGTGCTTCGGTACTTCCATGCAAGCCCTAACCCTAGGGCTTGCATCATGATCTGTTGTGGATTCTTATGTAGTTAATGACTCCATCTGTAATTGTAATACGTTGCATATGTTGAGTGGGGAACTAGTTTCATATTGTGAGTTATGTAATATGGAGTATGTTATCTGGCAATTGTGAAGAATCTCAAACATATAACGGATGGGCTGGTTATGCAATTGCCTTACACAACGAGATATCAATAGTGAATCGGAGAAGGGCATAAATAAAATCTGGATTATGTGTAAAGGGCTGGTTGCAAGATAACTTGTTGTTTGTGTTGGGGAACATTTGAGTGTATGCAGTTTACGGATGAGAGACCTGGTAGAATAAGTGGATTTGGAAAAGACCTTGATAATATAATTGTACCTTGGAACCCCTAGATTACTCATCACGGTATGGTGATGACTCCCACCTACCATGGCCTAAGATGTTCTGACTATAAGTCAGTTTTGGGAGAAAATTCTCTAGGTACCGCCTTGAGGAATTCGGACCCCTGTTGGTTGCCCTGTAATGTGCACAAAGTTTTAAATGGTACTCCTTGCTTTGTCTTGTACCTTGGCTGTGGGGCAAGAGCCTTGGATCGCTAGTGCTGCTAGGCAGTTATGTCAGTGGGGAGAGGACTAAAAATTACCTCGGATAACTGGAACTTTCAGATTTAAGGACATTATGTGGAACTCATATGTTGTTTTGTTTATTTTTTGTGAAATACTATACATGTGCATAACTAGATTAGAAAATCCATTCACTTAGTTTATACTGATTTGTGGATTTGCCCCAATCCAGGTAACCTGAATGTTGATTTGCAAGATGACAATGACAAGGGGAAATAGGCTTCGGCATGCATACTTGAGCAATGGACCCACTTAGAAGAATGAAGAAAAATAGTTCTTTTTAATTCAATTAACTCAGTTGGACATTTTAAATTTGCACTTTATTATTTTACTCAACAATGGTTGATCCGTTTGTTGATTATTTTGATTCAGAATTTCAATGATAATAAAATTGATTTAATAGGAGTGCCCTGGATTCTTATTGGAGTATTTTGATTGCCCTGGATACTTCACAAGTCTCGACACGAAATTTGAAGGGCCCCAGGTTCCGGGTTGTGACATTACTATCATGTGGCCCTAGTTGCCCTAGAAGATTTTGTAAGGGATTCCAATTGTGAATTTCATTTGGGCAGAGAGCTATTGTTGTGGGGTGGGGTGGGTGGTTGTTTTTTATTTTTTATTTGTTTATTTTTTGGTGTTTGGGTGTTTGTGTGTTTGAGGAGGTTAGTGATGGAATAGTAGTGGGTCAAAAGATGAGGAATTGGGAGCTGTCACTGAAAGGAGTATTCAATTCAATGTGGATGCAAGTAGGGGGAAGCAAAAGATTTGAGGTGTTGGAGGTTTAGTCGCGGACCCGGGATTTTTATTTAGGGGGGGCTAAACTTTTACTCAAGTTTGCTAACTTTTTTCACAATAAAATACCAAATGATTGGGCACTTTTCCATGCTCAAATCTCTTTCCCATTGCCTATCCCAAATTTAGGTGATCATCAATTCATCATCATCAAAACCAAGGATGAAAATAGCAGTAGCGGTGGGCGTAGCGGCCTGCCGCCAAACCGCTACGAAACGGGCGATACATAACGTAGCGGGGATATGTTGCGGTGTAGCAGTGTGATTTGAAAAAGCGCCAAAAAAATCTGAAAAAATTCCAGAAAATCCAGAAAACTGTAAAATGAAAGAAAATGTGGTTCTTTTGCAAAAGTAAGTAAGAAAAGGGGGCGTAGCGGTGCCCTCAATATATCAGGTCCTGTATTGCTGTATAAATAGAAAATAATAGTAATGATTAGTTTTTTCACATGTATTCATGTTTCTTAGTCATGCTAACTTAAAAAGTAATGGAAAGCTCATAAAAAAAAATAGAACAGGAAATAAAGGCATAAGAATTAAGAAGACTTAAGAGTTAGGTCATTACTCATTAGTGAACATTGAACAATCAAATATCAATACTTCAACATTCAAGGTTCAAATTCAATCAAGTGAATGAACTATGAAGTGATCAACAATCAACATTCAACAACAATTTAGAAATGACAAAGAGAGTAGAGAGTTAGTGCAAGAAATAAGAATACCTTAATCACCACCAAAAGGAATGTCTACCAAGATTCAAGGGGCTATGATTATCCTCATCCCCATCGGTGTTATCTTTTCTATTGGCGCCATATTGAATTTGATATTGATGAGCATTGGGATCCACAAATCCAAAGAAGGCAGCCGCACCCGCACCCGCATCATATGAACTTGGAGGAGGTGGAGGTGGATATCTACCATATTGCGTTTCACCATAGTCACCATATGAGTAGGACCCCGAAGCTGAAGACTGTTATTCTCCTTGTTGTACTTGACCATATGGAAAATAGTCAAAATACTGTGAGGGTCCTTGTCCACTGTAACTAGGGTTCCACGAATCAGTCCATGATGCCGCTTGTTGTCCTCCAACATCTCCACCCATATTTCCTTGTTCATTACTATATCTAGCCCTAGGTGGTGAATCTCTTCGGCACCGTTGATAACCACGGCTTGGATCAAATCTTCCAGATGGAGGTAACTCCTGTACTTCCTCTATAGGAATGACATCGTCTTCATCATGTTGATAGTATTCACTAGTACCACCTGTCTCACTGTCTCCTCCTCCATCTCCTCCACCATGGCTACTCGAAGAGACTGTGGTGGAACTAGCTTTCTCAGAAGCAGGTTCTTTCCCACTCCTCCTAGTCCTACTGGTACTGGTACCTTCTCCCTGAGGTGGCTGATCTTCTACAGGTGCCTCACCCATATCCTCATCTATCAACTCTTGAACCGTTTCCTGAAACCCCGGATCTGAATCTAGCAGTGGATCCTCTACCTCGGCTAGCCATGGGAGTAAGGGATCATCCTCTCTGAATATGTGATCCAAATTAATAGGACAATAAGCAGGATCATCCCTTACCCTTCTCTCCCTAATTCTGTTTCTCAACTTCAGATTGTAATGACAATATACAAGCTTGTTGAGTTTCTGCTTGGTAAGCCGATTCCTGACCTTCGTGTGGATCAAAGAGAAAGTGCTCCAATTTCTTTCACAGTTGGAAGATGTAGTTTGACTAAGGATGCGAACAGCCGCGCTTCTTAGATGTGGAGCACTCTCTCCAAAATTCATCCACCAATCAGCTGAAATGCAAAAAATAAATAAAGAAAATTAGATATTCGTAACCCTCAAGTCCTTCTAATCAATTAAGACAAATAAATCAAGATTCAATACTATTGGGTGGGGTCTTTTGTTCATAGTCATACCAGGTGGCATCCTTCCAATCGATCGTATCACAAGAGGGTCAGCAAAGGTTCCTCTCATTTGTGTATACATAGATATCTACAATTTGAAAATTAGATATAAGTCCGTAAACCCCTACAACATGTATGGCAATTGGCACTTGGCAGCATAATTAAATTCTCTTAAGTAACCACCCACTCACCTCTTGTATGGCATTAATTTGATCATTTGGATTTAACAATCTCTTCAACACCTCTCGTAATCGTACCCGTAAGTCTGTATCTATTGCTTCGGTGTGTAGTTGGACATTACGGTAATAGAATTCGGGATTCAAAAAATAACCTACATTATAAATATGTAGAATGTACTGTGAGCAAACAAGATAATAAATACATTAGTTAGGAAAACAAAAGAGTATCAAATTCAAAGATATATTTTAATTACCTGCAACATGCAATGGATGGTGCAACTGATCGTTCCAACGGGCATCAATAATCTTTATATATTTCTCGTGATATCTAACATTTTCTATAATGGATTGCTTTGCCTGATCCATTGCTTCATATATAAAGCCCATTGTCGGCTTGTCATCACCATCTACAAGCCGCAACACTTTAACTAAAGGCTCAAAAACCTTTAATATCTTCCTCACTTTCTTCCAAAATTTATTGTTCCTCATCAGGTTTGGGACTTTCAAACTCCGGACCACTAGTTGCATTGCCCCATTTCGAACGAAGACATTCTTCTGATGCAAACATCTGAATGAGCTCCGTTCTAAACCTTACAAGGCTTTCCATAGCCAGGAAATGGGTTGCAAACCTAGTTAATCCTGGACGCAGCAAGGCATGATTATTTGTGTATCTTTTCATCAAGCTTAACACCTATGAATGATCATATATAAATCTTGTAATTCCTCTACATGCCTTGATCAATGAAGCCACTTTTGTCTTCCTTCCAATTTCTTCCAAGATGAGATCTATGCAGTGTGCTGCACATGGGGTCCAGAATAAATGGGTCCTCTTATCCATTAACTTCAACCTTGCTGCCTTGAAATTGGCGCCATTATCTGTAACAATCTGTACAATATACTCCTCTCCCACACTCGCTACAACTTTATCCATAAGAGTGTATATATATGTGGCTGTCCGTCTATGTTTAGATGCATCAATGGACTTCACAAAGACGGTCCCAGCGACTGAGTACACCAAAAAGTTTATTAATTGTGTTTGGGTACCGCTGGTTCACCCATCACACATGATGGTAATACCATTCTGTTGCCACATGGGCCTAAACTTTTCCACCCAAGCCTTTATTTCTGTATATTCTTCTTCAAGATATTTAGTGCCCACATCATATACGGAGGGCGCCTGTATACCCCGCCCAGCTTCAGCGGCAACATCAAGAATAGTCTGAAAATATGGGGAATCTACTGCTGTAGGTGGTATGTTCTTGTGAATTAGCCATTTGGCTGTAGTTTTGGCTAATCTATCTCTTGCAGCCTTCATTACCCCTTTCACAACACTAGATATTTTTGGTTGTTTATCTCTCTCTTTTCTATGTGCTAGAGGATCAATAGGGGGAGGAACTACTCTTCTTGTAGAGATAATTTCTATATCAACATCCCGTTCCCGGGTGCTAAATACCCTTCGCATGGACCTCGCAATGCCCTTACCCCTGCTTAGCACAGAAGCAAATGAGCCCCCTGCATCATAATATCTGCTTCCAGCAAATACACGACGTTCATGTTCTTGTTGACTCATCAAAGACTCTCGGCGTGCAGCCTCCATCTGTGCATCTTCCTCCTCATCAAAGTATTCATCCCCAAATACATCATAACGGGCATCATCAACATCTTGCCGCTTCTTTTCTTTTATCTCTACTTTTCTAGCTTTGTTTTGGCCAACCAAAGCTTTCATTTGTTCGCTGACTTCCCTTGGTACTTCGGTACAGCCAGCAACATTGCCAGAAATGTGGCCCAAGTGGTGCTTGAATCTTGTAATGCCCCCATTGGTCACTTTCCCACAAAACTTGCATTTGATTTTCAACCTATTATTCTCAACTGCCTCACCAAAGCTCCATGCCGGATCAATATCACGAGGCATTTTAACTTATCAATTGGCAAAGACAAATAGACTGAATACCTGGCTTGCTATAAATATGAACAAGTAGTATGTTAAAAATTAAAAAAAAGAAGAAACATGTTAGAGGAAACATATATCTAACGCTTAGGAATCATTCTCTTGACATTTAATTGGTATTTCATTACTTAAAGTATCAGTTTTTTTCAAAAAATAAATAAATCCGAAAATAAAAAATAGAGAAAAATCAATAAACATTCAAGTAGTGATGGATTGATCTATGGGAAACATAGATCTATCATTTAGAATGCATTTCCAAGTGATTTCATGGGTTGTCAATGAGTATTCACATTTTTTTTTTCAAAAAATAAATAAATCCGAAAATAAAAAATAGAGAAATATCAATAAACATTCAAGTAGTGATGGATTGATCTATGGGAAACATAGATCTATCATTTAGAATGCATTTCCAAGTGATTTCATGGGTTGTCAATGAGTATTCACATTTTTTTTTCAAAAAATAAATAAATCCGAAAATAAAAAATAGAGAAAAATCAATAAACATTCAAGTAGTGGTGGATTGATCTATGGGAAACATAGATCTATCATTTAGAATGCATTTCCAAGTGGTTTCATGGGTTGTCAATGAGTATTCACATTTTTTTTTTCAAAAAATAAATAAATCTGAAAATAAAAAATAGAGAAAAATCAATAAACATTCAAGAGTGATGGATTGATCTATGGGAAACATAGATCTATCATTTAGAATGCATTTCCAAGTGATTTCATGGGTTGTCAATGAGTATTCACATTTTTTTTTCAAAAAATAAATAAATCTGAAAATAAAAAATAGAGAAAAATCAATAAACATTCAAGTAGTGATGGATTGATCTATGGGAAACATAGATCTATCATTTAGAATGCATTTCTAAGTGGTTACATGGGTTGTCAATGAGTATTCACATTTAAAAAAAAAAATAAATAAAAAAATCCGAAAATAAAAAATAGAGAAAAATCAATAAACATTCAAGTATTGATGGATTGATCTATGGGAAACATAGATCTATCATTTACAAGGAATTTCCAAGTTGTTTCATTGGTTGTCAATGAGTATTCACTTTTTTTTTTCAAAAAATAAATAAATCCGAAAATAAAAAATAGCAAAAAATTAAAAATATAAAAATAAAAATATGTGTGCATCATCAAAGAAAAACATAGATCTAACAATATTACAAGACAAGGAAGAATTTATAGCAGTTAGAGAGAGATGAATTGATGATCTCAAAAGTCAACTCCAAAAAATCTAAAAGAAAGAACATACCTAGAATCTTGATGAAGAAGGAATGGATTTAATGGAAGCTTTGATCTTGTCTCACTAACTTGTGTTTGATTATTTCCTTGTTTTGATGTTTGCTGTGTTGGATCTTGTGCTCAAATCTTGATTTACAGCACTTGGGAGGTTTTTATAGCAAGAGGAATGAGTGAAAGAGGTGAAAAGAAAGGGGAAAGTGAAAATGGGTCGTCAGGGGGTGTTTTTAAACACCCCCGGCCGCCACGTAGCATGGCGGAATGTATCGGGCGTAGCGGCTGATACGGCGCGTATCGCGCGTACCGATATATCGGCATTGCGGCCGATATTTTCATCCTTGATCAAAACAACTAAGATAACATTTCTTTTAATCCTAGGTGTTTAGATGCCTTGAAACGGTGATTTGGGTAAGCACCCAATTACCCAATTTGGGTTCCCAAAGGGATTCTATTTTGACGTAAGAAATTTGGTTGCCTACACTTACCTAACTATAAAAATAATTCCCTATAGTTGGTCATGGGCTCATGGCAAAGAAGAAAAATTGCCACTTGAATGTAACTCAATTTATCCTAACATACAAACCCTAAGGCCTGATTTATTTGTGAACTGAAAATTAAAATGTGCCCAATGGTGATTTGGTCATCTTCGGACTTGTAGATATGCTTAGATTAGGTGATATAGGGCTTGGGGTTTGAATTAGGATTTGGAGATTAAGAGTTTGAAATTAAGATTTGGAGATTAAGGGCTATAGTGATTAGGATTATACTAAATATGAGGAGGAAGGGAGATTGCTTTATTTAGGGTTATTTGGCGAGATAGAGACTAACCATGAGAGTACCGGCGACGAGAAGCTCGATCGGCACAAAGAGAATATCGAGTTCTCAGTAGAAAGAAGATGTTGAAAGAGAACAACACGAATAGGATCTGGTACTCTCAGTCACCAAGGTTTTGTAACGTGGGGTGATCATAAGGTTTAAACGTGGGGTGACTAATTATTATATATATGTGGGACAGGTAAGGCCATTTGAGTTTTTGCAATTTCAAAATCAACCTGGGGCGGGTATATGCATAGGTCTGCCACTGTGGAGGTTGGCTCCAAAACCATAATGTTGAAATTCTAAGGGTCTGTTTCTTTTCTAGAATTTCTTCCAAGAATTTGGTGTAGAGGTTTTTCCTTTTTTGGACATGATGTGATGGCTTGACACTTGGCATTTGAAATGCCATATTTCTTTTACTAGAATTCCAAATTTCAGCCACCTAAAAAGTCTCAAATGACCTTATGGAATTCCTGGAATTTCATTCTCTGCATTTTGTTGGAATTTCAAATGCTCCACCCAAGAGGAGGATTTAGGAATTCCACCTTAGGAGACAGCTTTTGGAGAATATGAAATTCTCTAGACAATAATTCTATGAATTCTTGTAAAGAAACAGTCCCTAAATATTTTCTTGAGTTGAGACCCATGGGGATTGGAGATTCCATTGGACTAGAATTTCTAGGTACAAGATAAAAATCGAGAGTGTCTTCAAGGGAGTTCACATGACATATTAGTTATCAATGAAGGGGTTCTCTAAATGCAGCGAGGTGGGTGCAGGGTTAGAACCAGGAAATTTACCTTGGGGGGCCGCTATGTGAGGAAAAAAATTCTAGGAGGGGCCACTATTAAAAAAAAAAAGATTTTCTATAAACACAAGGCTTTTCCAATTTCTTTGGTGGTGTAATGTAAAAATATGAAGTTTTTTTTTCCAAAGTTCTGGGGGTGCCATGGCCACCCCCAGCACCTAGATAGTTCCCCCCTGCGTGGGTTGATACTTGGAGCTATGGCATCTTTCAGTTATTGCTAATAAGATAAAGAAGCTATGAGCTCTCTTTCAAGTATTCTTTTCTCACATTCGAAGAGCTGCAAACGAGGTGGCAAATGATCTTGCTAATGGAGGTGTAGATTATATGTTTTTTCTTCTTCTTTTTTTTACACATACACATCTAGTTTTGATTGTATATTGTTCTATACTGAACAGATTGCATACTTGATTTCCAAGTTCAATGAATTATTTGCCAATAAGTAACTTTGCTTCTTAACTAAATTTTCTTATATTATTCACTAAATTTCTAACTAAACATTCCAATATTCTTTTCTTTCTTGAATTGCAAATAAGAAAGTTAATCCATATGGGTAGGTGTCCCATGTGTTTATTCTAATGTCTCCACATGTGGACTGATGGATGGGTGAGCCTGGCATGACTAATCACGGAGCCAGAAATTTCTCTTTGGGGGCGTGGAATTGGGGGCAATGATGGTTGATCGATAATGTTAGTAAAATATTTAGCACAGTAGCACGCAGAAGTAAGAAATTTTTGATAAAAAGAATAACATGTTAACATAATGTAAAAAACTTAAAATCATGTGTACAACTCAGTTTTATCCACAAACTAGTTATTGGAATACATCCCAAAATGATAAAAGTGATAGAATTTTTATTACTCTCCACACTTGACAACATTCAACAATGAGTCCAGAAGTCAGGAGAAGAATTGTAAATTGCATGTTTTAGCATATTTACTTGTCGGCACATGATTATAGTTACAAAAAGATTAAATTAAATCATTCCTTAGGAAATCATAATATTGGGTTGACGTTCAAAAAAAAAAAAAAAGGTCTTGATTTTGACTCATTAATCGGTTAGAGCTCAAATCGTCTATTTATAGTTACATGAAATTACTTACTTAAAAATTAGATTAGATCTAATTTAATTTAAATTTTAATGAAATCTCAAAAACTCAAAATTTGACCACAACTTAAATGCATTAGTGTTCAAAATGTACTTTATGAGTGCCAAATTTGGGAACTGTATTCTAAACTTAATAAAGAGTGAAAAAAGAGAACAAAAAAGGAGGAAGGAGAAGCAAACACAATGGGATGGACTTGTCGTTGGTAAAGAACTATTAAGTTTCATTTGATGAGTTGTCTTTGGACAAAAGAAAATGAAAAAATTGCCCTCCGACAGAAGAAATTGCCCTAATGTGTTTTGAAAATTCTACTCTTAAACAAGAGGAAAGAAACAAGTTGATAAAGGGGCACACAAGAAAGAAGGAAAGTTGAGGAGGAGCAAAGAGCATGAAACCAACATGCCCATTAATTTTTTTTATATATTTTATTTTCCTCTTTTACTGGTAAAGGGAACAAAAAAGTTGAGGTGGGGAGGGATGGATGGAGGCCAGGGAAGGGCTGGAATTGCCCCTTCTCCTCCCTAGGTATCTCCATCTCTGCTGGCATCAAAATGCATTTACTTGGTACTCCTAGCCTTCAAACTTTATGATGTTCTTTTTGACAGTGATGTTAAACCCCTCTCATGAGTTTTACATAAGCAAAAGTCTAGCCATGGCCTAAATATTGAACGTGCTATCAAAAGGCTTCTTTAAGAGAAAGTCATCATCCATACCCATAGTAGCTGTTGAAAGCCTTTACTCAACTTATTAAATCTATCATGGCCACTATTAAGTTTAAATACTACCCAGCTGGAAAACAGACTTATCTATTTTATTTGAATTTTGGAAAATGATATTTAACCAATTTTCATATCACTCAAGACAACTTTTCTAGTTTGTGTTTAGAGAATCTAATTTTGATCATTTTACTGTAGGGATTGGGAGACTTAGGCCTTGTTGCAAAAGCTAGCCGGTCATCGCAAAGTTTGATGTTCAAGCCTTCTCCACTGACGATAGTTAAGGTTTTGGATACGTTTCGTACCATTGCGAAGGTGTGTAGCTTAATTTCATATGGCACATGAAATTCTTCATTTGCTCAAGTGAAAAAAATTACCTTTTGCTATGCTTATCTATACAATTTATTGTGCCAATATAATTTGAGCCGTGTCTAGTTTTGTTGGGATGAGGTTATCTTTATTTTGAAATAATGGTGCATTAAATTTTATATCAATTTCTGCAATAATTTTCAATCTTTTAAGAACAATCCTTCTACCCTCTCATGAAGGATGCCCATTTCTGTCTTGATGACTAAACCTATCACAAAATTCTTTTACATATCACAATTTATGTTAACTTGAGTACGGAGATTATGAGGACTGAAAGTTGCCCATCAAAGAAATAATTTTTGAATCACACTTTTGTCTTTATGAAGTAGAAGAGCTATCGATGCCCCGGTTTGTCTAGATCATATATTATGGTTACATTATGATGTGTGCCCTTTATTTGGCTTTAACACTTGATCTTTGTAGCTATCACTTATGTCTTGGCTTTCTGCAATATCAAGGGGAATCAACATTCAATAAAAGAAAGAAAAAAGAAAAAAGAGAGAGAGTATATATAAGTACATCCTCTAGTTCTGTAAGTTATCCTGTATCTATTTATCCATCTCATATAAAATTATTTTTTGTCAACTATAATGCTGGCCAAAGCCCATGGTTCAAAATTATGGCTGTGGTGGGTGTTGAAGTCGATCTTGAAAACTGATACTTTGCGATTCATTCTAAAAAAACCCAAAGTATCCAGAATATTGAAATTAATGCTAGAATCCTTCCTCTCTCTCTCTCTCTTTTTTTTTTGCATTGGGGCACATTATAAAGTAAAATATCAGTCTTCCTAAGTGATTACCATCTTGAAGCATTGCTTATTCTTTAATTGTCAAATTTGTTAAGATTTAATATTTGGCCACATCCTTATACTTTAGGAATCTATCAATGTGGCTCATATCTAAAATCCAAACCGCTCAGAATAGCTGTCACCCCTTATATTGGCTTTGTGAAAAATCTCACTCCACTCAGAGTTGGGCTTCTGTTAAACTAACAATGCTACATGATTAGAAGCATAGGTGGTTCTTTAGGTCCATGACTTTAGGATCTGGCTATTTACAATTACAACGACTCAAGTACATCAAATGTTGTCAGCTATCTGATCAAAAGATGAAAAATCTCACTCCACTCGGAGTTGGGCTTCTGTTAAACTAACAATGCTACATCATTAGAAGCATAGGTGGTTCTTTAGGTACATGACTTTAGGATCTGGCTATTTACAATTACAACAACTCAAGTACATCAAATGTTGTCAGCTAGCTGATCAAAAGATAATTAAATGGACAATCAAACGAATAGAAATTTTGCTTACTGTCCATTTAATGACTTCGGATTGACTATTGACAAGATTCAATCGAACTTTTTTCTCCCTATTTTTTCAGATGGATAGGCCCCAAAGTCCTCTTCTATCTAGTGTGACTGACTAGTGACATGATCCCTATCACATGTTCTATTTCGTTTGGTTTGGATCCTCCTAGGATCATATGTACATTTGTATACATTTGTGCTAAATTCCACTCTAGTAGCACCTGGGCCCACCATTGGATGATCATTATAAATTGCGGGAATTGTGAAATTCATGTGGATGCCCACCTATTAAAAACGTGGAAGCCACCCAAAATTAATGCCCCTTGGGATCTGCCCAACATTCACTTTGATTCTTGAAACAAAAGAACGAAGAAAGAAAAAGAGAGAGGAGGAATTGGAGTATTGATGGAAAGAGAGAAGATGAGATAGGTGAGATAGAGGGATCACATTTTTTTCATGTCACTCTCTTCTGCCCTTCCTATTCAGTACTCAATTGTAATACAAAAGGAATTATAATTCTAGAGAATTAATAATCATTTAAGAATTCCTAATCCCCTTTCGGCTCCTTCTCAATAAAAGTGGGTCCATTTACATTAATTAAATTCCCTATACTCCCCCTTAAGCTGGACTAAAGATATTGATCATTATCAGCATGCGAAGAATGGTACAGAACTTCTTTCTATCAAGTGACTCAGTAAAGATACCTGCTCGTTGATTATCTGATCAAACAAGTTTTGTGCTGATGATATCCAAGTGAAAATTTTCTCGTATAAAATCATAGTCTACTTCAATTTGTTTGGTTCTCTCATGAGACATTGGATTTTCTGAAATATATCGGGCTGCCTGATTCTCCCCATATAGCCACTTTGGTGTCTTATCCTTTATGTCAAGATCCTTCAAAAGTGATCTCCGTGTCTGGAAAATTCTTCAGGGGGCATAAGTCCTTGATTTCAAATACTTTTTGGGAGATATGTCTTTAGTATTTTTTCTGCATTATCACTCGTAATAATAATGTCATCGGCGTAGACAATCATGACAATGACCCCTTAATTCCTTTTAACAAGTAATGTATGATCATCAATTTTTTTTTTGTTTGGTTTTTGTTTTACTCCCAAAGCTAATATAGCGCTGCTAAACTTTTCGAACCACACCGACTGTTTTAGCCCTTATAGTGCTGTCTGTAACTTGTATACCATCCCTGTGTCTCCCCTTAAGTTCCAAAACCCGGAGGAATAAAACTTCTTCATGAAGATCTTTATGTAGGAAAGCATTCTTAACATCGAGTTGGAATAGTGGCCAAATTTTGTTTGCTGCTAGTGATAGAACTCTTATGGAGTTTACCTTTGCTACCGGAGAAATGTCCCATGGTAGTCTAGTCCATGAATTTGAGTAAAGCCCTTGGCTACAAGTCTAGCTTTATATTTGATAGTGAATACCCTTTTGCATCTAACTACCTGTTTACCTTCTTGCAATTTTGTAAGTTTCCAAGTCCTGTTCTTTTCGAGAGCCTTCATCTCTTCATTCATAGCATCTCTCCAATGAGGAATTAATGGTGCTTCCCTGACATAGGATAGAGTAGAAATAACAGACAGTGGCTAGAAAGTGATTTCAAGTGGAAGAAACAACATTCTTTCAAACAAGCCTTTGGATAGGATGTTATATAAGAGTAAACTTTGGTTGACATTGAGTCAACTTTAATGCCCTTATATGGGAGTTATATTGCATCCAACTCCCAAGGATTGAGACTTGAGATTAGGTTCGGAAAATACAAATGACATAATGATCACAACTGAAGATGAGAAGGAGATTGCTGGTGCAATATCATCATTTGCAAAAAAGCAAGAGCATGCATCTGCAAAACCTTATCAACCCTCGCATCCGCGATCCGATAATAGACCAATCTCTTGAAGGATTGATTGAATCCAAGGATGGATTCAACTACTAGGGCAGCCTCACAAGAGGAGAAAACACCATAACCATAAGAGATAAATCTCAAAGAAAACTTTTAATTGATAAAAATAAGCATTGCATTACAATGAGGCATAACATCCTTATATAGAGTAGTTGACTAAATCCCTAAGCAACAATAGTTCCTAATATCATAATAATGCCTAAAATAAAATAGAAAACTAACTAATATTAATCCTAAACAAATTAAAATACTTATTAATACTCCTAACTAAATGGATGTCCCGTTGGGCCTATGGTCTGGGCTCAATGGGTTGGCCAACCTATTGTCTGGCCTGCATCAATTCTGCCCCGCTTGAAAAAACTCGATTCCGGCGAGTTGACAACTTGATAATAAGGGAGAGAATTCGACCACAAGTTCGTAAAATGTCCTCCGGGGTCGAAAATATAGATTATGTTTCCTAGTCCTAGGTATTGTTTGTGTAACTATGCCAAGTTCCCTACTAAGGGTATATTTTTTTCTTCAGTTTGTACCCTATTTTCAATTTGCATTTGATGATATAAGATTTTATTTCTTTTATAAGTGTTGTTTTGTTTTACTAGTAGCTTTCTTGTTTATATTTCTTGATTCTTTATGTGGGTCTTCTTAGGAAACTGGAAAGGATAGTCAAGACAAGAAAAGAAGCCATATCAAAGGACTTCTCGTTGCGGCAATTGATTGCGAACCTCTGTATCTAATTCGTCTGTTGCAGGTTATGAGTTGCACCTTAAATACTTTCGATTTGTAGCATATTTTGCTCCTGAACACCACCGCATTTGAACCATTATTGCAGTCCAAGATGCGAATTGGTTTGGCAGAGCAGACAGTATTAGTAGCACTAGGACAAGCTTCTGTATATTCAGATTCAGAAAAGCAGTCTAATACACCTCCTCTCGAAGAGGTTAGTTTATGGTCTTTTCATTATGTAATGAGCATTGATCAATACTTCACAGTTCAATCTTTTTACTACATTTTTCACTATTTTTCTTCATTTCAGATATGAAATGTCAACTCGAACCCACAAATAGTAAAAGTTGAAGCTCCTACATCTTTTTGAATAATCTCTTTAACATTTCTTTTGCTATTCTCATATGTTTCACACTATTGGATATTTAGACATAATGACATAAAATTAAAGCTAAGGGTGTGTTTGGCATTGTGCCATTTGGATGTTCCCATGTTTCCACAAGAAAGGCTGTGGAAAACATGTTTGGTATGTAGAAATCACTGTTTCGAATTTTGATCTCACAGGAAGGAACTCAAAATCATAATCCTTTGGCATAAGAAAGTTGGAACAAAGAAACTTTGTTTTTTAAGAAACAACTTTTTGGCACAGTCATTTCTTATTTATCTCTTGCCTTTTAATGAATGTCATTTAAAGACTCCAAATCCTCACTTATCCTAAAGGTAGGCCCATGTTCATAATCTCAAAGGTGGCCCCACTTTATAATTCCTAAAGGTGGGCCACATGGTCACAATCACAATAGGTGGGCCCATATTATAATTCCTATAATTGTGGGACCACATTAGAAACCCTTTGAATTTGGGCCCTATCTTCTTATTTCTAAAGGTGGGCATTACGTTGTATTTTCTAAAGGTGGGTCTCGTGTCCCCACATTCATAGAAAAAGTGGTCCCACTTTTGTATTTCTTAAATTTTGTCGCGATCACAAAAATTGGAGCCACATTGTAAATCTTATCAATGTGTCCCCATGTTCGAATTTCTAAAGGTGGGTACCGTGTTCACAATCAACAAAAAAAATGGCCCCACATTATAAGTACTATAAAGGTGTTCCTACATTGTAAATCCAATGAATGTGCTACCACCATGTTCTAATTTCTAAAGGTGGGCACCACATTGTAAATTCTAAAGGTGGGTCCTGTGTCCACAATCACAAAAAATGTGACTCCACTTTGTAATTCATAAATGTGGGTTACATGGTTATGATCACAAAAGGTGGACCCACATTGTAAATCCTATATGGTGCATAAATTGGTGCCAAGCCAATTATTAGCTCCTGGTGGACCCACATTATGTGGATGTAACTTCTTATTAGCTCCTGGTGGCAACCGTTCCGGGTGGATTCGTACCATAACCATGTCTCCTTTAGAAAACTCGAGGAAATGATGACATTTGTTCGCATGAGTCCTATAACTGTCATTGCTAGCGGCGATATGGTGTCGAACTTCATCATGTATCTGTTGCATGTGTTTGATGAAGTTATCTGCTTCAACACTGGGCACACTTCAATAGGTAAGGGGACAAGATCGACACGCAAGTGCGGACGAACACCTGTGATTGCTTCAAATGATGAGATGCTAGTGGAGCAATTAACTGAATTCTTATAAACAAATTCAGCCATTGGTAGAACTTGATCCCATGTGGTGATATGATTGCGAACAAAGCATCGTAACATTAGGCTTCGATTAACAACCTCGGTCTGTCCATTAGTCTCTGGATGATAGGAAGTAGAAATGTGAAGCTTTGTCTTTGTTGTCATCCACAAAGTCTTCTAGAAGTAACTCATGAACTTGGTGTCACGATTTGAGACGAATGTCTTGGGAAGGCCATGAAGATGGACAACTTCTTTGAAGAACAATTGAGCTACCTTGTAAGCATCCGCTGTGTTGTTACACGGAATAAAATGTGCCATTTTGGAAAAAAATGATCAACAACAATGAAGATGATGATGCAGCCAAAAGGTAGCACAGAGGTTGAAAAAAAGAATGCAGCAAATTAACAACAACGAGGGTAGGAGAAAATGGTTTTCAGGTTTTCACTAAATGAAAGCTAAAGCTTCAATAGTGCCTTTGACAGGATAAAAAAATCAACTAGCTTCCATGGATAGCCCCCATGGCATTTATAGGCAAACTGTAATTAAAGCATTGAACTAAGAACAAGGAGAAATTAAAGACTCAACAAGTAACAAGGACAATTAAAGACTTTAACAGATAACTAGACATAAACTTCTTAAAGACTCAACAAGTAACAAGGACAATTAAAGGCTTCAACAGATAACTAGACACAAACTTTCAAGATGATTCTTGGTTTCTGTCAACAAATGGACTGGGCAGATGGGTCAACAATAAAACCCATAACCTTGGACTGATAGCAGGCCCATTAAGAATGAGCCAAATGATCCTGCATCAAGTGCCTCTGGTGAGAAAGAGTTCAACCTCGAACTCTGCAATTGCTTCTTGAAGTTATCCAGAACTTGAGCATCTATTTGCTTCAAATCATTCTTGGAAACCCAGGCAGCTTCAGTAGATGGCTTGTTCTTCCATTGAACTAGAAATTAGATATATGAATTGTTCCTTGTGGTAGTGATTTGCCAATCGAGAATGTCAATATCCTTGCTGTGAACTTCTGAAATCTGTTGCCTCCACATAGCCTCAGTTATTGACTTCTCATTTCCATGATAAACGTGCAGATCGGAAATATTGAAAATTGGAGAGATGTTGAGAAATTCAGGAAGCTCAATTTTATAAGCATTGCTGCCAATGCGTTTTAACACTTTACACGGCCCAATCTTCTTGTATTTCAGCTTGTTATACTGACTGGTTGGAAACCTTTCCTTTCAAAGATACACCATAACTAAGTCGCCCTCTTGAAATTCAGCTTGTCGTCGATGAGAATCAGCTCTTTCTTTGTACCTGTCATTGGATTGCTGAATTCTTCCTCCTAACTTCTTCATGAATTTGTTTTAAATGAGTAGCAAATGATTCTCCATCACAACTAACCCTTTTTGGGTCTGGTAATGGAGCCAAATCAAGAGGCTGAATGGGATTCATGCCATAAACAATCTGAAATGGAGTCTTCCCAGTTGACTGGTTGATGGAACTATTGTAGGCAAACTCAGCTTGTGGCAAAATATGAACCCACTGCTTTGGCTTGTCCCCTGCAAGACAACACAACAAATTGCCGAGGCTTCTATTTACAACTTCAGTTTGGCCATCTGTTTGAGGATGGCTAACTCATGAATCGAGGGTCTCTATCTGATGTGATGGTCTTGGGTATTCCATGGAGACGTACAATCTCAACAAAGAAGGGTTGAGTGGTATGAGAAGCATCAAGAGTGTTCTTACAAGGAATGAAGTGTGCCATCTTGGAGAAGCGATCGACCACCACAAGTATAGAATCATAACCTTGCTGCATGCGAGGCAACCCCACCACAAAATCGAGAGATACGTCTTGCCATGGTGTTGTAGGAATGGGCAAAGGTGTATATAAACCAGTATTTTGAGAGTGCCCCATAGCAAGTTGGCATGTTCTACACCTTTCCACGAATCTTGCAGTGTCTCTTTTCAGCTTTGGCCAATAATATTTATCTTCTAATTTTCCTAGTTTTGTCACGCCCAAAGTGCCCGCTCAAACCACCACCATGTGCTTCTTCTACAAGCTGTAGCGAATAGAGGATTCTGGAATACACAAGCGGTTGTGATAAAAAAAGATAACCATCTTGTATAATGAAACCAGTTGGCTGACCTTCTTTTGTCTGCATATATATAGGACCGAAGTATGCATCCCTTTCGTACATATCAGGCAGTAATTCAAAGCCAATAATAACAGAAGAAACCCCAATAAGAAGATGTTCTCGCCTGCTTAAAGCATCAGCAACTGTATTATACTTACCAGATTTGTGCCTAATTACGAAATTGATTTCTTGAAGATAAGAAACCCATTTAGCATGTCGTGCACTGAGTGTTTTTTGAGCACTTAGAAACCGAAGAGCTTCATGATCAGAATATAGGATGAACTCCTTGTGAATGAGATAGTGTCTCCAATGTCTTAATGCTTGAACAATAGCATAGAATTCCAAGTCATAAGTAGAGCATCTGATCTTCTCTTTGCTCAACTTCTCACTGTAGAAAGCTACTGGTCTTTTTTCTTGAGTTAGGACAGCACCTATCCCAACATGAGACGCATCGCAATCTACTTCGAATAGTTTGTTGAAATCTGGCAAAGCAAGGATGGGAGATTCTGTCAATCTTTTCTTCACCAGTTGAAAACTCTTTTATGCTTCAATGGACCAAATAAATTCTCCTTTCTTCATGCAATCAGTCACTGGTGCAATCAAAGTACTGAAATTCTTGATGAAGCGCCTATAGAAAGTCGCAAGGCCATGAAAACTTCGAACGTCCCCAACAGATCTTGGAGTTGGCCATTCCACGATTGCATTAACCTTCTCTTTGTCAACATGAATACCTTCAGCAGTGATTACAAAGCCTAAGAATATCAGGCTTGTAGTCATAAAATAGCACTTCTTGAGGTTGATATAAAGCTTTTGCTCCTGCAACACTTGAAAAACTTGCCTCACGTGTAGCATGATCAACAGGGGTGACACTATAAATTAAAATATCATCAAAATAAACTACTACAAATTTTCCCAAAAATGGTTTTAGAGTGTGTGTCATTACCCTCATGAAGGTACTAGGTGCATTAGACAGCCCAAATGGCATGACAAGCCATTCATACAACCCTTCCTTTGTTTTAAAGGCTGTCTTCCATTCATCTCCAGGCCTGACTCGAATTTGGTGGTACCTGCTCCTTAAGTCAATTTTAGAGAAGATTTTAGCGCCAGCTAGAGCATCCAACATATCATCCAACCTGGGAATAGGAAATCTGTACTTCACATTAATTTTGTTTATTGCACGGCTGTCAACACACATTCTCCATATGCCATCTTTCTTCGGAGTCAACAATACTGGGACTGCACATGGACTTGAACTCTCCCTAATGAACCCCTTTTGCAGCAGTTCAAAGACTTGCCTCTGAAGTTCCTCGTGTTCTTTTGGGCTCATCCGATAATGTGGGAGGTTAGGCAAACTAACCCCTGGGACCAAATCAATACAATGTTGTATTTGCCTCATGGGTGGTAATTCATTTGGTAGCTCATCAGGCATTATTGTCGAAAACTCCTTCAGAACTGGCTTTAGTAATTCATTAACTTCCGAATTAGTAGAAGTCTCGGGAGTTCCCTTGGAAATTAACATGTATACAGCTGAATCATCAACTTCCCTCATGAACTGTTTGAAGGAAAGGATGACTTCTGAATTTCTTTCAAGAACCACTTGTGGGGAAGGTTTCATAGGCCAAAGTGTGATCTTGACACCATCCTTAGCAAAGGAGTAACAGTTATGAAACCCATCATGAATGACCTTCCTATCATATTGCCATGGTCGATCAAGAAGGATGTGGCACGCATCCATTGGCAATACATCACACCAAATTTCATCCTTATAAAGTCCAATGGAGAAATTTACCAAACATTTCTTAGTGACAAGAGTTCAATTGCCTTTTTTGAACCAAGAAATATGATAGGGATGGTGATGATTTTCACATGGAAGATTTAACTTTCTAACCATTTCTTCAGACACCATATTTCCACTGCTTCCTGAGTCGATGATAACCTTGCCTTGCGCGGTACATCTCGTACGAAAGATGTTTGTTCTCAACCAGGGTTCAGATTCTGATTTTTCAGCCGCTAAAAGCCGCTGTAATGCCAGCAAATCACCTTCATCGGGTTGCACATTTTCTTTGAATTCTGGAACTGCATTGGTTGTTTCGAAGCCAACCAAAAGTGCCTCTTCCCCTTCCTGTCCTTGCTCCTCAAGATCTGATCTAGTACAGTCGATCAGGTGATTCTCTTTCTTAGGACACTCATAGGACCTATGCTCACTTTCTCCACATCTAGAGCACTTGATAATACCTCTTCCGGGGCTAGTGAAACGAACTGCAGGCTGTTCTGTCTTTGTAGCAGCTGGTTTGGCATTTGAAGAGCTTCCACTAATCCTTAAATTAGAGGATGGCGATCCAGGGTTCTTGCTTACAACTGTGGTAAATCTTCTCCCTGAGACCCTATTCAAATTGATCTCAGCTTTCAAAGCACATTGGCCAGCTTTGTCTAATGTCTTTAACTCTGTCATAGCAATCTCATTTTGGACCTGATACTTTAGACCTGAGACAAAACGTGAAATGAGCTGTTGCTCTGTTTCCCTTAGCTTGTTTCGATTCAACAGTAAATAGAAATTATCTGCATATTTCATAACTGAACTTGTGCCTTGCCTGAGATGATGTAAACGCTGATATAAAGTCTGAGCATAGTCACTAGGCAGAAACTTAGCCTCAAGGGCAGCTTTCATACGTCTCCAGGTGGAGATTCTTCTTTTTCCTTGTGCCACACGATCTTCTTGTAACATTTTCCACCATATAAGAGCAGGGCCTCTTAAACGAGTTTGCACGAACTTGATTTTTTGTAACTCAGGTAGATTCTTCCACTCGAAGAAGACATCAATACTCTCCATCCAGTCAGTAAATTCATCCGGATTGAAGTGGCCTGAAAATTCAGGCACGTCTACCTGAATGTCTCTTTGACTCTTCTCAAGACCTTGGATATTTCTTTCAGCAAATGGTAAGTTAGCCTGATCTTGAAGTGCCTCATCAACTCCTTCATTATCAGACTCACTTTCAGCCATGCGGTGAGTCAATTCGAGTTGTTCCAGCCGCCACCTGATTTCTTCTATTTCTCCTTGGTTGTTGGTGCGATTTCCTCTTCCACGAGCACCACGACCCCTGCGACCAGCACCTCTTCCCCTGGCAGCCATTGCGCGTGACGCAGCAAATGTAAGGCGCACTTAAAAGAAAGGGGAAAAAAAGAGCTAACAGATCGAGGACCCGCTCTGATACCAAATGATGCAGCCAAAAGGCAGCACAGAGGTGGAAAAAAAGAATGCAGCAAATTAACAACAATGAGAGTAGGAGAAAATGGTTTTCAGGTTTTCACTAAATGAAAGCTAAAGCTTCAATAGTGCCTTTGACAGGATAAAAAAATCAACTAGCTTCCATGGATAGCCCCCATGGCATTTATAGGTAAATAGTAATTAAAGCATTGAACTAAGAGCAAGGAGAAATTAAAGACTCAACAAGTAACAAGGACAATTAAAGACTTCAACTTCAACAGATAACTAGACATAAACTTCTTAAAGACTCGACCAGCAACAAGGACAATTAAAGGCTTCAACAGATAACTAGACATAAACTTCCAAGATGATTCTTGGTTTCTTTCAACAAATGGACTGGGCGGATGGGTCAACAATAAAACCCATAACCTTGGACTGATAGCAGGCCCATTAAGAATGAGCCAGATGCTCCTGCATCAGATGAAATCAACTTTCCTTGCAGTCTTTGGCGGGTCTTAACACAACGTCCATGCCGATATCTTCCCATGGGGCATTAGGAATTTTGACTATGGCTGATATAACCCCGTAATCTTTTGTTACCTTTATCCAATAGACAAGTGCAACATCTTTCACAAATGCTGATATCATTAAGCTTCATGCGCGGGCAATAATAGCGATCATTCACAAGAGCGGGTGTTTTGTCACGTCCCAAGTGACCGTACCAGCCTCCTGAAGGTAATTCGCAAACAACATGTTCTCGAATAGAAGTGGCAGATAGGTAAAGTTTGGTACCTTCGAATAATTATCCATCATGTATGTTGTAACGTAGGTGCTTATCCTGGTCACCATTAAGAAGATCAGAGTACATAGTGCCAAAATCGTTGTCGTCTGCATACTCCTGCTTGACGTGCTCAAAACTTGGTACAATATCTTCCATAGTAGTGAGGAGATGTTTCCAATGAGTTAATGCATCAGCCACCATATTGTCTTTTCTGGCTTTATGGCGGAGACTAAAAGTGAATTCTTGAAGGTAGGCACTCCACTTGACTCGATCACACATATGCTATTGGCATTGGAGATGTTTCAATCCCTCGTGATTGGAATATAATACAAAAGTCTTTTCCAACCAAGTAATGTCGCCAATGTCACAATGCTTGCACAACGATGTAGAATTCCAGATCATATGGTGAATATTTGCGCTTGGCATCGGAGAGCTTCTCACTAAATGATGCAGCGGCAATACCATATCATTGCAACAAGGCTCGTGGGAACCATGAAATTCTGATTTTTAATTATTACTAGTTTTAATTTTAGCAAATATTAAAATTAGGATTAGTTTCTCATTTGAATAGGATTCTTATTTTATTTTGTTTCCTAGTTTGATTAGGATTGTTTCTTAGGGCTTGAGTATCTTTTATTATATATATGGCATTGTAGAGATCCATGATCTCAGATTTGGAGTCAATAGAATTTTCCCTTTGTGGGTTTATCATTGGAGAGTGATCTTCCACGTGTGATTGTTCCCGTGGGAACTAATTGTGCTCCGGCACTTGCGATCCACCTTGCAGTACCGGAGCTTCGTCGTCGTCCTTCCGTCATCTTCGCTAGGAATCAGTGCCTCTGCCAGTGTCGTCGACTTCGTTGCATCAAGAGTGCCGAGCTCCGGCGCCATTGTGTCTATCGTAGCCCCGATCTCTCATCGTTGAGGGAAGCAGCATGCATTGCAAGTTATTCTTCTCCTTTTCGTTAGAGGCAGTGAATACAGCCAAGGGGTTTGGACCTTTTTACGCTTTTGAGGGCACTGTAATTGAAGAAGCAAGCCACACGTGCCCCATAATCTTTTGTTAAGTTGGGTCGAGTTTTAGTGGGCCAGATTCACACTCCAAGGACCCAAGCTGTTTGAAAGAAGCCCAATAGTTGAAAAAAAATAAAAATAAAATCTCAGCGGGAGTTCTGACATCGGTCGATTTTGATCAACAACAGATTTGACCCGATCAATGGTTGAGAATTCTTTTTACGATATTGGCCTCATCCACCGTCAGATTTCAGATTCGTTTTCACCAGCGTGATTGTGGTAAGCAGAATTGCAAATCTGGTCAGTCAAAAATTTTAAATTTGCATTAAAAAAAATGCCTCCCAAACAAGGATGAAAATAGCAGTGGCGGTGGGCCCAAACCGCTACGAAGTGGGCGCTACGTAGCGTAGCAGTGTGATTTGAAAAAATCGCCTAAAAATCTGAAAAAATTCCAGAAAATCTAGAAAATTGTAAAATGAAAGAAAATGTGTTTCTTTTGCAGAAGTAAGTAAGAAAAGGGGGCATAGCGGTGCCCTCAATATATGAGGTCCAGTATCGCTGTATAAATAGAAAATGATAGTAATGATTAGTTTTTTTCTACATGTATTTTATGTTGCTTAGTTATGTTTACTTAAAATCTAATAAAATGCTTGTAATCAACAGTGTCATCAATATTTTACCAGTACTAGTACTGTTGCTTAGAATATCACATTTCACAGTTGTATTTATATGGAAAATTTTTTTTGTTAAAGAGAAATTTGATTAGGACTCTATTTCCTATTAGAGCGAAAAGGGCCCATTGGTTAAGGCCCTATTTCCTATTAGAGTTCACTTTGGTTTAGCACTATTTTCAATTAGTGTAAAAATTGGCTCTGATCTTATTTCTAATTAGAGCGAAATTTGATTGAGCTCTATTTTCAAGTAGAGTGAAATTTGGCTAGGGCCTTGTTTTCGATTAAGCAATATTGGGCTAAGCCTTGACTTTTTTTTTATTGTGGAGCCTACCAATGGTTAAAGGATTTAGGTGCTTCAGGTTTTATTTTTTCAGAGGGTTTATTTAAATTTTATTTATACCTTTAAGGTACCAATAAGTGGCTTTTAATGAAATAAAAGAGGGGTCCATTTAGTTTTTATTTATGCCTTTCAAACTGTCCATAAGTGCCCTCTAATGATTCAATAAAAGAGGGGGTTGATACTCACAAATCGAGAAATAAAAGACGGGCTCCATCTAATTTTTGTTTAGAACTTAAATATGGCTCACTAAGTGCTCCCTAATGAATAAAAACTGGGGCTGGAATTAAATAGGTTTATGGGGTTGACACACAAATCGAGCAATAAGAGGGCTCCAGTTAATTTTTTTTGTTTAGAACTTAAATACGGCCTATTAAGTTTCCCTAATGAAATGAATGAAAACCAGGCTGAAATTAAATAGGCTTTCGTGCCTGTGGCCATTCCCAACACAAGGGTCGACAAAAATCGAGAAGGGAGAAAAGAAAATAAAAGAAGAAGAAGAAGAAGAAGAAGCGGCGCTCCTCTGCCGCCACCCGCTGCTGGCGCAGCCACCTGCTGCTGCCATCGCTTGCAGCCTCTGCACAGCCATATACTGCTGCTGCTACAGTGCTACCGTCCGTTGCTTCTGCCGCCGCCCGCTGCCGGAATGAGGATAGGTATGTTTTTGCATCTGTTCTCTGTATTTTTTTTTTCTTCTTCCTCCAGTCAAACAAAAAAAATTTTTATCTTTTTTTTTTCTTTCATTATAGCTCGTTGCATCCGATACACAACGTATCGGTGCGTATCAGCCGCTACGGGTAAATAGCAGCTGATACACCAAAACGGATGTGAACGGCGCTATTTCCCATGTCTGCCACACCCGATTTATCGGCCGTTACGTATTTTCATCCATGCTCCCAAGAAGCATGTAGAAGTGGAGTATTCCTCCACGAACGATGAGGATTTGTGGGGGACCGTTGTGAAATTGTCGAAAAATGTCAATCAATTTTCCGCAATGATGGTTCAAATTTAAGAGACTCTTGCAAGGATGGAAACCCGATTAGCTAAGTTGGAAAATAATCGGCGTGAGGATAATCACCGAGATGATGGAGGACATAATCGAAATCAACGAGATCCATAGGCAGTTAATGTTGATCGAGACTTAGGTATTAAACTTGTGATTCCTGAATATGATGGAAAATTGAAACCGGATGAATTCATGGATTGGTCAGTGTATGTTGAAAAGATTTTTGCACATAAGCCAATGACGGATGATCATAAAGTTACATTGGTGGCAACTCAATTTCGCATTTATACTGCGATATGGTGGGCTGAGTTGCAAAAGAAGAGAAATCAAAATATTGACCCCGTTGACACTTGGACTGAGATGAAAAATCTGTTGAAGCAAAAATTCCTTCCTGTCAATTACTCTAGAGACCTGTGTTCAAGCTTTCAAGACTTGAAACAAGGGTCCAAAGCAGTTGTTGAGTATTCTGAGGAGGTCATGACCATGCAAGCTCGTTGTGGCTTGAATGAAGATGATGATGTATTTGTTGACAGATACATCCATGGCCTTAGACTTGACATACAAGATATCCTCACATTCAAACATTTTGATAATGTTGATGAGATCATCCAGCATACTATCAAGGTCGAGGATATTGCAAATTATCATACTAGAAAATTTAATGCATTTAAATGGGCTGTGCAAAAGAATTCATCCATACAAGATTCTAAACCAAGTGATTCATCAGAGAGAGTTTTCACCAAGCCTGAAGGTCAAAATAGGATCACATGCTTTAATTGTAAACAACAGGGGCACCGTGCAATGGAATGTCCCAGACGCAACCACCTCATTGAGAATGAAAGTGATGTGAAAGATACGCCGGATGATCCTAAAGAGAAAGAAGCTGAAGGTAAGACAAGAATTAGAGATCTACCTTGTAATTGAAGGTGAATCTCTCATTATCATCAAAGAGACTACTACATCAGCTACTGAGAGGAAATGGTTGCGAAATAATATTTTTCGCTCAAAAGGAACGGTCAATGGTCAAGAATGCACGGTAGTCATTGATGGAGGCAGTTGTCAGAACATTATTTCTCAGTTGAAAGTTTGAAGGCATAATCGTCCCTTTTTTGCTAGTTGGTTAATGATAGGTGATGAAGTGCAAGTGAGGTATGCATGTTCGGTTACTTTTTCTATTGGTGAAGATTATACGGATACAGTTTGGTATAATGTGGTACCCATGGATAGTGATGATATCTTGTTGGGTCGCCCATGGATGTATGACAAGAATGACACTAATGGCATGCGCGACAACACATACACATTCATGCATGGTGAAAGGCAAGTCACACTCCATCCTATGAAGCCGGCACCACCAAAGAAAGGGTCAAGTTCTCGTATCACCAAGGTGGCACTTTAAGTGCACAATGTCTGCAAAAGCAACCTCAAGAAAAGCCGAGTTTGAGGTCAAACTCTTTTCCAACATAGGGGGAATGATGTAGTAACAATACCATATCATTGCAACAAGGCTCGTGGGCCACATGTGGGACCCATGAAATTCTGATTTTTATTTATTATTAGTTTTAATTTTAGCAAAGATTGTTATTAGGATTAGTTTCTCATTTGAATAGGATTGTTTCTTAAGGCTTAAGTTTCTTTTATTATATATATGGCATTGTAGAGATCCATGATCTCAGATTTGGAGTCAATAGAATTTTCCCTTTGTGGGTTTTTCGTTGGAGAGTGATCTTCCACATGTGATTGTTCCTGTGGGAACCCTAATTGTGCTCCGGCATTTGCGATCCTAATCCTAGGATTGCATCACCAAAGAATGCAACTGGGTGACCTTCTTGGCTAAGAACTCATCCAAGGCCAACATTAGAAGCATCATAAGCAATTTCAAGGGCTATCAAAATCTGAAAGTCGCAATACATGGGTTTCCATGATCTTACGCTTGATCCTTTCAAAGGCTCGAGTTGCTGCACTTGTCCATTTAAATTAGCCCTTTTTCATGCAGTCAGTGATGGGGGCTATAATACTGTTGAAATCTCGAATGAGCCTTTTATAAAAAGTAACAAGTCTGTGAAAAGTACGAACTTCGGTGAGAGTTGTTGGAATAGGCCAATCGAGAATAGCTTGAACCTTGGATGGATCGATCTCTATGCCCTTTGAAGAGATAACAAAGCCAAGAAAAACCACAAAATTGTTTATAAAAGTGCACTTCTTCATATTAACATAGAGGCGTTCTCGATGAAGAAGTTGAAAAATGTTCTTTAAGTGATCAAGTTGCTCCTTTCTCGACTTGCTGTAAATCAAGATATCATCGAAATAGACAACGACTTCCCAATAAAAAGTTTCAGCAATTGATTCATATTTCATAGCACGCATGAATGTAGTAGGAGCATTCGTGAGGCATAACCAGCCATTCATAAAGACCATCTTTAGTTTTAAAGGCCATTTTCCATTCCTCACCTGGCATAATTATAATTTGATGATAGCTACTATGAAGATCAATCTTGGAAAAGACAGAAGCACTAGTCATAAGATCAAGCATATCAAATCTGGGATAGGGAAGCAATGCTTTACAGTGATTTTATTGATGGCGCGATTATCCTCGCACATACGCCAACTTCCATCCTTCTTTGGAGTGAGGAGAGCAGTACTGCACATGGACTAAGGCTTTCTCGAATATATCCTTGGTGCAAAAGATCATCTACTTGTGCAAAAGATCATCTACTTGTTTCTTGAGTTCAACATGTTCCGACGTACTAAAAGATTTCCTTAGTTTTCTTCAATTATGTTGTGTTTTATGGTTGAGAGTGTCTTATGGCTGTAATCTATCCTTGGATTCGATCAATCCCTCGGGAGATTGATCTATTCATCGATCGTGGATCTGGGGCTGCGCCACTATCGGCTCTATATGAGTATGAATATATACCATTACTAATGTTCTCCAAAAATTGATTTTCCTCTCAAGGAGGCCAGTCTTTGTGGAGAGTATCCCTATGGTTTTCATTTTTATATCGAAACATCTTTGTGCCATAAAAAGTAGTCTCTTGATTTCTACTAAAACTAGTATTTTCCACCGGATACGAACCCTATGGTTTGTTTCCATATAGTGTAATTTTTAGATGTGATCTGTTACCTGTATGAAATGTACAATTTGTATGTGTTCTGTTGAATGTATTTATTTAAAAAGATTCCGAGGGGTCTTGCATAGAACCATTTCTTGGAAGCCGACGTGGAGAGGGCAGTTAAAAGGCGTGTTTTTGGCAATTGTATTGCAGAATCATACCAGGTCCATATCTTGTATGCCTTATGTAATGGATTTATTCTTTCTATAAGAACTTGTACATTTAACAATATTTGTATTTGAGCATGGTGGCTCTCCTTATATCTGTGTATGCAAATGTGCAGGCAGTTTCTGTGGGAAATATGAGTGCAAACCCTTTTTTTTTTTTGTTTATATATATATATATATATTGGTTTATATAGTTATTGTATTTAGTTGGAGTGTGTTTAATTATATTCTGATCAGATTGTATGTGCTTATTGATAATTCCGGCATATGTTATGTGGGAAATATGAGTGCAAACCCTTTTTTTTTGTTTATATATATATATTGGTTTATATAGTTATTGTATTTAGTTGGAGTGTGTTTAATTATATTCTGATCAGATAGTATGTGCTTATTGATAATTCCGGCATATGTTATGACAAATTCAGGCTGCAAAGATCATCAAACAAGTGTATTCAGTACTTCCTATTTACGATAAAATTGTTTCTGCCCTTCTTCATGATGGTGTTTGGAATCTCCCAGAGAAATGTACCTTTACATTGGGCGTGCCTATTGGACCTATGTTGGCTAAACCGACTAAGGGTGTGACAGAGATTCTTGATAAATTCCAGGATACAGAATTCACTTGTGAATACAAGTATGATGGTGAGCGTGCTCAGGTAATGCTAGTTTATTAGTTTGATTCCAATTTTCTGTTTCTGTAGTTTATATGTTATACTGTTATACTATGCATGCCTCCAATTTGCTGCAGATACATTACATGGAGGATGGGTCAGTTGAGATATACAGTCGAAACGCAGAACGGAATACTGGAAAGTACCCTGATGTTGTCAGTTCAGTTTCAAGGTATGCCAACTTAGAACAGAGCCTTTTCCTTTTCCGTTTTCTACAATTATAGTTTATTTTTTCTGCACGATCACATTTTTCATGGGAGTGTAATGGAACTGAAGATTATCCTTCTTGGATTTAATGAGGGAATAATGATAGTGATGTCACAAATGATTAAAAATAATGGCTGCTGCATAGCTAGCGGCTGCATTATCGGCCGTAACAGTTGAAGCTGCTATGCTGTTTTTAAAATAGCGGCGCTATGGTCTAAAACCTAGCAAAACTAAGCAATTTTAATATAAAACACTGTTTTCCTATTTCTTTTCCTCAATTGCATTTCCTAAAGTTTCCTATCTTACCTGTGGAGGTAAATAATGTTCTTATGTATATATCTAACTCCTTCGATTAAGCTCTAGCCATGAAGCCTAGTGTCGCAATCTTGTCACCCAAATGAGTCGAAGATTGAAGCTAGAGGTTTCTTTAGTTCATTTATGAATAACTTCAAGGAACCCCCAACATGAAGAACATAAATACAAAACACAAAAGTATTAGTATACTAGTACTTAGGTATCTCTCCTGCTGGCTTGTTGATAATGTCCTGCATTTACACTCGCCGTGTTTTTGCTTGTTTAAACCAATAATTTCAATTTATTAGTGTTGGCAGAGAATATTAAAAAAGGTTCCTACTGTAGCAAGCAACAGGCTGAAGGAAAAAGGAGGAGAGAGTGAGAGAGCGAATTAGGAAAAGGGGCTTACTGTAGCATGTAGCAGTTTGTAGGGAAAGAAGGAAAGAGTGGAGGCGGCGCACCTGCTAGCTGCTGGTGTGCTGCTGCTGCTGCTGTCGTTGCCAGCTTCTGGTTGCTGCATCATCAACTTCTTCCTCCATATGGTGGTGGTGTTGCTGCTGCTCTGGCTGCTTCTCCCTCTCTCTCTCTCTCTCTCTCTCTCCAAAATGGTTCAAACCCTTTTGTATCATTTACTGTGTAGTAGGCTCCACGATGGGGCCCACCTATTAAAAAACTCTAAACAGTTGAAAATTAATACTCCTCTCATGTATGGGGGCCTGACCAAATTTCATGATCCTATCTAACATTGGACCCATCTTCTGAGAGAGAAATTTGGTCGTGGCTAAAAAATGTGGAACATTTCGAGCAATTTTTCTTATAGATGGGCCCTACCGTGAAAGTATTATACCTGATCATTTAGACAGTGTGCCTATGTCCTGTTAGAGTGAAATCTTGCCATGGGCATTTATTTTGATAACTTTTGGTTTTTTAATTGATGGGCCCCACTATACATCGTACAAAGTTCATGTTTTATAATTGTAACCCACTAGTAGTTCCCACTTCTGAAATATCTAAACCATCCAAAGTAAATGCCCTTCTTAGCCAAACGTACTCCCCACCCAACAAGAAGAATTCCTCCTTCTTATATCCCTCATGTATACGCAAGTTGTTTGGGACAACTCTCAGTTTAGAAAAGTTGTTAGTTTTCTTCAATTTCTTTACAGTTTTTTGTAGTAATAGCGTTAGAAACATTGATGAGACTTTCTATTTGTATTAGGGCTCAATTATGGTAGGATTACTTAGGTTTTTTTTTTTAATTATGTTTTGAGTGTTATATATACCATACAGTGGTCGACTGCTCAGCAGTCATGTTCGGCAGTTTGTGAAAACATCAATAAAGCTTTTCTTTAAGTGATTTTATCCCTCTCTCCTTGTGTCGTTGGGTACTTGAAAGATTGAGAAGGCTCTAAAGGTTACTTTTGGGTTGATATTGTGATCGTTCCTTGCTTTTTTTCAATTGTTTAAATTGTGGATTTTCTATGATGTTTTCAGCACATCCTATTTTTGCCGGAAATTTGGGTTTGGATTATTTGGGCCCTAGACAATTCCAATTAAAATCGGGACCACATCATTCTTCTAATAGTAGTTAGATTTGAAGATCAGCTTGGTCACAGTTTTACATGAAATAAGCCAACACAGGTTGATATCTCCTAATACCAAGCTGGGCATGAGTGACATGCAATCTCCAGCTTGAGGGAAAGTGTTGTGTCACTGTGTGAATACTATTGTGTGATCTTACTCAGATTAAACATAAATAGTTTTGTATGAAGACTCCTAATATATCGGTAAAAAGTGAGTGGGAGCATAGTTTTGAAAATCAGAATCGTATCACAAATCGTTCATGCCCATGAATTGAATTGAATCGAATCGAATCGTGAACCGTATAGCAAATTGTAGGATTTTAAAAAAAAATTCTAATAAAAATAAAAAGTAATTAAAAATTACCAGGAAAAAGTAGTTATTCAAAACCATTCATTTCCCACTTATAGCAGTATAAAGACAATGACAAATAGGTCTATCATACAATCATATCAAGAATATCGTGACACATTAATATATAATAAATGATATGTTTAAATAGTTAAATAAGTTTAAGGTATCAATATGTATTGATTTTTTGTTATCTTTAAATCAATATATATATAAGTAAAAAAACTAAAGTCCAAACTATCAATCTTACATGGTAGGATATCTCTTGAAGTTAAGAAAGTATTTATGAAGAAAAAAACAAAAAAAAGATTTGTTTAAAATAAGAAGATATAGATAAGTACCATACGTACGGTCGAATGCTTTAATTAAATGCATGTTTTCTATTCATCTCTAAAACCTTCTCAAAGCAGCAAAAATTCTTAAGAGGTTTTGTTAACTGCTAAATAACATTACCTTTCAAATAAATAAATAAATAACATTCTAATAGTAAAAACGTGAAAAGAAAGAAAGAATAAAGGTAAAAGATTGTTAATATTCTCGCTCAACCGAATCACTTGATTCTGATTCGTAAGATTCAATAAAACGAGTATCGAATCGTAAGATTCACGCATGAAACCTAAGATTCATCTATAAATGAGATTCATTGTATAGATATTAATCGTTTTCCTGAAGATTCGGGATTCGAATCGTAGGATTCTGAGTATGGTAATGAACTCTGCTCTCACTTATCTTCCTCATTTACTTCAGTCTCTCTTCTTTACTTTCTCCTCCTCCTGTCCCTAGTTCAACTATCTAAGCTACCGTGACACAACAATGAGAATATGTTTCTATTTTACTGAAGAAACATGGATAAGAAACTCATCATAGTATTTATATTGTTGTATATTTAAATACGAAGTGAACATTGGCATGATGGACGAAAATTGTTAATGGCTGGGCTTGAAATCATTGTGGCAATATACTTACATCTTCAGCATTCTTGACACAGATTTAAGAAGCCCTCTGTTAGATCCTTTGTGCTGGATTGCGAAGTTGTTGCTTATGATCATGAGAAGCAAAAAATCCTGCCATTCCAGGTTATGTATTTCAGCTGTGTCTAGTCTATTAGCTGGAAAATTTGCATAAATGCTTCTATTATTATTATTATTATTATTATTATTATTATTATTATTATTATTTTAATAAATCAGTTTAGCACCTATGATGCCCAGTTACGAACATGGGTATGGCAGGGACACACCATGGATATGTTAGGGAAACGAATTTTACTCATAAAAAGTGTAGTATCAGATTTGATACATCACAAAAGTTTGCCTATTTTGAAGTATCCGGGCATCATAGCTCAACCTCTCATCTCTATCGATTATGAAAACTTTATTTTGGCAAATTTCATCCTGGAGGAATTGTTCGATATTATGTTAGGTTCGGTTGTTATCTTATAAGCAGGTAAGTTGCGAAAAAAGGATAGATGACTGTAAAAAATGGAGGCAATACATGCGAAAATAGATTGTATTTAATTGGGCATTTGTCACTGATTATGGGGCTAGATTAGTATGACAGTCTGGATAACTTCCCATTAGCCTGTTTTGAACCGATTGCATTAGTGAATGAGGATTTATTTATGCAAGAGAGATGTTCTGTGGCATAAGGGCCTAGTCTGCCATCTTCTTTTTGATTGTAATCAGTATAGAGCTGCTTTACATTCATACTAGGGGCTGATACTTCCACTATGATCAAGATAACTTTTATTTCATCCCAATCACATACATATAGTTGTGCTCTTTAAACATTTGGAGATACATTAGTTGTTTGGTACTCTGGTATGTCACTCCTAACAATTTGGCACTTATAGGAGATCCCCTGCCATAAGTGACACATTGCAGTGGAAGTTAGGCAAAGATTCCTGCTCTAATGGATGAGTGTGGGCAACAAAATTTCGAAGAGAAGGATTTGAGTTGTTACTCGGAACATAGGAACCTAAGAAGCACGGACACGGACAGGTCGGGGACACATTAATATTTAATAATAATAATAATAATAATAATAATAATAATAATAATAATAATCTAATCATATACTAAAAGATAATATCATTTTAACTTTGCAATCAATTTAGTAATCAAATAAATAAAAATCCAAGTATCAGTATACCACTGTAATATTTCCCCTAGTTTAAGTTTCTCAAACTTGGTTACATATTTCCACAGAGGCTTATTTATATCTTCTTCATTGGAGGGGTGTGAGCTAGAGCCAGGAATGGACCTCATATTCCTAAATTCTGAAGGTGAAGAAGCAGCTGATAAATAAAAAAAAGAATTATTTGATATAAATAACAGCACCAAAAAATAAAGAACATCAGCAGCAAGGACATTTGCAAATTTGCATATTCGCAGTGAAAAAAAAAAAAAAAAACAGCATCAAGGAGGTTTGCAACAACAACACAACAAAGAAGAAAACAACAAAAACAGAACATCTAATGATCAGAAAACAGCAGCAGATTACACAAAAATAATACAGAAACAACAAACAGCAAAAACAGATTTGATTAGCCAAAAAAAAAAAAAAAAACTGTAGCATGAGCAAAAACTAAACAAAAAAAAAAAACAACAAAATGTTTTTCGCAGCAAAAACTGAAAAAGAAAAAAGCAGCAGCAGTAGAGAGAAAAAAAGAGCAACAGCAAAAAAAAAAAAAAAAAACCAACCTGCGTAACTGATGAGCAGAAGCTGTACCGCGAGCGAAAAAAAGAAGTAGAAGCAGTACCACAGCTGATCTTCTTCTTCTTCTTCTTTTCTTCTTCTTCCTTCCTTCTTTCCTTTCTTTCTTCTTCTTTTCTTTCGTTAGGGCTGGACGGACGAATGGGGTTTTTTTCTCTTTCGTTTAGGGCTGGACGGACGAATAGGTTTTTTTTTTTTTTTTTTTTATTCTCTTTCGTTTAGGGCTGGAGCTGGATGGACGAATTAAAAGAGCCCCCTTTTCCTCTTAAGATATAACTTTTTACAAACAGCCCCCTTTTCTTTTTTTACTCTAATTTTAATTTTTTTTTCCAATTAAAAGAGGCCAACGTGTCCCCCCAGCATGTTCGGAATATAAAATATAAAAAAATAAATAGGATACTCTTTTTTGCGTATCCGACACGTGTCCGGAGCGTGTCTGTGTCCGACACATGTTGGACACGTGATGGCCCCGGAGAGGTGTCCTTGCTTCCCATATAGGAACTTTGTAGGCTAGAGCATGGATTTGGTCGATACAATGAAAATAAGGTTTTATTTTTCCTGTCTGTGGGAAACAAAGTGAAAAGTGAGAATAAAGCTAAGGAGCTCGCTCGTGCTTACATATTCTACTGCACAGGTAACAATAATTCCATAGATGGAGTAGGTGGTAAATGGTAATAGATAAAGGATTTAAAAGAGAAGATTGTGAGGGTAAAGAGGTTGTTGGCGTGGGTGGGGGTGTTGTTGTGGGCGGGCTCTTCAAAGTGGGGGGGGGGGGGGGGGTGGTGGTGTGGGGTTGTTGTGGGCGGGCTTCAAAGTGGGGGAGTGGGGTGGTGTTTGTTTTGGTATGTTGTCTATGGTAATTTCTGACAAAGAGTCTTTAGTCAGAAACTGTTATGTTTGGATTGGGGATAAGGTATCTTGGGAGGTGAGTGTGAGGAGGATTCTTTGTCAGTCGCAGTCGGTGAGTTTTGAGTCTTTATTGAGTATTTTGACTAACGTTTTCTTATGCAGGGACATTGATGACTCATATTTAGAAGCCAGATTCTTTGGGGTCTTTTACTTTGTAATCCTTCTACAATGAATTGGATCCAGTCGCAAGTTTGATCTTCTTGTGCCTCAGTTTGGATGGAAATGCCTTGTGTTGGTTGGCAATGGGAGGCAAGACTTTGATAGCATATTATTTTAAGGACGAGGGTGGCTTTGCAATCTATCTCAGATGTGTGTTGCCTTTGTAGGCAGGAGACGGAATCCATAGATCACTTATTTGTTTCTTGTGGTGTTGTATCCTCCATTTGGGGGTATTTCCTCAAAAAATGTAGAATATATTGCTGTGGATTGCTAATGTGGAAAATCATCACTTTCTCCATTCTTTGGCCTATTTGGAAGGAGAGGAATGACATAATTTTTTTAGTATAAAAGAATTTACTGTGGAGAGTCCTGTTTCAGCTGTGGCATTGAGGTTTGCTAAATGGCCACTGTTCAGAATGAATGTTTAGTTCTTAAGATAGAGATTTTTTGCATAATTGTGAAGCTTGTTTGAAGATGGGAGCCTAAAAGAAGAGTCTCTTGGTGTCCCCCCGCACCCCCATCCCCCCCTACAAGTCATAAAGTTCAATCCGGATGGAGTAACAAGAGGCAAAGTGGGGTTGGCAGGTATTGGAGGTGTGCTAAGAAATCAACAAGGAAAAGTATTGCATATGTTCTCAAAACATGTTGTGATCAAAGACAAGAGGTTTTGGCTATCTTGGAAGCATTTCATAATAGTCTTATAGTGGAGAGTGACTTAGCAAATACCATATCTTGGGTGAAATCCTTTGGTGGTCCATGGAAGTGCATTTTCTATTCAATGAGATTCATCATTTGGTGTCCCTTTTCTGGGTTTCATTTTAGCATATTTGTAGTTCAACAAAATTGGATTGCAGATTGTCTTGCTAAGCAAGGGGTTAATCATGTGTCTAACTTGAGTGCTTATGTTATGTTGTTATAATTGGTGTTTATTATACATCTCTAGTACCAGTACATTAGTTGGAGGTGTATTATATTTTTGTTTTGGACTAAATCTGGTTGTAATTTTTCTTCATATTAATATAGTTCTTTGTTACCACCCAAAGAAAAAGGAAGATATAATATATATCATTAGTGCCTATGCATCCCAAGCAGGATTATAAGTGTTAAGAGACAATTTTGGGAGAAGATGGATGGTTTAATATGAGAAATTGCAACTAGTGAAAAGGTTTTCCTAGTACGAGACTTAAATGGGCATGTAGGAAGGGATAATAGAGGGTATGAGAGGGTGCGTGGAGGACAAGAATTTGAAGAAGGGAATGAGTTAGGAGACACTAATGGATGACAAGAATTTGAAGAAGGGAATGAGTTAGGAGACACTATCTTGAAGTTTGCATTGGCATTCAACCTTAATAGCAAACACCTACTTTAAAAGGACAAAGGAGGCTTCCTATCAGAGTAGAATTAATACGGGCATTATAGACTTTCCTACTTAGAAAACATGACTGACTAGTTTGTAAGGGCTGTAAGGTTATTCTTGGAACGAGTTTGACCACATGACATTAGATAGTTTTAGATGTTTGCATTAGAAATAGAAAGTGTGGGTTATAAATAAATGATGCCCTAAAACAAGGTGGAGGGATTTGAAAAGGGAAAAAACAACAATGTTTAGGTATAAAACGTTTGGTGGGGCAAAATGAAAGTTGGAGAAGAAACTACAATTATATGGAACCACGAAATAATTGATTGTATCATAACGGTTGCGAAAGAAGTTCTTGGAAAGTCGAAATAGAAATGAACTTTGGTAAGTACTCTGGTGGTGGAGTGTAGAGGTTTAAGAAACTGCTTGAGAGAAAAATTGCCGTTACAAAGTTTGTCATGGGACAAGAAAATGGAAAATTGTATAATATATAAGAAGCCAAAGAAAGAAGTTAGAAAAGTAGTAAGTGACGCAAAGCTTAAAGCATATGACCTATGTAGTAAGTTGGGAATAAGAAGAGAAGGACCTTTTACTGCTCGTGAAAATGAAGGACATGAAAAGTAGGTACGTAGATCATGTTAGATGTATCAAGAGCGATGGCCAAAGGATTTTAGTGAAGGAGAATGATATTAAAGAAAGGTGCAAAAAAGTATTTTAACGTTATTACATGAGGATTCTATAAGAGGCTTAGAATCAAGAGATGATGCTTCATGAGTAGGAGATAACTTTTTTATTGTAGAATTAGGGTAGTAAAACTGAAGAAAGCACTGACAAGAATGAAGACAAGGAAGGCTATGGGATCAAATGACATTCCGATTGAACCTTGGAAATACTCACGAGAAATTGTATAGGTTTGGTTAACTTGACTCTTCAATAAAGTATGAACTATGAAGGACAAAGAAAATGCCGGATGAATAGAAAAGTGTTGTAGCACCTATATAGGAGAAAAAAAGGGAGATGTATAAAGTTATACCAATTATTGTGGGATTAAACTTATTTGTCATACCATGAAACTATGGGACAAGGTAATGGAGCCAAGACTTAGACAAGAGACCAAGATATCTGAAAATCAATTTGGTTTCATGCCGGGGAGGTCAACCATGGAAGCTATCTTCTCACTTTGTGATGCAGGACAGACCCATGGTCCACATGGGTCGACCAGCATGTGGCCCGACCCATATATTTCGACCAAGCTTTTGGGTCTAGCTCATCTATTTTCATGTTTAAGCTTATTTAGAGTTTTATTTTATGCTATTTATGGTTTATTTTTTTTTAGTAGTTGGATGTTTTAATCTTGGCCATCAATATGTTTGGATGGTCCAGATTAGTTCTAGGGTTATTTCTTTTTTGACATATTGATGAAAAGCCTGCTGGCTTAGACAATGGTTAATGATTAATGAAAAACAGAGTGCTTTTGGGATATTCCCCAAGTACTTCTTCAAGTTCTCTCTGAGATCTCTCTTTCTTCCTGGATTGGAACATCCAATTGCGGAAACATAAACCATAAAATAACATAAAATAAAACTGTAAATAAGTTCAAACATGAAAATAAATGGACTAGACCCAAAGAGCTTGCTCAAGATAGATGGGCTAAACCCACATGCTGGTTGACCATGGGTCTATCCTGCATCAATTAATTGTTGTGTAGCAAAGGGGAGATGTGGGGCGGGTAGGATAGAGGAGATAGAAGAGATAGGGGAAATCAGGGATTATCTGAACATTGGCCTCGCGCCAACCTCAAATCCATGAGGCAAGAAAGATATTGGAGAGAACTCGAAGAAGAGCATGGGGAAGATCCCAAAAGCACTCTATTTTTCATTAATTCTCAACCATTGCCTAAGCCAGGAGGCTTTACCTCAATATATAGGAAAAGAAGCAACCCTAGATCCTGCAGCGCTTAGGCAATTAAATGAAAAATACCGAGAAAGGAAAAATCTTCATTATGGTCTTGATGGATCTAATGAAAGTGTATAAGTGAGTGATAATGATTGTGAGAACTTCCTGTGTAAAGACGGGTGAGCTTCCAGGGACAAGTTTGTATCAGCAACTTTAAGCCTTTTATATATTTATTTATTTATTTATTTATTTGATAAAAGATAAAAATGCTTTAAGCCTTATCATGGACGAGTTAACCATGCATATTTAAGTGGAGATACTTTGGTGTATGTTGTTTGCAAATGATATAATGTTGGTTGATGAATAGAGGAATGACGTGAATTTAAAACTTGAGAGATGGTGGGAGGCTTTAGAATCCGAAGGCTTTAAACTAAGTCGTACAAAGACCAAATATATGAATTTTAAACTAAAGTAGGGATGTGCATAGAGTTAAAATCCCTTTGGGAATTGATGCTCAGAGATATCACAAAGAGATTCATCCTGATACCTTGGCTTGATGATTAACAAGGATTGTGGGATTGAGGAAGATGTTGGGCATAGGATAAGAGTGTGATGGTTGAAGTGGAGTCTTGTGGAGTGCTTCATGATCGACACATATTAACAAGATTGATGGAAAAATTTAGAAGAGACCAATCCGACCAGCTACGACCTAAAGAGTAAAATGTTGGCCAATCAAAAGTAACACATCCACAAAATGAGTGTAATAGAAATGAGAATGTTGAGATGGATGTGTAGTAAAATAGAATAAAAAATGAATGCTTTTAGGAGCATTTAGGCTTTATCATCAGTAAGGGATAAATTAAGAGAGGCTCGTTTGAGATGGTTTGGACATGTACAATGCGGGCTAGCAATAACACCATTGAGGATTATTTTTAATGTAGGTTGTAGCCCACCAAGGAAAAAGGGGTAGACCGAGGAGGACATGGGTGGAAGTGGTAAGTATAGATTTGAAGAAGTGTAACCTATCTGAGGATTTGTCTTAGGATCTATTATGCTTGGATACTAAAAAATAGGCGAAGTATCTTATCGTATCATATCTGATATTTAACTTTTTATTTGCAAAATTAGTGTCCCTGCCATATATATGGCGTGTCCTTACCGTATCCATGTCGTGTCTTGGAATCATAGCCCAGGGTAGATCGGAGTGGAGAAACACAATTCATGTAGCCAAGCTCAACATAGTTGGGATAGGGCGTTGATGATGATGTTCTATTATTTAGCTAATTCCACTATGGATAAATTATATGATACATCACTCGAGGATACCATTGTTTCTCCTTCTGTGCCTGTATTATAAGAACCCAACCATTCGATATTGGCCACTAGCCCACTGATACATTGAAAAATGGCCTATATTATTGGTTTTATTTATTTATTTATTTTTTATGATCAACTGTTTAATTGTGGAGACTTAGTATTAATAATGTGCAAGATTGCATTGACAACCTCCCAAATTTGTGTCATTACATTACTTTGAACATGATCTGTGTTCCCCATCTTGTTGTCTCTTTTGCTGGTGATGTGGCTAATTATTGGCCTCTCTACTTTAGCGATCATAAAACTATTGTCCCTTCTAATAGGTCTAATACCATCGGACATTAACTTTGAACACTGCAATTCTAGACTCTAGACCGCTTGACCGATTAAGCATTTCAATGAATCTCCTTCTATTAAAAGGTTTAGAATCTTCTCTTGCTGCTGCTCACAGTAGTGACAATTTGGTTCATTTTTGTTTCTAAGTGGCTTTCACAGAGATGCTCCCAAATTCTAATAGATGTATCAAGCATGGCTTTTCACTTCATATTGTTCAGGAACAAAAAAAGGATCTGGCCAAAAGTCATCTGGACATGGAAGAAAATAGAACACAAGCAAACTCAAGTCAATTGGTCTAGAGACTTACCATGTTCATTTAGGTTAGAAATAACCTTGAACTCTCACAGCCCTGCCCAAGCACGCTTAACTTAGGAGTTCTTATGGGATCTGGGGCCACACGACTCTAAAACGTGTCATGTTGAGTTACGACGAGGTTTGACTTATAAGCCCAGGGTTAGGACTTGGATTTTTCCAATGTGGGACTTGGACAAAGCCTCACGGTGCTAGCCGAAGCACTTCACCCTTACCCCTGCGGATTCCCCTTTCTTGGCTCACATGATCACTTGACCTGAATTTGCCTAAAGGGATTACCTAGGCGGATTGGGTTCTCACACTTCACCTCACCGGAAATAGAGCCGTTATACGCTCTGATACCAATTGTCACTACCCCGCCCAACTGAGCATGATATTGTCCGCTTTGGTGCACATGCAAACATGAGGACTTCCCAGGCGGTCACCATCCTGGTACTGCTCCCGTCCAAGCATGCTTAACTCCGGAGTTCTTATGGGATCTCGGACCGCACGACTTTAAAACGCATCATGTTGAGTTAAGACAGGGTTTGACTTGTAAGCCTAGGGTCAAGGCTTGGATATTTTTTGTGGGACTTGGACAAAACATCTCGGTGCGCTACCGAAGCTTTCCACCCTCACCCCTGCGGGTTCCCCTTTCTTGGCTCGCAGAATCAGTTCACTTGTTCTTGCCTCAAGGGATTACCTAGGCAGATTAGGGTCTCACATAAACAATGGGTAAATTATGGCTCAATCATGGAAAGGACATGTTTGGAAAAAGATGTGCATTGAATGTTGACTTTGTATTAACATGGGCGCTTGATTGTAACGATTGCACATATCTCTATATTTATTTGATTCCTAAGAAGCAAGTGACAGCCATTGGGCTAATCATCTTAGACATTTTCATCAAACATCTTTCTTCATTCTCTTGTCTTCCTTATTTCTTTCATTGTGCACATCTAAACCCTAGATTATACATAAAACTATTTGTCATTTTCCTTTTCATCAATGGGGCAGATTTATGGCCCTAGCCTTATCCACAGGAATAGCTTCACTTCTCATTCACCCCATCAATTTAGATAGTTTCCACATGGGGTTGCAGAGGGAAGATGGAGGTGTGCAATGTGCAGGTGAAAATTATCCTATATATAGTTGTTCTTGGATGTTTCTTCTAAGTAACTAGGTATTAGAAGTTGACTTTTCATTGTTGTTTCTTTAATTTCTTATTTCACTCTTAGAATATCATTTAGTTTGAACTTGGTATTAGAAGTTTGACTTTTCTTTCCGTACTTTTTCTTTATGTTGTTATGTTACTGAAGATAAGGTTACATTCTTTACTGTAGATTCTCAGCACACGTGCTCGTAAAGGTGTGATTTTGAGTGACATAAGGGTTCAGGTTTGCATCTTTGCATTTGATATTATATATCTCAATGGTCAACCACTACTTAAGGAGCAGCTCAAAGTTCGCCGAGAGGTAAGTATCTTTGATTTTCTCTTTAATTGTTGAATCAACTAGCATTAGAAAAATTTTGGTCAATTGAATACCTAAAGCTTCTCTTAGAATAATTAATGTTTGCAAAATACGATGGAAGCTGTCTTGTCCCAAAACCCGGGGCCCTGTCGGATCCAGGATCGTGACCCATAGGTATCACACATCATGCATAAGCTAAAGCAAAACCACATAAAGATTCAGGTATTTACCTAATTAACCCAACTTCCATTAAAGAAATTACTCTAAACAATAAAGGAAACATTGTGCAATAGTACTTAAAGAAATTCCATACATAACCAAAATAAAGTTTAATTTGCTAAAAGTAAATCAATTAAATTTTTATAAGGTTAATCCTTTGAACTAATCAATCTTGATCTACTCTCTCAGTCACGCATGTCGAAGCCTATGAGTTGATTGTCATAGTACTCCTGGTCACCTATGTCCCGATTACCCGAGTTGGGAGCAAACCACTTATTAGTATACACTGGTGAATGGATTTTCTATTCTAGGACGCATATAATAAACAAATAACATAAAGTGTACAGAACTGATAATCGTAAAGGACAAGATAATGAAAGTTATAGAAGAGCATCAATTCAAGTTAATGTGGCTTATGAGAGAGATTATTATCTTTACCCATGGTTTTCCCCTTATCTGCATCATGGCACAAGTCAACATAGTCTTGCCCATAAAGGTGCAAGGCATAACATAAGGTGCCTTCTGTAGAGACACACATAGGCCCCATGATCCAGGCCCATCAGGAAATACCCAGGATCCAGGCCTATAATCCAGCTAGTATCATATCCCACGAATATGGGATCTTGGCCAACATCTTGCATAGCTGTGTGATAGTAATTGATTGTAATTGTATCTAAAGCTTACTTATTAGTCTGTAATTACATATTCTTAGGAGATTATGATAGCTTGTAATTAGGACACAACATCTATATAAAGTGACTGTCAGTACCCTTATGGGGTACATAGAAATTCTCAATCTCTGTCTTCTAGTCTCTCTCTCTCTCTCTCTCTCTCTCTCTCTCTCTCTCTCATGGTCAATGTATGGATCTATAGATCCTACTACCTTCATACACCTCATATCTCCCAAAGTCCTTTCAAGGAACCATAGCATAATCCATAACATAACTACTAGCAAAGGGTCCATAATGTAAAGACTAGGAAAGGGCCCATAACATAATGACCAACAGAGGTCTATAGATGTAGCCCGTACATAACATAGGTCGACCATAAAGGTCCATAGTATAGCATAGCCGGTACTGGAATCATCTCCCATAAATCTCACATAACATAAGCATAAAACCCGAGTACGATGACGTTTCCCTGCACCGTGCTACTAGATAAGTGTTCCTATGGTCTCTTTAGATTCAGTGAGGTTTTCCAATTCTCATTACGCGAGTCAACTCATGTCCTTTGTGCATAGTCTATGAAATTTATCATTTACTTTTAATAACATGAACACATTCTCACGCAACCAGCCCCTATCACAAGATTGGATTTAGTAATTGCCCACTTTGATTCAAAATTGCAAAATTGGTATCCTCTGTATAGAGGTAATTCGATAACCATAGCCCATAATTATCATTGAATCAACTATGTGCATGGTTAACCCCAAGGGGTTGGCTGAGTGGTCAGGACCACGGTTCCTCTCTCTTCCGGAGCTAGAGGTCCTGGTATCGATTCCCGGTTCCCCCATCTTCAGGAACCGAAGGTTGAGTCACTTGTGCTACCACCTAAGGGCCACATGGGTTTTACCCGGCTTCTCTCTGTGCCTGGAGGGAATAGTCCAATCCAAAGGATTGGGAACCCTCCGTTAGCAAAAAAAAAAAACAGTGTGCATGGTTGTCAGAGAATAAAAGAGTCCACATAAAACCACCATCATATAACAACGTATATTTCCTCAACATAACATGAGGGACTCTAACAAACACCTGACGTCTCATAAAATCGGCATTATACTTGATCTTTCTAGTGCACTTTAACCCACATAAAGTTATCAATCTCATACCACAAGTTATTGTTTTTCATAGCATGTTGGTGTTTTATCAAACATATACGGGGCATTATGAAATCATTTATTTTCAGAAATTCAGATTTAGAATTCCTTGCATAAATTATATGTAGCATGTATATAATCACAAATCACAACCTCGTGTACCAATATCAATACCCAATTCAGATATATAAATTAAATCAGCAAGGCATGTAGGGAATAGCATGTTTTAAGTCACCAAATCTGAAATTCAGTCATATATCAAGAGTTTCTGAGAACTCGACGTGCATATATTTATCATGATCATACCATGATAGGGACCCAAACTAGGATTCCATTCATGGTCGTATATGACCAAAAGCCCCAACAAGGGGTTTGGCCATTCCCTAGATACCTACTATGGGGTTCAGCCATGCGAAGGCCTACCTTATGGTGGTCAGTCATCCCAATATCCACTCCTAGTGGATCTGTCAATTAGGGTTTTGGTCTACATGGCATATTTCTTCTTATCACTACAATCATTCATTAATTCCAACCTTCATATCACCAAATCTCTCGCATTAGGGTTCCTAACTCTCTAAGTCTAGTAGAGCATCGCCCATATATCTAGACTAGTAAACCTACTCATTGAGTATAGCATATCGTCACGCGATCAATGTGTAGACGAGAATAGGTCATTCGCTAATGGCTCCGCTGCTGGTTGTCTTCTTCTCTTTAGCGAAATTCCTTGTCCTCTTCTAGATTCCAAAAAGAATCAACTTATGGTTTCTCTCCCAAGTCATTGTCTTCATCATTATCAAAACCTCGTCCCAACTATGTTGGGGTCGGCTACATGAATTATGTTTCTCCATTTTGATCTATCTCGAGCCACATAATTAGATAAGTTGCACTTCTTCAAATCGATTTTTACTACATCCATCCACGTCCTCTTCGGCCTACCCTTAACCCTTAGTGGGCCATCAACTTGCATAGCCAAACTTTTTCTTATCGGTGTCGTTGCCGGCTTGCGTTGGATATGCCCAAACCATCTCAAATGGGTTTATCTAATTTTATCCCCTATTGATGCTTCCCCAAAATGCTCTAAAAAATTCTCATTTCTAATTTTATCCTTTCTAGTTTTATCACACATCCACCTCAACATTCTCATCTTTGGTACATCCATTTTGTGCATATGTTGCTCTTTTATTGGCTAAGGTTCTGCTCCATAGGTTATAGCTGGTCTAATTACTGTCTTGTAAAATTCTCCCTTCAATCTTGATAGAATTTGTTTTTCACAAAGCACTCCAGAAGCAAGTCTCCGCTTCAATTATCCCGCTTTTATCTTATGTTCAACATCTTCATCAATCTCCCTATCCTTGGTAATTGTCGAGCTAAGGTACTAGAATGAATCTCTTTATCTCCTGGCCCTTAATTCTCATCATAGTTTCAACTATTTGTAAATGACCACTGAAGTTGCAATCCATATATTCCATATATTCTGTCTTTCTATGACTTATATTAAAACCTTTGGATTCTAAAGCCTCCCCCTCCCATCTCTCGAGTTTTTCATTTACACCATCTCTTGATTTATCCATGAGCACTATATCATCTGCAAACATCATACACCAAGGTACATTGACTTAAATATGATCAGTTAACTCATCCATAATCAATGGAAAAAGATAAGCGCGGTTTGCCCTTGATGCAAACCGATGGTCACTAGAACTCACCTGTCTTTCCACAGTCCACAGGTATTTCTCACATTCGGTACCGCGCCTTAATACATGTTTTTAATAATTTCAATATAGCATCTTGGAACATTCCTTTTATTTAAAACCCACCAAATTAAATTTCTAGGCACCCTATCACAAGCTTTTTCTGGATCGATGAAGACCATATGCAAATTTTTCCTCTTCCCTCGATATTTTTCTATTAATTGTCTAAGTGAGAAGATAGCTTCCATAGTTGACATCTCTTGCATAAAACCAAATTGATTGTCAAATATCTTGGTCTTTTGTCTATGTATTTGGCCCATTACTCTCTCTCATAGCTTTATTGTATGACTTAAAAGTTTAATCCCATGGTAGGTACAGTTTTGTATATGTCCCTTGTTCTTATATATAGGTACTACTACAATTTCTCTCCATTCCTCCGGCACCTTCTATTGTCATTTATATCTTATCGAAGAGCGTAGTTAATCAAATCCCCCCAACTTCTCTTAAGTATTTCCAAGCCTCTATGCGAATATCATTTGGACCTGTAGCCTATGATGCCCAGATACGGCAAGGACACGCCATGGATACGGCAAGGACACGCTATAGACCCGGCAGGGACATATATTTTACACATAAAAAGTAGAGTATCGGATACAATACGACACGATATGTTGCCCATTTTGAAGTATCCATACATCATAGCCTGTAGCCTTTCCTGTCTTCATTTGTTTCAATGGTTTTTCTCTGAAGTGTGGAAGGAAAATAGAATAAGAGCAAATAAGAGAGGAAAAAAGGGGTATATAGTATCGACAAGTGTTTTGAGTCCCACTAGGATATCGTGCATGAAAGGAATCCTTATTGGGATTCGTGCGCAAGCTTTATTTGGGCATGGGTTATGCGCACAACTTAAGTGTTGGGCCCCATCTCTTGTCTTATTATGATTTTATCATTATATTCTCACAAAAAAGGGTCCCGCCACTGCAGTACGAAAAATACAAGGAAAATTCTATGGAAGGACTTTGGTGCATATGCATCTGTCCTTTGCATGTGTGCATATTCCTTTTTTTGACTAGTATTAGTTTTTATTGTATGTATATGTTTGGGAATTGGGACCTTATCTCACCTATCATCTCCAAGCTTTCATCTATATTCATTAATCCATTGTCAAATCTTATCTTTGTCCATGTGGCTTCTTTAATAGTTAGCTTTGTTAATGCTATAATCATAGATGTAAATATCGACCGTAGTTAGCTTTGTTAATGCTATAATCATAGATGTAAATATCGGCCGTAGCGGGCGATACCGCCACGCTACGGCCAACTTATCGGCCGCCACGGGATATCGCACCAGTGGCGGCCCGTATCGGCCGACACGACATGGGGGGTTATAAAACCCCCCCTTTTGGACTTTTTAGGGTTTTTTACCCTTCTCTTTCATCTCTTCCTCTCTATGCTTGCTGTTTTCCCCTCTTTGTGGTCCCAAGTGTCTCCCAAATCCCTCTCTTCAAGATATCTTGCCACCAAATCACCAACAATCCATTATTGAAAGAAATCTAAAGATTCTAAACAAGATTCTTCATTAAGGTATGTGATTTTTTTTTTCAACTTTTGAGATTATCATTTATCACTCTCTAGCTACTATGAATCACAACATAATGGCATCATTGTCTTGTTTTATTGTAGGTCCATGCTTCCTTTTGATCTTGCATGCATATCTTTTGTTTTTTTTTTTATATATTGTTATTTTTATTTTCGGATTTATGTTATTTAAAAAAAAAACATTATCACTTATGGAAAAATCATGAAACAACTTGAAAATAGCTTCATATTGTTAGATCTATGTTTCCCATAGATCATTCCAACAATACTTGAATGTTTATTGATTTTTCTCTATTTTTTATTTTCGGATTTATTTATTTTTTGAAAAAAAAAATGTGAATACTCATGGACAACCCATGAAACCACTTGGAAATTGTTTGTAAATGATAGATCTATGTTTCCCATAGATCAAATCAACACATTTTGAATGTTTATTGATTTTTCTTTATTTTTTATTTTTGGATTTATTTATTTTTTGAAAAAAAAAATGTGAATACTCATGGACAACCCAAGAAACCACTTGATAATTGTTTGTAAATGATAGATCTATGTTTCCCATAGATCAATCCATCACATTTTGAATGTTTATTGATTTTTCTCTATTTTTTATTTTCGGATTTATTTATTTTTTGAAAAAAAAAATGTGAATACTCATGGACAACCCATGAAACCACTTGGAAATTGCTTGTAAATGATAGATCTATGTTTCCCATAGATCAATCCATCACATTTTGAATTTTTATTGATTTTTCTCTATTTTTTATTTTCGGATTTATTTATTTTTTGAAAAAAAAATGTGAATACTCATGGACAACCCATGAAACCACTTGGAAATTGTTTGTAAATGATAGATCTATGTTTCCCATAGATCAATCCATCACATTTTGAATGTTTATTGATTTTTCTCTATTTTTTATTTTCGGATTTATTTATTTTTTGAAAAGAAAAATGTGAATATTCATGGCCAACCCATGAAACCACTTGGAAATTGCTTGTAAATGATAGATCTATGTTTCCCATAGATCAATCCATCACATTTTGAATGGTTATTGATTTTTCTCTATTTTTTTATTTTCGGATTTTTTTATTTTTTAAAATAAAAATAATTTTTAATATTTGAATACCAATCAAATGTCTTGAAAATGGTTCTTATATTTGTGATATAAGTTTCCACTAACATGTTTCTTTGTTTTTTTTAATTTTTAACATACTAGTATACTACTTGTTTATATTTATAGGCAGCCAAGTATTCAATTTCCGTCTATCTGTCTTTGCCAATTGATAAGTTAAAATGCCTCGTGATATTGATCCCGCATGGAGCTTTGGTGAGACAGTTGAGAATAATAGGTTGAAAATCAAATGCAAGTTCTGTGGAAAAGTGACCCATGGGGGCATTACAAGATTCAAGCACCACTTGGGCCACATATCTGGCAATGTTGCTGGCTGTACCGAAGTACCGAGGGAAGTAAGAGAACAAATGAAAGCTTTGGTTGGCCAAAACAAAGCTAGAAAAGTAGAGATAAAAGAAAAGAGGCGGCAAGATGTTGATGCTGCCCGTTATGATGTATTTGGGGATGAATACTTTGATGAGGAGGAAGATGCACAAATGGAGGCTGCACGCCGAGAGTCTTTGATGAGTCAACAAGAAGAATATGAACGTCGTGCATTTGTTGGAAGCAAATATTATGATGCAGGGGCTCATCTGCTTCTGTACCAAGTAGGGGTAAGGGGCTTTGCGGGGTCCATACGTAGGGCATTTAGCACCCGGGAACGGGATGCTGATGTAGAAATTATCTCTACAAGAAGAGCAGTTCCTCCCCCTGTTGATCCTCTAGCACATAGAAAAGAGGGAGCTAAACAACCAAAAATATCAAGTGTTATGAAAGGGGTAATGAAGGCTGCAAGAGATAGATTGGCCAAAGCTACAGCAAAATGGCTAATTCACAGGAACATACCACCTAAAGCAGTAGATTCCCCATATTTCCAGACTATTCTTGATGTTGCCGCCGAAGCTGGGCGGGGTATACAGGTGCCCTCCGTATATGATGTGGGCACTAAATATCTTGAAGAAGAATATAAAGAAATAAAGGCTTGGATGGAAAAATTTAGGCCCATGTGGCAACAGAATGGTGTTACCATCATGTGTGACGGGTGGACCAGCGGCACCCAAACACAATTAATAAACTTTTTGGAGTATTCAGTCGCTGGGACCGTCTTTGTGAAGTCCATTGATGCATCTGAACATAGACGGACAACCACATATATATACACTCTTATGGATAAAGTTGTAGAGAGTGTGGGAGAAGAGTATATTGTACAGATTGTTACAGATAATGGCGCCAATTTCAAGGCAGCAGGTTTGAAATTAATGGAGAAGAGGACTCATTTATTCTGGACCCCATGTGCAGCACACTGCATAGATCTCATCTTGGAAGAGATTGGAAAGAAGACAAAAGTGGCTTCATTGATCATGGCATGTAGAGGACTTACAAGATTTATATATGATCATTCATGGGTGTTAAGCTTGATGAAAAGATACACAAATAACCATGCCTTGCTGCATCCAGGATTAACTAGGTTTGCAACCCATTTTCTGGCTATGGAAAGCCTTCTAAAGTTTAGAACGGAGCTCATTCAGATGTTTGCATAAGAAGAATGGCTTCGTTCGAAATGGGGCAATGCAACTAGTGGTCCGGAGTTTGAAGTCCCAAACCTGATGAGTGACAATAAATTTTGGAATAAAGTGAAGAAGATATTAAAGGTTTTTGAGCCTTTAGTTAAAGTGTTGCGGCTTGTAGATGGTGACGACAAGCCGACAATGGGCTTTATATATGAAGCAGTGGATCGGGCAAAGCAATCCATTATGGAAAATGTTAGATATCACGAAAAATATATAAAGATCATTGATGCCCGTTGGAACGATCAGTTGCACCATCCATTGCATGCTGCAGGTAATTAATATATATCTTTGAATTTGATACTTTTTTGTTTTCCTAACTAATGTATTTATTATCTTGCTTACTCACAGTACATTCTACATATTTATAATGTAGGTTATTTTTTGAATCCCGAATTCTATTACCGCAATGTCGAAATACACACCGAAGCAATAGATATGGACTTGCGGGTAGGATTACGAGAGGTGTTGAAGAAATTGTTAAGTCCAGATGATCAAATTGATGCCATACAAGAGGTGAGTGAGTGGTTACTTAAGAGAATTTAATTATGTTGTAGGGGTTTACTGACTTATATCTAATTTTCACATTGTAGATATCTATATATACACAAAGGAGAGGAACCTTTGCTGACCCTCTTGTGATACGATCGATTGGAAAGATGCCACCTGGTATGACTATGAACAAAAGACATATCCATATTGTAGATATCTTGTGATACGATCTAATTTTCTTTATTTATTTTTTGCATTTCAGCTGATTGGTGGATGAATTTTGGAGAGAGTGCTCCACATCTAAGGAGTGCGGTTGTTCGCATCCTTAGTCAAACTACAACATCTTCCAACTGTGAAAGAAATTGGAGCACTTTTTCTTTGATCCACACGAAGGTCAGGAATCGGCTTACCATGCTGAAACTCAACATGCTTGTATATTGTCATTACAATCTGAAGTTGAGAAACAGAATTAGGGAGAGAAGGGTAAGGGATGATCCTGCTTATTGTCCTATTAATTTGGATCACATATTCAGAGAGGATGATCCCTTACTCCCATGGCTAGCCGAGGTAGAGGATCCACTGCTAGATTCAGATTCGGGGTTTTAGGAAACGGTTCAAGAGTTGATAGATGAGGATATGGGTGAGGCACCTGTAGAAGGTCAGCCACCTCAGGGAGAAGGTACCAGTAGTAGGACTAGGAGGAGTGAGAAAGAACCTGCTTATGAGAAAGCTAGTTCCACCACAGTCTCTTCAAGTAGCCATGATGGAGGAGATGGAGGAGACACTGGGACAGGTGGTACTAGTGAATACTATCAACATGATGAAGACGATGTCATTCCTATAGAGGAAGTACAGGAGTTACCTCCATCTGGAAGATTTGATCCAAGCCGTGGTTATCAACGGCGCCGAAGAGATTCACCACTTGGGGCTGGAGGTAGTACTGAGCAAGGAAATATGGGTGGAGATTTTGGAGGACAACAAGCGGCATCATGGATTGATTCGTGGAACCCTAGTTACAGTGGACAAGGACCCTCACACACAGTATTTTGACTTTTTTCCATATGGTCAAGTACAACAAGGAGAAGAACAGTCTTCAACTTCGGGGTCCTACTCATATGGTGACTATGGTGAAACGCAATATGGTAGATATCCACCTGGACCACCTCCACCTCCTCCAAGTTCCTATGATGTGGGTGCGGCTGGCTTCTTTGGATTTGTGGATCCCAATACTCATCAATATCAAATTCAATATGGTGCCAATAGAAATGATAACACTGATGGGGATGAGGATAACCATAGCCCCTTGAATCTTGGTAGACATTTCTTTTGGTGGTGATCAAGGTATTCATAATTTCCTATTTCTTTCACTAACTCTCTACTCTCTTTGTCATTTCTAAATTGGTGTTGAATGTTGATTGTTGATCACTTCATAGTTCATTCACTTGATTGAATTTGAACCTTGAATGCTGAAGTAGTGATATTTGATTGTTCAATGTTCACTAATGACCTAACTCTTAAGTCTTCTTAATTCTTATGCCTTTATTTCATGTTCTAATTTTTTTTTAATGAGCTTTCCATTACTTTTTAAGTTAACATGACTAAGAAACATGAATACATGTGAAAAAACTAATCATTACTATTATTTTCTATTTATACAGCGATACAGGACCTCATTTATTGAGGGCACCGCTACGCCCCCTTTTCTTACTTACTTTTGCAAAAGAACCACATTTTCTTTCATTTTACAATTTTCTGGATTTTCTGGAATTTTTTGAGATTTTTTTGGCGATTTTTTAAAATCGCACCGCTACGCTACGTATCGCCCGCTTCGTATCGGTTTGGGGCCCGCCGCTACTGCTATTTTCATCCATGGCTATAATATCTTGAATTTCTTACGGAAATGGATCCAGCATGTTTGATATGTTAAATAGAGATTGATGGGCATATTAATTGGTATAGGAGGAGCCAAGTGTAGGTCCACTGGGTCATACCTATGACTTATGGATCCACCTGGCCCAAGCCTATTGGGTCAGCCCACAACCCCAACGGGATTAGCCTGCTGTTTTTGTGTGGAATTTTGAATTACATATGATTCTTTTGGAAAAAAAATTATTTGCCAAGTATGTCTACCCAAAGTGGTCAAACCTATCGGGGAAGATTTACTAACTAGCAATGAAATGCTGTGATAACTGAATTATCCGAATGGGTACACACATTGGAAACTGTCTTTAAAAGATTGCAACAACCTACCGCTGAAGAATCTTCCAGTGTCACAATTCCACAAAAAGATGAGACGGGCCATCATGGGTCTATTCCCGATATTATCCAGCATTTCTCAGTGATGGAGAAATCATTGTTAACCTAGGATCTGATGCTCAGGCAGAGGCAGTTTCAGTGGGAGTTATTACTTTATGTTTTTCAAATAATAAGTTGGTTTTATCAGACACGTTATATACAATTGTTGGAAGTAGGTGGGCCTCGTTGATAGGTTTTCAAAACTTTTTGACCCACTTGACTTAGGGATTAACTATCCAGAAGGTTATAACCCAATCCAGGATGCAATCCCTCCTTCTCATCTATCATGTACAGCAATATAACCTATCTAGAAGATAGCAATCAACAACTACTTGCAACAAACTAATCTACAACAAGTAGAGAAGCAGATTATACCTTTGGAGCCCGGTAGTGCTCTAATCGAGGAGAAGACAATTAACTTGATCAAGAACTCTTCTTGAAGCAATTAGAGATCTCCAAGACCCTGTTGTCTTCCACGCTATGACCCTCTATCAGATCTTTTTTCTTAAGAAGATGGGTGGGATCCCTAAGAAAAAACCCTACTAGAAACTCTAAGGAAACTAAAAGAGAGAGAGAAAGAGGAGAGATGTGCAACTCTTGCACAAGAGATGTTTTGGGCGTGAATACCAAGGATGGGCGTCCAAGGGGGATTCTTCCCCTTTATATAGCCTAAATCTGCTCTTAAGACTCTCTTACTAATTGCATTAGAAATCACACTTCCACACAAATTAGTAGCTTACTATTACCACTATTAGAAGTCCCACTTCAAATAGAAATAGTAACTTTCTAATTCCTTCCTTTTAGAGTTCAAGTAAGATTAATAACTTTCTAATATCTTGGGCTAGCGTGGGGACCACTAGGGATTCCTTAGAAAGCTGGCTCCAATTGGGACACGCGACCCCACATCTCATGTGCAATCCGGGCCCACAGTTAATTGTAAATAACACCACTATATAAATGCAAATTGCACTCCAGTCTTAGGAATAAATTACAATGAAGACCCTAAACTTCCCAATTACCACAAGTAGGCCCCTCTATCAATATCCACGGATCAATTAGAATAAATCTGTCCCATCCAATCTTAGATCCACATCTTACTATCCTTGAGCCCCAATTAATCACAGTGATCATTGTATGTTCCCACAGTCCTACTGCTACGTGCCCAAGACACCGAGGTGTTGACCTACAGTTGGCCTCACTCATTGGTGACCTCAAAGCAAATGAATAGACAGAAACTTGAGTTCATCAATGTCTCAGGATTGAGAGCCTATTGCTAGGGAATTATGAGAGCAGTCCTTAAATCGAGACAACATTTCATAAGGTGCTTCTCATGGTCCTTCAATACATCCAATGTACCAGCACTATGATCCAGAATCTTACATTCTGATGATCGAGACAAATCACACTATCACATAGTGATCAAAGTGCTGCAACCTTATCAGATGAGATGCTCAGTCTCATCAATGGTTGTGAAGATATTTTTAAGTATAGGATTTGCGACACATATCTCCCGTATGTGGATCTCATCCATACACATATATCACATCTAATATACTAATGGGACTCGGTTCATCTCATGAACCATTTGGTCATATGTATTGGTCATGTGCATTAAGTAATAAACACCGTTCATCTCATGAAAGGAAAGCATGATTTTATTGATAAATAAAGAAATTAATCAATTTATTACATCAACTGATGGATTGGGACCACACTATCTAACAATCTCCCACTTGGGCTCAATGCCAGTCAGGGTTGCATCTCATGCCCATCCCGTCTACTTGTTGCTCAAAGACTTTGGTAGTCAAAGGCTTAGTAAAGGGATCTGCCAGATTGTCCGCAAAGGCTATCTTGGTAATAGCAATATCACCTCTTTGCACAATCTTTCTGATTAAATGATATTTCCTCTGTACATGCTTTTGACTTTTATGGCTTTTGGGCTCCTTGGACTGAGCGACTGCCCCGCTCCTGTCACAGTAAACTGTGAGCGGCTGTCGTTCCAAAGGTACCACCCCAAGTTCCATAAGGAATCTCTGGAGCCATACTGCTTCCTTAGCTGCTTCACAAGCCGCTACATATTCAGCCTCCGAGGTGGAATCAGCGGTACATTCCTGTTTTATACTCCTCCTGCTGATAGCTCCGCCACCAAGCATAAACACATAACCAGATGTGGATTTTCTGGAATCCTTATCTGACATGAAGTCAGAATCTGTGTATCCGACTGGAATCAGTTCATCACTGCCATAAATTAACATGTAATCTCTAGTCATTCTCAAGTATTTGAGAATACATTTTACAGCAGTCCAATGCTCAGGTCCTGGGTTAGACTGATATCTGCTGACTAAGCCCACTGCATGACAGATATCCTTGTCTAGTACATAGCATAGCATACATGAGGCTACCAACAGCCGAAGCGTACGGTATCGACCTCATCTGCTCCTTTTCCTTCGGTGTCTTAGGACACTGATCCTTGGAAAGGTGCACTCCATGCCTGAAAGGTGTAATACCCTTCTTGGAGTTTTGCATATCAAACCGTACCAGTACCTTATCTATGTATGCAGCTTGGGATAAGCTAATCATCCTATTTTTTCCGGTCTCGATGGAGTTTGATCCCTATGATGTAGCTAGCTTCTCCCAAGTCCTTCATGTCAAAAGTCTTGGCCAACCAAACTTTTACCGTTGACAACATTCCCACGTCTTTTCCAAGGAGTAGGATGTCATCGACATATAAAACCAGAAAGACTACCCTATCACCTTCACTTTTCGTGTACACACATGACTCATCCGGATTTTGACAAAAACCAAATGACTTGATTGCCTGGTCAAAACGGATGTTCCAGCTTCGGGATGCCTGCTTCAGTCCATAAATAGACTTCTACAGCTTGCAAACCTTTTGCTCTTGGTTTTTAGCTACAAAACCGTCTGGTTGCACCATATAGATGTCTTCCTCAAGATGGCCGTTGAGAAATGCCGTCTTGACATCCATTTGCCAAATCTCATAATCGAGATGAGCCGCAATGGATAAGAGTATCCTGATGGACTTGAGCATGGCTACCGGCGAGAAGGTTTCCTCATAATTGATACCCTCTTTCTGAGTATACCCTTTCGCAACAAGCTTGGCCTTAAAGGTCTCCACTCTACCATCTGGTCCTCTCTTTCTCTTGTAGACCCACTTGCACCCAATATGTTTAGTATTGGCAGGCAAGTCCACAAGTGTCTAGACCTAATTGGAGTACATAGACTCCATCTCAGCTTTCATAGCATCTTCCCAACGCCCTGAATCTATGTCATTAATTGCTTCATCATAGTTACAGGGATCTTGTTCCGGTTCTTCCGGGACTGCCTCGTAAGACTCTCCCAAGAACGAGAACCTGTTAGGGGGTCTGACAATCCTCCCACTACGACGAGGCACTGGTGTAACTACTGGGTTTGGTAAGGGCGCTTCTTCCTCAGGTTCGGTCATACTTGGATTTGGAATTGTTTGCTCTTGAATTTCTTCCAAGATCACCTTTTCTAAAGATTTTCGGTCAATCATATAATCTTCCTCCAGAAAAACCGCATTAGTGCTCACCAGCAATTTCTGCTCTCTGGGATTATAGAATAACCAACCTTTGGTTGATTTAGGATATCCTACAAACGTGCATACTTCCGACTTCGCTTCCAACTTATCCATCTTAACCTTTAGCACACGTGCCGGACAACCTCAAATGTGTAAATGTTGTAGACTAGGCTTTCGCACGGACCAGAACTCCCGGGGAGTCTTAGGTACAAACTTAGATGGTACGAGGTTTAGTATGTACATCGCAGTATCCAAGGCGTATCGCCAAAAGGATATAGGTAATCCTGAAAAACTCAGCATAGACCTAATCATATCTAAAAGAGTCATGTTCCTTCTTTCTACTACTCCATTCTGTTAAGGCATACCAGGAGCAGACAATTGGGATAGAATCCCATTTTCTGATAAATATCCCATAAAATCAGCAGAGAGATATTCCCCTCCTCGATCTGATCGAAGAGTCTTGATACTCTTACCTAATTGATTTTCCGCTTCCGCTCGAAACTCTTTGAACTTTTCAAAAGCCTCGGACTTGCGGTGCATAAGGTATATGTATCCATATCTTGAGTAATCATATGTGAAAGTGATAAAATACTCATATCCTCCTCTGGCCCTGACATTAATGGGTCCACACACATCAGTATGCACTAATTCCAATAAATCTTTGGCCCTATTGCCCTTAGATGAAAATGGTCTTTTGGTCATTTTGCCTTCCAGACAGGATTCACAGACATGCATTGGTTCTACCACCAATGAAGGCAAGATACCATCTTTCACTAGCCTGTCAATCCTATTTAGGTTTATATGACCTAGCCTCAAGTGCCAAAGTTTTGTTGGATTAGATGAAAGTGACTTCCTCTTTAATGATGGTCTATTAATTGTTTCAGTATCATGTATCTCAAACATTGTAGGAGTTAACAAATAAAGCCCATTGGTTACCTTGCCAGAACATATAAAAGTATCATTCCTCTTTATGACAATGTCAGTACCAAAATAATGGAATAACTTTTATTGACCAAAGTAGAAACTGAAATTAAATTTCGCCGTAAATACGGTACATATAACATGTCTGACTAAACCAACTTATTATTTGAAAAACATAAAGTAATAACTCCCACTGAAACTGCCTTTGCCTGAGCATCAGATCCTAGGTTAACAATGATTTCTCCATCACTGAGCCTCCTGGTTTCCCTAAACCCCTGCAACGAATTACATATGTGATTAGTTGCCTCGGAGTCCACACACCAAGATTCTGAAGTACCAGTTGTAAAACTAACTTAAGAAATAAGTGACTCAATCATACCTGAGGTCGTCTTCTTAAACAAATACTCTGGACAATTCCTTTTCCAATGTCCTGTCTTACCACAATGGAAACACTTTTCTTTTGACCCTGAACCCTTAGCCTTGGCCACGCCACCATTAGGACCATTCTCCCCCTTAGGACCTTTCGGAACTGATTTCTTTTTGCCTTTCCGCTCTTTGCCTTTCGGCTTGGATTTGGCATCTGACTTTTCTGTCACTAGGGCAATTGGTTTCTTTGACTTTTCTGTCACTAGGGCAGTTGGCTTCTTTTTCATAATCCCTTCAGTCACCACCAGCTGGCTAGACAACTCAACTAGAGTCAGATTCATCTTATTCATATTGTAAATAACCTTGAAATTGTTGAATGACTCTGGTAGTGACTCAAGGATTATGTTGATCTGCGATTCTGCATCAATCGTAGCTCCTAGTACATCTAACTCATTTAATGAGTCCATCATCTTCAACATGTGTTCTTATACCGATGTACCTTCAGCCATCTTGGTGCTAATGAGCACCCTCATAGCTGCCTGCATAGCAGGCCTGCCCTGTTCTGCAAACATCTCCTTTAAGTTCGATATAATATCGTATGCAGTCTTATAGGATTGATGTTGGTATTGCAAAACACTAGACATGGATGCCAGAATGTAGCATCTGGCCATCTCATCGTCTTTGGCCCATTTGGTGTAAAGTACCTCTTCTTCTTCCGGTGCATTCGAGCTAGGCTCATCAAGGGGGGTTTTGGTAAGGACATATTTATATCCTAAAGCAGTCAGGACAATATCCAGGTTCTGTTTCCAGTCTACATAGTTGGATCCCATCAATTTATTCTGGTTGAGGATGGTCGCAAATGGATTGAAAGTATTTGAATTCATGCTTGAAATACTGTAGCACACAACCATACATTCAATTAATGAATTTAAATGACATTAGGGTTTAGTATTCTACCAAATTTATGTGTGAATCCTCATAACCACTAAATTTAGAATACATCGGAATCACAATCCCCGGGGTATGCCTCCTTGGGGAGTGCGAATACCACCTAGATTGGTGCGGATCAAAGTTGGTCAAAATTAGGATTAAGACTAACTATCCATGATCCTCTTCATTCATTATTATCTAGGATCTCATACCAAATAATGAACGACACTCGATTAGCTTTGGTTTCTAAAATATATGAGGCAAATCCTTGGAGATACTACATCATTATTTTAGTTAAGTGTGACTCACCAACTAGCACTGCATGACAACCGTTGCGAGCAGCTCCTCCTTGGGGAGTGGGCCCCCTCCCCGTCTCACCAACACTATCCATAGGAGATCCATATCTAGTAACCAGACAAGTAAAAGCCCTCCGTGGGGAACGGCCATTCTCAAGATGGCGCGAGGCTAATACTTTCCTTACAATGGACCTATGGTGGAAAACCATGGGGATTTCTAAATATAAATGCCCCGCTCCCACTAAATATTTTAGAATTGAGGATTTCCTTGTAAGGTATTAGGGCCCACATGTATATAAATATGAACATCAAATCATCTCATGATATGATCAAAGATTGGTTCCAAGTCAAGTTATTTTAAGGAAGGTCCAGTTTCTTAAATTAGTGTTACCAATATGTCCATCTCATGGGTCATCAACACTAATTAGAACTCTTTCCAAAAATTAATTTGATTTGACCAATTTTAGCAACTTGCTATGTTTGGATCAGATTTGGAAACATTCTAAATTAAGCATTCATCCATAAATAGAAAGTGCTAAAATTAGAAATTAGTCCTCTCCTCCACATGGCCCTAGCGGAATAGACTTCTTGGACTTCTAGACTTTCCAAAACTTTGGAATTCCTCAAACTCTTTGGGCAACTCCAAAACTCTTTTGGTAATCTTCAAGCTCTTTGATTAGGAGTCCAACATCACTTTCCTTCTTCGTCTCGGACATCGCCAGAATTTACAAATTTAGAAAAAAATACATAAATTCCTATACCTCGATTATGAGACTTACATGGTAATCTAAACATGGAAATAAAAGGGCTATAGGGAAATTCATCATGCCTTGCCCTTTCATGGGAAACCAAGGAAACCATGATGCTCTTTACACGTAGCCTCAATTAAACCGATAACCATAAAAAGAAAGTAAAAAACTTGTGGGCCATATGGAGAGGACATTATTACCTGCAAGTTAGTATCTCATACAACAAAGCATCTCACAAAACCAGGTTACCAAACCATAATGGAAAAACAAGATGCCAAAGGTTGCCACCCTTTTAATACATGCACTTCGCAGAGGGGGTCCGGGGGTGTCCCCCAGCGGGGGTCGAGCTGTGATCGCGTGTTCTCGATCGACCGACTAGAGGGCTCGGTCGACCAGACCTACAGGCACCCGGTTGACCGAGCACGAGGCCAGGTCGACCCGCCTGACGAAGGCAGAAAATTGGGTTTTTTTTTCAATTCGAGTCCAAACACCTCCAAAACACTTTTGAAGGCTTTCAATGGCATCCTATCATCCTTCCATCATAATTAAACCCTTTTGTGACTATCCAAACATGGATTTACTACATAAAGTAAACAAAATCAATTATAACTGATCCTTACATAGCCCTAGGTCTATCCTCTTCACATCTCATGCAAAGATTAGATCTAGATCGCTGATCTAACATGATTAGAGATGAGGTATGGCTCTTATACCAATTCTTGGAAGCAGGTGGGCCTCGTGGATAGGTTTTCAAAACTTTTTGACCCACTTGACTCTGGGATCAACTATCCAGAAGGCTATAACCCAATCCAGGATGCATCTATCATGTACAACAATATAACCTATCTAGAAGATAGCAATCAACAACTACTTGCAACAAAATAATCTACAATAAGTAGAGAAGCAGATTATACCTTTGGAGCCCGGTAGTGCTCTAATCGAGGAGAAGACAATTAACTTGATCAAGAACTCTTCTTGAAGCAATTAGAGATCTCCAAGATATGACCCTCTATCAGATCTCTTTTCTTAAGAAGATGGGTGGGATCTCTAAGAGAAAACCCTACTAGAAACTCTAAGGAAACTAGAAGAGAGAGAGAAAGAGGAGAGATGTGCAACTCTTGCACAAGAGATGTTTTGGTCGTGAATACCAAGGATGGACGTCCAAGGGGGATTCTTCCCCTTTATATAGCCTAAATCTGCTCTTAAGACTCTCTTACTAATTGCATTAGAAGTCACACTTCCACACAAATTAGTAGCTTACTATTACCACTATTAGAAGTCCCACTTCAAATAGAAATAGTAACTTTCTAATTCCTTCCTTTTAGAGTTCAAGTAAGATTAATAACTTTCTAATATCTTGGGCTAGCGTGGGGACCACTAGGGATTCCTTAGAAAGCTGGCTCCAACTGGGACACGCGACCCCACATCTCATGTGCAATCCGGGCCCACAGTTAATTGTAAATAACACCACTATATAAATGCAAATTGCACTCCAGTCTTAGGAATAAATTACAATGAAGACCCTAAACTTCCCAATTACCACAAGTAGGCCCCTCTATCAATATCCACGGATCAATTAGAATAAATCTGTCCCATCCAATCTTAGATCCACATCTTACTATCCTTGAGCCCCAATTAATCACAGTGATCATTGTATGTTCCCACAGTCCTACTGCTACGTACCCAAGACACCGAGGTGTTAACCTACAGTTGGCCTCACTCATTGGTGACTCAAAGCAAATGAATAGACAGAAACTTGAGTTCATCAATGTCTCAGGATTGAGAGCCTATTGCTAGGGAATTATGAGAGCAGTCCTTAAATCGAGACAGTATTTCATAAGGTGCTTCTCATGGTCCTTCAATGCATCCAATGTACCAGTACTGTGATTCAGAATCTTACATTCTGATGATCGAGACAAATCACACTATCACATAGTGATCAAAGTGCTGCAACCTTATCAGATGAGATGCTCAGTCTCATCAATGGTTGTGAAGATATTTTTAAGTATAGGATTTGCGACACATATCTCCCGTATGTGGATCTCATCCATACACATATATCACATCTAATATACTAATGGGACTCGGTTCATCTCATGAACCATTTGGTCATATGTATTGGTCATGTGCATTAAGTAATAAACACCGTTCATCTCATGAAAGGAAAGCATGATTTTATTGATAAATAAAGAAATTAATCAATTTATTACATCAACTGATGGATTGGGACCACACTATCTAACAGCTTTTGTGTGGAATTTTGAATTACATATGATTCTTTTGGAAAAAAATTTAGTTGCCAAGTATGTCTACCCGAAGTGGTCAAACCTATCGGGGAAGATTTACTGACTAGCAATGAAATGCTGTGATAACTGAATTATCCGAATGGGTACACACATTGGAAACTGTCTTTAAAAGATTGCAACAACCTACCGCTGAAGAATCTTCCAGTGTCACAATTCCACAAAAAGATGAGACGGGCCATCATGGGTCTATTCCCGATATTATCCAGCATCTCTTCATTGAAAGAGACACTGTAGACATCCCTGTTATGTTCAAAAGCAATGATATCAGAAAATGTGTCAAGGTTGATGTGGCTGATTTCCCAAGACGTCTCAAACCTCAGTTCTGTCCCCCTATTTTTTTTATTTTTTATTTATTTTTGAATCTTATTGGGATAGTCTACCAGTTCCTTTAGTCAAATGGTACTCTGCAGTATGGTTTCTGATCTATGTATTTGTCTCTTAGTCATTTGTAAAATTTTTCTAGTTTGTGTTCTCATGGGCACCATAACTTCCAATGAGCCAAGCACTTCATAAGTTGACTGAATTGTTGAATTGTGAGGGCGTGGGGTGGTATCCAGGGAGGAGTGGAGAGGCATTGGAACTGTATATTTTCTATTGTTCTGTTTCTTTTGTTAGTAATTTTCTATTCATTTTTATAGTACTTTCATTCAGGAATTATATATTATGTTGTAGTGTATATAGTGGTTTTCTTCTAGAAATTGGGTTTAAGAGAACCTATTTTCCTCACCTGATTTTCCATAATTTTAAATTGATCATTGGCACTGTTGATTATTTTGCATTATACATTAGTCATTCATTTTGTACCCATTCTAGTATTTTAGTATGATTGTCTCATCTGGCTTATACTTCTGTGCATATGAAATGGGGAAAAAATTATGTACACGTGGCCTTTTGCAGCATCTTTATAACTCTTTTGAGGAGTTACCAGGGACTTTTGAATTTGCAACAGCGATAAGATCGAATGACCTCGAGGAAATACAGAAATTTCTTGAGACTGCTGTAAACAGCAGGTATTATGCATTATATATTTTAATTAGACATGCTTAAGTGACATGTTTTATAAAGCAAGCCAATTTTGAGTTTGATGTGTTATACAACATACGCTATGGTGTCAAAAGACACAAATAAGCTGCGGTTACCTTGATCTTATTTATTTTGAAATCATCATCATCAAAGCCTAACCCTAACTATGCTGGGGTCGGCTACATAAATTTTGTTTCTCCATTGCAACTTATCCTAAGCTAAATCCTTGAATAGGTTGCACTTCTTCAGATATGTTTGGGCTGTGACAAAATTTTACATTGGCTGTCAACCTTCCTAACACAACCCGCCCCCTTCATTCGGGCTTGGGACCAGTTGTAAAAACTGGTGAAATTATTGTTTAAATGTCATAATTGGATCTTATAATTTGGTTCCAATGAGGACATAAAAATGGTTCAAAATCGCGGTATCGGTCGCGGTATCGGCCGGGATAAAAAACCGATATATCGGTATTGGTCGCGGTTATCGGTTTGTCGCAGTGTGAATTTTTTTTAATCCAAAATTTTTTGAAAAAATATCCAAAAAATCCATAATATTATAAAATGCTAGAAAACAATATCTTTTTCCATTAGTAACAACTATAAGTCAAAATATCGGTCCCCACAAGTCATAGGATCCTGTATCGCTCACTAATCATTAATTATTAAATATGTCAAGTTTTAATGTATAATATATGTGTCCATTCTTATAATTTACAAACCCATTAATGTAGCCATATTCATAGTTATCAAAATCCTACGATTCATATCCCGAATCCCGAATCCCGAATCTTAAGGAAAACGATTCGTATCTATGTAATGAATTCCATTTACAAATAAATCTTAGGATTTAGGTATGAATCCTACGATTCGATACTCGTTTCATTGAATCTTACGATTCAAGCGATTCAACTAAGCGAGAATTGCTATAGCCAATAAGCTAATATTAATGATCTTTTACCTTTTTTCTTTCTTTATTCTCTCTTTCTTTTATTGCTTGATTTTTGAAAGGTTATTTAGTAGTTAACGAAGCCTCATAAGAATTTTTAACAACTTTGATACGGTTTTAAAGCTGAATAAAGAACAGGCATTTTACTAAAGCATTCGACTGTCTGTATGGTGCTTGTTTATATCTTCTTCTTCTTTTAATCTATTTTGGTTTTTTTTCTTCATGAATACTTTCTTAACTTTAAGAGTCCTACCGTGTAAGATTAATGGTTTGGATTTTGTTTTATTTTATTTTTATATTCTGATTTAAAGATAATAAAAAATATTTTTTGATATTTTAACTTATTTAACTATTTACAAATCATTTATTTCATATATATATATGTAATAATATATGTCATGATGTTCTTGATATGATTGTATGATAGACTTGTTATTATATTTATACTACTATAAATGAAAAAATGGATGGTTATGAATAATTACTTTTTCCTTTTTCTTTTAATTTTTAAATTTTTTCAATTTTATTAGAAAAATAAAAGATCCTACGATTGACGATTCAATTCGATTCATGGGTATGAACGATTTGCGATACGATTCCGATTTTGAAAACTATGGCCCATATTTAAAATCCCAATGAGTAAAAATAACTATCACATCTTGTAATAGCTTTGTAAAAATTTTACTTGAATCATAGTCCGGCAACAATTGAATTTGCCATGCTATATGATTTGAATCATTACTCTAGATGTCTTATAAATGGTTAATTCACTGGGCCCAACTCCTATTTGAGTAAGAAAAATTAAAGGACCAAACAAGAAGGGACATTTATCTTTGAGTGGTTTAGATTTAAGATAATTAGGCCCTTTTAGTCAGGCGTAATTAAAAATTAATGAGGGTAGTTTAGAAATCTTGTACTCTTCATAGTAGACCCACCTACAAAAATCTAAACCACTCAAAATAGTTGCCCTTCTCTTGCATGGGCCCTCATCCAAATATCATTTTATTAGGAGATTTGTTCTTATTAGATTGATTTTTTAATGTTCTTATCTATGTCTGGCAAAAGAAAAATAAGGTTAGAATAGAGTTAATTTTTTTTTTTTAAAGGTGGAAGTAAAAAACCTCATCACTAGACTCTAACAAGGACCATGTCAACTCAAAAAATGCCTTCTTTTCCCCCCTTATTTAAATGTTTATGTAAAATGCTTTTTACGCGAGAGAATGGATGTTCCTAAGAAGAAAAAATTTTCACTTTTGAGATACTAAAACAAGGAAAACATTCACTTGCGCATTGTGCATTGTGCATCATGCATCCAGATGGCGCATCACGCATAGTGCATGAAATTCAGAGGTGGACACACCTCTGGGACATTTTTGATGCACAATGCGCTGGCGATTAATTTTCCACCGGAACAATACTTAATATAAAGTCCGATATGATGTCAGTCTTTTTGTATTGATTATAGAAAGAATTAAGGCATCAGTCGTAATTAATGGAGTCATAGAGTTACCATGGTCATCTTACTTGAATATGTTATGAAAATAAGGATTTATGAGATGATGTATGTTGAAGATAGAGAAATAAGAAAAAGATAAAAGAAACCAAGAAGGGAAAGAGAATAAAGGACTAATTGTTCTTGGTCAACTAGCTTAGGGTTGTGACGCAACTAGATTGGTGAAAGGATCCGCCGCCCAAGCGTAGGCACCTCCAAGCAGAGACAGGTAATTCCAGGGTTCTACTCAGAGAAGAGAATTGAGAAAATTATTGAAGTACCATACAAACGAGGTCTTTAAATTGGCGTCTTGAGAATCCCAAGAAGATAGTTTCCTTATAGCACATGGATTTCCTTGAAACAAAACATTAATTGAATCTAGACTCTACTAATAAGAAAAATAAATAAAAGAAAATAGTGAATAATTGTAGGAAAGATATTAAGCGATACATTGATTTATTGCTTTATTAGACTTGTTTGACTTGCACACAACTGGAATGGGTCTGTTAGGCTAGCCGCAGCCTGAACTTGGGCCATTGGGCTGGGGCCTGGAATTTGTGTCTTGGGTTGGATGTGGCCTATTATCCAATGATTGTTCAGGGGCTTGGGCTGCATCAATTATTCCCGACTTGGAAAGAACTTACGCTTGAGTCCTAAGATGTCCTCTAATATTGAAGATCCACCAAACAAACTTCTAATTTGGTGGTTGATCTTTGTTCTGTTTGCATGACTTGGAAATTTCACGTGATCTCTTCCTCCAACTAGAAGTAGACTTGAGGCATTGCTTCTTTTCATCGCTGAATTTTCTTGGACATCTGATCGAATCATTAGATGTCCTAATTGTTGAATCGGCATCATCAGATCACAAATTTCGACTATCCATCATTCAGGCGCAAAGATGAAGTCAATGTGGGGGACTTCAACCATTAAATCACATGGGTTAATTCAATTGGCCAACTAAAAATTTCTAAATCGAGTTAACAGAGGAAAGCATGATTATGTTAAAGCTGCAAAAGTACAAATTACTACTTGTTTTAAGGCATTAACTACTACAACCTTGGCCAAACAAGCGCCGAAACTAAAATATAAATAAAGAAGAACTATCTAAAACCAATGTGATGGCTTTCATATATCCAGATTCTACCAGCAGAAGTCCTAAGTGCATCACTTTGGCAATCCCACAGTTCCAAGAATCCGCCTGTCCTTCGTACAAGCTGAATGAGAACTTGTCACCTACAAGCACCAAGTATAGTATTAGGCTTACAAGGCCTAGCAAGTAAACATGTATAAATCGCAGTGCATGGATGAATCAGTACACACATAATAATAAGCATAGGTTTGCAATGCATGAGAGATAGCAAGATTTATACCAAATGCATATGTGATAACAGGATAACATATTGATGCATAATGTGTCGATCAACAAACATAACTAAGCATAATAACAACTGGGACAAGTAACCAAGTGATCCAAAGCTTTAGACGTAACAGAACAGACATTCTATATCAAGTCCGAATCAGGCACGCAAGACAAGGCAGAACATGACAAGTCAAGTAAGTCAAAGCATGCTTTGCACAAATATGCCTACATCTCGGTATCAGAACATCAATGATGCCTGCCAAAATAGATAAGACAAATATGCTTGGCATAAAATACGCCTGCGTCTTGGTATTGGAACATCATCAATACCTACAATAGCAGATAAGGCAGAAACAAGACACGGTAATACTAGATGATCTGAGCATGGATCTCATACCACCATACGAGATGAACCATTCGATACAGATCTCCAAACTTTGACACAGATTGCCCCACAAGGATGGATTTGGGTTATTTTGCCTTACGTATTTACCCTTTCATGGTTCATGAATATCCTTTCTGATCCTGTTTACCTTGAGGATAGCAGTTCCGTTTAAGCGAGGGTCTAGGTCCATTCTACTTTTATCCTCTTTAGCTCTCCAAGGAGTTTGAAGTCCAACTGGGTCTCTGTAGCTTCCCAAGGGGTTCAACTGTTCGAGGCTTACCTGTGACCTCAAGCCTTCCAAGGGGGTTCATGGCCCAATTGGATACCTCAAGCTTTTCAAGGGTTCAAGGCTTACCATACCCATGAATTTAACATCCCCCAAGCATGCAATCCGAAATCATAACAACCAATGGAATGAACACACTAATACAAGGTCTCACAGTGTAACATTTGTATCCAAATCTAATTACAATTATGTACTATCTAAATATAACAAATGGAATCTCTATAAAAGGAAACTGTATAATGTCTTTGACCAAATCCTATCAAATATATTAACACAATCTGGGCCTGGATTTGAGTTGAGACAACTATAGAAGTGGGCTTGTGGGCCTGAGTTGACTTGTATTTGAAACCCCCCTCAAATTGATGCTAGAGAATCAACAAGCATCAATTTGCCAACCAAGAACTGATGTCGAGGTCGTGGAAGTCCTTTAGTGAGAATACCGACAATTTGGAGATCAAAAGAGATGTGTGGAAGGCTAATTAACATCTCTGTTGTATTCATCTCGGATAAAATGACGATCAACCTCAATGTGTGTGGTGTGCTTGTGAAAAATTGGATTTGCAATAATGTGAATTACATTAGTATTTTTTGCATAGAGGGATGTTGCACCTTCTATAGTCAAACCTATATTTGAAAATATCTTGCGAAGCCAAAGGATCTCCGAGCAAGCAGCAGACATGGCATGCTACTCAGCTTTGGTATAGGATTTCAAGACCTTATCCTATTTCTTACATTTCCTAGAAATCAGGCTATCACCTAGGTACATACACCATCTTGTTATAGATCGTCGAGTGTCTGGACAGCCTGCGCAATCAACATTTGAATATGCTGAGACTAAGGGAACTATTCACCGGAAAAAACAGTCCTCGAGTCGGTGTGTGAAGAAGATAGCGAATAATTCGACGAATTGCAGCCAAATGAAGATATCTAGGATTAGTCATGAACTGACTTACTAAATCGTCTGCATATGAAATATCAAGACGAGTGATCGCCAAATAGACCAAGCTACTAACCAACCGACAATATAGTGTAGGGTCATGAAGAGGATCGCCGTCTTGTTGAAGTTTGACATTTACCTCTACTGGTGTGTCAATTGGGGCTGAACTTTAAAGTCTAGCCATGTCAATCGGATCAAGGGCATATTTGTCCTAATTGAGTATCATTCCCTTAGCAGATTGATGAACTTCGAGACCTAAAAAATATGTCAAAGGTCCAAGATTTTCATGTGGAAAGAATCATGGAGAGAAGCTTGAAGTTGGTGAATCATATTTGCAATGGGGACAGTAATGGTGATGTCGTCGATATAAACAAGAAGAATAGCAATCCCTTTGGAGGCATGATAAAGAAACATGGAAAGATCATAAGGACTTGGATGGAAACCCAAGTGTAGAAGGGCAGCTTGAAACTTTTCAAACCATGCCTGAGGACCCTGTTTAAGTCCATAAATCGAACGGCACAGTTTTGCAAAACAACCCTTTGTTTTGCCTGAGACGCCTTGTGGAAGCCGCATGTGGACATCTTCTTTGAGATCGCCATGGAGAAATGCGTTCTTGACATCCATCTGGTAGAGAGGCCAGGATTGAGAAGCAACAACTGTAGAATAGCCTTGACGGTAGTCATTTTTGCGATAGGAATGAATGTCTCATCATAATCAATGTCATACTCGTCTATTTCCAAGAGTGACAATACCGGTCCAAACTTCCATCTAATTTAAGTTTGATCGAGTAAATCCACTTGCATCCAATTGACTTGACAGGGGAGGACACAGAACAGCATCCCAAGTATTATTGTGCTCAAGAGCCTCTAATTCATCCTGCATAGCCTTGTTCCAACATTCATGCAACACAACCTGAGAGTACGAGTTTGGGATAGTGGTAGAAGACATAGTGGCCATTAAGCAAGTGTGGTGAAACCATATCGGTCTGGTGGGACTGGTGCAATGGAGGACTTTCAGCCGGACCAGATGTTGTAGGTGGATTGGGGGGAGAACTACCTACGGTCTCATTATCACGTCACCTATGATCTATCATGCCCAGATACGGACACGGGGGTTTGACATGCCATTTTCCAAAAGTTAGGATATGGATACGGGTACGACATTACTTGAGATGCATTTTAGAAATTTTATTAAAGTTAAATTTGGCTAGGTACCACTAAGGTGGGCTCACTGTTAATCAACAAATCTCAAGTTAAGAGGAAAATTTGGCTAAACCAATGTCTAGATGGGACATTTAATTTTAAATTTTCCGATTTTTGACAAGTGAATTCCAATGCTGAGACCATTAAGTTAGCAAAGATATAAAAGAAAAAATGATGAATCCCATGCACTTAAAAGCTTTGTTGTCAAGGACGAGATGGAGCCCTTTCATTTATTTGATATAAAGGATGAGACAGAGCCCTTCCGTTTATTTGATATAAAGGACGAGACAGAGCCCTTATTTATTTGATATAAAGGGCGAGATGTCTCTCATCTTCCCGCATCCAATACAGTCTACAATCGAAAAAAAAGGACACGATCTGATGAAGATGTTCCGATCGCATCCACCACATTTCATCCCTCTTTCTACTGCTCTGATCGCATCCGCTGTTCCGAAAGCCTCTACTATCGATTTGTTGTTGTTGGGGAATGCTTCTATGAGGACACGACCACCAGAAGAAGTGGCTTTTATGGAGATTGCGATGTTTCCTGAGCTGGATTTGGTAAACCCTAGCCCCATTTTCTTGAATTGGGGGTTTCTCATTTTGTGAGGTAATTCAAGACAGTTGAGATTGTTTTGGTTTCTGCAATATAAAAGCATGCAATGGAGATTTGGCGATTATGATAACTTTATCTTCATTTGCTAGTATATCCTCAAATCTCTCTTTATTCCTTTTCTCCCTTCCTGCAACCAAACCCTTTTTCTCTCTCTTTCCATCTCTTTTAAATTTTCGAAACCCTAAATTTAGGATACAGTTGAGATACGTCTCCAGCCTTCTCTTGCCGTATCCCGTATCCATATCGGACCGTATCGGTATGGGTACCATAGGTAAACTGCCTTATCCGAGTATCATAGCCTATGATACACAAAATTAGGAACTTAACAAAGTGAAACCAAGTAACGTCACGAATGTTGGGGAATCTGGTGGATCCAGAAATTGCTGAAAAAAATACTGTTTGTAAAGGAAAAGAAAAGCGACTTAACTAAAAATATGAATGCGACGATCTTGAGTATCATAGCAAAGAAACCCCTTTTGGTTACTGGCATATCCATGAAATGTGCATTTTGCAGATTCCGCAATGAGTTTGCTACGCATAGTAGGAGGTAGAAGCACAAAACGCACCAAACCAAAAACATGAAGATGATCATAAGAGGGTGTGGTGTTGTGTAAACAGAAAAAAAGGGTTTCATTTGCAATAGAGGATGAGGGCAATCGATTTATAAGATAGACTACTGTTGAGAGAGCTTCTATTCAAAATCGAGTAGCAATTGAGGAGTCAAGAAGAAGAGATCGAGTTACATCAAGAAGATGTCTATTTTTCCTTTCAGCTAAAGTTTTAATGCATTTGGAAAACTGATTCTCCACATATGCTAAAAGTATCTTGAAAACATTGAAGGCATCAACTTTAGAATGCAAAAAACAGATCAATGTAAAACAACTATATTCATCAATAATGGTCACAAAATATTTATAATGTGCATGAGATAAATTAGGAGCAATTCCCCCATAAAACACTATGTACCAATTCAAAACTTTGAGTGCTAAGGGCCTGTTTGGATGTAGGGTGAATTGAAGTATGATGAGGTGAAACATCTAATCAAGAGAGAATAAAATATAAGGTGTTATGATGATGTTTTATTTTTTATTGTTTGGTATGGAATCTTTTTGACTTTTTATATAGAAAAGTGGAGTTTTTTTGTCTTTTAGTGGAGAAGGGAGGTTGCTTTTTTGACTTTTTTTAAAAAATTAGGAGGGAATTTTGATATTGTGTATTTTTTATATGACCACTTGTCAGTTCTTGTCTGGATTTACTTCACTTCATTTTAACTAGTTAAGTGGCAAACACGCCCTAAAGGAAGTAGATGTAGGAAAAGGAAGTGTCTTACTTTTTCCCATTTTACAAATAGCATAATCAAAAGAAATATTCCTAGAAGAACCTACGGATTTCCTTCATTAAACCAAAATTAAACATGAGAGACAGTTTTGAAATTTGGATATCCAAGCTTACAACGCCACAATTGGCAATTGTTTTGAGTAGAAAAAAAAATCATTTGTATTCTTCTTCCTAATTAATGTATATAGATTGAGTGGATATAATCGTCCACATTTAGGCCCCCTTGCGATCTCCTTTCCCCGGCATCTGGTCTTGCACAACATAACCTGAAAAGGAAAAGGAGATGTTGCAGTTATTTTCAACAAGTTTCCTAATTGAAAGTAGATTTGAAGTTAAACTTGGGCAGAGTGAAACATTTTTAAAGGAACGAAACTAAAAATATCTCCAATCGTAGTAATATGTATTTTCCTCCATCAGTTGTTTGGATGTGATGGTTTCAAGTTTATTGTTTCAAATTAGAGAGTTGTGCATTGGTCGTTGTCATGTGATTTGACGCCCTTGAATCAAGTTACTAAATAGAAGGAGGTTTTGGGCTATGATACCCAGATACTTGTACATGCCCAACGTATCCGTATCGGACCAATACAACACTTGTATTGGTACCTGATACTGTATCGATACTTCTAGGGAACAAGTTTAACATATTCTACTTATAAAGTTCTTTATATGGTTCTTTTAATATTTTTACTTCTCTCCATAAAAAATGCTAGAAAGGGTCCAAGTTTTAATTTTGGCTTCATTAGCATTTCATACAAAAATCAATTTCTCATCCTCTATTGCTTTGGAATCAGATCCAGAAGTATGCCCTCAAAGCTCCTTAGCTTCAAGTTACAGTTGAAACCGAAATGCCCAAGATGGGTAATTTTTTCCATTGAATTGATAACTCGACCCCAGATTTCTCTATTTTTAACTTGAGTTCCTGGATTAGGTTACGAAAAAAATAATAAACAATACCAATGCAAATATATAATTGCTCTTAAGCATAATAAACCAGATGACGGAGGGCCATAAAGTCACTAAACCAATGTGTGGAGAATATTTTTGCACACAAGCCAATGATGGAGGGCCATAAAGTCACCCTGGTAACAAATCAATTTCACAATTATGCTGCGAAATGGTGGGCTGAGCTGAAAAAAAACGGAGGAACCAAAACATAGATCCTGTTGGGACATGGATTGAAATAAAGAACCTTTTGAAACAAAATTTCCTCTCAATCAATTGCTCAAGAGATCTATGTTCAAGCTTTCAATGTTTGAAACAAGGACTCAGGTCGGTTGTTGAGTATTCTGAAGACTTTATGACAATGTAAGCTCATTGTGGCTTAAATGAGGCTGATGTGTTAGTTGACCGATGTTTTCATGGGTTGAAAATTGATATACAACATATCCTTGCATTCAAGAATTTTTATAATGTTGATGAGATCATCAAACATGCCATTAAAGCCATGGACATTGCAAATTATTAAAGCCCGAAAATCCACTGTGTCTAAATGGGCTGCACAAATGACCCCATCAAAGCTAGATTCTAGTCAAAGTGGTAGTTCCTCAGAAAAACTTTTCTCCAAGCTTGAAGATCAGAGTATGACCACCTGTTTTCATTACAAACAAAAGGGCCATCGTTCATTTGAATGTTCTCAAACAAATGAACTCAATGAAAGCTGCATGTGATGAACCGGACACACAAGATGATCCGATAGACAAAGAAATAGAGGAAGTGGAGGAAATAAAAGCCAAAAAGGATGGTGAAGCTCTCATGGTCCTCAAAGAGACCACACCCATTGTTGAGAAGAAATGGTCGCTTAAAACTATTTTTCATTCAATAGGTACAATACACGGAAAATTTGCTTACTTGCGATTGATGACAAAAGTTGTAAAAACATCATCTGTCAAACTCTTGTTAATCGCTTGAAGCTGCAGGTTAGAAGCATAACTGTCCGAAACTGCAGGTTTATGAGCATAATTGTCCCTACTTAGTCAAATGCTAATGATATGAAGTGCAAGTGCGGTATACATGCTAAGTTACTTTTGCCATTGGTGAAGATTATAAAGATAAAGTTTGGTGCGATGTGCTTCCAATGGATAAAGGAGATTTGATATTGGGTCGGCTGTGGATGTATGACAAGAATGGAACTCATAGCATGCACGACAATACATACACGTTTGATCACGGTGGAAAGCAAATCACACTCCATCCAAAGAAAGAAAAACTGCTGAAAAAGAGATCATGGAGGATTTGATAGCGCAATTCAATGCCCTACAGTAGGGGCAGGAGGGCCCATATGGGGAGCTTGGGAACTGTCTTGGTGAAATTGAGCGATCTGTCAAATGTGATACTTGGTGGTATCATGTGGCATGTGAGAGATGATCCTGAACTGGACACCAATGTCGAGTCTGACAATGGTAATGACTGTTTGGATCGTGACAGGCCAACACCTTGATGGGTGGATTTTGAAGAGTGTTAAGGTAGATGCCCACAGGTCTTTTTCGATCGGCTTTCTTGCATGGACCATTACTTCAAATGGTATGAGATGTCAAAAGTGAGGAAGGTTAAGTTGGCCACCATGAAATAAGTGGCCTATGTGAATATTCTGGACCAGCTTGGAAAACCATGAGCAGAGGTTAGGCCTTCCCGCCATTAACACGTGGGAAAAGATGAAGGAAAGGCTGAAGGACAAGTACTTTCCCCATTCCTACCAAGAGAGACTCCTCAACCAATGGTGCACCCTTTGTCAGGGTAGCATGACTATCACTGAGTACATCACAAAATTTGAAGAATTGAACTTGAGTTGTGATGTAAAGGAGGGACAATCTTCACTTCTCTTGAGGTTTAGGATAGGACTGCGACTTGAAATTTGGAGAGAGTTGCTTCACCGTAGGGTCACATCCCTTAAGGACATGTACGAGAAGGATGTAGACTTATACAGTATGTGAAGTTGCAGTTTCCTAATAGTATAGATTAGCACAACTTTGATCCTAGGGCCAATACCTCTGGTGCGAAATCTAGTCCAGGAAACCCTCATCAGAAAGGGGCGCCCGAAAATTATTCGTGGGACCCCAAAGGAAAGGGCACTGTTGTTGACAATGTAAAGAAATCCTCTCAAATCAAGTGCCACAAGTGTCATGAGTATGGGCATTTTGCCACTTCATGTCCCACCCACCAGAAATTTAATCATGGGAGAGACCCAAGATGATAGCGATCTGGATGTAGACAACTATGTTCCTGACTTTGTCCCATCCGATGACGAGTGTGAAAACTCAGAAGATCTCGTCTCTTTCCTCTGATTTCTTTCTGCAAACCAAATAGAAGAGGAATAGACATGAATGGTGTGAGATTGGGGTTTCCCAAATGTTAGTGGTTAGGTGTGCCCTGACTCCTCAAGAGGACAAAGATTGGCGACAAACCGCCATCTTCCACACTTACTTGAAGTGTAATGAGAGGAGCTGCAAGCTCATCATTGATAGTGGCAGTTGCACTAATGTGGTTTATTCGGCTACTATCGCTCGTTTTGGATTAAAAGGTGAACCTCATCCTAGACTGTTCCACATTTCTTGGGTAGATTTGACATCTATCACTGTGACTCAAAGTTGTTTTGTCCCATTGCAGTTTTATTCTTACTAGGACCAATTATGGTGTGATGTTCCCATGGATGTGGGCCATATCATTTTGGGTAAACCATGGTTGTATGATTTAAATGTTACCAATTTTGGTAAGACAAACATTTTTATCTTCAATTTTGATAGTGGGAAAGTGAGACGCCACCCACTTCCTCCTAAGGACATAACTGATAAGAAGGAGGTGAGTGATATAGGGTCTTGTGAGAAGGATAGGGACCTTAAGGGTAAGAATCTTGACATGGGGCCTGATGAGACAGAAAAGGACCCAAAAGGGAAAAACCTCACCTCGAAGGGCATTCACATTTTGAATGGAATAGGGTTTTAGAGAGAAGTCCAAGACACCCTCAAGAATGGCAAGACAGATGAACCTACCATGTTTGTTTTGGTGGCTAAGGAAGTCACCAATGAAAGGGCTGTAGAGGTCCCACGTGAAGCGGAGCAAGTTCTGAACGAATTTCAGGATGTCTTTCCTGAAGAGTTACCCAATGAGCTCCCACCTTTCCGTGACATACGACATGCCATTGATTTGGTTCCTGACGCAACTTTTCCAAACCTGCCACATTATAGGATGAAGCCAAATGAACGTGTTGAATTAAAAAGGCAGGTTAATGAGCTCCTTGAAAAGGGCTTCATCCAGGAGAGCTTGAGTCCTTGTGTTGTGCCCGCACTCCTTACACCTAAAAAGGATGGATATTGGAGGATGTGCATTGATAGCTGGGCAATCAACAAGATCACCATCAAGTATCGGTTTCCCATACCGAGACTTCATGACATGTTGGATATGATGGCTGGTGCCAAGATTTTCTCTAAAATTGACCCCAACAGTGGGTAGCACCAAATTCGTTTCAAACCTGGTGATGTGTGGAAAATTGCCTTCAAAATGAGGGACAGTTTATATGAGTGGTTAGTCATACCCTTTGGGTTATCAAATGCGCCTAATACTTTCATGAGTGTTATGACACAAGTGCCATGACCATTCATAGGCAAATTTCTTGTTATCTACTTTGATGACATTCTTATCTATAGTAGCACCTGAGAGCAACACATGAATCATTTGAGAGAGGTTTGTCTCACCATGAGAAGAGAGATTGTATTCAGGGATTTTTTCGCAAGGATGAATTCCTTTTTAAAGGAAACAGATTTTGCATTCCTCGAACATTTGTTCGTGAATTTCTAGTGTGGGAAATGCATGTGGGGGGAATTGCTAACCACTTTGGTTGCGACAAGACCATTGCCATTGTGGCGGATCGATTCTACTAGCCAACTCTCAAGTGATGTTGCCAAAGGGGCAGTGTTGAACTTGTCAGCTTGCAAAACTGCCCAAACAAAATACGGGGCTGTACGCTCTGCTGCCGGTGCCAAATGCACCATGGCAAGATGTCAGTATGGATTTCATGTTGGGTCTCCCGAAGACTTTGTGGAAAGATGATTCAATTATGGTTGTAGTGGACCGTTTCTCCAAGATGGCCCACTTCATTCCTTGTTCGAAAACCTCGGGTGCATCTCACATTGCACGTCTTTTCTTTGATGAGTTTGTTCGGCTTCATGAGCTCCCAATTACTATTGTGCCTGATAGGGATGTGAGGTTCGCAAGTTACATTTGGAAGACACTTTGGGTGATCATGGGGATTAAATTTCGGCCTATCACCCACAAACAGATGGCCAGACTGAGGTTGTGAATAAGGAGCCTAGGAAATCTTCAAATATGTGCCTTGTTTTATTCGTTTTCTCTCTTTCCTACCTATTTATGATTCTACTTCTTTACTTGGATTGCCAGACAAATTTTCACGAGGATTCATTTACATAAGGAAAAAGAGGAAGACTTGTTCCCAATCCGCCTCAAATGGAAGTGAACCTGCTTCCTGATCCAGATGGAGAATCATGCTCTATTCTGTCGTTCTGCAGAATCTCACAACCTGCTTCCAAAAACATCTGAGTTATCATCCTATTGATTTATGTTAGTGATATGCTTATCTCTAGAAGTGTTACTGATGGTTTCATCAAAATTCAGATTATGCTTGAATCATCCTTTCATATGAAGGATATAGGTCAAATAGCCTATTTCTTTGGATTTGCAGTAAAATGCTGCAACAGAGGAATACTCTTTTCTTTAAATAACTACCCTCAAGTGGGTTTTTTTTTTTTTTTTTGGCAATGGTAAGTAATTATATTCCAAAGAATGAGGGAATAACTACCACACATTTACCACTCCACAAGCTGGAGAAGCACTTAAGGCAATAACTGCCCTCAAGTGTTGATCGACATGTTTGTACTTGAGAGATTTTTGTCTCGTTGACACACCAATGGAATTGAATGATGAATGCTGGTATTTAAGTTTATTCATTCATTTTTGTAGTAAGGATGTAGGTAGGCCTAAGAGGACATAGATGGAAGTAGCAAGGATAACTCTGAAATGTGCAACATATCCGAGGGTTTGGCTTAGGATAGATTTGAATGGAGAAACAGGATTCATTCAGCCGACCCAAAAATAGTTGGTAAAAGGCTTTGATGAGGGTGATGATTCATTTTTGTAGTGATATGTTAGAGTTACATTCTCAGTGGTACACAAAATATCTCCCTCCCATGCTGTATAACAGTAAAAGTCTGCTATTCAGTTGTTAGTCGTCCTTTTTAAATTTAATTGATGTACATGATGAAGGGAAATCATTTTTCTCTTCCACTAAGTAATTCTAGTTTTGCAGTTGTGAAGGATTGATTATCAAGACATTAATTAGGGATGCTACATATGAACCTTCAAAGCGGTCACTGAATTGGTTGAAATTGAAGAAAGATTACATGGACAGGTTTGGGATGAAGATTCAACCTGATTGCTGATGTATTTGCTGAAGTTTTTCATGTCATAATACTAATGTTAACTGTGGCTACACTATGCAGCATTGGAGACTCACTAGATTTGGTACCGATTGCTGCATTTCATGGTCGTGGGAAACGTACAGGTGACCATTGAATGCATTAATTAATTTTAATAAAAGACATTTTTTAGTTTTCCATTTCCATTTGTTTCAACAGGTGACCTCAGATACAAGTAGCTGTCCCAGAAGTGCAATTTTGAATCTCGTTTGGCTTTTGCTGATTCAGAATTTGTCTTCTCACCTATGATTCCTGAATATTGGAATATGCCCACTGCCCTATTCTATAGTTGTACTCCCACACCACTTGTAGTTCTACTAATTTGTGCATACTTTAACATACTTCAAAAATAATTTCCATAAACAACTTCTATTCCTTTTCTTTTATTCTGTTACTCTTGAAGTCATTAACATTTGTATGGAGCAATGCCGGAGAGGATATTACTTTCTGAGATTTGTAGAAAGTGACCGTTCCATTGTTTTAGTAGGGCTGGTCATGACTCATAAACTCAGGCTGGTTCTTTAGGCCATTGGGCTGGATCCAGCCCTGATTTTCTAGTCAGATAGCGAAACAGACTATAGGCCCTGTCTGGTATGGAATATTGAAAACAAAAGGAAAAGTTTTCAACCAGGTTGGGCCTGTGGCCTGCATCGGTATTTCTATTACACTGGTATCCTTATTTCTATTACACTGATATCCTTCTGTTGAATCATTTGTTATTTCTGTAGCTTTGGTATTGTGATACTATGAGATTCTGTATATTTAACTGTATCAGATACATTATTGTATCTACCTCTTGATATACGGAGATGTGGAGCCTTGTGCTCATTTGTTTTTGTGCCCATATACTGAGTCCCATGTTACCTATGTAGTCTTTCACCATGTGTTACGTGAAGCTGATGTGATGGCGAATGGTCTTTCTATGAAGGGAGTCTTTCGCTGTCATTTTTTTTTTTATGTTTAATCTCTTTTAGGAGGGCTGCCTTTGTATTTGGGTTTCTTTTTTTTTTTTTTCTGGTTTAATAAAATTTAACCATTATGATAATAATAATAAAAAAAAAAAAACATTGCTTGTGCCCATTATCCTGTAAGATGTGGATAATCAATCTTTCCTTCCTGAGCAAGTCGTTCTGATGGGGCTAAATTGTCTTTTGATAGGGGTTTATGGTGCTTTTCTTCTTGGTTGCTATGATGAACAGAATGAAGAATACCAAAGTATATGTAAAATTGGTATGTGCTGATTTTATTTTCTTCAGCTATTAACTGGCTGATGGAGTCTTCCGATATAAAGTAAAATAGTTTTTAGACACATCTATCCATAGATATTCATGCTTCTTGAAATTTTATTTACTTTTTAGGCACTGGGTTTTCTGAAAATATGCTTGAAGAACGTTCTGCTAGCCTTCGTGATAAAGTGATAACCAAACCTAAGGTCTCTCTCTCTCTCTCTCTCTCTCTCTCTCTCTCTCTCTCATGTTGGCATCTAATTGCTTTGTGTGTGTGTGTTTAGTGTTATCTATTAATCTTGATATCTGAATCCGTATGTTATTGGCATTCCAGCCTTATTATAGATATGGAGATGCAATGAATCCAGATGTATGGTTTGAACCAAGTGAGGTGATGATGCTGTCTCTGTTATCTTTACATGGTGATGTCTTCTTCAATTGCCATGAATTTTCTTTCTGTGTGCTTATTTGTTGTATATGATTAGCCGCAGATCTATATAGTGAATGGTGTTAGAGCTCAAATTTCACATTTCATTGGAAAAGTCTTAATTTCTACCATCATATTCTTCTGTCCTAGTGATCGAGTAGACTTGGCCAGTTACCAGGTTTAGTCATACAATAAAATCGATGGGGCGGACAGGTGGCTTACTCAATTAATCTTAAGGTATTTTTATTATGAATATAAACATTGAAAACTATAATGAGTTAGAATTTTGGATTTTATCTTTAACAAACGTGGCATGTAACAGAGATTTTGATTTATAATTTCGTGTCTTTCATTGGAGATTTTCTCCCATTATATAGAGTACAGAGGCCTTATCAAAGGCTACAAATCAGGCTACAAATCAGCTCTACAAAACAGGCTAATCTATTTACAATCTAATTAAGGAAAGAGTATTAGACTAAATCTAATTACAATCAAATTAAGGAAGGAAAGAACTCAGTGCAATGTTTGACCAAATCCAACGAGATTGGATGTCACCATATTGGGCCCAAGTGGGCCTGAGCCATCTTGTATTTGACACCCCCCCTCAAATTGATGCGGGGGAATCCACAAGCATCAATTTGCTAACCAAGAACTGATGGCGAGGTCGCGGAAGTCCCTTTGTGAGGATATCAGCAGTTTGAAGTTCAGAAGAGATGTGAGGAAGGCAAATGACATCACGCTTGTATTCATCGCGGATAAAATGGCAATCAATCTCGATGTGTTTAGTGCGTTCGTGGAAAACTGGATTGGCAGTAATACGAATTGCACTAGTATTGTCTGCATAGAGAGGAGTGGCACTATCAGCAGGATATCCGAGATCAGAAAGCAACCCGCGAAGCCAGAGAATTTCTGAACAAGCAGCAGACATGGCACGATACTCAGCTTCAGTGGAAGATTTTGAGACCTTATCTTGTTTCTTACATTTCCACGAAATCAAGCTATCTCCCAGATACATGCACCATCCTGTGGTAGAGCAACGAGTATCCGGACAACCGGCCCAATCAGCATCTGAGTATGCTTTGAGTGTCAGGGAATTGTTGGCCGGATAGAATAATCCACGGGTTGGTGTCCGAATTAGGTATTTAATAATACGACGGACTGCAGCCAAATGAAGATGCCGAGGATCAGTCATGAACTGACTGACTAAATTGACTGCATAAGAGATGTCAGGACGAGTTATCGTCAAGTAGATCAAGCTGCCAACGAGGCGACGATAAAGTGTAGGATCAGAGAGAGGATCCCCACTGTCTTGCTGAAGTTTAACATTGACTTCGACTGGAGTATCGACGGGAGCAGAGCCTTGAAGTCCAGCCATTTCAATTAATTCAAGAGCATATTTATGTTGATGAAGTACAATGCCTTTTGCAGTTTGATGAACTTCAAGACCTAGAAAATAGTGCAGAGGACCAAGATCTTTCATGTGGAAAGATTCATGAAGAGAGGCCTGAAGTTGGTGAATCATATCTGCATCGGTACCTGTAATGATGATGTCATCCACATAAACAAGAAGAACAGTAATCCCCGTAGAAGTATTATGAAGAAACATGGATGGATCATATGGACTAGGATGAAACCCCAAGTGCTGAAGAGCATTGTGGAATTTTTCAAACCATGCTCTGGGGGCTTGTTTAAGGCCATAAAGAGAACGCCGGAGTTTGGCAACAGCACCTGGGATGATAGATGATACTCCCTGAGGAATGCGCATATAGACATCTTCTTTAAGATCGCCATGAAGAAAGGCGTTCTTGACATCCATCTGGTAGAGAGGCCAGGATTGGGATGCTGCTAGGGCAAGAATAGTCCGAACCGTGGTCATCTTTGCTACAGGAGCAAAAGTCTCCTCATAATCAATACCATATTCCTGCCGATTTCCCATAGCGACAAGACGGGCCTTGTACCTATCCAGAGTTCCATCAGGTTTAAGCTTGATAGAATATATCCATTTGCAACCAATTGGCTTAACTGAAGGAGGACACGGAACCACATCCCATGTATGATTTTGCGCAAGAGCATCCAATTCATCCTGCATAGCTTTGTTCCAACACTCATGCTGCACAGCCTGAGAGTAAGAGTTCGGAATAGATGTAGAAGACATGGTGGCCATCAAGGAAGTGTGGGTAAACCCATAACGAGTTGGAGGTACTGAAATCCGAGATGAGCGACGCAAGGGAGGGTCTCCAGTTGGACCAGATGTAGTTGGGCGATCGTTAGGGGGACTATCTGTGTTTGCTGCATTACTCCGCCTATGATACACGAATTTAGGATCAAATTTCTCAAATGGAGTTTTGTCCGAAAAACCAGGTAACGAAACATCAGATGGGGATTCGACAGACTCAAGATATTGTTGGAAAAAATATTGATTTTCAAAAAAGACAACATTACGGGAGGTACGAATGCGCCGTATTTGAGGATCATAACACAAAAACCCCTTTTGGTGACTAGCATATCCTAGAAATGCGCATTTAGCAGATTGGGCAGTAAGTTTGTTACGCTCAGAAGGAGGTAAATGTACAAAACACACCGATCCAAAAACATGCAGATCATCATAAGACGGTGTAGTTTTATATAATCGAGAAAAAGGACTCTCATTTTCTAAAGAAAAGGAAGGTAATCGATTTATCAGGTGGGCAGCAGTGCTAAGAGCTTCTGTCCAAAATCGTGGAGGAACAGAGGATTCAATAAGAAGAGAGCGAGTAATATCAAGGAGATGTCTATTCTTCCTTTCAGCGACCCCATTTTGCTGAGGGGTATAAGGACAAGATTTTTGAGAAAGTATTCCTTTTTGTTGTAAAAACGTTTGAAACTCTGTAGACACATATTCACCTCCCGAATCAGAACGTAAAATTTTAATGCAAGTGGAAAATTGATTCTCAACATAAGCTAAAAACATTTTGAAAACATTAAAGACCTCAGCTTTAGAATGCAGAAAATAGACCCATGTAAATCGACTATAATCATCAATGAATGTCACAAAATATTTATAATGCGCATGAGACAAATGAGGAGCAATACCCCAAACATCACTATGAACTAAATCAAAACAATGAAGGCTAGTAGAAGTGGAGACAGGAAAAGGAAGAGTTTTACTTTTTCCCATCTTACATGTAGCACAATCAAAAGAAACAAATTTAGAAAATCCTATTGAGTTTAATACTCTAGAATTAACCATGTGAGACATGGTTTTAAAATTAGGATGTCCAAGCCTACTATGCCACAATTGACAATTATTTTGAGCTGAAAAACAAAAATCATTTGCTAAATTCTTCCCAATCGGAGTAGATAGATCAAGAGAAAATAAGCGTCCATTTTTAGGCCCCCTCGCGATCTCCCTCCCTGACATCTGGTCCTGCACAACACAACCAGAGGAAGAAAAGGAAACATTATAGTTGTTTTCAACAAGTTGTCCAACGGAAAGAAGGTTTGAAATTAAATTGGGACAATGATAAACATTCTTTAAGGGCAAGATACTGGAAATATTTCCAATGGCAGTGATAGGAAGATGTCCGCCATCGGCTGTTTGAACATGAGCATTGCCAGTATATTTTGTCAAACTAGAGAGTTGTGCACTGGAATGAGTCAGGTGATTTGATGCTCCGGAATCAAGATACCAAATGGAAGAAGGAGTTTTTGATTTACCTGTGAGGCCAAGTGCAGAAAAAGCATTGACGATCATTTGTTGGACCAATTCGGGAGTGAGAGCAGGGGAAGACGAACCAGGCTGTGCAGGCACAGATGTGGATGCAGCTTCAGCAGGAAAATAGTCTACCTGGGCAGCATAAGCATTGGGAGTCCGAGTTTGTGGACGGCGGCGACATTCAGTAATGATATGTCCCTTCTTCTTGCAGTAATTACAGAACTTCTGGTTGCATTGAGTTGCAAGGTGTCCATATTTTTTGCAAGAGTAGCATTGGACTTTGCTCATATCACGAGTCTGAGGAGTCGGAGAAGACTGTGAGATCTGAAGAGACTGAGTGTTTCCTTTAGCAGAGTATGCAACAGGATAGGTTTCAGTGTGCTTTTGTTCCAGATGGGCTTTTGTGCGAATGCGTTGTTCTTCTCGCAACAACTCATTCAAACAAACATCCAAGGATGGTAATGGGCTTCGGCTCAGCAAAGATGATGTTACAGTCTCATACTCAGGACGCAATTTCATCAAAAACTGGTCCCTGTGACTTGAGGCCTGAAGTTCTTGTATAGTTTTAAGAATATTGTTTGGCACAGAAGCATATTTAATCCCATCATATTCACCCCACAGATTGCGGAAACCAGAATAGTAGTCCTGAATGGTCAAGGTGCCTTGACTGTATTCTGCAATTTCACACTCAAGTTGAAATTGTCGTGCAGAATTGTCTTGATGATAAACTGTCTGCAAGTAACCCCACATCTCCTTGGAGGTTGTATAGGGTTTGAGGTTTAGAATCAGATGAGGTTCCACAGCCCCAAAAATCCATGTTTTAATTTTTGCATCTTTTGTATTCCAAGTAGAAATCTTTTTATCATCCTCTGTAGGCTTTGGATCAGAACCAGAGACAAAACCCCATAATTCCTTAGCCTCAAGATACAATTGAAATTGAAAAGCCCATGCTGGATAGTTTTTCCCATCAAATCGAATCAATTTAACTTCAGATTTTTCCATTTAAACAGTACTAGAACCAAATTGCAGCAAACAAAAGAGAGAAATCCAAACAGTGCAACAGCCTGTTTTGATGTATCTCCAAGCTTGATTACAGGGGCAGCAGCCAATTTAAACCAAGCCAAGAGGGTTCAGATCAACTCAGAATGCTTTCAAATAGTGCAGAAATGACAAACAAGTCGTCTGAGAGTTTTTCCACAAAATAAAGGCCCAGGCGACCCTGATTTTGACTGCTGGTTCCTTGCGTGGGGCCCACTGCTTGATCTGAGTGAGAATCAGATCCACAAGATGCAAGTAGGATCAATTTATCTTTCCAGTGGTACAAGATTTATTGAAATCCATCCATAATCCAAGATTTTGTACGGCTGAGATCAAAATTATCTTAGAAAACTTGAAAATCACAAGTTGATTCAAATGGCCTACCTCTGATCTTGAAAAAATTCTGAAAAAATCTCCAAAATTACCAGTAGAGGTGGTCGACCATTGCTGAAGAGTTTGTTGAAGATGCCATGATGATCGCAGGTGGGCCACTGTTGATCATATCACGACAGAAGACTTTTCTGTTTACAATGAACACAGATCCCTGATCTGGTTGTTGCCAAGGTTACAGATCTTTGATCTGTTTACTTTTTAGACACAAGATTGTGTTTCCCAAGAGTAGGAGTGCTGATCTCAGATGGGCCACAACAATCAGACGTCAAGATGTTGAAGAAGATCTATGCTGATCATGCACGAACAGCCACAAGCAATGGCTGTTATCACCAAGATTCGACAAGAAATCGAAGATGGATAGCTAGAAGATAGAGAGCTCTGATACCATAACAAACGTGGCATGTAACAGAGATTTTGATTTATAATTTCGTGTCTTTCATTGGAGATTTTCTCCCATTATATAGAGTACAGAGGCCTTATCAAAGGCTACAAATCAGCTCTACAAAACAGGCTAATCTATTTACAATCTAATTAAGGAAAGAGTATTAGACTAAATCTAATTACAATCAAATTAAGGAAGGAAAGAACTCAGTGCAATGTTTGACCAAATCCAACGAGATTGGATGTCACCATATTGGGCCCAAGTGGGCCTGAGCCATCTTGTATTTGACAATCTTTTCATAAAAAAAAATAAAAAAAATAAAAAAAGAAGGGTTTTAAGTTAGCATTGATTTGTAGGGGAAAAAAAGAAAAATGGAGAAGAAAAAACTGAGAGAATAAGAGGGACCTGTAGCTGGTTTTCTAACTTAATGTTGGGCAACCATAAAAAAAACTAAAACCTACATTTTACGAATATTTATAAATAGATCCCTGAAATTTAAGACCTACAAAAAAAACCCATCAAACTTATGTTTAAACCCCAAACCCAACCCCCCCCCCCCCCAAAAAAAAAAAAAAAACCATCTGGGGCATGTATATTTACGTTGTCCAGTTTCAATAGGAGAACACTTGAGTTGAATTTATTGTTTTTCCTTTTGTGGGGGGTGGTGGTGCTGGTTAAATAGGAGTATTGCAACAACTTTCTCATGAACAAAATGACAATTGACTTCAATGTGTTTGGTTCTATCTTCCTCTCTCTATAAAAGGAATTAAGGGAGAAAACATCCTCCCAAAAAATACGTGGGAAACCAGGAATAGCAAAGAACTATACAACAAAAACGAACAAAGGAACATCCACTACAATGCAATGCAAAACAGAAGGCGATGAATAGATTAGACTGTCATGCCCCGAAATCCGGGGCCATATCGGATTCTGGATCGTGATTCATAAGCATCATACACATGCATAGGTTAAATCAAAATCACATAAAGATTCAAGCATTTACCTACTTAAACCAACTTTTATTAAAAGGGAGATGCTCCTATGAGAGATAGGGTGAGGGCCCTTACATCCATATCCAATGCAAACAACTTAAATGTGAGGGCCCCCATCCCTATCTCTCATATAAGGTGAGAGATAACTCTCATAGGAGCATCTCCCTTATTAAAAATCCAAATCTAATAAACAAATGTAACATTGTCCAATAAAAATAAAATAAATGCACTATCTTTAAAATTCAATAAAATAATCTAAACAATCTAATAAATCTATTTCTTTTCTTCAACTATGTGACTCCAATGCTCAAGTATGTATCTCAAAGTCTTATCTCTTGATCATCATGGTAATCCCGAGTCTCTAAGTTTTGGTTAGCTGGATTGAGGCAAATCCAAAAAGATTTCATCAAGATATTCTAATCTATTTGTGCATTCAAACAAGTGATTAGATAAATTTACACAACAAATTAAAGTAACATCCAAAGGTCTCACTCGTGGGCAGGGTTGGAATCGGGTCAAATCTATTGACAACCTCCTAACCACCTAATAGTACATGCCCAAAGCTCATGCTCTGCAAAGATGCCACATAGAACAAAATAGTTCTTCAAAATTCTCTTTTGTAGATCACAAAATTTTTCTTTTTGTCCAAAGCAAAATTTTCTTTCTTGTCCAAAGCGAAATTGACTGCAAGGTCCAAAGCTATCAAAATGGTACCACAAAATCAATTCTCACAAACTATCCAAAGCCAACCAAAATTGGCCATTTGCATTGGGACGGTGCTAGTGGTCTAGGCGTGTGCAAAGGGTTCCTCCAAAACCATGTCATCCTAGCTTAATTTTCCGAATTCAAATAATATATCTCTTCAAAATCTCTTCAACATATGTAATGGGAAAATCCCATAATCAACCCCTCTCAAATTATGTGGATTTAATCTGCTGCAGTGTGAATCATAAGTGGTATCTGAGGTGTGAGAGGTCAATTACACTCACCACTTACAGTTTTGAGGGAATTATTCAATTACCAAATTAATCGTAGCAAATACACATACAGATCACATAATCTATCAAAGTAATACACGTGAAATCCCCAAATAACAATGGTACATCACATGTATGATAATCCACAATATGTTTCAAATCGTAATTACTCAAGTAAGAGGATCCCAAATACAATTTCCTGAAGTTAACAAAATAAGGAAAACAACTCCAACAGTCCTTAGATATAATAACAATGATTGACCGGCCCAAATTTGTAATTTCAGAAAGTCAGGAACTAAAGAAATCTATAAAAACAGTTTCAAATATAATAATAATGAAAACAAGTCCTTTCTTACAAATTTCCGGATCATCCATACTAAAGGAAATGACCAAAACTGGTCAGGTCTAAAAATAGGGAATTACTGGGTCCTAATTTTGAAATTCAGAAGTCTATAATTCGAGAAACAACTCAAAATAGTTTCAAATAAAACTAAGAACAGGGACTGTCATGTAATTTCCAGAACAGACTGGATGGTGGGCCATAGCACAGAATACAAGGGCAGAATTCCAGATTTAGCATAATACACAAGAAGATTAGAATCTCTACTCACCTCTGTAGGATAAAGAAGCATTATATGTTGTCCACAATTCCAAGTCTCTGCTGGTCTTTCTCGACTGGTCTGTCTCCAATCTTCTCCTTGATCTCCCTATTCTCTAAGTCCAGGAGAGGGAAAGATGAAAGGGCAAAAAAGAGAGGAGATGGGATCTCTAGGGCTGCCGAATGGAGTAGTACTCCAAGAGAGTTGTGCGCATACTTTTATAAGGTCTCGTATACATGCCCATTTCTCCTTCTCAAATTAGAATTCGTATATAGCTCCTCAGTCCTCCTTTAAGTTGACTAAAACGTGGGCCCATTTATTCCAAGAAGGCTATATTTAATATATGAAGGCCTATGGGTCCCACTCCACTCCATCCAAGAGACTAATTTTTATTAATCATTTGGGTCCTACAAGTGATTATAAATTTAACTCCATGTAATCATCACAAATTGGATATTATGTATATATGTGTGTGTAAATACAAAATATATTTTACATACAATACAAGTCTAATATGGTCATATCCAAGAGAATAAAGGAAGTTAAATGTATAAATAATAGAAAATATACTAACCCCTGAATTAGGGTCAGGGGTATTACATAGACAGGTGAAAATCAAAACCTGCTTGGGATGCTAACCTTGTAGCTGTGCAAAAGGCAATTTAGAGACTGCTTTGAAATGATTGAGATATTCTGCCAAGACGGTGGAAGTTTCCTCCCTAATGGAAAAATGGGCAATTTCCAGTGAAGGCTTAATATCCCTGCGAACAAGGTTGTTCCTTACCTTCCATATGACATGAATAACCACAAATCAGCAGCTGACATGGAGGTGTGTCAGATGAGCCTGATGAAGAATCCTGTTCCAAATCTTATGGAGAAGGAACGGTAAGGAGATGATTATCTGATTCTGCTTGTTGTAAGCATAGAGGGAAAGTCGGAACAGTTGGAATACCAATGCTTTTCACCATAATGAGGTCAGAATTTTTCTATGGAAGAATCTCTACTGCATGTTTTTGTTCCAAACAGTTTGGCTGCAGGACCTATGAATGCCTCTCGACGCATTCAATAAGCTTTGCTTGATAGTTCCTCTTCGTGGGAGCTGGACCAAGAAACTCTATCTTGCTTAGATAGGTCTGGATGAGGAAAAGAGTAAAACGACCCTCCAAAGTTTTAACTCCTGATGTCTTGATGAAGGAATTATTGGGCATAAACCAGTGACCATTAACATCGAGGAAGCTGACTTTGAAGAGAGTACTAAACTCTCCACACTGACCTTGTCTGCAGTACTGAAGTTCTACAGTGAGAAAAGCTCATCCAGAGGCATGTCCCTCTATTTGGTTCTCTCATGATAAACAAGATTCTTTGCAATATGTTCCACTGCTGTATTGTTGCAATGTGGAACCATAGGCTACTATTAGAAAAGCCAATTTCCTTTAGGTGGATTCAGACTTTGAAATGAAACATATCCAAGTCTTTGGTTCCTATATATGATGTCCTCCTTCCTCGTTGATGAATGAAGCGCTGCTGGACCTTTCCTTCAAAATTTGAGGTAGGGACCATTACTTTCACTGCCACCAATAGAGCCCTGTCGTTAAATCCCGAAAAACTCAATATGACGGGAAGGAAGTAACACATCAATTGTGAGTTTTTGTTAGACTATTGACTGACACAAGGTGGTTAGGAAATTCAGGAATATGCAGAATAATAGGCAGAGAAAGTGAAAATGGAACGAAATAGAAAAATGAGATGGAAATTGAGAGGAAACAATGAAGCATTTAGCTGTTCATCCAACTTAGGTGAGGCTATAGCATCCTTGTGTATTTATACTATGAAAATAATATTTTCTGTATTTACAACAAACCCCTACTACCAAGTGTTTGGAGAGAGAGAGTTAAAGAAAAGGTGGGGATCAATGGGGTGACTCCCAACTCAGCCGGATCTTTTTTCTAATGCCCAACTGACTTCCTAAGTGGCATTGGGCAAGTTATGGTCTTTTGACGGACATCAAATGAAAAAGTGACATGGACTTTTATGAAGGAAAAAGTTCTAATGACATTTTCTTAATAACATGAAAGCTCTCCGGAACTGTGTTTTCGAAGGGTCGATGTGTTCTTTCATGCACTCTTACTTGTAGTTTTATACAAAATATTTGTCTGGTTATTAATGTTTGACTATCACTGCATCAACTTCTCCAAATTCAAATTCCTATGGACCAAGTCTAGTATAATGGTTGAGTGTTCTTCAACCTTGGTTCTTCCATTTTCTAAATGTCATATATAGAAACTTTGTATTATTTATCTAAATAATGAACTTACTTTAACTATTGAGGATACGTGATACGAACACATTTAAGATCCATCCATTCATGTGTGCCATGTACTCAAATTAGTGGTTTTCCGTCACAGGTTTGGGAGGTGAAAGCAGCAGATTTAAGTATCAGTCCTGTTCATCGTGCTGCAAGCGGTGTTGTCGATCCAAATAAGGTTGAAGGGATCTTGCTTATTATCTTCTATTTTGTTCTTTAGATTATGGAGTTTTTATCCAAGACAACCAACTTATTGTTGCTTCAAGTAGTGGCCTAGCTTGTGTGGCCCACTTATGCATGATGATGATGCATGGAGAAGGGTGGAAAGATCTGCAAATGTCCCAGGGGTGTGAAAATTAATTGGCCATCCTATCATCCTAACCTGTGATTTAATAATGTTAAGTCTCAAAGTTGTACTAATTATTGGCCCTCAAATGAGGTTTTGCTTGATCAATCCAGTGGCAAGTAAAATTCAGTTGACAGTCAAACTGGGGTGAGTACCAGCTCATGAACAGTGATTTTCAAGGGTCAGATTGATCACTAATGGGCTTAGGCTGCTATTATGCAAATATCATAACTGTGGCATGGTTTCCCTTGATAATCTCTATTCATTTCTATGATGTGAAGGTTATGCAGCAGGTTATGATGTAAAATCTACAGTGGGAAGCGGGGCCCTCTATTGAGGGGTTTGGCTGATAAGGCAAGGATATAGATTGTGACTATTGATCAAGAATCATCAAAATGGATGGTTGGACTATATTCGGTCTTAATGTCCATTTAATGTGCTTAATCAATATTAAAAATCATTTGGTCAGCATGATATCATTTGTTGACCCCTTCAATCCATGATCAATGTGCATTATAATATCTACTGCAAAGAATTTAGCATCACAATCTGGTGCTAAAGCATTACTGTTAGGTTTTTTTTTTCTTTTTTTTTTTTCTAGTTATTTTCATTTATGAAGAAAACATGTATGTGATAGTTGTGTCTAATCTTTGAAAAGGGAATTTCTCTCCGATTTCCACGCCTGCTTCGGGTCAGAGAAGACAAGGCTCCAGATCAAGCCACAACATCTGAGCAGGTTTAGCAAAATCTGCCCTTTGCTGATCATTCATTCAGCCTGCACAATTTTTATCATTGTTCTGCAATAACAAACTCTAATGTTATGTTAAATCCTTTTCAGGTTGCCGAGCTGTATCGCGCTCAAAAATTCAACCATCCAAATAATCAAGAGGATGAGGATGATGATTAAAGCATTCACAATTATATCAACCATTGAAGCAATATGGTTTCTATGCAGTTAGTCATGGCCTAAAAAATGCAGGTTAAACTTGATGATTGCTTGCCTATCGTAAATGGAGGCAACTGATTACAGTTCCAGGTTTTTGCCAACTTATTCACATGGTCCCTGTCTCGAGCCAATGTGCATTAAGGATTGCTAGCAAAAATATATGGAGTCACGAATTTGTGGCAATACTATCCACCCATTTCCTACTCAGATGAGCAACCACGACGGAAATCATCTCTTAGATTCGGAGGTCTTTTTCAAGTAAAACTGTGACCATTGGATGGAAATTGTGTAACAAACTGTAACCAATTCATGTCGTGTTGTGGCTTAAAACAATAGTGTGGCTTTCTAGCAATAATTGGGGATGCAATGAATTTTTTTTTCTTAATTGTGTTCTCATTCTGGGTTTTGTCATCAGCTCAATAAATGAATTTTTTTTTCTGATTGGGTTCTCTTTTTGGGGGTTGTAATTAGCTCTTTTGAGTCCAGGTAGTGTAATAGCTCTTTTGGGGGTGCTGATTTGGATTGACTCTTGCATGCTTTCTCGAATCCCATGGATAGGTTCCTTTTGGGAAACTAAGATGTACAATCACTAAAATGTGGCGGGATGGAAACTAATTCCTTCAAATAAACAATCCTTACATGGACTCCCATCAAATTGGGATGGCAATCATGGGGTGGTGGTAAGATTGGAAGGTCTCATTCACACTATTGGGCAAAAAATCAGGCCAATAAACCGACGAGTGGTAGCTATATTGGCTAAGGACTTTGGACAGCCGGAGAGGTCTTGTGTTCGATATTTACCTTCATTGGCCACCATCAATGGTTTTAGCCTGTGCATGTGCTCTTAGGGATTAGTTCTCATTTGTCCAGAATCAAGTGCCCCCGGGCTCAGGCGAGAGCCTCTTGGGTTGAGCTAGGCAAGACATACCCTGGGTTATCAAACAACTAAATAGGCCAAATGCTCAGCATCCTATCTCATGGGTTTGGCTTCGGAAGTTTAAAGGTTTAGTAGGCATTAGTATTGTGGGTTAAGTGTTAACCATGGGATGTGTAAAATTTCACTGTGTGCCAATTCAGGAGGAGGTCATGAATGTGGGCGAAATTGGATGGGTCGAAGGTAGGTCATTTTTTTGTTTAAAATGGACGCTTCACAAGGTGCTTCATGCCAGATCTTATACACACATATATATATATATATATATATATATATATATATGGGGTCAGCCCTTCTAAGCTAAAGCTTAGTTTATCCTATAAGCTGACACAGTGCTGGTCTCACCGATAAAAGTCGATTATCATTTTTTATTTATTTATTTATTTTTGCACAATGATCGTTGCCAAAATCAAGATAAATCCAATTAGAACCGGATTTTTCAGTTTCAGAATGCAAAAGACAGATATAATCAACTTTGATTTGTGGGACCAGCACTATTCGAGTTAAAACAGTACTGGTCCTACAAATCAAAATAGATTATCGTTGTTTTTTTACTCGATGTTCGTCTCTAAAATCATGATAAATCGAATCAGAACTGGATTTTCTAGTTCCATCATGCAAAAAACAGATATAATTAACTTTGATCTGTGGGACCGGAACTATTTCAACTTAGGATAAGGAAAGCTCAAGTGTGTGGAGGGGCTCATCTAGGGACCCATATGGGGATGCAGAGCAGGGGATTTCAAGGACTCTCTGGGATCCAACTCTTTATAGAAAATTAGTCATAATTCTGATTTCTATCATCTCCATATGAGTCCAAAAATTTAATGGTCAACAGTCCATTCAAATTGATACATAGTCAATCCAGTAAATTCAAATAAGACTGGAAGTTGGTGGACATGTGCAATTTAGGGGTGGTGGATGGACCAAAGGTGGGACCCATAAGAATGAGCTTATGAAATTTTATCCTAAGCTCAAGGTTTGGAGATTCTTGCTCATATATTATATAGAAATTTTCAAAAACTCTCGTCTCAAAGGAGAGTTTCTGCCTCTATCTAATAGCCAATGATTTGTTAGTATTTTAAGAGATCCACCTTTATAAGAGAATATTTAGGAGAGAATCGGATATGTGCATCACTGATGACACGTGTTACTTTTATTAGCTAAAAAAAGGGGCATTTTTTTAGTTTTGTAGCGAAACTTTTATATATATATATACCCCATATATATATATATATATATATATATATATATATATATATATATATATATATGGGCTAGCTCTCCTAAGCTGAAGCTTAGCTTATCCTAAGCCGAAACAGTGTTGGCTCCACAAATCAAAGTCGATTATTATTGTTTTTTTGCATGATGATCGTCTCCAAAATCAATATAAATCCAATCAGAACTAGATTTTTCAGTTCTATCATGCAAAAAACAGATATAATTAACTTTTATTTGTGGAACCAACACCATTGCAGCTTAGGAGAGCCCTGCTCATATGTCTAGAACCTCCAGTTCAAATTTAGCCCAATATGATTCGTAGAGAAATTATGAAAAATGGGTCAGCGAGAGTGACAGATTCCAAAACCGCGGTTTTTATTTTTTATTTTTTTGTCTTTTTTTATTCTGTTGTGTCAAAAACTTGAAATATTCATAACGAGATCATCCGAGATCCGTTTTGCATAAAAAATTGGAGGCTTTTTTTTTTTTTTTTTTTTTGCTTGCGGTAAGTAGGATTTCATTAATAATAAAGGAAATTGGCTACAGCAAAAGGTGAGGCATGAGAAGTAAGTGCCTCAGGTACAAAAACAGATAGTGGGTAACAGTATCAATAGATGACCATCCCAAAAGTGAAGAAGCTAAAGAAATAGTTAAATAATAACTACTAGGAACGACCCGCTCTGGTAACCTATAAGCACAAAAAGGCCAGAAGCTGCTGTGAGGAAAATTGTCGTTGTGCCTTCTCATGATGTGGACGGACTGTCTTGTTCACCGGAAACTCCAAGGCGATGCACCATGTTAATGTGCCTGCTGTTGTTTCCCTCGTTTGCTGGATAGTGGTAGGAAGCATGGTTTAAAATTTCGGTCTCAGTCGCGGTATCGGCCAGGTCAAAAAACCGATATGATATCGGTATCGGTCGCGGATATCGGTCCGTCGCAGTCATCGCGGTGTGAAGTTTTTTTTTAATAAAAAAAATCGCAAAAAAATCCAAAAAAATCCAGAATATTAGAAAATACTGGAAAACAATATTTTTTTCCATTAGTAACAATAATAAATCAAAATCTCGGTCACCTTAAGTTATTAGTCATGTCTGTGTCGCAGTTCGCCGTCTTCTCCAGTATTTCATAGAATGTAATCATTATTGATGCTCATGATCAATTTATTAGTGTAAAATATAAGAAAATAAAGATAACATATCAAGTATCATTTAATACTAACTCAATTATCAAAATAAGTTGTGAAATCCAAGAACATGAAGATAAAATATTAAAATCTGAAATATGACAGTGAGATAAATCAATCAAAAAGCACTTGAACATCAAAAGGTTTATGGTTTACCTGAAATTATGGCAGACTAGAGAGAGAGAGATTGATGAGCATGATAGCGTAATTCCAAGTGGAGTGTCGCCCACACTCGATATCATCATCATCATCATTTATTCGGTATGGATTGTTAAATAATACATAATAGTTAAAATAAGGGAGTATGTTGATTTTCTTACCAAAATAAAATGATTTTTTTCAAGAAATAGTGTTGGAAATATGCAAGAAAATCAGCTAAGGAGGAGGGGTTGCTCTAAGGAGATGAGTGGAGATGAAGAATGAGGAAAAAAATGAAAAATTTAGGGTTTTTTTTTCCATTATTCCATCTTGGCCGATATTTTGACCGAGATGGACCGAGATCGGCCGATATATCGATTAAACCGATATTTTCAAAATATTGGCCGAGATGGACCGATATTTTGGTCTGCGATATCGAGACCGATATATCACCAAAATATCGGACTGGTATGGGCCGATACCCGTTCATAGCGGCCGATATGAACCGGTATCAACCAATATTTAATACCATCGTAGGAAGAGCGTGTGTAAGCGTGTGAAAAATTGGAGGCTTTACTCTCTGACGTATGGTTGATTTTTTGACGAAGTTTGGTAACCATGTGAGTCGACATGAATGTTGATTTGTTTGCTTGACAACCCCAAACTGTGAATGTTCTATATCTATCATATTATATGTAAGTGCCTAAATATTACGGACTTAGATAAATGGATGATTAGTTTGTGATGTTGCTGTAAAGCTCCTTTGGGAAAGATTAACCACCCGGGACTTGAAAGGAAAGGAGGAAGAGAAAGGTCAGAGGCCTGAGCTGCTATCAGCCAGAGGCACTCCGAAGCCTAAGTTAGTGCAGTCACTAGACAAAGGATGGATGAGTAAGGAAGAAGAGAATGCATAGTAAGGGCACATATGATAGTGTGTGTTTTGTGGGTTTACCTCATGCATATATATAGAGGTAGGTAGAGGCATTGTCTCGTTGCCCCATGCCATGCTTCCTTAATGACGGTAGGTGGGGGAAACGTCCCATCGGATCATGCGCCGGATCCTCATATTAATGTGCAGGTGATCGCCTAATAAGGCTAGCCTCTTATCATAGTCCGGCACCCATCTTGTCTGTCAGTACGTTCTGCAACGTAGCCGTAGCGTTATGGGGTACAATTATGATCTTGTACTCATCCTAGTTGGCAATGCCGAACTGAGGATGATGCCGAGGTGGACACATCCTGTCACTGTTGCCGATATGCTTGTTGTCGAGACCGAGATGAGGCCAGCTGGTGCCTTTACCGAAGCTAGCTCAAGTTGGATACCAGATGGCACTGTTGCCGAGCTGAAAGTATCTTGTACTCCTGCCGAGCTTGGACACCGAAATCGAGATAAGCCAAGTCGGTAATGTTACCGAGATTATCATAATTTTGTTCTTAGAGGAAGCCCCCACACAATTGTTCCTTAGCTCTTGACCTCGTAGAGTGCTCCAATTGTTTGAGGTCGGGAGCTAAGTGATGTGACTGAAGAGTACTGGGAATTTGATTCACATCCCATCTTAATGTCGATTCCTTTGCCCGAGATAATCGATAGCACGTTGTCGTCTCCTCGTCTGCCCAAGGTAATTAATAGGGTGTTTTGAATCATTGCAGGAGATGAACTGGCAGCACCACGTGTCGTCATTTGGTTGGCTGCCCAATTAATTTAAAGGGACGCGTACAGCTTCCGAGGTGACGCTTAGCTGCGCGTCTTTTGAAATTCGAAAAAGGCGCCTCATCTCCTATATATAGGGGTGTCTCCTTTTTCTTCTCACTTTCGCCTTGCGTTCGTTCAGAAGAGTTTTCGCAGAGGAAGAGCTTCTTGCTGTTAGCTTTTTCTGATCAGAGTCCAGCATCTTTAGGATCCCTCCTCGCCATTGTAAGTCTTCGTTTGCCCTTTTTTCTTCTGTTCTAAGGTCCCTCTAGGTTCTCCTCCTTTATTCCGTCTAGGTTTTTGGTGCCTTCTCGATTCTCTGCCCCCTTTTCTCTCAGTCTTCTCATATTTAGATATCGGGATCTATAGGAGCTGGGTAGATATTCCAATGGCTGCAATGGAGTTTAGGGCAAAGTACAAGATTCCAGACGACGTAAGGATTAGGCTAGACAACCTAGAGGACCCCTTTGATGGCCGCTCCTTCCGGGATGGCTGGATGCCGTTTCCGTTGGTGTCAATAGTCGAGGGTGGAGTCAGGTTTCATGTGCACCCCCTCCTTAGGACCTGCCTGAGCAAGTGGAGTCTTTGCCCTTGCCAATTGATGCCGAACTGCTTCAAAATCATCATGAGAGTAGCCGAGCTGAATAGGATTCTAGGTATCGGTCTCGATGTCCATGACATTGAGGACTCCTATGACATATGTAAGTCCGGGGGGAACATACATATTATCTCCAGGTTAAGGCAAGAAGAGTGCCTTTTGTCCAGGACTTGGGGATGATCGGTTGTTCGTCTCGGGTAATTGGGAACGAGGCGAGGCCGAAACCGATTTCGAGAGGGCATACAAAATCCCTCGTCGTCTCGGGGCTCCTCCAAGTAAATACCGAACTTCTATAACCACTTGGGACCTGAAAGGGAAGGAGGAAGAGAAAGGTCAGAGGCCTGGGCTGCTATCAGCCGGAGGCACTCCGAAGCCTAAGTTAGTTCAGTTACTAGACAAAGGATGAATGAGTAAGGAAGAAGAGAATGCAGAGTAAGGGCGTATATGATAGTGTATGTTTTGTGGGTTTACCTCATACATATATATAGAGGAAGGTTCCTCCCATGGAGGTAGGTAGAGGCACTGTCACGTTGCCCCATGCCATGCTTCCTTAATGGCGGTAGGTGGGGGAAACGTCCCATCGGATCATGCATCGAACCCTCGTATTAATGTGGAGGTGATCGTCTGATAAGGCTAGCATCTTATCATAGTATGGTGCCCATCTTATCTGTCAGTACGTTCTGCAACGTAGTCGTAGCGTTATGGGGTACAATTATGATCTTGTACTCATCCAAGTTGGCAATGCCAAATTGAAGATGAAGATGATGCCGAGGTGGACACATCATATCACTGCTGCCGATATACTTGTTGCCGAGACCGAGATGAGGTCAGCTGGTACCTTTACCGAAGCTAGCTCAAGTTGGATACCGGCTGGCACTGTTGCCGAGCTGAAAGTATCTTGTACTCCTGCCGAGCTTGGACACCGAAACCGAGATAAGCTAAGTCGGTAATGTCACCGAGATTAGCGTAATTCTGTTCTTAGGGGAAGCCCCCACACATTATTCATGTGTAATCCTTGGCTAGTTGGCTCTGAATTTTTGGCTCACTTTGTTGTTTGTGTTGTTTGTTTTAATGCATGTTTGCGGATTACTATACTTGAGTAAGAAAGGGAATCTACAATTGAAATTCACCCCGTAAGTGATTAAAAGTGAAGGCCAGTGGTTATTGTATAAAAATGACAATCGAACAACCACTGCTGTAATCGAAATGAATGGAAGGATGGGAAATGAATACCCTGCCATCGCCAAGTGGTTCAATACACTGGAGAGTCAAGGTTTCACTTGTAACACTAACTTAAATCATTTACCCTTCACCTCTTTAATAATCCTTGGTATAACTCATTTGACCATAAATTCCTATGCTATATAAAGTAACAAACATGCCCTTAGCCCATTTGGCACTTTACTAATACAATCAAAGTCAAGTAAAGTCTTCATTTTCCAGACAAGATGTCACATCAAATGCACTTTATTCAAAACTCCCTCCATCTTTTTCATACAAAAAGTCAAAAAGCAACTACCTTTATCCACTAAAACACAAAAAAACACTACTTTTCCATACAAAAAGTCAAAAAGATTCCATAACAAACAGCTAAATACAAAATACCTTCATAACCCACTTATATTTTATTTTTTCTTCAAAATCAATTTTACTTGACTTGACTATATTAATAGAGTTACCAAACTGTTCACATGGAAACATGTAGGCCGAATGCCAAGAAGATCGTAAGAAATCAATACCAAGTTGTTAAAGTGTGATTCCACCCAAAACGAGAGGTACTCCCGACATGTAACGGTTTCATTTCGGCCATGGCCAAATCTGAGGACGACTAAAAGCAATCACACTGAGGGTTCACCATTTTTTTACATCTTTTAATAGTTTCAAATTAGAAGATTTTACCCAAAAAAATAGATTATGTGACCATGATACCGAAAAGGTAATTTTAAGTGCTTTTACACCAAATCATTTTACCTGAAAACGTAATTTTTTTTAACATTCTCTACTAGGTTCCCTATCGACCTTTTTTTTATTTTTATTTTTAAGGGTCCCTAACTACCCTACATTTGGCCCGTTCATACATTTCAGGGCTTAGAAGCCGATTTTCTCTCTTGTTTGTTTCATTCTTCTTCCTTAGCATCAACCACGACTCCACATCAACTGTCAGGCGTATTCATAGTGGTTCCTAGCGGTCTTCCATCGAGCCCTTGTGGTCCCCTCCAACGCCCTCTTTGTCAAATGTATGTTCCCTCAAAAAACCCCTTTTTTTTCATTTTCATTTGTCACCTCATGGTCGGCTGGGTTGTGCCCTTGCCATCCCTTTTGTGATATCGCCTTTCCTCTTGCGACAAACCTACTCTCCACTTGAGAATAAGATTCTAAGAGGGTGATTTATGCCGGTTGTATAGCATACCCTGGAAGAAAAAGAAAGCCCTAAAAATGATTGAAACCCTTCCGGGAAGACAATGGGCAGAGAGCTAAAGAAGGGGATTTCATGTTTGCGGTTTTCAAACAGAAATATCATGGCTTTCATCCACTATGACTTTGGGCATCGATTTGAATAGGCTGAACTCAATATTTGTTGCATTTGTATCTGAAGTTGTCTCTAGTGTCTACTCATTTATTTAATGTCTGAAATATTGATATTAACTGAACACCGTCATTGGTATGAAAGCCCCATGGCGAATGATGGTTTTGATGAATCTGGACGGTGGAGATGAAAAAGGGCTAAAATAATTTTTGAATGCTTTAGAAATTTGCAGAGGAAAAGAGTGGTAACTTTGGGAGCTCTGAAATCACTTTGGTAGATGTAACGTTCACATTATTAGAATTAAAAGGATGTGGCTTTAATGGTCTTCAAGAGGTGGGACTACTCTATGGAGGAGGAGAAGCAAGTCGAGCGTGGTCTTTTTTTCCAAGAACAGAGAACGAGGGATAGGTTTGGTGCATTTACAAGCGTACACTGTAGGGTCGATAGAGACCTTTAACATTACAAATAAAGGTCGATTGAGACCCTACAAACAAAGTAAATTGGGAGTTTTGTGAAGGTTAAGATGGACCGCAAGGTCTCAAATGACCCTTAACCATTCAAATGAAAGTCGATAGAGAATCTAGTAGAGAACGTTAAAAAAAATACTTCTCGGACAAAATGACTGATTTGATACAAGGGCACTTAAAATTACCTGTTCGGTATGGTGGCCACCTAATCTTTTTTTTTCCGATTAAATCCCCTTTAAATTATTTCTTATGCAAAAAGAAAAAAAAATCAGTAATGAATGGATGGCATTAGCTGTACTCAAAAAGTATACAACATTGGCTGAAAGTGCTTTGAACCATTTTCAGCTGATACTCAAAAGGTATACGACATTGGCTGATAGTGCCTTGAACTATTTTCCAGGAATACAAGGCATTGGCTGATTGTGTCTTAAACCGTGTTCTAGGAAAGGTTCCAAATAGTGGCTGACTTCTGACCTGGTAGTGGGGAAAAGGTATAATGAATAGAGATACCAGGAACGCTTGGGAGACGAAGCCCGTTTGGTTCCTTTCTTTTTTTGTCTCTCATACTAGGAAATCCAAGTGAGATGAGTGAACTTAAAGTAGGCCATGCCTATTAATTTTGAACTGCTCATATATACGACCGCTTATATCCAATATTTTGTCCTGTTTTGGTTATGTGATGTAAACAAAACCTAGTTTGTATTTGAATAGAAATCAAGCTTCAAGAAACTGAAACTAAATATTTGTCCAAAAATAAACACATTTTAATTTGAGTTATGTGATCTACATAAAAATCAAATCTACATTTGAATATAATTAGTCTTGATTTGACTAAAACTCAAAGTTTAAATGCCCCCATTTACTTACACCTATGAGGAAAAATAGCATTCCACCACTGGGAATTCAGTGCCCTCTCATATATAACACTTTGTCATGAATTCCTGTGAATCCAATACCATGTCAGACAAATGGGATCAAAGTTCTTGATCATTGGAAATGCCCTCGTTTTCTTTTATTTTTCATCGCTAATATGTAAACAAGGAAAAAGGAACGGCATTTCACCATGATGATCTATGAGAAAAGCAAATCAGAGTGCTAAAAAGGAATAATCATCAATTATTAGAGTAGAAAAATCTTTACAGTTGAGGTGGGAAGTACCCCTCAAGGATGGCTAAAAAGCATGTTATGTACATTGCAGAATCGAAAACTCCAAGCAGGAGCAGAGTATAAGCTTGTCAGCTGCTGATATCGAAGTACTTTGGTTCTGCTGGATAATGGTGCTCCATATGTAACTGCCACAAGGAATCAGAAGTGTCAGAAAACCAATGAAAAAAACCTACAACCCATTTGTATGGCCCCAAGTAGAAAGCGTTAAAGAAATTTTTCCTTTTCTATGCTTTTTTTTTTTTTTGTAACATGAATTGAACCACGCAACCTTGGCGATAGTGAGCACCTTTCAACCATGCTACAGTCTCTTGTCCGGTATAAAGATATTTTAGATCCATTTATATCAAGTCATATTGACAATACAGGACCACCCACCCAATTTTTTCTTTTATTTGACCTTTTTGCCCCTATTCATTGATAGCAATGAAAAATGTGGACATTATTGATCGATTTTTTTTTCCCACTTTATTCCTCTTCGTCTTTTCCAATCTCTTCTTTATCATCATTATTTTCAAGAACACAACTACGTCGGCTCCAAATCCTCCAAGAACCCCACAACCCCACTTCAACCCCATCTCCAACTCCAACTCCCACTCCCACTCCCACTCCATCCTTACTAAAACCTTCCTCTCTCTCCATCCACTTCTCCCTAGGCCTCCTCATCTTCGCCCTTAACCCCCACTACTTCTCCAGCTCCCTCTTTGACACCCTCTACTTCTCCATCGATTCTTTCTTGAAAGATGATGATAATGATGAACTAAATCAAAGAGGAGAGATGGAGAAGACGACGACGTGGAAGAAAGTGAAAAAAAAAAAAAAAAGACGACCTCATCATTCATTATTATCAATGAATAGGCAAAAGGCCAAATAAAAGAAAAAATTGGGTGGGATATCCTCTATCGTCAATATTCAGAGTTTGGATCCACGGTCATCGTATCCAATTTTAAAGGGATTTTTTTATTATAAATCCTCTTATGAATGTTATCCCAATATCTTGTTAAATGTTTCATTTTTGCACAGAATTCAAAATATTTTCTAAAAAATAAAAAAAATATGTCAAGATATCATAAATTTCATAATACTGGCAATACATCTAAGAAGTATAATGAATATTCATGGCAGTTGATTCTCAATTGGTGAGACACCTCCTTTCCATAGAAACAGTGACATGGCACTAATGGTGAGGGAGTGGGTGTGTAACTACTTACCTTTCAAATAAATGAATAAAATTTTCATGCCATTGATTCTATTCATAATATCCTCATCAAGCCTTTCCCTTGTTCAATAGTTTCACCCAAGTATTGGAACCCAACACACCATAGCACTAAATAATTTTATGACCAGATTTTAATCCTTACTCAGCACCGCTAAACAAACACTCTATAATGTGTTTGTCCTATGCACTTCCAAACTATTTAACTCAAATTTCTTTCTCCACATGTACCATTTGATCAAACTATACAACATATGCAAACACAGATTGAGCAATGTCATCTGGATATCTACCATCAACTTGCCCACAGCGACTAAATATAAATAATTCAAAGCAAACCTCTGGTGAAATCCAGATTCAACCAAGAAATCATTTGTCATATACGCCCTGCCCTCTATATAATCTCAACATAATCATTATGGATGCGTCTTCCAAATTAACTGCCTCAGCAAACTGCGCGTGCTGCTTTTCCTTCAACCACATTGTGTCCAATTTTGTGAGACTGACATTTGGTATAGATTTGGCTTGATTAAGGGTTATACACTACAATCTTCCATGGTGTTGCATCATTGAGTGCTATATCGAAGTGGTTACAGCCAATCCTTCAGTCTTCTTGTGTCGTGTGATTCGCTTCCCACATCATCAGAATGATCAGGGTTGAGACCAAGGTATGCGATGAGAGGAATAAGAATTCATTGTTCATGACTTAAGAGTGATTTGCAAGGTTTTCAACATCCTATTACCAACAACTCACAGTGGTGTCAATCCATTCCACAGAAGAACATATGATGACAGAAAAAACCAACAAAAACATTAACCATTAAGATAAGCCCACAAAGACTAATTTTACCTATCCATATTCTGTGATATTTTTCACTATAAATTAAAGAAAACTCTCTTCTCATTGTCTTCTAAGAATTTTCACTCTGGAATACAAGTGTCCGCCATCAACAGCATTCCATATCAGAAACCATATCAAAACTCAAATAATTGAAGGTAGACTCTGCATATTGCATCAGCCAAGTGCTAGGACATTAGCTTCAGTAACAAGGATCCAGGAAACAAAACCATTTGCTTTATCAAGAACAGAACCTAGAAAGCATTACTAGGACATTAGCTGTGGTAACAAGGATCCTGAGAACAAAGAAGAATTGAAAATTAGAGAAAGAAGAAAGAGAATTGAGGGAGGAAGAAACTAGAGTTCTCATAGGAAAAGAGAAGAAAATGAGAGAGACTGGAAGAGGAAGAGCTTGTGGTAAACAGAGGAGCATCCTGTGTTCCTTAGCCCACGACCTCCTAATTTTATAGTGAGGCTTTAAAGATTACTTGTAATACAAAAAGATCTCTAAACCATTGTAACAAATAGATTCTTAATCCCCTATCCTTTCCATAAAAACAAAAGTGGGACAATTACATCTGATTCCCAACACTCCTCCTCAAGCTAGACTAAAGATATTAATCAATTCCCAGCTTGCAGAGAATGGTTCATAACTTTTTTCCTGTCAGGTGACTTGGTAAAGATATCTGCTAGTTGATTTCCTAATTGGACAAATTCTGGAATGATGACATCCGAAAGAATTTTTTCCTGCATGAAATGGCAGCCCACTTCGATGTGTTCGTTTTTTTCATGGAATACTGGATTTTCAGAAATACAGGCCTGATTGTCACCACATTGGAGTATCAACTTTTACACCAAGACTAGTTATCAGCGTCTTTAACCGTGCTGCTTCACATGTTCCATGGGCCATAAGTTTGTATTCTGCCTCACCACTTGATCTTGCAACCACATGTTTTCTGCTTTTCCATGTAATAAAGATTTCCCCCAACAAGTACACTTACGAGTGAATTTAATGCTTCACATGTTCCATGCGCCATGAGTTTGTATTATGCCTCAGCACTTGATCTCGCAAGTAGCAACCAAATGTTTTTTGCTTTTCCATGTAATAAGATTTCCCTCAACAAGTGTTCAGTACCCTATAGCAAGGTTTAAAAAACCTGACTGGGACTAGGACTCAGCCTCGGCCTAAGCCAAGTAAAGTTGGAACCCGCCTCTATCAAGTCTCTCAGCTTTTGTTTTTCTTTTTTTGTTTATCTCTGCATTGGAATGCATAAAATAAAAAAGGGAACACCAGCCAATGACAAAGAATCAGAGGAAAGGATTGGGCAACTTCGAGGAATCACCTTCCCATCTACAAATCCTCTCTCCATCTCATCTCCAAATCCTCTCCATCTCCCACAATCCATCCCGTCTCCAAACCTTTCTCCATCTCTATTGCCTCTGGATAGCATGAAAAGGGGAAGAAATAGGCAAAAATAGGATTTTTAGAGCAAAAGACTGGTGGGGGATGGTGTTTGTAGCCTGAAGAAGTAGCAACAATATAAAAAAATTAGGGTTTTTGCATTTACAGTGCGACTCAGAAGAGTCCCCTGAGAATCGACTCAGAACCAAGACAAGTCAAGTCGGCCAAGTCGACTAAGATTCGGCCGAGTTTTGAAACACTGCCCTATAACGGATCTTCTATCATCCTTGCATCCTGCGCACTGCATTTAAATACTATCACATCAAGTTATTGTGTTTGGTGTATAAGTATAAAGTAATCATTTCCTTGGTTCTGACTTCAGGTATCTCAGGATTCAGTGAAATGCATCCAGGTGTGGTCTATGTGGTGAATGCATGAATTTACTTACTACACTGAGAGATCTGCTGAACAAAGACCATGATTTACTTCCTTATGAGTATCAGCAGTTCTGAATCCAAGAAGCTGAGTTTCATTCAGTAAATCAAGAAAAATCTTCGATTGGGATATCACAATCCCTTAAACGAACGAGTTATCTCTCTTTTTTTTGAAATGGTAACTTGTATTGATAGAAAAAGGAAATTACAAAAGAGCTTTACAGTATAAAAGAATTATACTGAGAAGCGGCCGGGTAAAACCCCAAAAAACAGCCGCCTCCCAAAAGGAGGGGAAACAAAAACAAGGAGAGGAAGAGAGAATCAAGTCAAGATGAGATGATTTCCCTCCAATTGAACACGATTGCCTTAGAAGAGAAGCCCCAAAAATCTAGAAGGTAAGAGACCCACGAGGCAACGCAGAGTTTCAATCTAAGGATTAAGTCTTCTTTTGAGGAAGTAATCCCTTCGAAACATCTTCTATTTCTCTCTTTCCAAATTGTCCAGATGCAAGCCAAAAAGGATACCCGCCACATGATCTTCGCTTTGGAGGTTTTAATGGGGGTAGTCCACTGATGAAACAGGTCTTGTAAGGACTGCGGCATGACCCAGCTACAATTAAACTCATTCGGGATTGCAGACCAAAGGGCTTTTGATTGCTTGCAATGGAGCAAAAGATGATCAACTGATTCCTCGTCCGCTAAACAGAGGGGACAGGCATTGACAAGGGTGATATGCCTTCTGCAAAGATTATCCATATTTAGAATTTTATTACGGAGGGCAAGCCAAGTAAAAGCAATAACTCTGGGAGGGGCCTTGATCTTCCATAAAGCTAGCCAGCTTCGAGAAGCCACTAAAATGGTTGATATAGCGGAGGAGAAGGAAGATACTGAAAAAGAGCCATCACGAGAAGGGATCCATATCCTGCTATCTTACCCTTCTCTAGAGCTATCTGTGCCATTGAGCACCTCGAGGAGATTGAAAAGATTAGATTCTTCTGCCTTGGAAAGATTCCTTCTGAAAATAGGCCATCACAAATGATTGTCAGTGCTTGTGTCGAGATAATCTATGATCTTAGCATTTCTGTTTCTGGCACATCTGTAGAGATCACGGAACTGAAGCGCTAAAGTGGAATCGCCAGCCCAAACATCGTGCCAGAAGGAAATTTTTTCCCCATTGCCAACGCGGTAGCGGATGGATTGGGTAAAAGAAGCGTTTGAACTGTAAATCCCTTTCCAGAATTTAGAGCATCTTCGCGGAGGAAGAGAGATTTCCCAGCCAAATCTTCTCACTTTGTATTTATAGCTACCAGTATTTTTTTCCAAAGACCTACTGAATCGTCCCCAAGTCGCCAAAGCCATTTACTCAACAAAGCCTGATTCATGATCCTTAAAGGTCTTATTCCGAGACCACCAGAGTCTTTAGGGGAGCAGACTGTTTTCCAATTAACCAAGTGGAATTTTTTTTAATCCTCACTGCCTTGCCAGAGGAAGTCTCTTTGAAGCTTCTCAATGCGATCAATGATTGCAGCGGGGCATTTGAGGATGGACATGTAGTAGATGGGAAGGTTTGCAAGGGCAGATTGGATCAATGTGATTCTTCCTCCTAAGGATAAATATTTTGCTTTCCAAGAAGATAACTTTTTCTCAATCCTTTCAAGAAATGGGTTCCAAACAGATTTAGGTACTCTGTCTAGGCATAGGGGAAGACCAAGGTAGGTGAATGGGAAGAAGTCTACTCTACACCCCAGAATAGTAGCATAGTGATGGAGGGAGATGTCTTCAATTGAGACTCCGAGGATGGAGGTTTTGGAGAAATTAATCCTAAGACCCAAGACAACTTCAAAACATCTGAGAATAGCCACCAAATTTTTTATTTGGTCCTCATCAGCATCGCAAAATAGGAGGGTGTCATCTGCATATTGGAGGTGAGAGGCAGAAGGGGCATTCTGAGAAGGCTTGAATTCGTGGATCAGATTGCAGTCTTCTGCTTTGGAGAGCATCCGACTTAGGGCTTCTCCAACAATGACGAATAGAAATGCAGACAAGGGGTCCCCCTGGCGTAAGCCCCTCTCAGCTGGAAAAAATCCATAAGGGGAGCCATTGATAAGAATGGAGAAGGTAGCAGATGAAATGCATTCTTTGATCCAAGACCTCCATTTAGATTGAAAGCCCATCCTGCGCATCAAGTAGATGAGGAAGTCCCAGTCCACCATGTCGAAGGCCTTTTCCAAGTCGAGTTTGCAAATGATGCCTGGAAGTTTGTCCTTATATCTGGAGTGGATACATTCATTGGCAACAAGAACCCCATCTAAGATCTATCCGCCTTGAACAAAGGCTCCGAGAGAGAGAGAGAGATGATGGAAGGAAGGATTTTTTGGAGTCTGGAAGCTAGCACTTTAGCCAGAATTTTGTAAATGCTGCCTAGGAGGCTGATTGGCCTAAAGTCTTTAACACTATCAGCCCCGGTCTTCTTTGGGATAAGGGCGATGAAAGAGGCACCTATCGATTTGGACAGCCTTCCTCTAGAGTGAAATTCTTTCATGAAGGCCATAACATCAACTCTGAGTAGGTCCCAGAAAGTATGGAAGAAAGACATAGGAAAACCATCCGGGCCTGGAGCTTTGTCGCTAGCAAGATTAAAGACCGCTGATTTGACTTCTTCCTCCTGGAACTCTTTTTCCAACCAATTCGCATCCTCCTCGCTAATTGTGGAGAAATTGAGATTGTTTATAAGGCTTGCTGGAGCTATCTTTTTTATACAGGCTTTGAAAGAAACTGAGAATGTGGTTACTGATCCCATCCCTGTCCTCTAATCTATTGTTGTCGGCCATCAAATAGTTAATCTTGTTGCCCCTCATTCTGGTGGTGGCCAGGCAATGGAAAAATTTGGTGTTCTTGTCCCCTTCCTTTAGCCAACGACATCTAGATCTTTGTTTCCATTTGATTTCTTCTTCATGGACTTTGCGCTCAAAAAGATCTTTTAGGTTCAGCCTCATAGCGATATCTGCTTCAGATAGCCCTTGGGATTCTTCCTTGTAGTCAATTGATTGTATATCTTCTAAAAGTTTAGCCTTGATAGTTTCAACAGGCACAAAGTTGTTAGTCCTCCAATCTTTAATGCTAAGCTTCAACTGCTTGAGCTTGTCGGAGAGTCTGAAGCCGGCCCAACCGTTGAAAACATAGCTATTCCACCACTCCTTGATCAAAGCAATGAAGTGTGTCTTCCAGCCACATTAACTCTAAGCGAAAGGGAGAGGGTCCCCACTTGAGACTTTTGCAATCTAGGAGGATGGGACAGTGATCGGAAGTTGGCTTCGGGAGGGCTAATTGGCAAACTTCAGGATACAATTCAATCCAATCCCCGGTTACCAGGAATCTGTCAAGGCGCGACAAGGTTGGAGGACTTTGGTGATTAGACCAGGTGAAATTTGACACCCCCCCCCCCCCCCCCCTAACTGAAGATCAATGAGGTAGTGGGAGTTAATCCAATTTTAGAAGGATTCCATATCAGCTGAGATTCTGCCACCTCCCGATTTGTCTGAAGGGAATCTTGTGATGTTCCAGTCGCCACCGATGCACCAGGGGCCTGCCCATCTATTGCGAATGGAGTCTAGCTCTTGCCAAAAGCTGCTACGAAGTCTGCTGTCAGTAGGGCCATAGACAGAGGAGACAATCCAGGAGGAGCCCTTTGCCTTATCTTCAAGCACAACCGAGACAGAGAAGGAACCAATGAAATGATCTTTCATGATGTACATCCTATTATTCCAGCAGAGCAGGATGCCTCCAGAAGATCCAACTGCATTAAGGGAGACCCATAGACATCTAATATTACCCCAAAGATCCCTAATGATAGATTGAGACATTGAGCTGAGCTTAGTTTCTTGAAGAAGCAGTAGGTCTGCTCTAAAGGTGTGAATTACCTCCTTAATAATTGCCCGTTTCAATGAGTTCCCTAAACCCCAAACATTCCATGATATGGCCTTCATTGACAACACTTTCTGGAATCTCTGTCTCTGTTTACTGGACGTCTGTCATAGTTGATGGAGCACGATAGGTTGTGGAGTTCTCTGCTTTCCTTTCTTTTTGACTTCTTTTTAAAGGTGATGGGTCTACCCAGGGCTGAATCTCTATCCTTTGCAAAAGCAATAAGGCTTTCCCACCCCTTTATTGTTGTCTACTGAGATGCCAATAGCCTCACCACAGGTTCTGATTTTTTGAGGTAGCCACGATTTGGTGGAGACTGGTGAAAAGCTTCTGTGAACAGGGGCAGAGTGTCTGTGGGGACTCTAAGAGCTGATCGAGTCGGTCTTCTTAGAAATGGGGAGGTCCTCGTCTGATTTCTGCCGAGAGAGAGAAAAGGCAAAGTCTCTGAAGCCAGAAAGAATAGTGGTCAACACTGAGCAAGGAGAGGAGGGGGGAGTTGGGCTAGTAGCAGAACATGTAATTGAGTCATCAAGGTAGGAACTAGCAAGCAACCGCAGGGCGTCAGTCTTCTCCTTCTCCTGGCAAGTGGGGAAATCTGTGGCTAGCCGGGGTCGACTTCTTACCATGGATTGGCCGGTTTCCTAGAGACGGTGAATGATCGGAGTATCCCTGAAAGAACAGGACTTTTCGACGGAGAGATGGATGTCCGAAGAGGAAGACGAGTTTGAGGCAGCGTTATCACCATGTGATCCTTTGGAAGCGGACTTCAAACCCTTTCGATGTTTAAAAGAGGCTTAGGTTGGGGCTGAAAAGTTGGGCCGACCCAATTCGCTAAGAAAGGAGCATAAGGTGTCTCCATTCTTTAGCCCATGACCCGCTGAGGTTTTAGTTGCCGTGGGCCAGGTCCATGCTTCAGCTTGGGTCGAGTTAGACGCCCTGGATCTTCCTGACCTGGCCTGCTTACAAGCCCTAGCTCGTTTCTGGAGACTTCCAACGCCAAGAATAGAGAGGTCGTCTTTTCCATCGAAACCAAGGTCGTCTTCTCCATTGGAACCTAGATCGTCGTCTTGAAGATGCGCGCCACTGGTTGCTGCGGAGGGGTTTCCAACTTTGTCAGCGGCGACGGGAATGGGTGGTTCTTCTTCGGCCCTGACAGAGATGAAGAGATCTCCAACGGACAGAGGGATTTGAAGGGGAAGCTTGCAAAGCCTGCTTGTTCGGACCTTGACACGTCCATAGATAAGGTTGATCTTCCTTGAAGTGAGGCGATCTACCTCTATGGTTGAACCTATGAAGTCACCGAGGAGACGAAAGACCCCTTCGTTCCAAGCTTGTAGCGGAACACCATGGAAGCGAATCCATTTGGGGATTTGGGGGGGGAGCCAAAGACCTTCATCCATCTGTCTAGGGTGACGAACGGGAAGGAAGATGAGCCTGCTGCACAGCTCAGAACTTGGCGAACTTCCTCATCCGAGAGGAGTTAGATGTGGACGACATCTTCTTTTATCAGTCTGAGCCTTGCAGTCAATTTGCCTCGGTGAGTGTTAAGCCAGCTAGCCACATCGTCCACCGAAAAGTTGTTCTTGAGGAAACCAATCAAGTTGTAGCAGAGGATCTTCAACTCAGATTCAACAACTGAAGGGGCTACACGAATGAAGGGAGAATGGCCATCCTTAACAATCCATCCTGCACTTGAGTCAGGATGCACTTTGGAGGGCGATTCCAGGCATTGGGCGTTTGATGGAGCAAAAGCCCTAAATTGTCGATGGGAGGTTGAAGATGCAGAAGCCCTAAATTGTCGGTGCATGTCTGGGAGAAGCCAGCGATTGGTTCTACTGTGCGAGGGCGAGCTTTGTCGACGATGATTCTTCTATCTCTCCAGAATCGTCCGTTAATGATTTCAATGCCTAGGTTAGCTTCTCTTTCTGTTTTGAATCTAACAAAACCGAAGCCTCTTTGCTTGCCAGTGGACCGCTCGATAGGGATGAAGGTGTCTAACACAGTGCCTACTCTGCAAAACATGACTTGAAGTTCTGTCTTGGAGATGTCTGGGGGGAGATTAGAGATGAAAAGGGAGAAGGCTGTTGCTGAGGGTCTTCTGCTCCGGCCAGGATCGAAGTTCTGCCCCCGGACAGCCATGAAGCTTGCCGTTCCTCCAAGCCCATAAGCACAAATTGAAATGAGACCTGGACTACTTTCTCCTGAAAAGTAAATCAAACCTCCTTAATCATTGTTCATTATGCCTCTAAGTCTTGATTCTTGAAGGACCAAGCTTACCATGGGATTTCCTTTTGTTGTTTAGCCTCCAGCAGCCTTGGATAAGGGAACTGGATGAAAATCATCCACGAACGAGTTATCTCTCTATCCACAGGAAATACCTCAAAGGACCAAATCTTCGATTGGGATATCACAATCCCTTAAACGAACGAGTTATCTCTATCCACAGGAAATACCTCAAAGGACCTAAGTCCTTTATTTTAAATACTTTTTTTAAAATCTTTTTTAATTTAGATATTTCTTCTAGCTTTTCAACGATTATGATAACACTAGCAGAACCAGGGAGGGCTAGCAGAGGCCATCTCCCGCTACCCCAAATTTTCCGAAAAATCCCTTTAACTTAAAAAAAAAAAAAAAAAAAAAAATCTTTTTTACATATGCCCCCCCCCCCCCCCCCCAAACCCACAAAAAAAATTTTCAAAAAAAACCCTATATATTTTGAAAACTACATGCATTTTTTTTTATTTGTGGCCCTCCGAAGAATATTTTTTCTACATAGTGGCCCCCTCAAGGATGAATTCTTGGGTCCGCCCTTGGATGATAATACCATTGACATAGACGGTAATGCAATAACCCCATAGTTTCTTCTCACAAATAGCGTAAGATGCTTCTCTATATTGCAAGACTAAGATAGCCCTGCTAAGTTTTTCAAACCATGTCCGAGGCGACTGTTTTAACCCATACAATGGTTTCTGCAACTTGCAGACCATACTTGTCTCCAACTAAGTCATAAAACCTGGAAGAATGGCCATATATACCTCTTCATGAAGGTCACCATGTAGAAAGCATCTTGGACATAAAGCTGAAATAGCAGTCAATTTTCAGTTATTGCCAAAGAGAACTCGAATAGAGTTTTGCTTTGCTACTAGCACGAATATCTCATGAAAGTCCAGTCCATGTGTTGCCCCGTCAATTATTAATCTAATACATTCAAAATAATTGCCCTTGTCTTGTATGGGTCCCAAACTAATTTCATTCAAATAGGAGAACCCACTGTCAAATTGTACAATATTTTTACTTTCAATTAAATATGATCAATCTAACAATGGACCCATCTCTGGTCCGAATAAGTTTTGGCCAAGACTCATACAAGATAAGGGGAGTTGTTTTGAGTGGTTCATATTTTTATTCAGTGGGCCTCATTCCACAAATTTGATGTAGACTTTCAAATTTTTAATTGAAGCCCTTTGATGGAGTCCATTCCATTCGTGAAAACAGAAAACTCTAAACCACTAAAGTGCCCTCATATTTGGATGGGACCTTAACAAATTCCACTCCAATAGGACTTGAACAGCTGGACTAACTATTAGATTGATCAATCACATGCTAATAAAATATTAAGAAATAGAATCACGTATTTAAGTGTTTAACACTAATAGATAGCTCATAATTATTGTTGCAATCTACAAAATTTGTGATATTTTTCTTCTTTTAATGTGTACATATAAATCGATTTAATTTTGAACACATTTTAAACAAGTTCAAACAAAATTGCAATACAAGATGTTATGTCTTGGGGACACCGATATTTTTCTTTATAGTGTGTGCTAATACAAAAGGACATTTGATGTCCTTTTTCACAAATTAATTGGTCTTGAAACCCCCTTAGATTTTCCCCAAAGGATCCCCCAAAAATCCACTCGAGAACCCACAACGGGACCCCAAAATGAGCCCTTTGTAGTGTTGGGAAGTCCTACATCCCACATCGCCCAAGCCCTAAGTTGAACAGGGCTTCATATACATGTCTGGGCCTTCCACCTATCAGCTTAAGCTTTTGAGTTGGTATATGGTTTCTTACATGGTGTCAGAGCGGGTTCCAATCCCGTTGTTCTTGTGTAGCCCACGTGGCAGGCCCGTCTACGAAATCTATTGGGCCTGCATGCGAGGGGGAGTGGTGGGAAGTCCCACATCCCACATCGCCCAAGTCCTGAGTTGGACAGGGCTTCATATACCTACATGGGCCTTCTACCTATCAGCTTAAGCTTTTGGGTTAGCACACGGTTTCTTACATGCTAGGCACTTTCGGTGGCTCCCGAAAGTGCACCCTGCACGGTCCACGGTTGGCCGTGGACGCCGGGCTACATGTGCACTTTCGGTGGCTCCCGAAAGTGCACCCTGCACGGTCCACGGTTGGCCGTGGACGCCGGGCTACATGTGCACTTTCGGGGACTTCCAGAACTGGCATGCAGTCCACCCAAGTCCATGTTTTTGCCCTTTTTGGCCTGTTTTGACCTCAATCCAATTCCAAATGACTTCAAATCGTTTTTCTAAATATTTTTAGGTGGATTTAGTATCCTATAAACCCTAGATTGATGCACATGAAGCCCGGTTCCTTGGGTAAAACCATGAACCTTAGGGTGCTAGATTTGGTACCCATGAACCATGCATGACCGAAATGCATTGTTTGACTCCAGGGATGTTCTTTGAGCTTGGTCCTCACCCCAGTGGGTTGTTTGGAGGCATGTAGGTGTACTAAAGACTAGGGGATGCACAGGTTTTGGGAAGCCACGCACTAAGAAGCCAATCAACCGGCGACCAGACCCTAAGGGTGCGCAATGCCAAATCCCACGACCCCAACATGTCAGCGGCAGCCCGTATCTTAAGTTTAGCAGTTTGTAGTGGTTCTTGATTGTTATACTGATTTATCTTGTCTAAACTACAAGTTATCGTGTTCGCATACATGGTGTATGCTTTCTTGAAATTGCATGGTTCTTTCTTAAAACCACCGTAACCGACCGTCACATAGCACATGAGACTTGTCACTTGCACACGGGTTTTAGTGAGCATTTACTTGCCCTATGACACAGGATCCATGGTTGTGGTGTCTTGCGAGCATTTAGCTGCCCTGCTCCTTCCCAAACACCCGAATCCGCCCCTTTTCCTTACCCTTTCGGGTGAAGCCATTCCCTGCTGGAATGTTTCCCGATTTTCTAAAGACCTTAGGCTTTGTTAAGTCTTCGGTTTATTGATTTTGTCAGGCTTGCCTACATTTTCAATTTCCGTGCTTGTTTGTTCGTCTGACTTGCCCGAGGGTTTGTTTAACTCAGTTATTAATTATGTAAGAGCTACTCATCTTGTTAAGTACGCTCAGTATGTTTTGACGCTTGTTCTGGAGTATCTTGCTTATGCTTGCATGCTCTGTAGACCATGAGGGACTTGAGTATGTGAGGAATACCATGGACTTTGAACCCTTGTAGAGTTCGAGGGTCCATTGGGGCGATGAATCCCTTGAATGGATCCAGGGCAAGGTAAACCTTGAACCCTTGGGGTACTTTCAGCCACTCAATGGTACCTTGAAACCCCCAGCAAGCTTGAGTGATGAAAAATATGGAACGGACTGGGACCCCCTTTCTGTTTTGTCTTGAATCCGTGAGTCGAGACCACTAAGTTTGGAGTTCCTTTCGGTCTGATCCACCGTCTAGATGTCCTTTACTATCTGTAGATTGGTCGCCCTTGAGGAGTTTCGTGCTTATATCGCCCTCAAGGCGTGTCATGTTATCGTGCAGTGCTCCCTTCACCTTGTGTATTAGAGAGGGTATAGCTACATGTGGTTTGCCATTTTGCAAGAACATGCATGTTAGTGGTATTGTTTTTCATGATGATCCTTCTTTACATTGTTCAGATTATATGCTTATGCATGATATTGCTTAGTTGTACCACTTTATTGACATTATGTCGATCTTATCCCCATCATTATTCGTATTTACAGCAAAAATGTTATTATTATTCATTTTAAACACCGGCTAGGTCATCGTGCCTGACCCTTACTAATGTAGGTGATGTAGGTTTTACCCTGACTTGTAGTAGCTCTTGTGGAGGCGGTGGGGAGCCGCAGCTTTTTGGTGAGATTTGTGCTAACCGTGCCAATTAGACGCCAGGTGTTGCATTGAGTGACAGTAACATTGGGGGTAGTTTATATATTTTAGTTTCTTGCAGTTGTACCGGCCTTTGTTGGCCTTTCATTTCTTGTAATTAAGACACATTTTTACATTGTAACCTTAACATGTTGGGTAACGAAATATCTTGTTCTCTGTCTTGCTCTGTATATTATGGTTTGTGATTTTCCAGTCTGAGAATGTATTATATCATGATGCGTTTCTGTTAAGCGATGGATTGCGACACAGAATCCAAGGGCCATGGATTTCAGGTCACAAGGCCACATAAGCTTCTGCCAAATGTTCATGTTTGTGTTGGGATATTCTCCTTCTCACGCACGCGAATCCTGAGGATAGAAATGCACTAATCACCCCATCAATAATTTCCTAATCAGCGACACTGATGATGTTGCAGTTGAATAAAACGATTATTCCTTATTACATGGTTGAAGAAAACGATTGGTCAAAATGAATGCTAAATGCAATCAAGAAGTCCCTAGATGCAGCAGACAATTGTAGTTGAAGCCCAATCATTAAATCCCTCTTTAAATCATTATTTCAAAGGATCCACAAACATTTTGGAGTTCTGCCGAATCCTTCGCAGTCAACAAGTAACAAATAATCTCTATGGAATTGGGTTTGCAGAACCCTAAGGGCACGTTTGTGCAGCTGGTTTTCCATAGAAAAATTGAAGATGGTAGAAACGCTTTTTTGCACTACAAAAAAAAATTATGTTTGGTAAAATGAGCTAAATTTTCCACGATTATGCAAAAAAGATTTTCCTATGGGGATGGTTGGAAAAAAAAAATTCCTCGATAACTGGTTTTCCATGGACATACACAAACTTGCCCTATTTGATACCAAATTAAAAATTAGAGAAAGAAGAAAGAGAATTTGAGAGAAGAAGAAACTAGGGTTCTAGTAGGAAAAGAAATGAAGATGAGAGAGAATGGGAGAAGAAGAGCTTGTGGTCAAGAGACGAGGACCGTCGTGTGTTCTTTAGGCCACCATCTCCTAATTTTATATTGAGGCTTTAACCATCTCTAAAAAAGACTCCTAATCCCCTATGGTCCCCTACATATAAACAAAAGTGGGACCATTACATTAGATTCCCAATAGAAAGCATCACCAATATTAGAGAGAGAGAGAGAAGATTCGATAACTAAGCTAAAAAAGCACGTTGTAATGTCATGTACATGAAAATTATGCTCCATACCTTGCCCTCATCTGCATCTGAATGGCGTTGTGGGAAAACAACTTTTAGGTCATTATACAAGTAGAAGCGCCGCTCCTCCTTAGCGTCCAAGCTATTCGCATGTGGTTCAGAAAGAGGATCTGATTTGCATCTTTGCATTGATCTCAAACATTTCTTAGGATAAGGGCAAAGAAAACGCAAATGTAGAGCATAGCGCAGAACCCCAGCACCAGTATTATTTCCATTGGCCTTTAAAAAACTATGTACAGATTTTTTATCACTTACTTGGCGTGTATCCATTCCTCTGATATCCACTATGTTACTCTTTTGGCATTTACTGAACTTTTTCGTCTTGTCCCTAGCAATATCATTTGATCTATCCATGCAATTCTGAGGTGAATATAATGATGCGCTCATTGCACCTTTACTTTGTGACAGGTTCAGCGCATCAAATTGGTCAGTGTCACCAGTGCATGCACATCCCATCATATTAGAGCCTTCATTTTTTATGACTGTAGAGTACTGGTTTACAGATCCCATGGTATATACAAAGTCAGCCTTCGAAACAGCACACTCCCCTCTATGCTGCACAGGTTCACTTCCACCTGAGGGTGAAATAGCTGTTGTCTCCTTATAAAGACCTTTGTTGCCTCCTTTCACAGCAGCAGATGTTGATCTAGAAGAGGCCAAAGTGACCTTTTGCCGCAGGAATGTCTGCTTTCATGCAGTGCAGCAAAATAACTAGTCATAAAATATTTCCAAACCAGATTTTATTTAAAAGTATACTAATGAAAAGAACAATTAACTGATTATCTTAGATGGAATATAGGAGTACGAAGGAACGAAAAAAAAAAGACAAAAAAATAAAGTTGCTACTTGAGGTGACTCAAAGGAGCCTTTTACCTGTAGACAAATTGATGACCAAAAAAAGTAGTGAGAATGTGGATAAAGATAGGAATGACTGAGGTAAATCATAATTTACGAAATTTAAGCACATAGGGGCATAGTTGCCGCATAATTGCCTAGAGCTAGACTACCTACATCGCATCTTAAAAAGAATCCAGGGGCATATAATACAAACTTAATAGTAAAAGTTGGTAAGAAAAAGCAATTTTAACCATTCTAAGATACTAAAGATTAAAAAATTAACATCAAGAAAAAAAATCCATTAATAAGAGAAGCCCACTCATGATATTTAAAAAATGACTGCCAAAAATAGAAAGCCACTCACAAAAACACTAATAAATAAATAAAACAATGACGATGAGAAGAATAACAGAGCAGACCTGTAACAACTTTAACCAGAGGCTGGAAATATACAATGCTTGCAGACTGCTTACCAACCTTTGGAGACTTCATCAACTATAAACCAGCCTAAACTACAACAAGCAAACAACCTGCTTAAATAGTCCATCTCACTGGATTGGCATCATATAGTTGTATGTCAAACAACTATCAAAATGAATATAGGGCGAGCAGTTTGGCACCATATAGTCAGTCCCTTGCTGATTAAATCATCACCAAGACGATGCAACAGCTAATAACAACAAAAACCAGATGCGCAAGCATAGTTCGGACTGGAGTGAAAGTTAGAAAAGAAATTCCCAGATTTGTTTAAATGTGCTCTGGCGAAAGGAGCAAAGGTTAAAAGATATTTTGAAAAAGGCAACAATGGAGATGGGATATGGTGCCCCCCATCTTCAGGAGAAATCTGAGGGACATTGAAGAAAGGCAGTTTCTATCCCTTATAAATCTTCTTACGGAGGTGAATATTCCTGAAGAGGGGGAGGATGATAGGATCTGGAAAGCCTCTAAAGACAGTTCATTTTCCATGTCATCCTTTTATTTGGCCATCTCCAATAGGACAGGGAGGAGATCACAGACAGCAAATATTTGGAAGTTAAAGGCACCACCAAGAATTGTGGTCTTCGGTGGTTAGTACTCCGAAGCGGAATCCTCACTATGGATAACCTTAAACAGAGAGGGAAGATACTGGTCAATGCTTGTCCTATGTGTTTGGAAGATTAGGAAACAATAGATCACCTCCTCTTAAGGTGCAACAGTGCTGCGAAGATTTCGAATACTGTAATCAGTTGGTTTGGTTGTAGTTGGGTCTTCCCAAAGAATATTCAGTATCTGTTTATGGCTTTGAAATCTCCCTTACGGTCACATAAGGGGAAGGAGATGTGGAATCTTTCCTTTCTTGCAGTGATTTGGCATATATGGAAGGAAAGGAATGCTAGGTGTTTTGAAAGAGTCACAACAAATGGAGAATGAAAGAGTCGCAACAAAGGGAGAATCAATCTGTGGAAAAATTAAAATTTATGTGGCTCAATGGGTGTTAATAAACCCCATGTCCAGAGACTATTCTGTAGACCAAATCATGTTCAATTGGAAGGATGTGGCTGTCATGTAGTCAAGCTTTAGGAAGCCTTATTGTAATTATGAGACTTTCTAACTTGTGCATCTAGGAGGGTCTGTGTAGCTCAATCCCTGCTTCCTTGAGATCTGGTGGTGTTGTTTCTCCTCTTCAATATTAGTCTCTTGTACTGGTTGCTCTTTTAATGAAACTAAGCATTCAAAAAAAAAAGGTTCAGACAGACTTTGAACAACCATAAAAACATGTTTTATATGTGAATATAACTGACAAGGTGACAACCTATCACTCTTGCTACGCTCAAATTATACTAAAGCCCGCAGCAACTACCTCAAATGAGATAGCATTTCAACAATCCAACATGTGGTAAGTAATTAGAAAAGGAGACGTAACATTAAAATGTGGCACACCTTTGTTCCGGCGGGCATGTCACTTAGATCATAGTTGCACAAGAAGGTGTGGACAGGTGTCATTTCTGGGTTGCTAAGAACCTGCAAAATCATTTCAAATGGTCAGCAGATCCTTTATGCTGTCCAACAATCAACAGAAACTCAGATACCGAAAATGAGATAAAAACAAGGAAACAAAGATAAATACTGCTAAAATTCGAAACCTCGACTGCCACTGTCTATAGAGCAAAAAAGCAGTCTATACGTACTCATAACTGGTGTGAGAACCTCGTGAGGAAGAACAGAATTTAAAATATAAAAATATATATAAAAAAAAAAAACCCTTCATTCAAAGCTTAAGGACTGTAGGATTTGCAGCAAATTACTTATTTTAGAAAATGATTGAATAGATGGAGTGCCATTGATGCAAATATTTTACCTTGAACGAGAGTGTTGATGTAAGGTTAGGAAGGAAAAAGAAATAAACCTCAAATCAGGCATCTTTCAAATGGGTTCTGGGAGATATAAGATAATAAGCATTGAGGTCAAGTGACGTGTATGTTAAAAATGTAACTCATAAGATAATATTAACATAAAGCAACATGTCATACAAAGATACTCCTACAACCTAACCATTCCAAGTGAAGTGCATAAGGGGCATATATAAGTATTACGAATTTATATTATATCTTAACGGATATAAAGAAATGGTTGGCCCGTTCCATGCCAGGCAGGATATTGCCCTAGCCCGTGGGCCTTTCAAAATCAAACCCTGCCCAACCCTCGGGCTTTAAGAAAAGAAAAGAAGGCCCTTGTTTGCGCAGGCTTTGGGGGGGCCGGGGTGAGGCTGTGAACCTCACCAAATGGCCAGACTGACAAGCCTATCTAGGGATCTCATGAAGACCTGTGGACTATTAAGGACTATTTCATGCTCTAGGGCGCAGTAGCTATTTACGGTCTTTGTGGAGTTGTGAAGTGTGTGAAAAATTTGACATGTAGTCAACTAGCCACTGCTTTAATTTCAAACAGATCAATCAGATTGTGTTAATCAGTAGATCATTGTCATTGCTTTCTGGTAAAAGGTGGGGCCGCTGTAAAGGTTATTCAAGAAGCTGTTTGATGGCGCAGCCCGGACCCGATCGATGTAGATCTACACCTCCGACGGTGAGATCAAGCCTTCCGACTCAAACCCTAATATCACTTAGGAGAAAATACCCAAACGAAACACTTCTGAATTTTTATTAAGAATATAGCATAGCTTACAATCAAGCATCCCCCTCTATTTATAATAGAGGAATGGTCTAATAAAGAAACTACCATTATTCAGTGATTCCTAAAATCACTGCCTAAAATCTCTACGTAAATCAAATCACTAAAATCTCTCTGATTAAGTCAAATAAGAGATTTCATCAAATTATTAAAATTACTAAACAATTTAAAGAAAGCAAATCATTGAAGGGTTCCTTGGTGGGGCCCATTAATGGGGCCTCGTTTTCTAGGATCACAATGCATCAACTCTCCCTGGCTTGAAAAAACTCGCCAAAATGGGGCCTCTTTTTCTTGGATCACAATGCATCAACTCTCCCTGGCTTGGAAAAACTTGACTCCGGCGAGTTGACAGGTTGATGACACGAGAGAATCCGACCACAGTCTAAAAATATCCGCCTGGGTCGAAAATCAAATGCACAAACGACCGTCTTTTCTTTGGATATGCTATAGCATAGCATGGCAAGGGGGTTGGACCCAATCCATTCGGCCCACTAAGAGTAAAGCAGAAGGGTCCCTTCCATTGATGTCTACATTTAGCGCAAACGTGCGCTTTTTCCAGGAGAGACGACAGCTATAGAATCTGCCATGACTGAGTGCAAGCTTCGAACATCCACTGACGATCTCCGAAGATGAAGTCAATGTGAGGAACATCAATAGCTGAATCTTCGTGGGAAGCCTTTGATTTGACTTCCGATGACCCAATTGGATGTTCTGGAGGTGGCATGACAATCATTTCAACCAAATGCTCAATCTGTTTGCTAACATGGTCAGAGTCTTCAATGTGCGCGAGGCCATGTTCTTCTGCAGTCCTTCGCAGCTCGTGATTGGCCACTCTTGTGCAGTCCTTTGCAGCTTGATCAATATGGGGTGAGCCCACGAAATCATCTGCCATGAACTTGCTCTTCAATGTCATCTTTGATGTTCGAAGTCAGCTCTTTTCGTGCAATCATTACTCTTTCAACTTTTTGCTCCTTTAGTGGTGCTTCTGTTGAAGGTGCAGACGACGACGGAGATGTTTAAGTCATTGGAATGAGTCTACTCCATCTTCCATTCCGGAAAAGGGTATATGTGTTTGCCTCGTTATTATGATGTACTTTCCAATAAAAAAGTCATGGACGTCCAAACAGTATATGAGCAATATTCATATGGATCACATCACACCAAATCTTATCCTCATAGCCGACGAGCCTGAAAGATACCAAACATCTGTGAGTCATGAGAATGACATGACATGACCGGTAGACCATGTGACTTGGTAGGGCTTAGGATGCTTCTCAGTGGGCAAATTAAGCTTGTCAATGACCTCTTGTGCGACAAAATTAATCGCACTACCATTGTCAATAATCACATCAACAGCCTTATCAAGACTCTCACCCACATGTGAAATTTCTTAGCATTTCTCCATTCTTCTTCCTCTTTCTCATTGATACTGAGGAGATGACGAATGACAAGAGTGGGATTATCTTCTCTTGCTAAAAGTCTCTCCACAATATGAGCTCTTGGTCGACATCCCATCTTATGTAATATGATTTTATTTTATTTTTTTTAGTCGGTTTGGCTTGGGTGGGGCCTGAACTTAGGTTAGACCCAGCTGCAACACACCAGCAAGCACGTGGGATGGAGATTGGTGTTCAAAGTCTGTTCAGAATGTGCAGAGAGGCACGTGGGAGAGGTCCCTTACTTTCTTGGGTTCTGTGTACATAGATGGAATGAAACAAAAAGGGCTTTTAGATTATTTCCTTACTTGCCAAGATGGAAAGGAAAAATGAAAGGCTCTGGTGAGGGTGGAGCTGGCTGCTGCGATGGTGAGGTTGCTGGTCGGTGAACTACTGACAACCGTTGCAGGATTCTGAGAGGCGATACAAGGCTGCAACAGTGACAAGGAAAAAGGGCGCTGGGATGGGATGGCTGTTGCGATCGCAGTGGTCTTCACCCTTCTGCCGTTAGATCTTATTCTTTCTGGTTTTTTTTTTTTTTTTTTTTTTTTTACAGTGGGTGGTGGATGAAAAGATTGTGGATGTCGACTGTGGGATGATGGAATTTCGTGAGATGGGTTGTGATAGATAGACGGGTGATGATGATGATGAAGGGATAAAAATCCGGGAAGGACTGTTGTCTTTCCGGCGATCGCTTCGGCTCTGATACCAATTGATGGTGCAGCCAGGACCCGATCGCTGTAGATCTACACCTCCAACGGTGAGATCGAGTGTTCCGACTCAAGCCCTAAGATAACTTAGGAGAAAATACCCAAACGAAAAACTTCTGAATTTTTATTAAGAATATAGCATAGCTTACAATCAAGCATCCCCCTCTATTTATAATAGAGAGCGGTCTAATAAAGAAACTACCATTATTCAGTGATTCCCAAAATCCTCCTTAAAATCTCTAAGTAAATCAAATCACTAAAATATCTCTTATTAAGTCAAATTAGAGATTACATCAACTTACTAAAATTACTAAACTGTTTAAAGAAAGCAAATCATTGTAGGGTTCCTTGGTGGGGCCCATTAGAGGGGCCTCTTTTTCTTGGATCACATTGCATCACTGTTTTGGAGGAAATTCGGTTATGATTTCATGGAGTATACAAACGTTACACAATTTGCAGATCTGTTGAATGAAGAGGTTAGTCTTCTTGTTTCCGAGCTTGGATTAGTGATATTTAGAGACTATTCTGGTGTTTTAAATGGATGTTGTATGATAACATGTCCTATTGGGCCAATAATGATGCGGGCCAAACTAATGGGCCCAACCTAAAAGTCTATTGCCGAAGGCCTAAGCCCAACAAGGCCCAATGAAGAAGATTCATAAAAATGTGTTTTCCAGCTTTGTTTTCCTATTTTACAAGTTTCTAGAGGATTTTATAGACTTCCCTGATTTTTAGTAGTTACTAAGATTTAGAGATAAATTAGAAAAATTTTGTTTTATTATTTCCAAGCTAGAGCACAGACTAGTCTATTTAAAGGATTGTAACCCTCTTATAGTCGATCATTGGATATTGAATAGAATCTGAGTTCACTTCGAGATGTTTTATTTCTTTGGTATGAGACCAAGACTGCTGCTAATCTATCCTAAGCCTTTGGCTTGAAGAGTAGTCCTTGGCTACTCTTCCTCGCCCACATTGCGTCAATTAGTATCAGAGTGAAGATCTTGCCAAAAACAACACGGAAAGTGGATTCCATTTTTGTTGTGGCTGATTGATTCTCCAAGATGGCCACTTTATCCCGTGTTCTACAGCAACAAACACCAAGAAGAGCAACAGACACCAAGAAGATTGCCACTCTTTTCTTCAAAGAAATTGTTTTGTCTACATGGCCTTCCCAAGACTACAGTGTCGGACAAAGATACTAAGTTCATGAGCTTCACTTTATGAAAGATGATGTGGACAAAGCTGCAATTTTCAAATGCCTACCAAGTACCAACTGCAAACAGATGGTCAGACAAGAGAGGATGCAACAGCGCAAGAGATGACAATAAGATGAGAGCAAGAACTTGAGGTCAGGTTCATCTCAAGCAGGGGAGAATGATGCAGAGCAGCCTCGGATCCTCGATCGGGAAAATAGAACAGTCTCCCAAGGGATTGATCAAATCCAGAGATGGATTCTAGCACTATAGAGCACAATCAAAAAAAAAAAACACCCCATAATTTAAGAAAACTCAGATTAATCTCAAAGAAATCTTAGATTAATTGTAAAAACTTCTTACCGCTCAAAAAAAAATTGTAAAAACTTCTGAGATCATGCTCAATATAATATTCTAAAAGCATCCACAACAACCCAGTTAATGTGCCTAACTTACTTGATTACCAATTAATTTTGAGGGCTAAGAACCTAGTACCAGTTGTATTTGCCCCTTCATAGGGATACGAAAGCGACTTTTGGCAGCTCGAGAATCATTATTGCCAAGATTTCTCTTTAATTTTGGGCCTTTGTACTTGTTGTAAGGCAAATTTCCCGCAAGGTCAATTGACGCATAGTATAGTAAATAGCTATCACCATCAACACTTTCTACACCAAATGGAAGTTTCTGACATGGTGGTGAGAAGTCCCCTCCAGTTATATTTAGAACAGCTAGAAAGCCATCAATTCTCTGCGCATGTTAAAGGCAAAAAATAAGATTAGCACGAGATGTCAATGAAATAATATGTTGAAAAGCAATATCACCAAATTGAAAAAAAAAAGTCAAATTCATGTAATTATTCAAAAATAATATAAATATTAACCTGACTTGGTGTGCCCGATGACAGCCGACCAGATAAGAGAGATTCTTCAAATGAACCGACCAAAGACCTCCTAACAGGAACCCCACATAAACTTCTTACCAACTTGATGGGTTGAGGCATAGATGCAGAATCATGGACCCAATTATGGGATATGCCAACAACACATTCAGGGGTAAATTGACTTGGATCTTGCGGTGAACTCCCAAGATCTTGCAATGAGTTCTTAAACTCATCTTCTCCAGGGGCACATAGAATGTGTAAATCACTTGTATGAAGTGATCTTTCATTGCACCTTGGTACTGAATCCTCACCATTGATTTCTTTGGAAAATCCCATTCTGATTCCGCCTACAGTTTTCATTCTTTGAGACCATTTTGGACCAAGAGGAGACAAAGAAAGAGTAGATGACATCACCTTTTTTGGAGAGATGGCTATTGTCTCGGTAAGGGTTCTTACCATGCTCGCTTCTTTGTTGGGGCCAATACCCCGTGCTGATAAACAGTGATTGTGAGAAACAAGCTCATTGTCCTCAAGCAAAGGTCCATCAGTGAAAATAGCAGAACTTGATCGATCTAGCAACTTATCCCATCTTGAACATCTTGAAACGGACCAGAATGAGGGATCAAGATAACTGTTGTTGCTAATATTTGCTTTCTTGCAGTCATGTGCCCCAGAAACACTAAAATTCTTATTCAATGCACTGGAATTGTTAGGAATGTTAGCCCCGGTTATGTCTAATGGATTGCCACAAAACTGATTTGGACAAAGCATACCATTCAAAGGAGACAGCAAGCGCTTTCTGACTTGTGGCCCATTGGTATCCAATGGATCATCAGAAATGATTACTGCTCCAGATGCTTGAGATCTATCTATTGAAATTCTCTCGAACCCATTAATAGAACAATCAGTCCCACTTGATTCAAAACCCACAATCCTTGATACGGGATGACTCTGACTGTCAAGTCCCATTTTTGGATTAAATCCACCATTCTTATCCTTCAATCCAATCTTCAACCGATGACTATTTGATGAGCCATCAGTAGTACTTTTGTGTGTAAAGATCATATCTTCGCAGTTTCGGTATTCCAAGACGGTTTGCTTCTGGAAATCTCCAAGAGCAGAGCAAGAAAAGTCTACCAACATCCTATTTCCCCCACTCACTTCATGCATACCATCCAAATCACAGCTGCTAATACCAGCAAACCATGGCGGGTTCTGCACAAATGTGCTCAATGTTGTCACAACTTCATCAGCAATGTTGTTGGAGGAAGGTAAGCCCATTGGAAAAACCCAGGGCAACTACACAGTTTCACTTCTTACTTTGGTATTATTATTTCCACTTGTTCTAGTCTGATTGTCAGCTCTTTGTTCTCTCTGAATACATCTACTACTCTTCAAAAAGGAATGGACCGATTAATTGGATAGAACTCATATTACTTGATCCCACTGATGCCACCAAGCCTTACATCTGCTACAATTTTAATTTAAAAAGAAGTAAATCCCTTTCGTCTTGGAATTTTAGAAGTAAATCCAGATAGGAAATGATTTACACCAATTTCTATGTTGTAAAGCATGTTGAAGTTCTGACCATTTACATATCAGTGTGGTTCTTTCCATTACCATGCTTTCATTGCATTGGCTATAACCGTCCGAGAGAAGGCCTCGATTTTCTTAGAACTGGAACAGGACAAAAAGAGTCTTTTCCCTCCATTCGAGCAAATAACGCTTACCAGAAGTTCAACTTAACAATATGATTTTTCCAAACACCGTACTATTTCCTGAACATCAAGAAATCAACAATCAATACTTTGAGAATGATAATGGAGAAAAACAATTAACATTGTTTGAAAAAGTAACTATAACAAGGGCTTACTTTCACAGTTATTCATGAGATCAAAAATAATTTTCCAGCAGAAGTATCATTTTAATCTGAAAACAAGTATCAAAACACCCATCAACACTTTCTGAGCAACGATCAGTCAAAAGAGGAACTCTTCAAGAATCCAACGCAAACAAACAAAAAAAAAAAAAAAAAAGTAGCATAAAAGCAGAAGAACACCGCAATACCATATATAAATACAATATATCATTCTCTAGTATCATTTTAAATCTAAGAACCCAAATGCCTATCTCCATTTTGTCCTGAAAAGATTGATTGATCTTCCAAAAGATAAATTAAAAAAAAAAAAAAAAGCAGAAGAATCACTCTTTACGATCGTTTTAAACTTTTAATCCAAGATACAAGAATCAAGATAGCAACCTATAAATTTCCAGTAATGATCCATCTGCCAAATTAGAAACTCCTCAAGAATCTAAACCATCAATCCCTCTTTACAAGCCAGTTCTTCAAAAAGGAAGAAAATCTTAACCTAAGCCCATTCCTTATCCAATCAACAAGCACGTTCAGACACCACATTAAGACGAAGATTGTTTTGCGAACTACTTCATCAGTTATCAAGATATGCTCTAGTTACAAAAGTTTGGGAATAAATTTTAAAAATAAACAGCATCCAACCAAATATTGCTAATTGGGGTCCATCCAAACCCACCCATAACCTCAAAAATCACACAGAACCAACAAAATCTGAAAAGCAAAGGAAGATCTACAACAACAACAACAACCAATCAAAGAAATTTAGACTAGTCTCTCAAAACTCAAAAAATATAACCACATAAAATTGCAGATAAAAATACAAACTATATAAGATCATAAAAAATAAAAACAATAAGAAGAAAGACCAAGACCCATCAGAAAATCATATTAAAAAAAAAAAACCCAACCTAATCCGACCCGGAAGATCGGATTTCAGAACCAACCTGTACAGCTCGCAATCCGATAATCCGATCTTGATATCATATCCCATCTTTCGTAGATTTTATTGGAATTATTCGGAATTGCATAGGGGGATAATAACGTTACCATATAAAACCCTAGCATTCTTCCTCTCTGCCCTGTATTGTATTCTGGTTTTTGCAGTGCTATGGATTTCCTGTCTTGGGTTTTTCTACGTCGAGAGAGACCGACAGGTGGCTGAGCTTTTTGAAAATGACAGATGCGTCCACTGTCAAAAATAAGAGGAGCCAAGGACAAGATTGTCATTTCACTTAGATGCATCCGTCTTGATGCATCCATCCCAAGTCCAATCGCCGACCTTATTAGAATAAAAATATAATAACAATGACATATCTTGCGTTACTTTTTTGGGATGGGATATCCAAGTCTCATTCGGCTTCTTCTTTCTCTTTCTTCATTCGTGCAAGTCCACATCCTCTGGCCCTCGGGCTGGCTATGATCAATGGTCCCACTTATATGAACGTATTTTACAATTAATTAGTTAAAGTAAATAAAGGCAATTCAAACCAGAAATGACAAGGATAATATTAAAAGTATATAATTTTAAAATATTTTTTAAATTCTTAAAATAAAAAAAGCAACCTCCTCTTTCTACAAAAAGAAAAAAACAACTCCATTTTTTTATAGAAAAAGTAAAAAAGATTCCATACAAAACAACTAAAAACAAAACACTATCATAACACCTTTTATTTTATTTTTTCTTGATTTGATACTTTACCTCACTATACTTCCATTCACCATACATCCAAATAGGCCCAAGGAAAATTTATACAGCAAAGAAAAAAGTGCAATGTGCCTCTCCTCCTTGGCCATATTTTGACTCGCATTGTGCCTAGTTTGGAAACAGGTATCATAAGGCTTTTTGGGGGCTTTATTAATGAAGTGGAGTGAAGTAAAGATTATTTTGAAAAAAGAATAAAATATAAGTGGGTTACCATGGTATTTTATTTTTAGTTGTTTATTATAAAATCTTTTTTACTTTTTATAATGATTGTGGAGAATTGAGGTTACTTTTTGACTTTTTAAAAAAAATATGGTGGAAAATTTAAATTAAAGTGTTTTTTTATGGGACTTACTTTTTAGAAATGGGGGATTTACCATCCTTGACTTTATTAGTAGAGTTGCCAAACAAGCTTAAGCATCGAAAGCCTTCGGTTTCAAATAAAGCAGGTGTGGAATGTATATGTTTCGATGGGATAGAGTTTATGATTTCAATCTTGATCAAGCATAGAAGCAATAAAGGCCCATGTTAAGCCTTAAAAAATAAAATAAAAATATACTAAGATTGATATATATATATATATATATATCTTTACAATGTTAGTGGAAAAAATAAATCTAAAATAAATAAATATAGTATTTATCTAAAATAATATATAAATATGTGTAGTATTTAGCATTCAGAAAGTTTTATACTTGACAACTTTGCCAAAAAGTAAGTATTGTTGTAAAATTATATAAGGTACAATTACAGTTAGTTAATTTTAAGGTAGAAATAATCATGGAAAAACATGTTAAGTTAAAACAGTATTCATCATATCTCTTAATATGTTACTAAAATGTAAATTCATATAACTAATTTTCAAATATATATTATTATATTATTTAAGATTTTATAAATTATAATATATGTGTTGCTATTATTAAAAAAAAGAGATAGCTCTATTTAAATGTAAAATGAATAAAAATAATTTAAAATTGAAGAAATATGAACTCCGGTAATACCATATTTATATCTAGAAAAAAAAAAACATAATGTCATGTGAAACCTAGAAAATTTGATGTCTTAAGTTTCACACATTTTCAAGATTATATATATATCAACTTTATCTAAAATGAAATGAAGTATAGGTGACTTACAAAAACAATAAATAAGAAATAATTTAAATGAGAGATAATTTTAATGGTGTCCAAACTTTGATATATCTTGACCTCGTATACCTACCAATTGATGGTAGCTTGAGTTTTAAGCATTTTTAAAATTATGTATATCAAAATTTATTCAAAATGAAAAAGACGCATAGCTAACTTACATAAACTATAAATGAAAAATGTATTTAAAATTGAGTAATTCGCGATTATTAAAATAAAAGGAAACGAATAATATATTTATGAATTTTAAAATTATCTTTAAACTTTATTAAAAATGACTAAACTAGGAATATATAACATGTATCCATCCCATTTTTAAAATAGGTCACACAATACGGCTTGCTAACTCAACCTACTTTTAGTGACTCTCTAATATTTTTATTTTACTTAAATCTAGTTGTAGGTTATTTAAGATTTAAATAAAGACCAAAAGAAAATGTATTAAGTGTGAGGGTATGGAGAAAAATGTATTTGCTTCATAATTAGCTAGGCCTAAAATTATAATGACACTACCAAACCAAACCAAGCATTTTCCCACTAGGTGTGGTCGGCTATATGGATTTGACGACGCCAATCAAATCTGTTTAGGGTCATGTCCTCCGTTAGATCCATGTAGGCAAGGTCATGTTTAATAGTTTCTTTCTAACTTCTCTTGGGTCTCTCTCTCCCTCTCCTACTCCGAGCAATCTCCATGCTTTCACACCTTTTAACAGGTGCCTCCGTTAGGCGCCTTCTAACATGGCCGAACCATCTCAGTCGATTTTCTCTCATTTTATCTTTAATCGGTGTTATTCCTACTTTGCCCCTAATCTCCTCATTCCTAATCATATCTCTCCTTGTGGTCCCGCACATCCATCTTAGCATTCTCATCTCCGCAACTTCCATCTTCTTAATATGATTATACTTTACTGCCCAACACTCTGATCCATATAACAACGTTGGACGTACCGCCACCTTATAATACTTTCCTTTAACCTTGAGGGGGACTTTCCGATCACACAAGACCCCCGAAGCACTCCTCCATTTGGTCCACCCGGCGTGAATCCTGTGACTTACATCAGTATCAATCTCTCCATCCTGTTGTACCATAGATCCAAGGTACCTAAATTTTTCTTTCTCTACAATCTTTTGTGTGCCCAAACTTACTTCTAAGTTACCAAGTGTCCTACTTTGACTAAACTTGCATTCCATATATTCCGTCTTGCATCGACTTAGCCTAAACCCTTTTGTCTCTAACGTTTTTCGCCACAATTATAGCTTAGCATTCACTCATTCTCTCGTTTCATCCACTAAAACAATGTCATATGCAAATAGCATACACCACGGCACCTCATCCTGAATATGTCTTGTACTATCATTCATAACTAGGGCAAACAAGTACGGGCTTAACGCTGAGCCTTGGTGTAGATCAATCGTGATAGGAAACTCTTTAGTCTCTCCACTAGTCGTTCTTATAGATGTCACGGCTCTATTATACATATCCTTTATCGCCTCAATATATGCGACACACACTCTTTTCTTTTCTAGTACTCTCCATAGAATCTCCATAGGAACTCGGTCATAGGCCTTCTCCAAGTCAATGAACACCATATGTAAATCTCTCTGGCCTTCTCTATACTGTTCCATTAACCTTCTCAGGAAAAAGATAGCCTCCATGGTTGATCTCCCAGGCATGAAACCAAATTGATTCTCTAAAATGTTTGTTGTTCTTCTTAATCTTCTCTCAATAATTCTCTCCCATAATTTCACTGTATGACTCATCAATTTAATCCCGCGGTAGTTCGCACAGTTCTGAATATCTCCTTTGTTCTTGTATATGGGTATAAGAATACTTTTCCTCCATGCATCAGGCATCTTCTTGCTCTTTAGCACTACATTAAAAAATTATAATGACACTAAATGGAGTAATTAATAGAGGGTCAAAACCTATTGTGCGGAATCAAAATAAATTAGAAATTGATCTCAATTTGAAATCACTCTCTTTCATATATATATATATATATATATGATTCAAAACATTCAAATTTCAATTAAGATCCTAAGGGTCCGTTTGGTAGCAAGCATTTGGAGAAATCATATTTGTTGGAATTTGGAGAATTGGGAATGCTGCAAAGCTTCGCCTGAATTTTAATTCCTTATTCAGTTCGTCTTGTAATTCCATCCCTGAAAATATAATTCACCTTGAATTCTATGAATACATTGTTCGGTAACTTGCTAAGACTCTTTGTTAAATCCTTACCTAAAAATTATGAAAATACAATTTAATTCAAATAGATTTTTTGAGAATAGTAAATAAAAGATCTAATTACGAAAGAGAGATTATTATACGAGTCCCACTTAGCCATAAAATATGAGAGCCTTTAAATGAGTTCTATTCCAAACTATCATCAAAACACCTGCTTCATCAACCTATGAAAAAATCTCTTCATTCATTAAGTTATCTACATAAATTGTTTAAATAGCAATAAATGGCATACAAATGATATTTGATAAAGAGAGTGGCTACCTACACACTGCAAGCAGCTCTCCACACAGTGCATTTAAAAAAAAAACAAAATAAAAATAAAAAATTCCCTAAACTACCCATATCCCTCTCTTTCTCTCTCTCTCCCTGCCCCTGTTCTGGCCACCTCCACCCACCCCACCGCCTCTCCCTCTCTCTATCTCTCTCGCTCACCGCCGGCAGCCCCCGTCCCTATTCCCCCTTTTTCTCCCTCTCTCTCCCCCCTCTCCCTCTCACACGCTACCAACCAACGCCCAAAAGCTCTCCGGTTCTCCCTCTCCCCCTCTTTCTCTCCCACTCTCTGATTCTCGCCCGCTGCCTCAACCGCCGCTCACCCTCTCCCTATTTCTCCCTTTCTCCCTCTCCCTCCCTGTCCTTGCCCCCCCCCCGCCCTCAACCCTCTCCCTCTCCCCGCTCTTTGTCTACCCAGTTTACCTCTCTCCCACCCACCCACTCGCCTGCCAAGTCTCCCCCTCTTGTCTCTCTCCCTCTTCGTCCCTTTCTCTCTGTCGCTCCCTCCCCTTTGGCAGCATCGAAGGGATGGAGGGGGTGAGGATGTGGGTGGGTGCAAGGAAGTGGGAGCAGGGCTACTAAAAGAGAGGGAAGGGGAGGGATAGGGAGATGGGTTGGCGGCGGGGTTAGGCGGAGGTGGCCGGAGCAGGCAGCAGGGAGAGAGAGAGAGGGAAGGAGCGGAATAAGGGTAGTTTAAGGATTTTTTTTAAATGCAGTGTGTGAAGAGCTGTTTGTAGTGTGTAGGTAGCAGCACTCTTTGATAAAATGGCATCCACAACATTGTGTCTGCACAAGCCGAGATTCATTCATCCAAATAATGTATTCTTCATTCATCCATTCTTCATCCACAACCATATATCTACTTATTATTCTTATTATTTATCCATCCATTCGATGTATTCTTCATTCATAACCATATCCTATAATTGAAAAAAAAAAAAAAACATCCACCATATTCGACCACTATATAGAAAGGCACCTCAATAGTCATTCATCCAAATTATTGCATTCAATTATTGATTTTGCCCATAATTACAGTTCAAAAGTCCATAGGTCTAAGTCAGAAGTTTAGAAGTACAAGTGTTAAAATATGATAATATCCTACAAAAGCAAAAGTTTACCTCCAATTACACATCCCATTTAGAAATTTAACGACCACCACTAGATGAACCAAGATTAGTGAAATGCATCTCAAGCCAATGTTGTTTCATTTCACCATTGTAGGTGAGAAATAGGTTGGCTTTCGCTCATCCCGAGCAAGATATTCAGTTACTACAACATAAACTTGCGGAGGTATAAATGGACATGAAGTCACACCATTTGTCAATTTGTTCATCAACATATGAATAGGCACTGGTGTTTTTATCCTCTCCACAATATTATTAAAAGCTATTGTAACAGTGGCCAACATATTATTTATCTCTTCACCTACTTATGTCCTTCGCTTTTTACTTGTATTCTTATTGCTATTGTGGGTTGGTGTAGGTTTTACCTTACGTGTTTGTACATCTAGTTCAGGCAAGCTACCATCATCCATATCATCTAACCTTATATAAGGTGTCTGAAAGGTAACATTAGTAAATTCTTCATCCGTCATTATAGCCTCAACATCTATAGTTCTACGTTTGCCGCCAATCATGAAAATATTACCTTTAGCAAATCATCAGCACTAAGTTCATGAATCTCATCAAAGAATGAGACATGAAGAGTCTTATACTTGCTCCATTTATTTTTTGCCTATATAAAGCTAACTATGTTTGAAAATAAGTCATTTTATCCATAAAATAGTGAATCAATGTACTATTCTGACATGCATGTACCAAAGCTTTCCACACATCATTTGGGACCGTCACCATCTTTCGGGTGTCATCCCATTCGAGTCCAAACATATTTAAAAGTTGCTTCACTTCTTTGTATCGAGCCCTCCAATTCTTCAACTTATATTTTGCATTATATGTTTGGCTCTTGTCTCGTTTCTTTCTTGATCTTAGCAAGAACCTCATCCTAATAAGCTTTTGTGAAGTTTTTTTAGTCTTTCTACCTCTTTGTTTCATTACTAAAAGCATGTCAATTAAGACCCTTTCATCTCTTGGGTGCCAATGGTAGATTTCTCTCATTGCCCGTCTTGTTTAAATTTGAGTGCATAAAATCTATACCACAACTACTTAGTATATAAATGTTATATAAAAAATCACAACATTAGTCTGGATAGATGCCATAACATACTTTGATTGAAATTGCAGTAAGATCTAATATATAAATGTCATATGCCAAAATTCTCAATACACATAAGAACACTAATTTTCTCCACAATAGCAATTCAAGTTCGATAACATAAAAGCATATGCCAAATATTGCTCTTGAAAAAAGTAGCCTCATTAAGCAAAAAACTATGATTTGTAGATGCCAAAAATTTTATTCTTGTTTTTATGTTGTTTCATCCTTTAATTGTAACTCATAATTTGCCCACATTTGCTTAGGTATAGTTGTTGGAAATGGGTGGGCCTCGTGGATAGGTTTTCAAAACTTTTTGACCCACTTGACTCAGGGATCAATTATCCAGAAGGCTATAAAACCCAATCTAGGATCCATGTCCTCGATCTCAGCCATCATGATCAGTAAATAAACCTATCAAGAAGATAGAATAGCAGCCAACAAGCATCCATAAAAATCTACAACATGCAAGGAAGTAGATTATACCTTTGGAGCTCGATTGTGCTCTAATGGAGAAGTTGCGTCTTTCTTTGATGATGAAACACTTTCACGTATCAAATAAGAATCTCCAAGACCTTTTGATCTTCCACGCTATGACCCTCTTATCAGATATATTTTCTCAAGAAAATAGGTGGGATCTCCAAGAGAAAATCCTGCTAGAAATTCTAAGGAACTAGAAGATATCTAAAAAAGAGAAGGGAGAAGAGGAGAGGTGTGCAACTCTTGCACAAAAGGGTTTGGGCGTGGGATAATGGTGTGTGACGTCCAAGGGGGTTTCTCCCTTATTTATAGCCCTCAAGTCTCCTCTTAAAATTCTCTTACTAATTGTGTTAGAAGTCACACTTCCACACTAATTAGTAACATACTATTACCACTATTAGAAGTCTCACTTCAAATAGAATTAGTAAGTTTCTAATTCCTTTCCTTTTGGAGTTCAAGTAGAATTAGTAATGATCCAATTTTGGGCTAGCGTGGGGACTACTAGGGATTCCAAAGAAAGCTGGCTCCAACTGGGACACGCGACCCCACATCTCACGTGCAATCCGGACCCACAGTTAATTGCAAATAACACCACTATATAAATGCAATTACACTCCAGTCTTAGGAATAAATTACAATGAAGACCCTAAACTTCCCAATTAGCACAAGTAGACCCCTCCATCATTATCCATGGATCAATTGGAATAAATCTGTTCCATCCAATCTTAGATTCACATCTTATTATCCTTGAGTCCCAATTAATCACAGTGATAATTAGTACCATCCAATTAACTGTTAATCGAGATGGGTGCGCACTTACTAATGATAAATCCATTAATTGGCACAAGGGGATAATATAGATAGATTTCATCTTGACCATTGGATGTTCCCACAATCCTACTACCACGTACCCAAGACACCGAGGTGTTAACCTACAGTTGGCCTCACTCATTGGTGATTCAAAGCAAATAAATAGACAGAAACTTAAGTTCATCAATGTATCAGGATTGAGAGGCTATTGCTAGGGAATTATAAGAGCAAACCTTAAAATTAAGACAATATTCATAAGATGCTTCTCATGGTCCTTCAATACATCCAATGTACCAGCACTATGATCCAGAATCTTTCATTCTAATGATCGAGATAAAGCACATTATCTCATAGTGATCAAAGTGCTACAACCTTATTAGATGAGATGCCCAGTCTCATCACCAGTTGTGAAAATATTTTTAAGTATAAGATTTGTGACACATGTCTCCCGTATATGGATCTCATCCATATACATATATCACATCTAATATACTAATGAGACCCAGTTCATCTCATGAACCATTATATCATATGTATTGGTCATGTGCATTAAGTAATAAAACACCATTCATCTCATGAAAGGAAATCATGATTTTATTGATAAATAAAGAAATTAATCAATTTATTACATCAATTGATGGATTGAGACTATACAAACTAACAATAATGTCTAAAAATGCAGTCCCTGTATATATCTTCAGTCTACCTCGGAACTGTCACCCCATCTTTTCCAACTCTTAATTGAGGATCAATCTCTAAGGCATTTGGGGGTGTCATTCTTAACTTTTTTAAGTAATTCATCTCTAGCACCATACATAACAATATGGTTGTGTAGGACACAACATACAATTACAATATCTCTTTGGATAGTCAATGAATACCCACGTGACAACCTTAAGATGGGAAATTGATTGTTTAACTTGGCAAACACCCTTTCTATTGTTGTACGCAATCAGGAGTGACGCAAATTAAAAAGCTCTTGTGCATTCATTGGAGGGCAATTGATATTAAACTCTTTAAGACGATAACGGATGCCTCTATATGGTGTCAAGAACCCCTGTTGATTACTATAACCAGCATCAATTAGATAAAACCTACCTACATTTACAAATCACATAGTTGTGATAAAATAAAAGCCGGATTTTGATGAGCACGTAAGTGAATAATAGTATATTTAGATTACTATTCCGGACTTTCAACCTATCTCCCATATTCAACACAAACCAAAGCATAGTAGCATCCACCACAGAACCTTTCTAGCCTACAAGCACATAATGAAATTTCATATCAAATCCACACGCTGTGAGGCAATTTTGAGATAGAAACTTTTTCCTATTTCGATACATGACTTGCATTAAAGATGAGACTTGAGCAGGTATATGAGTGCCATCAATGGCTCCTATGCAATCCTAATGAGCCAATGAAATTTTTTAGTAAAGTGAGAACATGTTAATGTAAACAATAGTTATTAGGATTAGAAAACTAAAAATAAGGAGATAACCTTAAAATATGGATAGAATTTGTTATTCGCCATAATTTGATGTGGAATCGGAGCATTTTTAGGAATGAAGATATAGTTTGGATAGATCTTGTAAATCGCATTTAGCACTTCATGAAAATAGCGACTAACAAATTTTCCTGAATGGTTAAATCGATTTGCAATCACTTGATTAGTAACATTATGAGCCAATGTATGTAAAAACATTGCTATTTGCTCATCAATAGATGAAAACACATATTGATTGAAGGACACTACGGTGCCTGAGTATGTCACGCAATATACCAAAGCATTCATTCAAGATTCATTTAGAGGTTCTCATGGCATTAAGGATCCGTTCTAGACAAGAACTCTTTGACCCTTATGTCGCCTGACAATGATGAAATGCGACGTTTTTTTCTTGGTCTTTCATCTTCTAAGTTCAATCATAATGCAGCTAACTCATAACATATAGCCACCATAATGACTACCGCAGATACTATAACAACGGTGTCCAATTCTGTCATTGATTAACGAAAATATTCTTTATGTAAATATCATGTGGTGATGCATTGCATTAAGAAAAGAAATTAATAATTAAGGTTCTTTGTGTAAAAAAAAACAGCAATAATCCTATTCATTTTGTAATCAATAGAACAAAAAATAAATTCAGTATATAAGTTGGGAAAAAATATACCTTCCATTGTGTAGAATCTCCGTTGATCAACAAAAAAAAAGTTTTTTGTTTTGGTCGAGATATATCAGCACCTAAAAAGAGGAGTCTACACCTATTAAAACAGTGAAATGAGTTGCGACTTATTTTGTGATTGAATAAATATTGTAGAAGCTCAACTTATAGATTATTTAACGCTAAAAAAACTTCCATCCATAAAGTGAACATAGCTCAACTTAAATGCATCAGGTTCATGCATCAATGAAGCAAACAAACATTTCCTCATGCATTGGATTCACATGACAGTGAGAATAAAAACATAAATTTTCACTTTAAATAGTGGGTTCACTATAGGCATGACACCAAGCCCATGTTGGAACAATTACTTGAATTTATGCAATGAACATGAATTTGTGCATAGAATTTAAAAGAAATTGTGAATAAAAGTAACTATAAATTATAGTGGATTGGGTCATGAGAACTCAGCATGATGGTCATCCAAACAGTGAATAGAGGACATAATTTGGCGGACTTCACAATAACAGCCAGCCAACAATGCCCAGGCCATGGGGCTTTCAAGGAGCAGAACCCACAACCACAAGGTTAGGCTTTCAAGGAGCAGAACCCACAACCACAAGGTTAGACTTACAATAGGTTGAACCTATGGTCCTATGCCCTTGATACACATATGGGTACTCTTCCAGATGCTCAACTCTGTTTGACTTTTTTCTTTTAGTAGTAACTCTGTTTCACTAAACAAACCACCCAAACCCTTTCATTATCGTTACCCACCATCCACCCACATCCAATTACATCATTATCTCCATAAATCACCCAACCAAACAACCACTAGACCTAATATGGTGAATGAATGTCTTTTCTAATTGGTTTGATTGCTAGGACTTTGATAATTTTGAGAATTAGCATCACAAAAGTTGTTTAGCAATATTCCACCAGTATTGTTCCAAAGAGCGGAATCACCTTAATCATGCTGGGTAACGTTCTTGAATTTCGATCTTTGTAAATATTTATACATCAATGTTATGCATTAGAAAATAAAAAATAATATTAAGAATATTTATACATTGATGTCGTATATTTTCTATGCAATAACTAAAAATTGATCATAATAGTAAAAACACATAAATCACTATAAACATAAACCACATTACAGGGAGCACAAGCAATATGAAAAAGACATAGGCTTGTTTGTTTGAATGGAATTGGATTTCTAGGAATTTTAAAAAGGTTATTCTTGAACGAAAAAATTTAATTTCAATAGCTTTGTATGCCTTTTTAGGTTGTCTTCTCCTGGATGCTTGACACAATTCGGGAATTCGATGGAGTAGACTCATTTGATTCATTTTCAGATTCGCTTAATTCGTAGTTCCAGTTTGACAAATTTGATGCAACAATTTAGGCATATAATTCAGTAAGCTTGATAAATTTTCATAAGTCTATTTCATATATGTGTTTTACAAAAGTTCTCATGTGCATGAATAAGGATCCCAATTCAAGAGTGATATAAATCTGGTCCAATCACATCTTATCTAGCCAGCCTACGCAATTATCCAAGTATGAGTGTTGATCTTGAGTTGAGTGCCCACTGATGCTTTCTTAAGTGAAAGAAGTGAAACTCCACATGTAGGCCCACATCTTGAAATTCTAATTGGCTAAAAAATTAATACCCTCCTCTTGTACAAGTTAACATCAAATCTTACTCCAATAGTAATTGGCCCCATTGTAAGATTAACCATTTACATGACACATTAATAGAAGCCTCTTTATTCTACCAAACTACATTATGCTATGAATTAATAATGACTAGAGTGGTGAAAATCCATTGGATTTCAAAAGTGGGCCATTGATGGTTTTATTGCAAAGGGCTCCACATCAAATGAGTCTCCCCAATCCAAATGACTTGTCAAAGAAAGAAAGAATGGCAGTGTTGTGATTCTTCCCAAATCCAAGGGGTTTTGTGATGCGTGCCCTCGTCTTCAATTCTAAAAGAGGAGCGTAAAAGAGAGGACGTTCAGAGAGGTAGAGAAAATGTAGAGTTTTCATGGGAGAAAAGGATATGCAATTGTCCACGACTATTTAGGTGCGGAATCACTGCAAGTGATTTCATCCTTGAACTCGGATTTACAAAATTCGTGGAAAGTAACTTCGTCTTTCCAAAAGAAAAAAGGTATGGAATGGAATGAAATTAGGGGTTTTCAGATTTTCAAGTCCCCATTGAACCGGAGAGACTTACTCGAATCGAATAGTTCGTGATTCATCACCCATGGTACCGAATTAGGTAACTAAGCTACCAACCATCTCCAATAATGGCATCACAGATGAGAAGAAGCAGCCCCATTTCTGCTAGGTTTATCACCAAACCCTAACATTCTGCTAGGTTTATCACCAAACCCTAACATGAGAAAAAGGGGTTTCTATCCAAGTTCATCATCAAACCTGAACATGCAAGAAACCACTGGAAAATCATCTCAAATAACTGAGAAATCATCTCTGCTCATCTCCTGCTTTTCAAAAAATCTAATGTTAAGAAAAAAAAAAAAGAGAATAGAGGATGAAGGAGAAAGGGGAAATTCTCACCAAGGAAAAATTCACAATGAAAAGTTTTGGATTTGAATTTGCAGATGCCCATTTGAAAATTGTCACGCTCCAAAACTGGACTCATGCAGCGGTCCGATCTCGGGGATCGTAATTTGGGATTAAGTGAGAATTATTTTTCTCTCAGGATCCACGTATATGAGGATTTGAGAATTCTAACATAACTATGAATATTTCATAGAAGCTTACATTATGTTGTGAGTTAGACTCCGTGGTCATCATATTCCGTGTCGCATTCAGCCTTTTACATCAAGCCATCAAATCAAGGCCCATAATCAGACTGGAACAAATCAAAACCATAAAATACTGAGTTGACAGTAACAGAACAATTCATTTCCCACATATGTTCAAGTTACAAAGCATATTCATTGAAGTCCCAAAGAAAAAAGGCTAATAAAAACCATCCAAGATAACTAACTAAACAAAATACTACCCCTAAATTATGTGACGAACTCTGATGCCAAACACGACGCCTAAATGACATCGTTAGCACAACAAACCTACCAAAATGCAAGGCTCCAAAGCCACTGCACGCCCTCCAACTCGGAACGAAGGACCTGCTACCTAGAGCACCAAAAGTAATATATCAGACAATACGGTCTGGCAGGAGAATAATACAGATAAGAACATGGTAAATTTATATAAAAATCACTTTTCAATGGTAAAGCACATTTGAAATTTAAAAAGAAGTAATAATGAAGTAGAAAGAGTTAAATACCAAAATCATTTGTGTGAAATAGAAAATATGCTGAATCAAAATGATAAAATAGACAAATCGGATAAAACAGATGGCAACCACATGGAGTTATATTCTCGCATTACCAAAGTATTGAGAGCAAACAAAGTATAACCATCGCCATATGAAATGGCTAGAACAAACATATAATACATATATAACCCAATATAAATGGGCATCAAACAAAATCTGCTGTGAAATGGATGGCAAACAAATAGAGTTTCCAAGTTGCAGTTGGCAGAAGTATTTAAGGATCCCAAGCCAGATGATCAACCCGACTAGGCGACCCAATCTTAGTGGTGTTGAACAAAAATCGAGCAAATGCAAACCATATCATGCGAAATATATACCTTTCAAATGGATAGAGAACTACCCTGAATGAAAACATATACAAACATATGAAAAGGGAACAGACGAGTAGCCCTATCAAGATTTTCATAACGTGGCGAACCACTCTAAATTTCTACAAAACCTTTCATGAGAAAACATACACATTTCAAAATCGGAATGGCATCAAGATCTGGGGTTGAGTGGCTTTCCAAGGTTCATCTCGATGGGCTCTTAGCAATTCAAATGTTGGTTTTTTTAAAGAGTTTTGGTGCCTTCGAAGTTGTTCGACATTTGAACCTTTGAGTGCACATCAAGACTCGGGGAGGACGTGTTGTTTAAGAGTAGGGTCCTTGTACTCTCATCAATTTCCTCAATATGGGGGTTTCAGTTACATGTTGGTTGGAAAAATTTATTGATTCAAACATCCCCTATCTTTTCCAACATTTTGTTAGATTTTATGGTCTCAATACCAGTATATGATGAATAAATTGATTAATTTCTTTATTTATCAATATAATCATGCTTTTCTTTCATGAGATGAATGGTGATTTATTACTTCATGCACATGACCAATATATATGACATAATGGTTCATGAGATGAACTGGGTCCCATTAGTATATTAGATGTGATATATGTATATGGATGAGATCCACATACGGGAGATATGTGTCACAAATCTTATACTTAAAATATCTTCACAACCAGTGATGAGATTGGGCATCTCATCTGACAAGGTTGCAATACTTTGATCACTATGAGATAGTATGATTTGTCTCGATCATCAGAATGTAAGATTCTGGATCATAGTGCTGGTACATTGGATGTATTGAAGGACCATGAGAAGCACCTTATCAAATACTGTCTCGATTTAAGGATTGCTCTCATAATTCCCTAGCAATAGGCTCTCAATCCTGAGACATTGATGAACTCAAGTTTCTGTCTATTCATTTGCTTTGAGTCACCAATGAGTGAGGTCAACTGTAGGTCAACACCTCGGTGTCTTGGGTACATGGTAGTAGGACTGTGGGAACATGCAATGATCAAGATGGAATCTATCTACATTATCCCCTTGTGCCAATTAATGGATTTATCATTGGTAAGTGCGCACCCACTCCTTATTAAGAGTTAATTGGATCGGTACCAAATGATCACTATAATTAATTGGGGCTTAAGGATAATAAGATGTGGATCTAATATTGGATGAGACAGAATTATTCCAATTGATCCATGGATAATGATGGAGGGGCCTACTTGTGGTAATTGGGAAGTTTCTGGTCTTCATTGAAATATATTCCTAAGACTGGAGTGCAATTGCATTTATATAGTGGAGTTATTTGCAATTAACTGTGGGCCCGGATTGCACATGAGATGTGGGGTCGCGTGTCCCAGTTGGAGCCAGCTTTCTAAGGAATCCCTAGTGGTCCCCACTCTAGCCCAATTTATTAGAAAGATACTAATTCTACTTGAACTCTAAAAGGAAGGTTACTATTTCTATTTGAAGTGAGACTTCTAATAGTGATAATGGTAAGCTACTAATTATTAATGGAAGTAGGACTTCTATTTTAATTAGAAAGGAGAAAGCTACTAATTGTTGTAGAAGTAAGACTTCTATGGCAACAATTAAGGGAGATGTTTACTAATTTGTAATGGGAGTTAAACTTCTATTTCAAATAGGAAAAGAGGAGTTATGGAGGGCTATAAATAGAGGAATAATCCTCTTAAATTCGAGCATAACACATAGAGCACTTTCAGCCCCTTTGTGCAAGAGTTGCACAAGTCCTCTTCCTCTCAAAGTTCCCTTCTCTTTCACCTTTAGTTCCCTAGAGTTACTAGTAGGGTTTTCTCTTGAGGATTCTACCATCTTCTTGAGAAAAAGAGATCTAACACTGGACATAGCATGGAAGATCAAAAGGAGTTGAAGATTCTGAATTGGATTGTGAAGTTGTTCATCATCAAAGTAAAGAACTCAAATCCTCCATTAGAGCACAACAAAGCTCCAAAGGTATATCTACATCCTTGCATGTTGTGGATTTCATGGTAGCATGTTTATGTGCTGTTTTCTATTTTATAGATAGTACATGTTGCTGTACATGGCTATGAGATTGAGGGAATTGCATCCTGGGATTGGGTTCGTTGCATTCTAGACAATTGATCCCTGCATCAAGTGGGTCAAAAGTTTTGAAACCTGTCTGGAAGGCCCACCTATATTCCAACAATTGGTATCAGAGCCTAACCTCATCTCTAATCATGTTAGACCAGCAAGCTTGCTCTGATCTTTGCATGAGATGTGAAGAAGATGAAGCAAGGGCTATGTAAGGATCAATTTTAATGGATTTGCTTGGTTTGATAGTAAATTCATGTTTGGATAGTCACAAAAGAGTTTAATAATAATGGAAGGATCATAGGAAGCCATTGGGATACTTTGGAAGTGATTTGGAGAAGAACAGACACGAAATAGAAAACTCAAGTTGCAGAAATTCGTCAGCCGGGTCGACCTGGCCCCGTGCCCGGTCGACCTGCTGACTTGCAGGCCGGTCGACCGGGCCTTCTGTGCAGAATTCTGCAGAAACTGATTTTTCAGTTTTGGGTCTACTTTTACTTCCTATTTTTCCAGCATTGTTTGGCAGCCTATTTGTGATTTGTATGGTTGTATAAGATACTAACTTGCAGATGATCTTGTCCTCTCCATATGGCCCACAAGTCTTTTGCTTTCTTTTATGGTGATTGGTTTATTTAAGGCTAAATGTAAAGGGCGTCATGGTTTCCTTGGTTTCCCGTGAAAGGGCAAGGCATGATGAATTTCCCTATAGCCATTTTAAATTCCAGTTTTAGATTACCATGTAAGTCTCATATTTGAGGCATTGGAATTTATGTAATTTTTCTTAAATTTGTAAATTCTGGCGATGTCCAAGATGAAGATGGAAAGCGATGTTGGACTCCTAATCAAAGAGTTTGAAAATTACCAAGAGAGTTCTAGAGTTTCCCAAAGAGTTTGAGGAATTCCAAAGTTTTGGAAAGTCTAGAAGTCCAAGAAGTCTATTCTGCTTGGGCCATGTGGAGGAGAGGACTAGTTTCTATTTTTTGCAATTTCTATTTATGGATGCATGCTTAAATTAGAATTTTTCCAGATCTGATCCAAACATAGCAAGTAACTAAAATTGGTCAAATCAAAATTAATTTTTGGAAAGAGTTCTAATTAGTGTTGATGACCCATGAGATGGACACATTGGTAACACTAATTTAGAAACTAGACTTTCTTTAAAATAACTTGACTTGGAACCAATGTTAGATCATATCATGAGATGATTTGATGTTCATATGTATATATGTGGGCCCTAATACCTTACAAGGAAATCCTCAATTCTAAAATATTAAGTGGGAGCGGGGCATTTATATTTAGAAATCCCCATGGTTTTCCACCATAGGTCCATTGTAAGGAAAGTATTAGCCTCGCGCCATTTCGAGTATGGCCGTTCCCCACGGAGGGCTTTTACTTGTCTGGTTACTAGATATGGATCTCCTATGGATAGTGTTGGTGAGACGGGGCGGGGGCCCAATCCCCAAGGAGGAGCTGCTCGCAACGGTTGTCATGCAATGCTAGTTGGTGGGTCACACTTAACTAAAATAATGATGTAGTATCCCCAAGGATTTGCCTCATTTATTTTAGAAACCAAAGTTAATCGGGAGTCATTGATCATTTGGTATGAGATACCTAGATAATAATGAATGAAGGGGATCATGGAAAGTTAGTCTTAATCCTAATTTTGACCAACTTTGATCCGCACCAATCTAGGTGGTATTCGCACTCCCCAAGGAGGCATACCCCGGGGATTGGGATTCCGATGTATTCTGAATTTAGTGGTTATGAGGATTCCACATAAATTTGGTAGAATACTAAACCCTAATGTCATTTAAATTCATTAATTGAATGTATGGTTATGTACTACAGTTTTTCAAGCATGAATTCAAATACTTTCAATCCACTTACGACCATCCTCAACCAGAATAAGTTGATGGAATCCAACTTTATAGACTGGAAAAGGACCCTGGATATTATCCTGACAGCTTCAGGATGCAGATATGTCCTTACCATACCCTCCCTTCCTGAGCCTGAGCTTCATGCACCTCAGTATGAAAAGGACCTTTACACCGAATGGACAAAAGACAATGAGGTAGCCAGATGTTTTATACAGGCATCCATGTCTAGTGTTTTACAACACCAACATCAATCCTATAAGTCAGCATACGATATTATATCGAACTTAAAGGAGATGTTTGCGGACCAAGTTAGACCTGCTAGGCAAGCTGCTATGAAGGTGCTGATAAACACTAAGATGACTGAGGGAACCCCAGTACAAAAACATTTGTTGAAAATGAGTCTCGCACTAAATGAGTTAGATGTACTGGGTGCTACGATTGATAAAGAATCGCAGATCGACATGATCCTTCAGTCACTACCGGTTTCTTTCAATCATTTCGAGATCAATTATAATAAATTGGAAATGATCATAGCTGAGCTGTCTTGCCAGCTGGTAGTGACAGAGGAAATCATGAAAAATTCCCTCATGACAGAAAAGTCATTTGCTAGGACCAAGCCGAAAGGCAAAGACCGAGATAGCAAGAAGAAATCAGTCATCAAGAGTCCTAAGGTGGAGAATGGTTCTACTTGTAGTATGGCCAAGGCTAAGGGTACGGGAGTAAAAGGAAAGTGTTTCCATTGTGATAAGACAGGACATTGGAAAAGGAATTGTCCAGAATATCTGTCTAAGAAGAAGACCTCATGTATGATTGAGTCACTTATTTCTGAAGTTAGTTTTACAACTGGTACTTCAGAATCTTAGTGTATGGACTCCAGAGCAACTGATCACATATGTAATTCGTTGCAGGGGTTCAGGGAAACCAGGAGGTTCAGTGACGAAGAAATCATTGACAACCTAGGATCTGATGCTAAGGGAGAGGATGTTTCAGTGGGAGTTATTACATTATGTTTTTCAAATGATAAATTGATTTTGTCAGACACGCTATATGTATCGTCTTTACGGCGGAATTCAATTTCAGTTTTTAGTATGGTGAATAAGAGTTATTCTATCACTCTTGGTACTAAAATTGTCATAAAGAGATACGGTACTTTTATGTATTCTGACAAGGTAATCAATGGAATTTATTTGTTAATCCCACAATGTATGAGATACATGATACTGAAACAACTAATAGACTATCATTAAAGAGGAAATCACCTTCATCTGATCCAACAAAACTTTGGCACTTGAGGCTAGGTCATATAAACCTAAACAGGATTGACAGGCTAGTGAAAGATGGTATCTTGCCTTCATTGGTGGTAGAACCAATGCTTGTCTGCGAGTCCTGTCTGGAAGGTAAAAATGACCAAAATGCCCTTTTTCATCAAAGGGCAATGGGGCCAAAGATTTGTTGGAATTAGTGTATACTAATGTGTGTGGACCCATTAATGTTAGAGTAGAGGGAGGATATCTCTCCGCTGATTTTATGGGATACTTATCAAAAAATGGGATTTAATCCCAGTTGTCTGCTCCTGGTATGTCTCAACAGAAAGAAGGAATCGGACTCTTTTAGATATGATCAGGTCTATACTGAGTTTCTCAGGATTACCTATATCCTTTTAGGGATACACCTTGGATACTGCGATGTACATACTAAACCTTGTACCATCTAAGTCTATACCTAAGACTTCCCGGGAGTTGTGGTCCGGGCGAAAGCCTAGTCTACAACATTTACACATTTGGGGTTGTCTGACACATGTGCTAAAAGTTAAGACGGATCAGTTGGAAATGAAGTCGGAAGTATGCACGTTTGTAGGATATCCTAAATGAACTAAATGTTGGTTATTCTATAATCCCAGAGAGCAAAAGTGATGGTGAGCACTAATGCGGTTTTTCTGGAGGAAGATTATATGATAGACCGGAAACTTTTAGAAAAAGGTGATCTTGGAAGAAATTCAAGAGCAAACAATTCCAAATCCTAGTATGACCGAACCTAAGGAAGAAGCGCCCTTACCTAACCCAGTAATTACACCAGTGCCTTGTCATAGTGGGAGCATAGTCAGGCCCCCTGACAGGTTCTCGTTCTTGGGAGAGTCTTACGAGGCAGTCCCGGAAGAACCGGAACAAGATCCCTGTAACTATGATGAAGTAATTAATGACATTAATTCGGGACATTGGCAAGTTACTATGAAAGCTGATATGGAGTCTATGTACTCTAATCAGGTCTGGACACTTGTGGACATGCCTGCCAATATCTAACTTATTGGGTGCAAGTGAGTCTACAAGAGAAACAAAGAACTAGATGGAAGAGTTGAGACCTTTAAGTTCAGGCTTGTTGCGAAAGGATATACTCAGAAAGAAGATATCGATTATGACGAAACCTTCTCGCCGGTAGCCATGCTCAAGTCCATCCGGATACTCTTATCCATAGCGGCTCATCTCGATTACGAGATTTGGCAAATGGATGTCAAGACGGCGTTTCTCAATGGCCATCTTGAGGAAGACATCTATATGATGCAGCCAGACGGTTTTATAGCCAGTAACCAAAGCAAAGAGTTTGCAACATGCAGATGTCCATTTATGGACTGAAGCAGGCATCCCGAACCTAGAACATTCGTTTTGACTAAGAAATCAAGTCAGTTGATTTTTGTCAAAATCCGGATAAGTCATGGGTGTACATGAAAAGTGAAGGAGGCAGGGTAATTTTTCTAGTGGATGACATCCTTCTCCTAGAGAGTGGTATATGGATGTTGTCAACAGTAAAAGGTTTAGTTGGCTAAGACTTTTGATATGAAGGACTTGGGGAAGCTAGACACATCCTAAGGATCAAACTCCATTGAGACCGGATAAATAGGATGATAGGCTTATCCCAATATGCGTACATAGATAAGGTACTAGTATAGTTTGCTATGCAAGACTCCAAGAAGGGTATTACACCTTTCAGGCATGGAGTGCACCTTTCCAAAAATCAGTGTCCCAAGACACCAGAGGAAAAGGAGCAGATGAGGTCGATACCATACGCTTTGGGTGTTGGTAGCCTCATGTATGCTATGCTATATACTATACCAGATATCTGTCATGCATTGGGCTTAGTCAGCAGATATCAGTCTAACCCAGGTCATAACCATTGGACTGCTGTAAGATGTGTTCTCAAATCCATGAGAAGGACTAGAGATTACATGTTGATTTATGGCAATAATGAGTTGATACCAGTCGGTTACACATATTCTGACCTCATGTCAGATAAGGATTCCAAGATATCAACTTCTGGGTATGTGTTTATACTATAGCTGCTTGAGAAGCAACTAAAGAAGCAGATTGGCTCAAAAGATTCCTTAAGGAACTTGGAGTGGTATTTTTGGCAAGACAGCCGCTCACAGTTTACTATGATAACAGCAGGGGCAGTCAATAAGTCCAAGGAATCTAAGAGCCAAAAACATGTAAAGAGGTAGTTACACATGGTCGGAAAGATTGTGCAGAGAGGTGATACTGCTTTCACCTAGATAAACTCTGCAGACAATCTAGGAGATCCCTTTACTAAGCCTTTGACTACCAAAGTTTTTCAGCAACATGGAGATGGCTTGGGCATGAGATGCAACCCTGACTGGCATTGAGCCCAAGTGGGAGATTGTTAGATTTTATGGTCTCAATACCAGTATATGATGAATAGATTGATTAATTTCTTTATTTATCAATATAATCATGCTTTCCTTTCATGAGATGAATGGTGATTTATTACTTCATGCACATGACCAATATATATGACATAATGGTTCATGAGATGAACCGGGTCCCATTAGTATATTAGATGTGATATATGTATATTGATGAGATCCACATACGGGAGATATGTGTCACAAATCTTATACTTAAAATATCTTCACAACCAGTGATGAGATTGGGTATCTCATCTGACAAGGTTGCAGTACTTTGATCACTATGAGATAGTATGATTTGTCTCGATCATCAGAATGTAAGATTCTGGATCATAGTGCTGGTACATTGGATGTATTGAAGGACCATGAGAAGCACCTTATCAAATACTGTCTCGATTTAAGGATTGCTCTCATAATTCCCTAGCAATAGGCTCTCAATCCTGAGACATTGATGAACTCAAGTTTCGGTCTATTCATTTGCTTTGAGTCACCAATGAGTGAGGTCAACTGTAGGTCAACACCTCGGTGTCTTGGGTACATGGTAGTAGGACTGTGGAAACATGCAATGATCAAGATGGAATCTATCTACATTATCCCCTTGTGCCAATTAATGGATTTATCATTGGTAAGTGCGAACCCATTCCGTTTAAGAGTTAATTGGATCGGTACCAAATGATCACTATAATTAATTGGGGCTCAAGGATAATAAGATGTGGATCTAATATTGGATGAGACAGATTTATTCCAATTGATCCATGGATAATGATGGAGGGGCTTACTTGTGGTAATTGGGAAGTTTAGGGTCTTCATTGAAATATATTCCTAAGACTGGAGTGCAATTGCATTTATATAGTGGAGTTATTTGCAATTAACTGTGGGCCCAGATTGTACATGAGATGTGGGGTCGCGTGTCCCAGTTGGAGCCAGCTTTCTAAGGAATCTCTAGTGGTCCCCACGCTAGCCCGATTTATTTGAAAGATATTAATTCTACTTGAACTCTAAAAGGAATGTTACTATTTCTATTTGAAGTAAGACTTCTAATAGTGGTAATGGTAAGCTACTAATTATTAATGGAAGTAGGACTTCTATTTTAACTAGAAAGGAGAAAGCTACTAATTGTTGTAGAAGTAAGACTTCTATGGCAACAATTAAGGGAGATGTTTACTAATTTGTAATGGGAGTTAAACTTCTATTTCAAATAGGAAAAGAGGAGTTATGGAGGGCTATAAATAGAGGAATAATCCTCTCAAATTCGAGCATAACACATAGAGCACTTTCAGCCCCTTTGTGCAAGAGTTGCACAAGTCCTCTTCCTCTCAAAGTTCCCTTCTCTTTCACCTTTAGTTCCCTAGAGTTACTAGTAGGGTTTTCTCTTGAGGATTCCACCATCTTCTTGAGAAAAAGAGATCTAACACGGGACATAGCGTGGAAGATCAAAAGGAGTTGAAGATTCTGAATTGGATTGTGAAGTTGTTCATCATCAAAGTAAAGAACTCAAATCCTCCATTAGAGCACAACAAAGCTCCAAAGGTATATCTACATCCTTGCATGTTGTGGATTTCATGGTAGCATGTTTATGTGCTGTTTTCTATTTTATAGATAGTATATGTTGCTGTACATGGCTATGAGATTGAGGGAATTGCATCCTGGGATTGGGTTCGTTGCATTCTAGACAATTGATCCCTGCATCAAGTGGGTCAAAAGTTTTGAAACCTGTCTGGAAGGCCCACCTATATTCCAACACATTTGATCATAAAATTGTATAGACCAATGAATTCCAATCCAAGAGCTTTCCAACGATATGTAGAAATCCAAAATTGGACATACGAATCAAAAGTTATGGCCGTTTGAAAATCTGCCTAAATTTGTGAAATCTGTCCACATTCGGCTAGCCAAACAGGTGGCCGAATGTCCTTCGGCTGGCCAAATTCTGGGCAGATTTTAAGTTTGGAATGCCTTGCTTCCGCCATTCGTACTCCACTTCAAAACCATCCTCTCCTTGACATCAAAATGACCTACCATGCTTCCCATTTCACCTTTCAAAAGAGCAATTCAACCAACACCATGGTTCACCTATCAATCCTCAACTATTCATCAATTCTCAACTCAAAATCAATTACAAAACTTCAAATTCAAATAGATTGAAACTGAGAAATGAAACTAAAATAAATCTACTTATTCATGCAAAGAAAACCATACCATAACAAGCTAAATTCGAAATCAAGATAAGTTAAAACATTGCATGGTCCAAAGTACGAAATCAAAACTAGGATTTTCCTAGATATCTTGCATGCACATTCATAACTGATTCATTCACTTGCTTGTTCTCCAATAGCTCCAAAAACAATCTCCTAAGCACCACCAAACTGTTGGAAATACTCATCCACAAAAGCCCCAAAATCCTACACGAAAATCCCCCAAAATATAACAGAAAAAGAAATCTTTTCAAACAGAGTTGCATGCATCAAATCAGGGTTCCAAAGTACCTACTAAACCCATATTTAAAAGCTGAAAAACATCCCTTACCTGGAAAGGTTCTAGTAGGGAATAAATAGTGATGAGAGATGGTTGTCCAATTGGAAAAGCAAAGAAATTTGTCTTGATGGAGAGCCAGGAAGATGGAGAAGGTGAAGGTGAGATCAGATTTCCAATTTGGGTTGGATTGGTGGAACATGCAAAGGCAAGAAAGAGCTGGAAAGGAAAAAGAAGAGAAAGCTCTTCTTTGGTTTGAGTTGAAAAAAAAAATGAAGAAGAAGATACGTGGGTTCGTTTCAAACTTAAGTGGGTTATGGGCCCTAGAACTCTATAACTTCAAGGGCTTGGAAACCCTATTTGTGGGCCCTGGATGCGATCGAAAAAGAAGAGAGAAACGACCCTCATAAAATATAGTTTCCAAAAAGTATATTTTTTGTATGGTTTGAAAAAATTGAAAATCGTGCACATAATTTTGATGTGAAAAGTCTGTTTTGTACTTTGGACTAAAAAACTGGGTTTTTAGGCTCCAAACATAGACAGAATGAATACAAAAGTTGCCGGGGCTAATTTGAACTATCAAAAGGAGTAAATTTTTTTTAAAATCATTGATAACCCTCCACACCTACTCGATCAACACAAAGGGGTCCAAGAGTGTGTCGACTGAGTCCAAAGGCTCTCAAAACTCTCCAACGCTATGAAAAATCTAATCAAATTCACAAACTTAGCCAACCAACCTCTAATCTCACTTAAAAAGCCAATCCACAACTAAGACAACACTAAACAAGAGAATTGGGGAGCGGGGTCTTACAGAAATCATACTTCTTGTCGGAATGAATGCCCAAATCGGAATCCTCAAATGTTCTTTCCCATCCTAGCATTCGAAAACCCCATCAAAAGTTGCTTCCGGAATACCAAGATACCAGATATCCTGACTTGAAATTAGAGGTGGCAATTGGGTTGGATTGTGCTAAACGGGTTAGACAAGCCTAACCCGCATCCGACCCGTTTATAAACGGGTCGGAAACCCCTAACCCGCACCCACCACGGGTCAACCTGACCCGACCCACTTAAACCTGCATAACCATTGCGGGTTATACAGGTCAGATCGACCTGTATACTTGAATAAGTGATAAGTTTCTTTACAAGAAAAAAATGTTAGAAATAAAATAGTTTTTTCATAAAAATAGAAAATATCATATCAAAATAAAAAAAATACTATAGAATTGAGTGATAAGTTTCTTTACAAAAAAAAAAGAAAATAATAACAATACAAGCATGGCTCATGCAAGACAAGCACATTGTAGTTCACAAAACATTTAAAAAAAAATCATCCATGTAAGATGAACAACCCCTAGTCCCTAGTCCCTGGAGTTAGAATTAATGCCAATTGCCCACCCCCACGTACATTCTAATTAAGTATTGGTAATCTTAAACAGATTTAAATACAAAAATTAATGCGGGTTCTGCGGGTCAAGCGGGTCAACCTTGACCCGTGATCGACCCACCTATCAAACGGGTCGGGTTAAGCGAGTAATATGCACGATGGGTCGGGTCGGTTTGGTGGGTCGGGTCATATTTTGCCATCTCTAACCCAACCAAATAGTGCATTCACCGACAAGAATTCAGAAATCCCTTGTAGCCTGCAATCCTGTTAAGAATGCTTGTAAACAAACAAGCCCTAAGTCCCCAGCTAATTATCTAGGTCTAGGAAAATTACATCTTGTATTAAAAAAACCAAGTTTTAAGGCCTATATAGCTTGGGTTACATTGAAGTTTGAGGATTTACTTAAATGTAAGAATTTACCACTTAATAGAGCCATAAATTAAAAAATATATCCTCTATTTGATTATACTAATGCATTTTACATCTTATTTTGATGCTAGATCCAAAACTGGGTCCATTTCTCAGTTCATGCTAGATTTTGCACATTGGGTGTATTGTTGGAAAAAAAATAGTTTTGTGAAAATTATAACTAAATTAAAATTAAAAAATAATATCCAAGGAAAGAAATAACTGAATAATTGGCAAACGAATCACATCTTTAGAGACACTTTTTTTAGGTAGACTTCGGCCCCACAAAGGTGCGAACAGAAAATCACAGAAAGAAAAGGAAGAAGAAAGATTCTGGAAGGAAGTGTAACGTTCAACCATTAATCCACGGAATAAAGCTCAAGCAACGGTCATGTGATGGATCTCCGCATTAAGGTGGAACTGTTATAGCAATGGTGATGGACGGTACAGCCAACCGGCGCGCGTGTGCTCACCACTTCCTAAGCCTACTACTAAGACAAATACTATAACAATAATTGAATGTAATAATAAATGCCTCTAAAGAGTCCTCCACACCCGATGTGGGACTCCAATAAAATATAAAAGAGGGAAAAACATGTGCTTTAATGCACAAGAAACCCACAATCCCCCACACATTAAAGCACGAAACAAAGAATAGTTGCTGCAAGACAATTTGTTGAGATTATGCATAAATGTAGGTGAACTAAGTCTTGAACTTTCACTTAGTGTAGTAAGTTTGACATACCAAAACTCTATGGCGAACTAAAATCTTGAGCCAAGAGTTTATCTAGCAAGTCATGCTTATTACACAAATGATCTCAAAGTCAAAGGGATTCCTATTGAGCCCTGCAAATTAGTATCCTTATGCTATCCTAGTATTCATGAGCGCTCTTGAGACTTGAGAGTACCCTAACCTCTCGTAGAAAGTGGATTGACTCCCATACTCATATAGGTGTTCTCTATAAAGGGCGCTCCTGTACAACACTCCCCTTATAAAAGACATAGAGTTTCACAGACTATTATATAGGAAATGAACATTTCACATCATAGAAACGGGATGTACACTGGTGAGAGTTTTTGAGATGTTATTACTTTATCACCCATAGACAACTTCGTTTATCCCATTGAACCCGTCTCATGGGATCTCCAATCAAACGGGTTGGGTATCCATTATTAGTGACTTGTCCTTTTTAGGATTAAGTCCCATTCCCCTCGATGTTGTAATTACTCGCTCTATGGCAGGTCATTTAGTTAGTGGATGGGCTAAATTATCCATTGATCTCACAAAATTTATCGCAATTACCCCTTCCTTGAGTGAGTGTCTCAACAAATTGTGCATCAGACATATATATCCGGGTTTACCATTATAGGTTTTACTGTTGACCTTATCTATAGTTGACTTTGGAGTCACTATGTAAGGAGATGGCTGGAACTGGCTTATTCCATAAGGGAATGTAGATCAATAGATTCTTCAACCATTTTACTTCTTCTATAGCTAAAGTCATGTCAATAATCTCTGAATCCATTGTGGATCAATATATACAAAATTTCTTCTTAGAATTCCAAGATACGGATGGATTTCCTAATGTAAACACATAACCAGTTGTGGATTTGAATTCTTCAGCCTCGCTTGTAAGATCCCAATTCTTCATTTCGGCAATTAGCATTATTTAATTATTCGTAACCGTTAGCGATGCGTGGTTAGACCTTAATCGAGTGATTTGTGGGTTAGAAGGAGGTTGGATAGTTTTGGGAAGTTTCGAGAAGTTTTGCACCAAGTTCCATACTGTTAGGAATTTTGTAGGTTGCAATTTGATGGATGCATCTTCATTCAAGCATCATTTGATTTACACACTTGCATTGAGTTAAAGAAAACTTGAAATCTTGTTTTATACATGCATTGTTTTTAAAGAGTTGTAAAAGTATTGGTTTATGCATGTTTTGTTTTAATCTTGGATGCATTTGTTTTAAGAAAGAGTTTTCAAGAAATCAAGCAAGCCTTTGTTTTAAAAGTTTTTGAATCTTTTTAGGCTTTGTGTGTTTCATGTTTTTATACATCTTTGAATGATTTAAAACATGTGAAAAAGCTTGATTTTAATGGCCCAAAAGATCCCCAAAGAAAATCTTCAAGAAACCCAAAATATGGGAAATTCTGGGCAGGCCCGGTCAACCGGCCATGTGTGGCCGGTCAACCGGGCTCCTGAAGCCAAACGGCTCTTTTTATGACCGTTGTGCTTGGCCGGTCAACCGGCCTGTCATGGCCGGTCAACCGGGTAAACTAGCCGTTGGGCACTTTTTGCTATATATATGAGTTCTTTCCCTTGCCAAAAGTTGGGATTTTTAAGCCCCTCCTTGAGAGGTATTGAGGCATATCAAAAGGGAAAAGAACCAAGGGATGAAGGGGAAGATTAGGAAAGCTAAAGCTTGGATTAATGAAGTTAAACCACCAAGTAGGCTCTTCCTTTCTTAATCATATGTTTTCATGCTTTGTTTTATTTTTGGTAAATCATTTCTAGCATGTTAAACTATGTTTGTGTTGTGTCCTTAACATGTTTTATGTTTTGAGTTGATTTATTGTTTTGGATACAACACCATATGATTCAATCCAAGTAGTACTTAACTTTGGTAAATCTAAGTAGATCATGTTAATGGAAAAACCTTTGGAATTATATGTAACATGATCCATATACTTGGTTGAATCTTTGGTTGTTGTTTTCCATCATAAGAACATCTCTTTCAAAACTAACTTATGTTTTGGATTCAACTTCTTTACAAATCATATGTTTTCATGTTTTGCTTTATCATTGGTAAATCTTAGTAACATGTTAATCTATGATTTGTTGTATCCTTAGCATATTCTATATTTTGAATAGATCTATTGTTTTGGATACATCACCATTGATTCATCAAAGTAGTACTTTATCTTTGGTAAATCTAAGTAGATCATGTTAATGAAAAATGTAACATGATTCATATACTTTGTTGAATCTTTGGGTGTTGTTTCCCATCATAAGAAAATCTCTCTCAAATGTATCTTATGTTTTGGATTCAACATCATTACAAATCATATGTGTATTATTGTTTTAATGTTTCACAACTTGCTTTACTTTGATAGGTAAATCATTTTCAAGTTGTATTTATAATTACATATGATTTGTCCCCTCTTTTCAATCAAATCTATTTTTATGTTGTATGAGCTACATTGATGATTTGATTGACATCCCTATGCATCACATGTTTAGAGCTAATCCATTTCATACAACTTGTGTAACTTTGATATCATTAACAAGTTGTTACTTTTAACATGTGATTGCATTACATCCTCAATCATAAATGTTTTATGAGCTAAAATTTTCAAAAGCCTTAGGCATACATTTATGAGCTTTCATTTTCAAAATGATTGAGGACCACACACACACACTTCATATGTTTTCATCTTTGCATTCATAGTGTGAGTGTGTATTAGAATTACACTTCCATATCCGCCTAATTAAGAGGCAATGTAATGAGCTAAATAGAATCTCCATCAAGTGTATGTTAGACACTAATTTAGTGAGATAACCAACCTATGGTTGAAGAGGTTATTGCTTAGCCTATAAAAGCATAGTGTATAGGTTGATGTTAAGCCTTGAAAAACATCATTGTAAAGGTTATTGCTTAGCCTTGAAAAGCATATTGTAAAGGTTATTGCTTAGCCTATTGAAAAGCATAAATAGTGGAAATCCGGTGGGGTGTTGGATCACAAGCCGGTAGTGGATGTAGGCATTGAGGCCGAACCACTATAAATACTTGTGTGATGGTGATTGCTTTGTGGTGATTGTTTATATTAGCTTCCGCATATTGTTTGATAATCATCACTTGTGACTAGTTTGTTTTAAAGAAGTTAAAATTGTTAAAATTGGTCATAAAAGAAGCTCACCCTATTCACCCCCCCTCTAGGGTTCGGATCCCATGGACTTACACATACTTGGAAGGGCCTATAGTTTGGATTCCGGGGGAATACTAGGGGTACTTTAGAGATTTCAAAAAAAATTTTCTGTGATGGGTTCAGAAGTTAGGTTTTGTCATACCCAACAACTTTAATGTTCAACTTGTGTCCGTTTCAAATCCAAAAAACCCATTTTTGACCCCGACACCATTTTTAGTAGGGGTGTAAAAGAAAACCGGAAAATCGTCTAACTGAACCGAACCTCAGTTAATAACCGTGTTTCACGGTTCGGTTACAGTTACGGTTATTAAAATTGAAAAACCGCATTTTACGGTTTGGTTACGGTTTTCAGTCTTGACACACAGTTATTAACCGAGAAGTGCGGTTCGGTTAACCAGCACACGGTTAACCTTGCTGTTATACTAATTAAAAAAAAATAAAGGGCCAAAATGAAATTTGTATATAATTTTTAACTTAAGTACACGATCTTTTCACGGTTTTTAACCATTTTTCACAGTTTTTAACTTGACAAAATGATTTTTAATGGTTTTTATAGAGACGGTTCGGTTACGGTTTTTAACGATTAACGCGGTTTGATTTTTAACGATTTTTGTGGATATGGTTACTGTTACGATTTTTAAAACCGAAAACCGTAATTCACGATTCGATTATCGGTTCTCACTTCTCCCGAAATGAACGGTTAATTGAACCATTACACCCGTAATTTTCACGAAGGTTTTAATAACTATGAAATAGTGACCTTCTGAAATCGGTCTCCAAAAACTCTGAATGTGGGCTTGTTGGAGAGATATTTCAAGTTAGAATTTTTTTCGTTCTTTGCCCAAGTCCATCCGACGTGGAGAAGCCCTCATTTAGCCCTCGTAAGCCCAGCCCATTAAGTTATGGCAAACTTGTAATTATATGGACTTTCTTTTGTACAAAAGTTACACCCTAACCTTAGCCTCTCATTGTTGCACGACCATAACACCTCCCAGCAGCCTTCTCGTCTTCCTCTCTTCATCTTCCCTTGCTTGATATTGATTCCAAAGGAGGCTTTCATCAAATCCAAGCTTAGAAAGGTGTTCTCCATCATCTTTTCTCTTTTCTCCTTCGTTTTTGTGAAGATCCGTGTGTGGTAGCCCCTTTCATGCACTTCATCTTCTTTGTTGGGATCCCTAGATGTGTGATATTCTCCTCCATCTTATTCCGTCTTGGTTAGGAGTTCTATTTGTTCATAGATATGGGTATTGATCTTAGGTAGCATGGATTTGGGATTTATAGGGTTTTCCTTGCTTGGATATGAGATTTCTTGTGGGAGAGGATTTTTGTAATCACTAGTTGGCGAAATACCTAGATCGCTGGCAAAGTTCACCCACCTAATGGAATTGTTAATTTAACTTCTGTTGGCACATTAATTTCGCCGGGAAAGTCTTTTGTTTCTAGTATTTATTTTTTGGAGGAATTAAAAATAAAGGAATAAAAAATAAGTGGAGCCCTAAAAATATCTTTTTTTATTTCCTGCGCCCGCGCTGGCGTCCCTGGCCTCTTTCTCTAAATCGTGTTCGAAGCTCGGCCTACCCCCTTTCCATTTCTAGTGTCCCTGGCCTCTTTCTCTAAATCGTGCATCTCTTTCTTTCTCTAAATCGTGCATTGCCTTCTTACAACCCTCTTTCTCTATTGCATTAGTGTTTAGGGTTCATCTCGTTCTGGTGCATTTGATTTCCTCCACCAGCATCGACGCGTCGTAGACTGCCGTCGCTCCAAAAGATGGCCTCCTCGAGATCTGGCTAGTCTCTCACGGCTCCGTCAAATGGCATGCTATTCCATGTGTCCGTAGACTATCCAAGGCAATCCCGATTCTAGGGTTTCTTCCCTTGTCTGGTGCGCTTCCTCCAAATCCAACCCATCCGGCCGTCTATTCTCATCTAGCATCGACGGTTCGATTTCAGAGTGGGATCTTTTCTCCTTGAAGCAGAAGGTATGTATTTAAATGTTATCCTGCATTTACCGTGCACTTGATTGTGCATCACAATCGATTTACAGTTTTTTTGTTTTTTGAGAGGTCTGATTTACAGTTTTTTTTGTTATTACTGCTCTGGTTCTATTGGTGTGCCTTTTATTTTAATTTCTTAGATGTGAATCTAGATTCGGAAGGAGATCTGGTAGCGCGAAGGAAGTATTTGGATCTAGATTCCATTGCCTCAGTTCATAGAAATTCATGGTTCTAGTGATATTTTCATTATTTCTGAGCTGATGATCTGAATGTTGGAATCTGGATTTGTTTCTTGTTTGTTATTATGAGCATCTTTTGTCACAGAGCCAGAGCATAGTACTTAGAACTACAAAAAAATGGATTAAAACTGCAGAATGAGCAACTGCTTGAGTTGCCCGCAATGTCCTTGCATGCCAATAGATTAAGTAGATTCAAGAAGCAGACTAAAATCCTCACTGATCATAAGATTTCATACTTACTTCTAAAGTTTTAGTATTTTAACTTTTATATCAAGCTTGTGCTTGAATCATGACTTGCCAACTTATATGGACCTTGGCTTTGTTAATTTGGAACCTGAAAGTTGATTTCTAAATGATTTTCTTCCTCTCTTTTTTCTTCACTTGATTGTTGATATTGTATGTGTTGAAGGTTCCCTTATATCATGGCATTGGGAGTCTCTGCTTTTTGTTATTTAAAATTTACTACTTCCGCCTTTTGCCTTCAAAAGTGAATAGTTCCTTGTATTCCTTTTTCCCAAATCAGGTGAAGAGAGAAAAAAAAAAGAGAGAAAAGGGTTGTGGGAAGAGGGGGGGGGGGGGTTTAAATGCATAAGAAGTGGAGGAGGAGGAGGAGGAGGAGGGAGGAAGGGTTTATAAGTAATTTGTGCCAGTACTAGTGCTCATTATGCACTGGTATTAATTGGGCGTGTCATTACGCACGACACGCATCATGTAAAAATATTACGTGAATGGGGAAAAGTATGCTTCCATGGGGGGTCACCTTGTGTGCATGCGAGGCTTTGTATTGCTGAAATTTACAACTATTTTAAAAAATATAAAAGTAAAATATTCTTGGACTTCCCTTGAACTGCAAACAACATCACACTTGATGGACTGTACTGTACAACAATAACATGGTGACAAGTACATAGTAGTCAATTCCATTATGTTCCAGTTGGAATTCTTGAAACATTCCATTTTGGGAAGGTGACTGGAATGAAACAACCCCCCTTAAGACTTTATGCTGATGATTCTGGTCTGTTCCATCCTGAACAGGTGGACAGACCTATTTTGCTAGAATAGATTTGGGTCTGTTCTTGTGTGAACAATTTATTTCCTCATGTGCCTCCACTACAAGCACTGAAGTCTTGGTGTAAGGATCATTTGAAGCTCAAAGGCAATGAGATGAGTTATTTTCCTTTAAAGCTATTCAAATGCCTTCCTTCCTTCCTTCTACTTTGTTTCAGGGTTTGTTTTTTCTATAAGTTTCTTTTTTTATGGAATATTAGGAGTGATTTCTGAGATAGAATGGTTTTTCTTTGTTCGGTGATACCATTCTCTGCAATATTAATTTTCCAAAGTAGACTCAATTTCTACAAATTGGTTTTTTAGATACTTAGTCTCTTGAAAATGAGTTTTATTTTTCTTTTTCATGGAAAAATGTGAACTTTTATTTTACTCTTCTTGATTTGATCTGACCCGGTTACTCTGCCCCCTTTTCATTCCAATAGGTGAAAGAGATAACTTTAGAGGATTTTTAAGAAATCATAACTGGGTCTTGCGTCTTTTTCTTAGTTGGGTAATGGGTCACTTTCATTTCTCTCTGAAAATGGGGTTCTGTTAGTGTTGTTTAGGTTTTGTATCATTTTTATTTTACTTGGTTTTGATTTTATTTTCGTAGGCTTGAGATTTGGAGAGAGGGTTAGGGACTTTGGTTTGAAGAATAATGTACTGTCATTTGCTTTTGTGACTGCTCTTTGAAGATCAATTGAGATGGTTTTTTTTTTCATCTTGATGAGAAATTTTTGGGGGGTTTGTGATATTGAGCTTGTTTGATTACTCTGAAATAGAGAAAAATGCACTGTGGTATCATCATCATCATCATCATACCCTTATATCACATGGTTTCTGTTGCAAGCTGATTTGAACCCAAGATGCAGAAAACAATTTTATGATGCTCTTACATAAGCTACCGAAACACATTTTTGCACTGAAATGACTGCACCACACCAAACTTTGGAAATTGAGACTTAGGGCATAAAGTCTTAAGCTTTCATTTTCCGAGTAAAATAAAAGAACTTGAGAAATCAAATGCTTGTTCCAGGCAAACATGCGTATTAAAACTGACTGCAAGGAAACACATTGGATTGAGTATTGATCTAATGTGGTTATGAACAGGGGGTGATGTGTATTAAAACTGATTGTCATTAATTTTTTTAATAGATGAGTATTGCCTGCATTCTTATGTGGTTTGTTTTGGCTTCTTTTTTATGCTTTGTGTGATGATCATTTTTTTTTTTTGGTTTGAAATTGGGTTTTTGTGGTTTGTAGAAACAAAGGTTGGAGACAAGGATATTCAGTTAGTTTGGTGTAGACCAACCCATTTCGTTTGGGTTTTCTTATATTTGAGTTCTTCTTTTTTCTCTTTTTTTTTTCTTTTTTGCATTTATTTTATACCATCTATTGGTTGAATTTGAGTTGACCACCACCTTACATATATGAATAGATATGGACAAGAGTTGGATGTTACTGTATCATAATAGATTCAGTCAGCCGTATATAGACGGGGTGAATTCATTTATTGAATTCGCAAAGGCGAATTCGGGCGGGAGTAGAGTGATCAAGTGCCCATGTAACTACTGTTGTAACAGTTTTAAACATGATTATGAGATTGTGAGAGACCATCTGCTCGTACGTGGGATGCTGGTATCCTATGACACCTGGTTACAGCATGGGGAACTTGCACAGTTCGATGAATTAGATGATAGTGAGGATGAATCGGATGAGGATCGGGATGGATATGATGAGTTATTAGAGGACGATGGCAGGGGGACTTATATGATGGATGATACCCTAGGGATGGATGATGTGTGAAACTTTGAAATTATGTTGGAGGCTTCCCAGTGTGGTTTGTACCCGGGTTGTAAAGATTCAGAAACCCTGTTAGCATTTGTCATTAGGATGCTACATGTGAAGGTAGAATACCGGTGGAGCAACAAGTTGTTCGAAAAGGTCTTGGAGATATTTTAGGGACACCCTACCAGAAGGTAATGTGGTGCCCGCGTCCATTTATGAGGCCAAGAAGCTACTGTGTGACTTGGGCTTGGGGTACGAGCACATTGACTCTTACAAGAATAATTGCATACTTTTTTGGAAGGAGAATGCTCACTTGGAGAAGTGTCCGGAATGTGGGGAGCCTAGGTACAAGGTCAATGATGGCAAGGGTAAGCAGATCTCTCATAAGATACTGCGTTACTTCCCATTGATACCTAGGTTGCGGAGATTATACGTGTCCAGGATGTCAGCCAAAGAGATGAGATGGCACCATGAGAATGACATGGATGGCGATCTGGGTAGGCAACCAGTAGACTATAAGGAATGGAAGGAATTTGATTTGAAATTTTCAGAGTTTGCAAGGGAGATCCGCAATGTGAGGTTAGGATTGGCCACCGATGGGTTCAACCCCTTCGGCAACATGAGCACTTCTTACAGCATGTGGCCCATCATACTTATGCCTTACAACCTTCCACCCTGGATGTGCATGAAGGACCCATTTTTCATGATGTCCTTACTTATTCCTGGGCCACAGGCACCTGGGAAGGAGATCGATGTGTACATGAGGCCCTTGGTTGACGAGCTGAAGGAGTTATGGGAGATTGGTGTTATGACTTATGATGCCCATAGTGAACAGACCTTTCGAATCCATGCGGCTATGATGTGGACCATAAATGACTTTCCCATGTATGGTAACTTGTCTGGTTGGAGCACAAAAGGTTATTTGGCTTGTCCCCCTTGCAACGGAGATTTATTATCCTGTAAGTTGAGAAGTAAGATTGGGTGGGTTGGACATCGAGCTTACTTGTCTGAAAACCACCTCTAGAGAAGGAGCAAGAAGTTCAACGGCAACCCAGAGTATAAAATGAAATCCTTGCATTTACCGGTGCAAAAGGTACTTGATCAGTCGACTACCAAAAGTTAGGTTCGAAAAAGGCCCTAACAGTAAGAAAAGACCTCGTGAGCCTGGGTCTCTGAATTGGACAAAAAAAAGCATCATGTACGAGCTACCGTACTGGAAGAACCTAAACCTTAGGCATAAGCTTGATGTCATGCACATAGAGAAGAACATCTGTGAAAATATTGTTGGGACAATGGTAGCAATAGATAAGAAGAATAAGGATACGGACAAAGCGCGTGATGATTTAAAAGATATGGGCATTAGGCCACAATTGCATCTGCAGAGGAATGAAGAAGGATCCATTGTGAAACCCAGTGCATCCTATACATTGGACCCTAAACAGAGGGAGGGGTTAGACCCCGACCCAGACCAATCCGATTAGTGTGCGATTAGTATGTGTTTAGTCCTAAGTGGGTTTAGTGGTCTTTGGGTTAGAAGTAATGAGTTTTAGTCTTGGACATAGCTTTGGGGATTTTTGAGAACGTGTAGTACTAGTCAGACACACTCAGGAAGGCCTAAGTGCACGTGTAAGCTTGGGAAAATCGTATCAATTTCCGTGTAATTGTGATTTTGATTTCAATTGAATGATTTTTCTATGTGTTACAACTTCCGTCTTAAGCCCATTCATGTTTGAAGCCCAAAAACCCATGTTTTGGCCAAAGAGGGTAAAATTGTCTTTTATGCACAAATCTGGACACAAATTTCGAGATCTCAAAACCTTGTCAAAAATATACTTTTTGGAAACTAGATTTTTCGATGATCATTTTATCCTTCTTCGCCGAAGTCATCCGAGGTCCACAAGATCGTGTTTTGGTCACTTCAAGGTCCAGCTAGTTGGGGCCCATTGTCTTCACTTAATCTCCCCATCTCCCTCTCTTTTCATTCACTTTACTAATTCCTGCAACTCTCTTGACCTAGGGCTGGAAAATCCCTCTTTCCCTTCCATCTTCTCCATCTTGCATGACATAACTAGAGATCTCCAAATGAAATTCTAAGAATACCATCTTCTTCCCCTCCTTGCAAGCTTTCCATTGGTACAAATTTCTTGGAGTTTCTTGTGGAGCAAGCTCTTCATCTTCATCATCTCTCCTTGTTTGGCCATTGTTAGGTAAGAGCTTCAACCCATGTTTTTCATGTAGTCATTTTAGTCCTTAAAGATCATGTTTTCCATGTTTACAAACCCTTTGGTAAAATGGGTTTCTTGTTTTCAAGATTTAGTGAGTTGTGTGGTTTTTCTCTTGGGTTGTCTTGTAGTATTGGAATAGCTTGAGTGAAGTGCTTGAGAGGATTGTTAGCATTGGGCAAGGCAAGTAATCTCTCTAGGAAATGATGCATGTGTATTTTGATTTCATTGTAGTTTTGAAATTGTGCATTACATTTGGTTACAAGCTTCATGGATATGTTTTATTGGATTTGGATGTGTGAAATGGTGATAAATGAACCCTTGGTGAGCATGAAGGCTCAAGGGATTCTATGTGATTGATGGATGAGAAGGAGAAAAATGGAGGGAAGGTTGTACAAGAGAAAGGTAGTTTCTGCACTCTGCGAGCTCAGGCAGAAGCTGGTTCGCTCGAGCGACCAAGCCTCTGTTTGGTCCGAGCGCAGACAGAGAGCTGTCCGTTCGAGCGCACCTTATATCCGCTTGAGCGAACTGCCCTCTGCATAATCTGGAACAAGACAGAGAGCTGTCTGTTCGAGCGCACTTATATCCGCTCGAGCGAACTGTCTCGCTCGAGCGAAGTGTCATCAGCTTATAAAGTTCCCTCGAGCGAACCTACCAGATTCAGGAAGAAGAATTATTTCATTTTCTGTATTTTCTCGAAGGTTAAAAAACTAGAATATGTTAAGGGTTTTGACTTGACATTGTGTGAATGGAACTTCGAAATGCAACCCAACTTCTGGGACACCAATTCTTGGATATTCCGACATTTGGGGTCCCAATTACACAAAGGTCAATTAGCAGCCTTAACACATGCTTGTCAGATTTCGTGTTTGAATTCTGTTTTGGTATGATAGGTACCATCGTGTACTAGTTTCGGATTTCAAGTATAAGCTTGTTTTGAAGAATTGTTTCAAGAAAAAGGGGACCACTTTCTAAGCGTGTTATGCATATTTATTATGCCTTTTGCTAGTCGTGTTCGTCGTGTTTTGATAAGTGACTTCTCCCTTTTTATCTCGACATGTTTTGATAGTGTTTCGGGTGTTTTATGCATTCATGAATTAAGTAAACACTACTGAGCTTGGACTGCCGTTTCAGTTTGATCCACTGTCTGGGGGTCCTTAAACATGTGGATTGTCTGCAGACTGGTCGTGTATTTATTACACATCATGCGTGTCCGGTTCCGCGGCCGGAATTCCAGTCTTTGTGGGAAATCGTGTCGTGATTATATTATGTATATCGTGCTTGTCGTGCGTGCTTGCTCTTTTCATTGTATAAATGATAGAGAAAGGATGAGCTCTTGTGGATGATAACTATTCATGATATATTATGTACTCATGCTAGTTTGTTTTAGTATCTCAGCTCAGTTAAATATTTCTGCAAATGTATCTCAGTCATTATAGTATTTCAAACCAAGGACTTGCTTATATATTTTCTAAAACGGTTATTGTTTCATGTTTGCACCTAAATTGATTACCTGCCAAACCGTTGTGTTTGACCCTTGTTTATTGGTGCCCAGGTGCAGGAGACGTTACCTTTGAGGAGGAGCGTCAGGAGGAGGCTTGTGAGCCAACCCCTGTGAGAGAGTGGCAGCCCGACGATGTCATCTAGACGTCGGGCGGGTTCTTGAGTCTCGTCATCATTTTGTTGGGGTTTCTTTTGATTATTTTGGAGAAGTGTATTGGCCTCTTATGGATTGTACCTAAAACTTAACTTACTGTTGTGTTAGTCTCATAACTTGAATTCTAATGGGAATGCCATGTTAATTTCTTCTTTTGATACTATGTCTTATATTATTTTGTCAAAGCACTTAAAGATTTATTGGTGCTTATCTTGATGTGTTTGCTACACGCTTTCGCATACTTGATCGTGTGAGTCAGATTCCGCGTGTTTCTTTGGGAATCCTCACCGCGGGAACCTGTGGGAAAACAATAAACATAAACTATCTTAAACTCAACTCGTCGCGGGCCCGGGATCGCGACAGGAGGGTTTTTTCGAATTCTTGAAATCAGTCAAGTACCCAGATGACTATGCAGCAAACCTCTCGAAGTGTGTGACCTCGAAAAATGGCAAATTATCGGGTATGAAGAGTCACGGCTATCATGTGCTCCTACAATGTCTTCTTCCAGTTGGACTACGTGGTTATGTTGATAAGGAGTTAAGTACAACTCTATTTGAGTTTGGTAGGTTCTTCCAGGACCTCTGCTCGAAAACATTGAAATAGAGCGATTTAAAAAAAATTAGAGGAACGGGTAGTGCTCATACTTTGCAAGCTCGAGAAGATTTTTCCTCCGGCATTCTTTGATGTAATGGTCCATTTGGCTATTCACTTGCCCCGTGAGGCCATGCTTGTTGGACCGGTGCAATATCAGTGGATGTACCCCATCAAAGGGTAACTTTTACCATCCGATGAACTGATATTCATGTAGTAGTGTGATTGTCTTGTATAAGTAACCTTAATACTAATGTCTCTTTGTTTGAAGGTTTCTAGGAACTTTAAAAGGTTATGTCACTAACCGAGCACGACCCGAAGGCTCGATCGCCGAGGCTTACATTGTCAAAGAGTGTTTGACTTTCTGCTCAATGTACCTAAAAGGGACTAATCGAGATGAACGAAATGATGATGGTGGTGTGCGTGGTCCCGGGATGTAGATCTTCACAGAAAATGTCCGTCCCTTTGCACTGATCATAAGGGCACCAGATCCTTCTTAGAATGAACCCAACATGTCTCACTGGTTTGTATTGCATAATAGTCCTGAGTTAGAGTCATATCTTGAGTAAGTGCTTTGGCTTAACTACATGTGTGCATAGATTGTGTCCTTGTTGATCCTTCCTCTACTTTTACTTGCTTATGAATTGTATTTCCTTACGTAGAGAACACATGAATACAATACAAAATCCAGAAGGGCATGACCTCAGTTAAATACAGCAAAATGAATTTCCAAAATGGTTTAAGCAACGTGTAAGATATATCATGCCCTATTGACATGGTAAATATGATCTAACTAGGCCTCAATTGACATTAACATAATAAACTTGCCGCATGTTGCTCATGTAGATGAATGATTTGTGAAACCAAGGGTCGCCATAAGTAACCAATGAAATGTGGTCGTTAGCAAATGGTCCCGGTTGGGTAGTTTAGTTGTATTCAGGGTGCCTATTCAATGGTGTCTGACTGCACACCAGAGATCACGAGAACCGGCATAACTGCCAGAATAGTGGTTTGGTTGTGCAAGGGGAGCATCTCGGGAGGACAATTGACTTCTATGGGTACTTGTGCAAAGCATGTCAATTGACATACATGCATGGCTGCTCCAATGTGAATGGTACAACATCGGTACCAGAAACAAAGTTCATACCGATGAACACAAAACAAGCATTGATGTTACTGTTCGGTGGTATAAAGATGATCCATTTGTCCTACCAAGTCAAGCGAGGCAAGTTTTCTATGTCAGTGATACCTGCAAAGGCAACAACTGGAGAATCGTAGAATGAGTCAAGCATCGAAGAGTGTCTGATGTTCTAGAACTGGATGATGTGCCTAACAAGGCCTTCTAGCAACACGAAACAACTGATGTTGTCCCAATCTGTGTCGAAGATAGTGATGTGAATTACTGTAGAGATGATATTCCGCCAGAGACAGTTAATGGTGAGGAGCCAATGGCAGAGCATAGCGATGGCGAGGATGAAACTATGACGGAGTATATAGATGATGATGAAAATGATCTGCGTAGCCAGTTCGATCCGGATATCGATCCTAACGTAGAGTATGTTGTGTAGTGTTTGTTTTCTGATTTCTGTATGGACACGTGTTCTAAATTAATAAAGTTGTTGGTTTACATTTCATGGCTCATTATATATATATATATATCTCATTTTATTTCATTTTATAAGCCTTCATTCTCATGTATGTCATATATAGTTCTAAAAAATACCCAAGGGAGGTAAAACATATGTCAAGCCTGGCTGGGTGGCCAAACAGGCAAAGTTGACAGAATACGAGAAGGTGAGAAATAAGAACATCATGGAAAGAGACGAGATATGTCGTGCTTTGGGGGTAAGGAAAATAGCCAGCACTGTTTTTGGATTGGGTCAAACGAGCAGAAGGAAAAGTGGAGAGGGAAATAGAAAATTAGGTGAAGATGACGACGACGAGGAGTATCGATCGCCCCAAGGTGATTTTGGGTTGGTTTATTCGGATGAAGATACAGGTGATGACGGGGATGATGAGTCTTCTGGGTCTCACACAAACATGGTAATTTGTGTCTATTGATTTATGACAAGCCATTCTAGTTGTAAACATCTTTCATCCACTTTATTGATGTATTTATGTACTAATACTTCATTGTTGTGTTGTGACAGGTTACTCGTATGAATCGAGGGAAGCGAAGTAGATATGCTTGCGTTGTAGCAGCTGCACAAGCCCAGGCTACACTGGCACAACCTCAAGTCACACGATTTTCTCATGTAGAGAGCACGCTTGAGGGGGCGGCCCAAGCTACACCGGCACAACCTCAAGTCACATAGTCTTCTCGTGTGGATAGCATGCCTGAGGTGGCGACCAATGCTAGACCAATGGATCCTACACGAATTGCCAGTCCTTCTGGCTAGCCTAACCAGGCTTTGAGTCCACGTACCCCAGGCAGCAGTGTTGGTGAGAAATATAGAATTATTTACGTTTAAAATGTACATTCTTTTAATGTTATATGCTCAGTAACTCAATTAATATTGTGGTCGTGACAGCATCAGCCTTAGGCGGGGGCTCTCGCTGTGTACGGGGCAAGACACAGGGGCTGAAGGTGGAAAAGCTGAGGAGGCAGCTTGGCTATGCTATCCCAATTTCAATCCCATCTTCGAGCCATGAGCCAGAGGGGGAATTTGCCACTAGTTTTGCGAACCTTTTCGGGGAAGTGCTTTGAGATAAGGCACATGTTCGGAAAGAAGGTTGGAAGTTTGTTCTTGAGGGGATTAAGAAGTTGGTGGTAAAGAGAGTTCAAGTAATTTCATTTGAGATAACTTAATGCAGATTCAATTAGACTCATTAATGTTTAATTGTTGTCTCACATAACGTGTTTAAGTTTGCAATTGTAGTAAATTTTTGAGTTTAGGGACTATGTGAACGATTCGATCATCAAGGCTGCCGTTGATGCGAAGTGCCAGAAATTGTAAAGGGACTGGAAGTGTGACTTACATACCCGTTATTTGTCTCTTTTGGATGCAGGGGTGCCTGATCCAAAGAGCTACCCACTAAAGCCTTGTAAGGCAGATGACTGAGCTTGGATGATCAACAATTTGTGGGAGACTATGGAGTGGAAGGTAACTTTTAATGGTTTTGTATTTATGTCTACCTCAATTATTGATCAAGATCATTGTATTAGCTAAAATTTATTTGGACTAATATATTATTTTTTTATTTTTCTATGTAAGAGAAGTCAAAGAAAGCGAGAGTTAGTCGATCGAAGATACCGTGGAATCATACAAGCGGCTCTAGATCGTTCCTAGCACGTAGTTCAATAATTGTAAGTGCGGATTTATGAATTTTTTCCATTTGACTAAGTTATGAAAATTAAATTTCTTCTATTAACGAAATATCTAATGTCATAACAAAGAGCACAGAATGCTGGACATGCACAGCCTTTTCCCGATTTCTACCACGACACCCACTATATGCACGGGAAGAATAAATAGACAAATGAGGAGGCTTAGAAGACACATGTACATATGCCTAAGTCATGTTATATATATATATATCAATACAAATATACTTTAATACATATGTTAAACTCACTTTAGTTGACTTTTACATGTTTAAAAATACAGGAGGAATTAGTATGAGTGAGGGCCGAACAATCCCAACCCTCTATCACATCTCCAATGACTAATGAACAGATATCCGTTAAGGTGCTTGGGCAGAGATCGGGATACCTTGATGGACCCGACTTTTTTTTCCCTCTCTTCCGTCCCAGGGCTACTAGGAGGCCGGCGGAGGGAAAAAAGCGAGCATCAACATTTTTGTATGGGTATGCCAAATTTTCTATTCTACTTGGAATTTAGAAATGATGATCCGGAGATCCACCTTCACAAGTAGAAAAGGAAATCAACTTTTTTCCTAACTTTCCATTGCACATATATTTAAGAAAAGAGACAAGGTTTTTGAATGCCGTAAGAGTCGATTTTTCTTTGTTTGCCGTGAAAGGCGATTTTAAAGTAAAAGGCAATGTTTGCCGTGAAAGGCGATGTACAAATCTCATCAATAATGAAAGACAAGAATTGTGATTTTTTGTCTCTTTAAAAAAAATACAAAATACAATAGAAAAGTAAGAAAAAGAATTCTGACTTTTCAGGAAATTGCGGGGACTCGTTCAGATCGACAGTCACAATTCATGTATGGACTTCCCCATCGTCCTTCAGATGAGAACATATGATGCTTTGATTCTTTTGGCTTGGCTTGGACTTCAGATTTTTAGAGGATAAAGACCAAGGGGAGGTCTTATATCCAATAAAAAACCGAGTAGACGGGCTGAAAAGCCGTGTCTAGGCCATGTCAGATAGAAAGAGAGGGCCTTGGGGGGGGGGGGGTAGCCCCCTAAGGGATTTCAATCACCTTGTGGTGTTTGTTGCAGCAGAGTTTCTTCAAAGTAGCAGTGTCTGGACTTTGGAGTTTTTTCTTCTTGGATTTCTCTCACTCTCTGTGTGTGTGTATGTGGATCTGTTCTTCTTGGAATGACCCCCCTTTTATATGCTTTTGGTAGCCATGGGATGGGTTTATGAGCATTGATGGCTTATGCTTCGTGTGGGAGGAGTTACAAGTTTTTATTTCATGATTTTGTAACTCCTTTTTTTTGGCTTTTGATTGGCCGATAGAGAATGATGAGCATTTAATCGCCTTTAAACTCCATGATGAGAGGAGTTTTATGATTTATTGTCATGATTGCTTGGAGTTATAACTCCTTTTTGCTCGCTTCTAATTGGGCCTTCCAAAATAATGATTTAATGACTGCATTAACTTGTCATAAAATAGGTCATTTAACTGCATTAAGTGGTCACGAGGGCGCTCGAAGAGTCATGGGCCGTACTGCATCTTTTGGAATTCTTCTTGCGATGATCACCGAGGGATCCACATGTTGTTTGATGTCGGATGGCGATGCAACTTCAGACACTGATGGCTATCAGTGGGCCGATACCATCTGTGTTGTTGATTTCTCGATCGATTGGGCGGAAAGTGCACTTTCTTAGTTGGCCGATTGGAGATTTCGAAGTGATCAATGATGATATGATGCTCTCGACGGCGGATCCGTGATGTTGACGAAGATCGACGGATTGCGAGCCTCAAAAGTCAAAATTTTGGAAAACCACAAGGGGCTAGAAATTTTGATAGGATTCATTAACTCTGATTTGGAAGTCATGGTCCCGGGGAGCTTCGCCTCCGGGAGGCCTGATTTGGTTTCCGAGCGTCAAAGTTTGGTCAAATGTTGTCGAAATGACCTAAAATTTGACATGTAACCTTTTGGACGACCCATGTACTCTATTTGAAGAGTGATCGCCTCGGTGGTGGTCGCCACCGAGAGGCTTGATTTTGCTGCTCGAGGGTTGATGAAGGGTCAAACGTTGTCGTTTTGACTTAAAACTTGAACTTAAGCCTTTTGGAGGTATTTTGAGACCATCCATAGGCTCGGATCAAAGATCTGATGTCTTCGACGCTGTCGCCGCCAGGGGCGCCTGTTTGGTTGCCGGAGTAGTGGCCAAATGATGTTGGGATGGCCCGAAACTTCATGTGTACTCTTATTTTGGCTGTTTTGAAGAATCTTGCAGTTTTTGTTTGATTCTGACAAGATTTGACGTAGTAGCATTGCCTGTTTGTGGTAGGATGCGGCTCTATGTAGCTTCTTGATGTTGAAGAGGCAAAGTGACATTTTTGGTGTCAACAAATGCCCCCTCGAGGTACAACGACAAGTTGCATAACTGTTGAAGTCGATGTGCCTCGAAGAGAACTTTAAAGGAGAACTTCTGACTTGATCAAGAGTCTTTGAACAATTTTCCATTTGGTAGGGTAACCTTTTGAGTTTCCAAGGGGATTTTATGGTAGTGAAAGGGATCACGTACCATCTCAAGGCAAAGTTTTGAAATTGACATGACGGATTTGGTTTTGGATTCTAGATTTTCCTTTTGACCTTGTGAACCTAAGGGCTTTAGGAGGCACATCAGGCGGTCAAGAAGGTTCTTTTGTTTTTGGTCTTGTGACCAAACAAGCTGTATGTGGCAGGTTAGGGGGTTTGAGTTTGATTTTGACCTTGTGACCCAACAAGCTGTATGTGGTAAGTTGGGGGTCAGATTTGGTTTTGGTTTTGACCTTGTGACCTAATAAACTGTATGTGGTGAGTTAGGAGGTCAGGTTTGGATTTTTGTGGAATGTCAATTTCAAGATTTTTGCTCAATTTGGTTTATGAGGTTGGATGGTTTGAATTTTGGAAGCTCATGAGGCTTGGATTTTATTTTGTGTGGTCCAATCAACTTACAAGAGGCATGGAACCATTTTGTATGCTCTTGGTAAGAGGGGTTTTTGATAGGAAGCCCCTTTTAGTGCCTAGGCGGTCAAACCTGGCTCATATGGGCTAACCCATGAGACCTTAAGCTTTAAAGATGGCTTGATCTCATGTGGTGTTATTTTGTAAAGAATATCTAAAATTATCTCCTTTGGATAAAGAATATCTTCGAATATCTTTAATTGGAGAGAATCTCTCATGTTTCCTTTCTTTTGGAGTGAATTTCTCAAGGAATCTTTCCTTTTAGGAGAAAATATTTCAAATCTCCTTTCTTTTGGGAAAGTTTCTAATTTTTAGCACTTACCTCCTAACTTTTCACCTTGTTTCCTTCTTTGGCTTGCTCTTCTTTATAAAAGCAAAAGGAGATTGGATCTCTTGCTCTTATTGCTTTCTTTTTGTAAAAGTCTTTAAGAGTGCTTCAAGACCAAGAGCTCTTCTTCTTTAAGGATCTTTAAGCTTTTCTTCTTCTTCTCCATCAATGGCTTCAAGTAAGTCTTCTCTTTCAAGAAAACTCCGTTGTAGAAGTAGGATGGTAAAAAAAAGTTCTTCTTTCTTTTTTTTTTCTTTCATTTTTTTTTGTTCTCCATGGTTTTCTCTTCTTCTTTTTTCCACGTGTTTTCTTTCTTTTTCTCTTTTTTTTCCACATGTTTTTTTTTGCCGTACGGACCCACGTGGCAGTGGGCTACGGCCTGTGGGCTAGTACATTTTTTTGACTTTTCTTTCTTTCTTTCTGTTTTTTTTTGCTCACTATGATAATGGGTTTTATGCAAATCGAAACAAAAGGCTAGGATTTCTCAGTCAAGTCAACATGAATTTTGACTTGGACAAAGTTTGATTGGTTTTGTCCAAGTTGGGATGGAATTGGTTAAACTTTGGTCAAGGGTTTCGTAGCATCTAAGCACGACAACTTTCCTTCTATGCATGATTTTTGGTAAGTTGGATTGGAAACATAATAATGCATACCTGAAAGTCTTATGCAAGTTTTGGGATTTGGAGCTCGCAGCAATGTTGAGCCCTTTCTTAGTCTTGCAGGGTCTTTTAGGAGCTTTGCAAGTTTCTGGAGCTTGCAGCAATGTTGAGCCCTTTTCTATTTTTGCGGAGATTTGAGAAGACTAGCTTGATCTCGCAGCAATGTTTGAGTTCGAGTCTTCTTTGAGAATGCTTCATTGACTATGAGCTCGCAGTGATGTTGAGCTCATCTTCAAGCTTCCTATCTCTTTCGGGGTGTTTCCCTCTTCTTCGGAATTGTCTCGGAATCATGCCAAAATTTTGCTAGAAATTTTTTTTATCAAAATTCTGTCATTTCGCTGATTGTTTTTTTTTTTCCATCCTTCGCAGGTAGTTCTTCCAAAAGAACAAGGGTAAGGGGTCTGTTACTTACGCACCTCGCCGGTCTGCCAGATCTCCTAACGCAGCCGTACAGTAGGCCTGGGGGAGGGTTCAATATGTTGAAAGGAACTTGGAGGAGTGCGACTCCCTCAACTGTGATGAGATGAGACAACGATTGATCGCTCTCATGGATAAGGAATTTTACAAGATTGTGGTAAGCAGTCGTCCTTGGGTCACGGATGATCAGAGCATTGTGCTCAAGCTTGCCTTCTTTTTTGGTGATGCAGCCCCTGACAACTCGACATACCAAAGAAGATGTTTTCAGTTCTCTTACACAGCAGAAGGTGAGGAGAGAACTATTTCTACCTGGTCGACCTTCGATCACACCATCTCGATCATGAGCCTTTCTCCCACATGCCCTAGGAGGGAGGATCCTCCAAGCTGGGTGAAGAGGACTAATGTGATCAAGACCGGGGTTTTTGTTGGCGGCCCTTCCAGATATGCATAGAAGTCGCCTGTTCATATGGACATGTTGATGCCAGCCAGTGGCTACCAAGGTTCTGATCATCCATTGGTCGATTTGAGACAAGTGGGCCTTGGCATTTTTCGGGGTGACGACAGCAATTGGGTGAAGCCTTTTCGACATCGTGGCCGCTTTAGTGCTGACTCAAGCTGGGAATCATGGACTGATCACACCCTGTAGGTTTGTGGGGTGATTCTGAAGGAGGCCGCGATCTTTGACACGGTTCGCACTTTTCGACAAACCGTGGTTTTCTTCGATAAAGCCTTCATAGCCATGTTGGAGTCATTCCTTCCACAAACCAACACCTTCATTGTTACGAATGGTGAGATTGGTTTTTCTTTGAAGGAATTGAGTGTCATCATCGGGCTGCTCATCTTTGGCAAACTCTATGAGGAATTTATGCCTATCGGCAGAGTCCTTGAGGAGCAGTCTGAGGAGTTTCGGCTTTTGTACTTTCAGCTTGTCGCCTTCTATGATGTTTTGAAAGAGAAGTAGGGCTCGAAAGTTAGATGCAGCAGTTGGAAGAGTTTTAGTTCTTTGTTCCCCAAGTTCTTTGACAACAGAAAATCTTCTGATAGCACGACCGGGGAAACCAGAGCTAAAAGTTCTGGTTCGAAGAAGACTTTTGTCATGCGAGAAGACTTGAAGGACTTCTTCTCGAGCACAGGTGCCATTTGTTCTGACATTGCGCTGCGGAGGGATCTCGCTGTTTACCTCATTTACTGGTTGGGTGAGGTTGTCTTTGCTGGTGGAGACGGAACGCACATCAGGCTGCATTGTATTTATCTGGCTTGTCAGATGGCGTTCAGAGAGCGGCTTGCTTTGGTGTCTGCTCTTTACTCTTATTTGTGTACCGAACTGCAGGCTGCTGCTTTTCTGGTTCGGCTTGGGCCCCCTATGAACATGGTATTCTCAGCCCATATTTTTTATTTGTGGTATGTGTACCACTGTTCCGGCTTCCATCAATTGGGAGTTGCATAGGATGATGACCCTTTTATGATTTGATTGGCTAGAGGGATAGCCATTTCTAAATCTCTTTTGTCTGCCCGTTTGAGGATTCGACGGTCCAGGGACGTTGAGATTGGGTAGTTGTCAGTGAAGCTTTCTCCGGATTTACGGAAGAAGGCTTTTGATTTTGGTGTCTCTCGTGATTCCACCAGGGCAGGGTCGGGAAGACACTATTCTCTAACAAATGTAGAAAAGAGGTGGCTTTTCGACATACGTGTTGGTACGATGGTGTATCATAGACGTCTTTTCGTTGACATCTAGCCGTATGTCCCCTTGTGTTTTGCGCTGCAGTTGGGCTTCTCTCAAGGCATTGTTGGAGCGCCTTCGAGCATGGTGAAGCGTTTTGGAGGTTTGCAGGACGGGAGGAATGCATGGGCCTTTTTCAGTGCGAAGGACACTACGACCATGATTTTCTATCCTGAGTTGCCCACTTTTCGGACTGTTGGCTTTACGCAATGGTTCGTGGAGAGCTTTTTGGTGTACCAGGGGCTTTCCAAGAAGGAGCTCGATGTCAAGCAATCTCCTGGGAAGGGTCTTGTCATATCAGATGGTATCCGATGAGAGGAAGTTCTGGCTTTCCTTTTTAGAGAGAAGCATAAGATAGGCTTTCTCGGTGAACATGACATCATCAGATCAGAAGTTGTACAAGAGATACCTGGTGAGGTCTTGAAACAACTAGAGGAGGAGGAGGCCGAGATCGACGCGTGGATGCAAGTGGAACGAACGAAGGCTTCCATGGAGTCCATTGGGAAAAGTAGACCATCCAGTGAGGAGTCAAGTGAAAGTCCTAACTTTGACAGTGGGGCGGGTACTTCAAGCAAACGGACCCATAGAAGTAAGAGGAAGAGAGGGTCGCGTGGTAATAAGAGACGGCACGAAGACTCTCCTGACTTGGAAGTCCCTCTCACCAGTGTTGAAGAGGTGTCAGGGGACGCTGACGAGCCTCCAGAAAAGAGGAGTCGAGAAGAAGAGACTGCTGATGACGGTATGTTTTTCCCTTTTTCATTTTCTTTCATAGAAAAAGAAAATTTTGTTTTGATCCGCTGCTCTCTTTCTTTTAGCATAAGATGATGACTTGGTGATGCCCGAGGTTCCGGCCGATGAGGTGATGACAGATCCAATTGTGGCATCTGAGGAAGAGCCAAGGGACTCTGGAGTGGTTTTAGAACCTTCATCTGGTATGATTTTCTTTTGCTTTTACCTCTTTTTGTTCTTCTTTGCTGCCATCTGCTGATATATATTTTTTATATTTTTTATTTTCTTGCCAGCTGACTTGCTAGAAGATTCTGATGACTTCAAGCCATACATGGATGCGACCTTTGACGATGCTTCGAATGAACTCATGGGGGTAGAAAGTATTCCACCGGTCGTCAAGGAAGGTATTGTAGTAATAACCTTGATGATAATGATTTTTCAACAGGATCATATTCATACCTTTTTTGTGTTTTGCTGGCAGGTTGTGAGGTAACAGGAGAAGTTCCTCTGTCTTTCTCAAGGCTAGAGCAAGGGATGCCTGCAGCTGATCCAGAAGTAGGGGCTTCTTCTCCCAGTTTCAATATGGCAGGGGTGAAACCTTCTAAGGAGATTCCTTCGCCAGTGTCTTCGATTAGAAAAAATTTGATGATTACTCCTCCAATAGGGCATGACACGGACAGTCAACCGATGGAGAGGGGCTAGCCTTCATCCGGGCCGTCTCTTCCGTATGCGAGGAAAGTGTTGAAGAACGTCTTGAGCTCATGGGTCAAAACTCTTTCTTCTGGCCACTTGGAAGCTGGCTTTGGCATGATCAAGCATGTGTAGGACATTCTTGCAGATAGCGAAGAGGTCGGTCTAGACATTGCAAGTGCAAAGGCTTTTGTTGATGAAGTCATCGCTTTAGGCAACTAGTGGATTGAGACCAAGAGTTTTCCAAATGGTGACTTCTTCAATGAGATGTTTTTGAAACCTTCCGGCGAGGTCAACTCTGAACTGGATGAGTTCTCGCGGACTTGGAAGCAGTTCGTTCGGGAGAGGAATGTCACCGAGTTGGCTATCATCGAGCTAACACAAGACCTACACCGTCTTGATAGGGAGGTCGTTGAGGCCAGGCAGCGTCTCGAGCTATTGGAGGAACAAACTGCTACCAAATGGACCTCCATTGTGGAAGCACGTGCTAGAGAACGGACTCTGATTCGCTAGGTTGAGGAGGCTGACAGCAATCTCCAGAGGAAGGAATATGAGCAATGGCAAATTCTCTGGGAAGAACTTTCCCGTGCTGAAGATGGGTCGCGACATTCTGCAGCATTTTATGGAAAGATTTTGAAGAAGCGTGGCCTGGAAGCTTTGGAGGCTAAGGCCAAGAGTTTGCTTGAGGAGTTAAATCTTTGGTTGAAGACCATGTTAAACTAAACTCCTGATTTTTTGTAACAAACTCTTTTCTTCTTTTCTTTAGTACCTCTATGTAAAAACATTTTTGGTACTCTATATACCTTTTACTTAAATTCTTTTTGATGAAAATAAGCAAAAGTTGGATGAGAATGTTTGTTTGAAAACTTGATCAAAAGGTTGTCATTTTGTGAAAATCTCTTGTCAAATGATTGTTTTTGACAAGAAAGCTAGATTTTGTGGAAAAAAGCCCCCTTTTTTTATGATGGCATGAAAGTCAAATTTTGAGATGGCATGAAAGCTGAATTTTGTGGTGTAAAAAGCCAAAATTTGGGTTTATGGCATGAGAGCCGAGATTTGGGATGGCATAAAAGCCGAATTTTGTGATGGCATGAAGGCCAAATTGGGTTTATGGCATGAGAGCCAAAATTTTGTAGCATAAAAGCCGGTTTTGTTTGTGGCATGGAAGCCGAAACTTGTTTTTGGCATGGGAGCCGAATTTTTTTTGTGGCATAGGAGCCGAAATTTGTTTCTGGCATGGGAGCCGAAACTTGTTTATGGCATAAGAGCCGAAATTTGTTTCTGGCATGAGAGCCGAAATTTGTTTCTGGCATGGGCGCCGAAATTTGTTTATGGCATGGGAGCTGAAATTTGTTTATGGCATAGGAGCCGAAATTTGTTTTTGGCATGTGAGCCGAAATTGTTTTGGGCATGGGAGCCGAAATTTGTTTGTGGCATAGGAGCCGAAATTTATTTGTTGGCGTAAAAGCCATATTTTTTTAAAACCAAGTTTTATTTTGTTGGCGTGAAAGCCAATATTTTAGATTTTTAGCATAAAAGCCGGGTTTTTTATTTTTTTGGCGTGAAAGCCGGGTTTTTAGCATAAAAGCTATTTTTTTATTTTAAAAAATACAAGTATCGACTAAAAGTCGCCTCCCTGCTGAATGGTATTGCAAGTATTAATGGAATGCCGCCTCCTTGCTTATTCGGTTGCGAGTATCAATAGAATCTCGCCTCCTCGCTCATTCGGTTGTGAGTATCGATGGAATGTTGCCTCTTTGAGGATTAGGGTGCAAGTATCGACTGAACGTCGCATCCTTGCTCTTTCAAAAACTTGGTTTTACGGGTATCGACTAAATGTCGATTCCCCACGATTTTTGAAATTCGAGATTTTTTGAAATTTGGGTTGCGGATATTAACTGGAATGCTGTGTCTCCATGATTTTTGAAAATTTGAAAGTGTCGACGAGGTGTCGCTTCCTTACGATTTTGAGGTTTTGGAAGTATCGAATTGGATTCGTATCCTTCCAATTTTTGGGTTTTGCGAGTATCCTTTTTTTTTTTAAGACACGATGGTCATAAATTTTGACTCAAAACCATCTTTTGTGGTAAAAGCCAAGGCGGGCTAGGGTGGAAATCCCTGAGTCCTGATTTTTGTTTCAAACAATGAATTTTGGGTTCAAGGATGAAATTTTTTTGTCAAGTTCAGGAAGAAGCTCCTAAATTTGGATTTTTTGGATTTTTTTACCAATGAAACTATGAAAGTAAACATTGTTTTCAGAGTTTTTTTTTTTTTTTTTTATAGAAGTTTCAACGTAAAGATGAAAATTCGAAAAGGAGTGTGTTTGACGAACAAGTACCTATGAATAGGCATTTGCCGTGTAGGCGTCGCTCTGACCCGGTGTAAGAAGTCTTCAAGGGTAGTACCGCTTCAAGAACTTGCCATTGATGGGCAGCATACATCTGTCGCCCTCCATGTTTAGAAGAGCATATGCGCCATTGGAGAAGACTTTGTCGATGACAAAGGGTCTCTCCCATTTTGGTTCGAACTTGTCTTTGGATTTGAGGGTGAAAACCATTAGCCCTTTTACTGCAAGAACCAAGTCTCCCTTTTTGTAGGGGCGTTGCCTGACCTTCTTGTCGAAAGATCTTGCCATGCGTGCTTGGTAAAGCTCAATGCTTTGTAGAGCTTCGAGCCATCTCTCATTGAGATCATCCAGCTCTTGGAGTCTCAATTTGACATTGCTTTCTTGCATCATGTCATTTTACAAAGATACCCTTAAGGAAGGAATTTATACTTCCAAAGGGACAACAGTTTCGCATCCATAGACCAATGAGAATGGTGTGCTATGGGTTGGTCCTCGAACGGTGGTTCGATAGGCCCATAAAGCTTCTGGTAGTTTGTCACCCCAGTCTCTTTTGTGACTAGAGAAAATTTTCTTGAGATTTTTGCAGAGTGTCTTGTTGAAGGCTTCTGCTACTCCGTTCGCTGCCAGATTATATGGAGTTGAAGGGCAACTTTGGATTTTGTACTTATCGCAGAACCTTTTAGGTATGCCGAAGCGATAAATAATGTTGGTGCGCAAGAACTGAAGGACCGATGAGGTCTTCATTTCACTAAGCGCAAATGCTTCTGACCACTTGGAGAAATAATCCGTAGCGGCGAAGATGAAGCGATGACCTTTACTTGATTGGGGGATAGATAGGACTTTGTTGTCCATACCCTAGGCTTCAAAAGGCCATGAGATCGCTGTAGGATGTAGCCATTCTGGAGGCATGTGGACATAATCTCCATGAATTTGTCGTTGTCAGCAGCACTTAGAAAATTGCATAGCGTCAGTTACCATGGTAGGCCAATAATAACCTAACATTTTTATCTGATCGTAGAGCTTAGGACCGGCCTGATGGGCTCCACAAAGACCAGCATGAACTTCTTTGAGTGTTTCCTCTACCTCTTGTTACCACAAACAACATAGAAGTACTTTGTCGAAGGATTTTCTGTAAAGGATTTTTCAAGGAATATCCAAATGAAAGTTTAGGGATCGTCTTTGAATGCTTACCCGCTCTTTTGGATCTTCAGGTAGGATTCCGAACATAGTGTAATCAATGAACGGATCCCTCCAGTCACCGATCGGAGGTTTGAGGATGGATATCCGACTTCTAACTACTTGGTGGCATTCAGCAACTGCTTGGTGTGTGTTAAGAGGAGGGAGAATCCTTTTTTGACACACTGTAATTTATATGTTTTCCCCTTCTTGGATTGCCATAGACGCTGCAAGTCCAGCTAGGGCATCTGCACGGATGTTTTTACCTCTGAGGATGTGGCTGATGTGACCGATGTCAAACTTTTGTCGAAGCGATTGCGCCTTGTTATAGTAAGGCAACAAATCGGGCTACCTGACTTCAAATTTCTGGTTCATCTGGTTGACAATCAGTTGAGAGTCCCAAAAGTTTTCAGCACGATGATGCCGGATTCGAGGGCGAGTTCCAATCCTACAATCAATTCTTGGTATTTAGCTGCATTGTTTGAACATGGTTTTAGTAGCGAGAAAGCGTGTGGAATCATGTATTTTTCGGGACTAACAAAGAGAATGCCAATTTCTGATATCTTCTTTCCCTTTTCATTTGTCCTGGTTGCGCCGTCGAAGTACATATCCCATGAAACATTTGATGAGGAAATCTCCACAGTATAGACAGGTTCATCTAGGAGATCATCGCTAAGTGGAGAATCTTTAGGCAATGAATGCTCTACGAGAAAGTCTGTTAGAGCTTGACCTTTGATTGCTTTTTGTGGTACATACCTAATATCGAATTATGATAGAATGATGGACCATTATGCCAGTCGAGCATTAAGAACCTACTTTTGTGACAAGGACCTTTAAGAGATTGATCCTCAAAACCAGGTAGATTGTGTTGGATAGCAGGTAGTGAAGTAGCTTTTGTACGGTGAATATCACTGCAAGGCATTCTTTTTCGATTGGAGAGTAGCGATGCTCTGCACCTACTAACATACTACTGAGGTAATATAGAGCAGCTTCTTTTCCTTCGTTGTTTTCTTGTGCGAGTAGAGCGCCCAAAGAATAATCGAGAGCTCTTATGTACAAGATAAATGGTTTTCCAGTTGTGGGGTAGCCAACACTGGAGGTTTGGTTAGGTACGTTTTGATGTCTTGAAATGCAGCTTCACATTCAGCATCCCAAACAAAATCCACACCTTTCTTCATCAAGCGAGAGAATGGACGACACTTCCCTGACAGATTGGAGATGAACCGTCAGATGTATGCCAATCTTCCTTGAAGCCCTTTTAGTTCTCTTAGGGTCCTTGGAGATGGCATTTCTAGGATAGCCTTGACTTTGGTGGGGGTCAAGTTCTATTCCGGCTTTCTGAACTATGAATCCGAGAAACTTACCTGATGAGACACCGAAGAAGCATTTTAGTGGATTCATCTGCAGTTTGTGTTTGCGAAGTCGGAGGAAGACTTCTTGAAAATCTTTGAGATGGTCTTCTTTTCTTTGGCTTTTGACGGCGAGGTCATCAACGTAACATTCGATTTTTTTGTGCTGCATATCTTGGAATATCTTCATCATAGACCTCTGATATGTTGCACCAGCATTTTTCAGACCAAATGGCATGACATTGTAGCAATACAGGCCAAACGGGGTCCGAAATGATGTATGCTTTTCATCTTTAGGATGCATCTTTATCTGATTGTAGTCAGAGAAGCCATCCATGAATGTCATTCGTTCAAACCCATAAGTGTTATCAATCATCACCTCTAGTATGGGGAGCGAGAATTCATCTTTAGGGCACGCATTATTTAGGTCTCTATAATCAATATAGACCCTAATCTGCCCATTTTTCTTTGTCACGAGGACGATGTTGGCTAACCATTCAGGATGTTGTTTCTCGCGAATGAAGCCAATGCTTTTGAGTGTCTGAACTTCTTGTTCAGTTTTGTCCATCATATCAGGACGGAATCTTCTTTAGCCTTGTTTGATATGCTTGATATCTTTTTGCAAATTGAGTTTGTGGACTGCTATTTTGGGGTTTAAGCCAGACATTTCAGCATAAGACCATGCAAAACAATCAACGAACTTACGAAGAAAAGGGATATACTCGGGTAACTCATCATCCTTTATATTCTTACCTATGAATACATGACATGGGTTATCAGGTGTCCCTAAATTTATCTTTTGAACAGGATCTTCTGTTGGAAGCTTTGAAGGTGGTTCCTCCATAATATCTTCGGAGGCTTCCAATTCAACATGGCCTTCTAAAGTTCCAAAGGTATTTACAGACCAAGGCTTTGCTTTTGTCCATAGGTCTTCTTGATCAGTACTCTTCTCAAGACTTGCTATGAGATAGTCCCAATCATCTGTTGAAACTAGGTCGAAGTAGGGCACTTTTTTTGGAGACGATTGTTCTTTTGGATAAAAAAATCGTGTTTCTATGTCGTCGGACAATTCCTCTTCATTATCAGAGAAATCGTACCAATTGGATGAGCTTCCTGGATTCTTGACATGTGACTTTTCAAAGAGATATCCAGGGAGATCAATGTCTTCATGAACACGAGATGTTGATGCTTAGTCGGCAAAACGACTTTGCAGCCTTTGTGTCAACTGACCTATGGGAGTGTCAGGATCATATCCCAACTCGTATGAAGACTTATCTATATGACAGTGGAGTTTCCAGTCCTCCAGTTGACTTTTGCTCAGGGTGGGTTCTAATGGCGTGAGAATACCACGGGCTCCTCCCAAACTGATAGGATTTTGAGTATCATAGCCCATCTTCTTCATGATAGCTTGTGCCATTGGACTATACAAGGATAGTTGAGGCATACCTTTGTTTTGGAAGGGTTCAAGTGAAGAATTTGATGAAGAAGCTTTCGATCCGTGGAAGAAGATTGGCTTTTTTTTCTGCCGTAGTTGCTGAAACGATGAAGAAAGCAGATGCAGGGTCTTCTACGTCAGTACGTGTCTTTAATGGAGTGAGAGCAAGCTAAACTTGCCGAGTATCAGCTTGGCTTGACGGTGTATCGTCTTCTGACTCTGAATCTGAATTTGTGTCTTGCATGATAGACATGAAAAAAACAGCAAACTTGCCCCCCCAGTCTTTTGTTTTGTCTTCTTTGCTTTGGTGGTGATTACCAAAGACTTGAAAGATTTGATGGAGACAACGAAGGGAGATGGATTGCTCTCTTCGGATTTGCAGGAAAGTTTGTTTTCTTCCGATGATTGCTGAGGAGCCTTATCTTTCTCTTGCTGGAGATTTTCGGCAAAGGGTGTTGTTTCTTCCACCTTTTTTTCTTTTTCATCCTTGTACATCTGAGCATCTGCAAAACGGACACTAGATGTATCAAGCTGTCATTGTAAATGAACTTGATGCATTGATATAAAGTTGAAAGGACGACACCATTCTCGTGCATCCAGGGGCGTCCAAGAAGGATGTTGTAGCATGAAGGGGTTCTTATTGCATACATAGTGACTTCAGAGATAAGATCACCGATTTGCAACTTGAACCTGATTTTGTTGATAGGCCTTTGAGCGCTCCCATCATATCCAAAGATGGATATAGTTGTGTGACTCAGTTTGCTAGGCGGAATGCCCAGCTCTTCGAGCGCCGAAGTAGAGATGAGGTTAAGTGCAGAACCTGGGTCGATCTGGACTCTGTGTATTAGCATTTCTTTGACATACACTATGAAGTACAAGGGTCGGTTGTGCTTTGTCTCACCTACCAGGAGGTCATCCTTATTGAAGGCGATGGTTGCACTTGCTGCTTTTTGAACCGAGAGGCATTCAATGCTTGACCCCTCAGTTTTTTCTTTTCTCCCTTTAATGAAGTATTTTATTTTTTGACCCTATAGTCCATTTCAATTTGTAGGACTTGTGGGGCATGTTTGTTGAATCCGCATTCAGTGTTTGCAGTTTTGAAATGAGATTATCACGAGTGTGTGGAGGCATTTGTAATAAGTCAAGGATGTGCGGTTGTGCTGGTATGTGTTTGAAGTGCTCAATCAAGTTGTACTTGAAAGCCTCCTTGAGGCTTGTATCTTCATTATTGTTGCCACTTGGGGCGTTTACAACTTGCTTTCCTGAAGGATTTACATAAGAAGAAGAAGGTTGGTTGTGATTTTTGTGGTAATCCCGGCCAGAGCGGGTACCTCTACCAACTTCAAGAACTTCTGGAGAAGGTTCTTTGTTTAGAAAATCACCTTCAGAATCAGGGGGTTGATCCTTCTCATTTGCTGAAGACATCTCTGTAGCAGTATTGCTGTCCTCAGTGATTGCATTGCACGGAGCATTTTCTGGGAACAAGTCCTGAACATCATCCAGCAACTTTTCTTCCTTGTTGAGTAATTTATCGGTCCGGACATCTCCTATGAGGTCACGTATCTGGGGCCAGTTGACTGGGTTTTCATTAAAGAGGACTTCATCGGCTGGAGTTTCTTTAGGATGATCAGTCGGAAGAGGTGTGAGTTCTCATGTCACAGTTTCAGGGGACGAAGGCTAAGAAGGTGATATCTCAGTGGAAGTCACCTAAGAAGATGTAGCTCCAGAAGATATACTACCAGATGTAGTCTGAGAGCATGTGTTTTCAGCAGATGAAGCTTCAAAGGCACTATCATCCTGAGCTATCGTATTGCAGGTTGCCCCGATAGAAGATGCCCCCAGAATAGACTGTTGGAAATCAGACTCATCCTCGGATGTAAGAGGATCATCGATCCAGCACCTTTCTTCATTTTCCAGGATTACCGGAGGAGGTAATTGTAAATCTTCAAGGGCTTCTAGTGCTGGATTTTGATTGTGACGAAAGTGATTGATATGATCCTGCTCTTGCTCTATGGTAAGACGCTGCATGATCCCCACATATTCTATAGGATCTAGCATGGGAGCCGAATCTTCTTCGTCATCTGCTCCTTGTGGTTCATCAATGTTGGGTTCTACTGGAGCATTGGCAGGTGCTGGATCGACAACATTTTCTTGAACAGCCTCTTGGTCTTCTTCATCATTGGACTAGGATCCTTGTGGCTGTAAGGGATTATACCAAACCCTAACATGAGAAAAAGGGGTTTCTGTCCAAGTTCATCATCAAACCTGAACATGCAAGAAACCACTGGAAAATCATCTCAAATAACTGAGAAATCATCTCTGCTCATCTCCTGCTTTTCAAAAGATCTAATGTTGAGAAAAAAAATAGAGAATAAAGGATGAAAGAGAAAGGGGAAATCCTCACCAAGGAAAAATTCACAATGAAAAGGTTTGGATTTGAATTTGCAGATGCCCATTTGAAAATTGTCACGCTTCAAAACCGGACTCATGCAGCGGTCCGATCTCGGGGATCGTAATTTGGGATTAAGTGATAATTATTTTTCTCTCAGGATCCACGTATATGAGGATTTCAAAATCCCAACACAACTATGAATATTTCATGGAAGCTTACATGGTGTTGTGAGTCGGAGTCCGTGGTCATCATATTTCGTGTCGCATTCAGCCTTTTACATCAAGCCATCAAATCAAGGCCCATAATCAGACTGGAACAAATCAAAACCATAAAATACTGAGTTGACAGTAACAGAACAATTCATTTCCCACATATGTTCAAGTTACAAAGCATATTCATTGAAGTCCCAAAGAAAATGGCTAATAAAAACCATCCAAGATAACTAACTAAACAAAATACTACCCCTAAATTATGTGACGAACTCCGATGCCAAACACGATGCCTAAATGAGATCGTTAGCACAACAAACCTACCAAAATGCAAGGCTCCAAAGCCACTGCACGCCCTCCAACTCGGAACGAAGGACCTGCTACCTAGAGCACCAAAAGTAATATATCAGACAAGACGGTCTGGCAGGCGAATAATACAGATAAGAACATGGTAAATTTATATAAAAATCACTTTTCAATGGTAAAGCACATTTGAAATTTAAAAAGAAGTAATAATGAAGTAGCAAGAGTTAAATACCAAAATCATTTGTGTGAAATAGAAAATATGCTGAATCAAAATGATAAAATAGACAAATCGGATAAAACAGATGGCAACCACATGGAGCTATATTCTCGCATTACCAAAGTAATGAGAGCAAACAAAGTATAACCGTCGCCATATGAAATGGCTAGAACAAGCATATAATACATATATAACCCAATATAAACGGGCATCAAACAAAATCTGTTTTGAAATGGATGGCAAACAAATAGAGTTTCCAAGTTGCAGTTGGCAGAAGTATTTAAGGATCCCAAGCCAGCTGATCAACCCAACTAGGCGACCCGAGCTTAGTGATGTTGAACAAAAATCGAGCAAACGCAAACCATATCATGCGAAATATATACCTTTCAAATGGATAGAGAACTACCTTGAATAGAAACATATACAAACATATGAAAAGGGAACAGACGAGTAGGCCTATCAAGATTTTCATAACGTGGCGAACCACTCTAAATTTCTACAAAACCGTTCATGAGAAAACATACACATTTCAAAACCGGAAAGGCATCAAGACCTGGGGTTGAGTGGCTTTCCAAGGTTCATCTCGATGGGCTCTTAGCAATTCAAATGTTGGTTTTTTTTAAAGAGTTTTGGTGCCTTCGAAGTTGTCCGACATTTGAACCTTTGAGTGCACATCAAGACTCGGGGAGGACGTGTTGTTTAAGAGTAGGATCCTTGTACTCTCATCAATTTCCTCAATATGGGGGTTTCGGTTACATGTTGGTTGGAAAAATTTATTGATTCAAACATCCCCTATCTTTCCCAACATTTGATCATAAAATTGTATAGACCAATGAATTCCATTCCAAGAGCTTTCCAACGATATGTAGAAATCCAAAATTGGACATACGAATCAAAAGTTATGGCCGTTTGAAAATCTGCCTAAATTCGTGAAATCTGACCACATTCGGCTAGCCAAACAGGTGGCCGAATGTCCTTCGGCAGGCCAAATTCTGGGCAGATTTTAAGTTTGGGATGCCTTGCTTCCGCCATTCATACTCCACTTCAAAACCACCCTTCCCTTGACATCAAAATGACCTACATGCTTCCCATTTCACCTTTCAAAAGAGCAATTCAACCAACACCATGGTTCACCTATCAATCCTCAACTATTCATCAATTCTCAACTCAAAATCAATTACAAAACTTCAAATTCAAATAGACTGAAACTGAGAAATGAAACTAAAATAAATCTACTTATTCATGCAAAGAAAACCATACCATAACAAGCTAAATTCGAAATCAAGATAAGTTAAAACATTGCATGGTCCAAAGTACGAAATCAAAACTAGGATTTTCCTAGATATCTTGCATGCACATTCATAACTGATTCATTCACTTGCTTGATCTCCAATAGCTCCAAAAACAATCTCCTAAGCACCACCAAACTGTTGGAGATACTCATCCACAAAAGCCCCAAAATCCTACACGAAAATCCCCCAAAATATAACAGAAAAAGAAATTTTTTCAAACAGAGTTGCATGCATCAAATCAGGGTTCCAAAGGACCTACTAAACCCATATTTAAAAGCTGAAAAACATCCCTTACCTGGAAAGGTTCTAGTAGGGAATAAATAGTGATGAGAGATGGTTGTCCAATTGGAAAAGCAAAGAAATTTGTCTTGATGGAGAGCCAGGAAGATGGAGAAGGTGAAGGTGAGATCAGATTTCCAATTTGGGTTGGATTGGTGGAACATGCAAAGGCAAGAAAGAGCTGGAAAGGAAAAAAGAAGAGAAAGCTCTTCTTTGGTTTGAGTTGAAAAAAAAAAATGAAGAAGAAGATACGTGGGTTCGTTTCAAACTTAAGTGGGTTATGGGCCCTAGAACTCTATGACTTCAAGGGCTTGGAAACCCTATTTGTGGGCCCTGGATGCGATCGAAAAAGAAGAGAGAAACGACCCTCATAAAATATAGTTTCCAAAAAGTATATTTTTTGTATGGTTTGAAAAAATTGAAAATCGTGCACAGAATTTTGATGTGAAAAGTCTGTTTTGCACTTTGGACTAAAAAACTGGGTTTTTAGGCTCCGAACATAGATAGAATGAATACAAAAGTTGCCGGGGCTAATTTGAACTATCAAAAGGAGTAAAAAAAAATATTTTAAATCATTGATAACCCTCCACACCTACTCTAACAACACAAAGGGGTCCTAGAGTGTGTCGACTGAGTCCAAAGGCTCTAAAAACTCTCCAATGCTATGAAAAATCTAATCAAATTCACAAACTTAGCCAACCAACCTCTAATCTCACTTAAAAAGCCAATCCACAACTAAGACAACACTAAATAAGAGAATTGGGGAGCGGGGTCTTACAGAAATCATACTTCTCGTTGGAATGAATGCCCAAATCGGAATCCTCAAATGTTCCTTCCCATCCTAGCATTCGAAAACCCCATCAAGAGTTGCTTCTGGAATACCAAGATACTAGATATCCTGACTTGAAATTAGTGGTGGCAATTGGGTTGGATTGTGCTAAACGGGTCGGACTCGTTTATTAAACGGGCTAGACAAGCCTAACCCGCATGTGACCCGTTTATTAAACGGGTCGGAAACCCCTAACCCGCACCCACCACGGGTCAACCCGACCCGACCCACTTAAACTTGCATAACCATTGCGGGTTATACAGGTCAGGTCGACCTGTATACTTGAATAAGTGATAAGTTTCTTTACAAGAAAAAAATGTTAGAAATAAAATAGTTTTTTCATAAAAATAGAAAATATCATATCAAAATAAAAAAAATACTATAGAATTGAGTGATAAGTTTCTTTACAAGAAAAAAGAAAATAATAACAATACAAGCATGGCTCATGCAAGACAAGCACATTATAGTTCAAAAAACATTTAAAAAAAAAATCATCCATGTAAGATAAACAATCCCTAGTCCCTAGTCCCTAGAGTTAGAAGTAATGCCAATTGCCCACCCCCACGTACATTCTAATTAAGTATTGGTAATCTTAAATAGACTTCAATACAAAAATTAATGCGGGTTTTGCGGGTCAAGTGGGTCAACCCTAACCCGACCCGCTTAATTTTTCGGGTCATGAAAACTTGACCCGTGACCGACCCGCCTATCAAACGGGTCGGGTTAAGTGGGTAATACGCGGGACGGGTTGGGTCGGCTTGGCGGGTCGGGTCATATTTTGCCACCTCTAACCCAACCAAATAGTGCATTCACCGACAAGAATTCAGAAATCCCTTGTAGCCTGCAATCCTGTTAAGAATGCTTGTAAACAACTAAGCCCTAAGTCCCCAACTAATTATCTAGGTCTGGGAAAATTACATCTTGTATTAAAAAAACCAAGTTTTAAGGCCTATATAGCTTGGGTTACATTGAAGTTCGAGGATTTACTTAAATGTAAGAATTTACCACTTAATAGAGCCATAAATTAAAAAATATATCCTCTATTTGATTATACTAATGCATTTTACATCTTATTTTGATGCTAGATCCAAAACTGGGTCCATTTCTCAGTTCATGCTAGATTTTGCACATTGGGTGTATTGTTGGAAAAAAATAGTTTTGTGAAAATTATAACCAAACTAAAATTAAAAAATAATATCCAAGGAAAGAAATAACTGAATAATTGGCAAATGAATCACATCTTTGGAGACACTTTTTTTAGGTAGATTTCGACCCCACAAAGGTGCGAACAAAAAATCACAGAAAGAAAAGGAAGAAGAAAGATTATGGAAGGAAGTGTAACGTCCAACCATTAATCCACGGAATAAAGCTCAAGCAACGGTCATGTGATGGATCTCCGCATTAAGGTGGAACTGTTATAGCAATGGTGATGGATGGTACGGCCAATCGGTGCGCGTGTGGTCACCACTTCCTAAGCCTACTACTAAGACAAATACCATAACAATAATTGATTGTAATAATAAATGCCTCTAAAGAGTCCTCCACACCCGATGTGGGACTCCAATAAAATATAAAAGAGGGAAAAACATGTGCTTTAATGCACAAGAAACCCACAATCCCCCACACATTAAAGCACGAAACAAAGAATGGTTGCTGCAAGACAATCTGTTGAGATTATGCATAAATGTAGGTGAACTAAGTCTTGAACTTTCACTTAGTGTAGTAAGTTTGACATACCAAAACTCTATGGTGAACTAAAATCTTGAACCAAGAGTTTATCTAGCAAGTCATGCTTATTACACAAATGATCTCAAAGTCAAAGGGATTCCTATTGAGCCGTGCAAATTAATATCCTTATGCTATCCTAGTATTCATGAGCGCTCTAGAGAGTACCCTAACCTCTCGTAGAAAGTGGATTGACTCCCATACTCATATAGGTGTTCTCTATAAAGGGTGCTCCTGTACAACACCCCCCTTATAAAAGACATAGAGTTTAACCGACTATTATATAGGAAATCAACATTTCACATCATATAAATGGGATGTACACTGGTGAGAGTTTTTGAGATGTTATTACTTTATCACCCATAGACAACTTCGTTTATCCCATTGAACCCGTCTCATGGGATCTCCAATCAAATGGGTTGGGTATCCATTATTAGTGACTTGTCCTTTTTAGGATTAAGTCCCATTCCCCTCGATGTTGTAATTACTCTCTCTATGGCAGGTCATTTAGTTAGTGGATGGGCTAAATTATCCATTGATCTCACAAAATTTATCGCAATTACCCCTTCCTTGAGTGAGTGTCTCAACAAATTGTGCCTCAGACATATATATCTGGGTTTACCATTATAGGTTTTACTGTTGACCTTATCTATTGTTGACTTTGGAGTCACTATGTAAGGAGATGGCTAGAACTGGCTTATTCCATAAGGGAATGTAGGTCAATAGATTATTCAACCATTTTACTTCTTCTATAGCTAAAGTCATGTCAATAATCTCTGAATCCATTGTGGATCAGTACATACAAAATTTCTTCTTAGATTTCCAAGATACGGATGGATTTCCTAATGTAAACACATAACCAGTTGTGGATTTGAATTCTTTAGCCTCGCTTGTAAGATCCCAATTCTTCATTTCGGCAATTAGCATTATTTAATTATTCGTAACCGTTAGCGATGCGTGGTTAGACCTTAATCGAGTGATTTGTGGGTTAGAAGGAGGTTGGATAGTTTTGGGAAGTTTCGAGAAGTTTTGCACCAAGTTCCATACTTGGAAGGGCCTATAGTTTGGATTTCGGGGGAATACCGGGGGTACTTTAGAGATTTCAGAAAAAAATTTCTGTGATGGGTTCAGAAGTTAGGTTTCATCATACCCAACAACTTTAATGTTCAACTTGTGTCCGTTTCAAATCCAAAAAACCCATTTTTGACCCCGACACCATTTTTAGTAGGGGTGTAAAAGAAAACCGGAAAAATCGTCTAACCGAACCGAACCGTAGTTAATAACCGTGTTTCACGGTTCGGTTACAGTTACGGTTATTAAAATCGAAAAACCGCATTTTGCGGTTTGATTACGGTTTTCAGTATTGACACACAGTTATTAACCGAACCAAACTGTGAAGTGCAGTTCAGTTACCCAGCACACGGTTAACCGTACTGTTATACTAATGAAAAAAAATATAAAGGGCCAAAATGAAATTTGTATATAATTTTTAACTGAAGTACACGATCTTTTCACGGTTTTTAACCATTTTTCACACTTTTTAACTTGACAAAATGATTTTTAATGGTTTTTACAAATACGGTTCGGTTACGGTTTTTAACGATTAACGCGGTTCGACTTTTAACGATTTTTGTGGATATGGTTACTGTTACGATTTTTAAAACCGAAAACCGTAATTCACGATTCGATAATCGGTTCTCACTTCTCCCGAAATGAACGGTTAATTGAACCATTACACCCCTAATTTTCACAAAGGTATGAAATAGTGACCTTCTGAAATCGGTCTCCAAAAACTCTGAATGTGGGCTTGCTGGAGAGATATTTCAAGTTGGAATTTTTTTCGTTCTTTGCCCTAAGTCCATCCACGTGGAGAAGCCCTCGTTTAGCCATCATAAGCCCAGTCCGTTAAGTTATGGCAAACTTGTAATTATATGGACTTTCTTTTGTACAAAAGTTACACCCTAACCTTAGCCTCTCATTATTGCACGACCATAACACCTCCCAGCAGCCTTCTCATCTTCCTCTCTTCATCTTCCCTTGCTTGGTATTGATTCCAAAGGAGGCTTTCATCAAATCCAAGCTTAGAAAGGTGTTCTCCATCATCTTTTCTCTTTTCTCCTTCGTTTTTGTGAAGATCCGTGCATGGTAGCCCCTTTCATGCACTTCATCTTCTTTGTTGTGAAGATTCGTGCGAAATACCTAGATCACTGGCAAAGTTCACCCGCCTAATGGAATTGTTAATTTAACTTCTGTCGGCGCAAAAATTTCGCCGAGAAAGTCTTTTGTTTCTAGTATTGATTTTTCAGAGGATTTAAAAATAAAGGAATAAAAAATAAGTGGAGCCCTAAATATATCTTTTTCTATTTCCCGCGCTCGCGCCGGCGTCCTTGGCCTCTTTCTCTAAATCGTGTTCGAAGCTCTGCCTACCCCCTTTCCATTTTTAGCATCCCTGGCCTCTTTCTCTAAATCGTGCATCTCTTTCTTTCTCTAAATCGTGCATTGCCTTCTTACAACCCTCTTTCTCTATTGCATTAGTGCTTGGGGTTCAGCCCGCCGTCGCTCGAGAAGATGGCCTCCTCGAGATCTGGCTCGTCTCTCATGGCTCCGTCAAATGGCATGCTATTCCATGTGTCTGCAGACTATCCAAGGCAATCCCGATTCTAGGGTTTCTTCCCTTGTCTAGTGCGCTTCCTCCAAATCCAACCCATCCGGCCGTCTATTCTCATCTAGCATCGACGATTCGATTTCAGAGTGGGATCTTTTCTCCTTGAAGTAGAATGTATGTATTCAAATGTTATCCTGCATTTACCGTGCACTTGATTGTGCATCACAATCGATTTACAGTTTTTTTGTTTTTTGAGAGGTCTAATTTACAGTTTTTTTTTTATTATTACTGCTCTGGTTCTATTGGTGTGCCTTTTATTATAATTTTTTAGATGCGAATTTGGATTCGGAAGGAGATCTGGTAGCGCGAAGGAAGTATCTGGATCTAGATTCGATTGCCTCAATTCATAGAAATTCATGGTTCTAGTGATATTCATTATTTCTGAGCTGATGATCTGAATGTTGGAATCTGGATTTGTTTCTTGTTTGTTATTATGAGCATCTTTTATCACAGAGCCAGAGCATAGTACTTAGAACTACAAAAAATGGATTAAAACTGCAGAATGAGCAACTGCTTGAGTTGCCCGCAAGGTCCTTGCATGCCAATATATTAAGTAGATTCAAGAAGCAGACTGAAATCCTCACTGATCATGAGATTTCATACTTACTTCTAAAGTTTTAGTATTTTAACTTTTATATCAAGCTTGTGCTTGAATCATGACTTGCCAACTTATATGGACCTTGGCTTTGTTAATTTGGAACCTGAAAGTTGATTTCTAAATGATTTTCTTCCTCTCTTTTTTCTTCACTTGATTGTTAATATTGTATGTGTTGAAGGTTCCCATATATCATGGCATTGGGAGTCTTTGCTTTTTGTTATTTAAAATTTACTACTTCCGCCTTTTGCCTTCAAAAGTGAATAGTTCCTTGTATTCCTTTTTCCCAAATCATGTAACTTGTAAAGTTGTAACAGGTATTGAATCGGCTGGCTTTAGAGGAGGAAGAGAGAAAAAAAAAGAGAGAAAAGGGTTGTGGGGAGGGGGGGGGGGGTTTAAATGCATAAGAAGTGAAGGAGGAGGAGGAGGGAGGAAGGGTGTTAGGGATTTTGTGTATTGCAATTGGATGGATGCATTATCATTCTAGCATTATTTGAATTCTCACACATGCATTGTTTTAGAAAAACTTGAAATCTTGTTTTACACATGCATTGTTAGAAATATTGATTTATGCATGTTTTGATTTTAAACATTGGATGCAATTTGTTTTGAAAAGAAGTTTTATCAAATCAAGCTAGCCTATGTTTTATATCTTTCAAATCTTTTTAGGCTTTTTATGTTTCATGTTTTTAAACCTCTTAGTTTGATTTAAAACATAATTCCAAGCTTGATTCAGTGGCCCAAAAATTCCCCTCAAAGAGATTCTTTGGAAAATGCATTTTTGGGGAATTTGGTCCCTGGGCCCGGGTCGACCCGCAGTGTGCTCGGTCGACCGAGCCCATGGACCCGGTCGACCGAGCACACATGGGGTCGACCAGGGCAAAGAGTCGTTGGCTCTTCCAACGGTCATTTTTCTGACCGTTTGAAGCTAGGTCGACCGGGCACTCACAGAAACCCATTTTTTTGGGTATAAATAGTGGTACATTCCTTTGAAAAATTGGAGGATTAAGAGGCCCTCCTTGAGATGTTTTGAGGCCAATCAAAGGGGAATGAACTAAGGGATGAAAGGGGTCATTTGGAAAGCTAAATCTTGGTTCCATTGAGTTAAATCACTAAGTAAGCTTTTCTTTCCTTAACCATATGTTGTCATGCTTTGCTTTATTATTGGTAAATCTTTTCTAGCATGATAAACTATGTTTTATTGTGTCCTTAACATGAATATGTTTTGAATTGATTTATTGTTTTGGATGCATCATCTTGATTCAATCCAAGTAGTACTTAAATTGGTATATCTAAGTAAATCATGTTAATGAAAACATCTTTGAAATTATATGTAACATGATTCCTATACTTGGTTGAATCTTTGGTTGTTGTTTTTCATCATAAGAAAATCACTTTCAAATCTATCTTATGTTTTGGATTCAACTGTTGGAAAATAGGTGGGCCATTCAGATAGGTTTCAAAAACTTTTGATCCACTTAATACAGGGATCAATTATCTAGAAGACAATAAACCCAATCCAGGATGCAATCCCTCAAACTCATAAATCATGTACAACAATATAACCTATCTAGAAGATAGAAAAACAACACCTAAACATGCAACCACGAAATCCACAAAATACAAGGATGTAGATTATACCTTTGGAGCTTAGTAGTGCTCTAATGGAGAATTTGAATTCTTTCTTTGATGATGAACACCTTCACTTAATCAAATCAGAATCTCCAACACCCTTTGATCTTCCACGCTATGACCCGTATTAGATATCTTTTCTCAAGAAGATGGTGGAATCTCCAAGAGAAAAACCAACTAGTAACTCTAAGGAACTAGAAGAGAAATAGAAGAGAACTAAAAGAGGAAGAGAAGTTCTGCAACACTTGCACAAAGGGGCTGGAATTACTCTCTTTTTTTATGAACGTCCAAGAGGGGTTTATTCCCCTTTTATAGCCCTCAATTCCTCCTCTTTTCCTATTTGAAATAAAAGTTTAACTCCCATTACAAATTAGTAACCTTCTCCCTTGCTAGTTGCCACAGAAGTCTTACTTCCACAACAATTAGTAGCTTTATCCTTTCTAATTAAAATAGAAGTCCTACTTCCATTAATAATTAGTAACTTACTATTACCACATTAGAAGTCTTACTTCAAATAGAAATAGTAACTTTCTTATTAGAGTTCAAGTAGAATTAGTATCTCTCTAATAACTTGGGCTAGCGTGGGGACCACTAGGGATTCCTTAAAAAGCTGGCTCCAACTGGGACACGCGACCCCACATCTCATGTGCAATCCGGGCCTACAGTTAATTGCAAATAACTCCACTATATAAATGCAACTGCACTCTAGTCTTAGGAATATATTACAATGAAGACCCTAAACTTCCTCAGTACCACAAGTAGGCCCCTCTATCTATATCCATGGATCAATTGGACCTGTCCACCAACATGGATCCATATCTTATTATCCTTGAGCCCCAATTAATTATAATGATCATTTGGTACCGATCCAATTAACTCTTAATCAGAATGGGTGCGCACTTACCAATGATAAATCCATTAATTGGCACAAGGGGATATTAAAGATAGATTCCATCTTGACCATTGAATGTTACCACAACTCTACTACCACGTGCCCAAATCACCGAGGTGTTGACCTACAATTGGCCTCACTCATTGGTGACTCAAAGCAAATGAATAGATAGAAACTTGAGTTCATCAATGTCTCAGGATTGTGAGCCTATTGCTAGGGAATTATGAGAGCAGATCTTAAAAGTAAAGACAGTGTATATAAGGTGCTTCTCATGGTCCTTCAATACATCCAATGTACCAGCACAATGATCCAGAATCTTACATTCTGATGATCGAGACAAATCATACTATCTCATAGTGGTCAAAGTGCTGCAACATTGTCAAATAAGATGTCCAATCTCATCACTGGTTGTGAAGATATTTAAGTATAAGATTTGCAATACATGTCTCCTGTATGCGGATCTCATCCATACACACGTATTACATCTAGTATACTTGTGGACTCCGGTTCATCTCATGAACCATGATGTCATTCGTATTGGTTATGTGCAAGTATATAATTAAACACCATTCATCTCATGAAAGGAAAACATGATTGTATTGATAAATAAAGAAATTAATCAATTTATTACATCATATACCCTTGGTATTGAGACCATAAAACTAACAATCAACAACTTCACAAATCATATGTACTTTTGTTTTAAAGTTTCACAACTTGTTTAGCATTGATAGGTATATCATTTTCAAGTTGAATTTAAAATTACATATGATTTGTCTCCTAACTTCAATCAAATCTATTTTTATGTTTTATAGCATACACATATTGAGCTACATTGTTAATTTGATTGACATCCCCATGCATCACATGTTTTGTTCTTAGAATTTCACAACTTGTTTAGAATACATATGTATATCTTTTACAAGTTATTTTTAACATGTGATTAGCATTCTTTCCTCAATCATAAATGTTTTTATGAGCTAAAACTTTCAAAAGCCTTAGGCATACATTTATGAGCTTTCATTTTTAAATTGATTGAGGACATCATACATACACATTGTGCATTCATCTTTGCATTCATAGTGTGTGTGTGTGTGTGTGTGTGTGTGTGTGTGTGTGTGTGTGTGTGTGTGTGTGTGTGTGTGTGAATTAGATTTTCACTTTCATATCCGCCTATTTTAGAGGCAAATATATTGAGCTTAAATTGTATCTCTTTGAGTGTTTGTGTAGACACTTCTTTAAGAGAAATCTTTTTATTGTTAAGGTTATTGCTTAGCCTATGAAAAGCATAATGTAGAGGTTATTGCTTAGCCTTGAAAGCATATTGTAAAGGTTATTGCTTAGCCTATTGAAAAACATAAATAGTGGAAATCCGGTGGGGTGTTGGATCACAAGCCGGTAGTGGATGTAGGCATTGAGACCGAACTACTATAAATCCTTGTGTGATGGTGCATGCTTTGTGGTGATTGTTTTTGTAAGCTTCCACATTTATTTACTTAATCACCACTTGTGACTAGTTTAATTTAAAGAATTTTAAAATTGGTTAAAATTGGTCATAATTGAAGCTCACCCTATTCACTCCGCCCTCTAGGGTTCGGATCCTAGGACTCTCAAAGGGTTTATAAGTAAGTTCCAGTACTAGTGCTCATTATGCACTGGTATTAATTGGGCGTGTCATTACGCACGACACACATCATGTAAAAATATTACGTGAATGGGGAAAAGTATGCTTCCATGGGGGCTCACCTTGTGTGCATGCGAGGCTTTGTATTGCTGAAATTTACAACTATTTTTTTAAAATATAAAAGTAAAATATTCTTGGACTTCCCTTGAACTGCAAACAACATCACACTTGATGGACTGTACTGTACAACAATAACATGGTGACAAGGACATAGTAGTCAATTCCATTATGTTCCAGTTGGAATTCTTGAAACATTCCATTTTGAGAAGGTGACTGGAATGAAACAACCCCCTTAAGACTTTATGCTGATGATTCTGGTCTGTTCCATCCTGAACAGGTGGACAGACCTATTTTGCTAGAATAGATTTGGGTCTGTTCTTGTGTGAACAATTTATTTCCTCATGTGCCTCCACTACAAGCACTGAAGTCTTGGTGTAAGGATCATTTGAAGCTCAAAGGCAATGAGATGAGTTATTTTCCTTCAAAGCTATTCAAATGCCTTCCTTCCTTCCTTCTACTTTGTTTCAGGGTTTGTTTTTTCTATAAGTTTCTTTTTTTTATGGAATATTAGGAGTGATTTCTGAGATAGAATGGTTTTTCTTTGTTCGGTGATACCATTCTCTGCAATATTAATTTTCCAAAATAGACTCAATTTCTACAAATTGGTTTTTTAGATACTTAGTCTCTTGAAAATGAGTTTTATTTTTCTTTTTCATGGAAAAATGTGAACTTTTCTTTTACTTTTCTTGATTTGATCCGACCCAGTTACTCTGCCCCCTTTTCATTCCAATAGGTGAAAGAGATAACTTTAGAGGATTTTTAAGAAATCATAACTGGGTCTTGCGTCTTTTTCTTAGTTTGGTAATGGGTCACTTTCATTTCTCTCTGAAAATGGGGTTCTGTTAGTGTTGTTCAGGTTTTGTATCATTTTTATTTTACTTGGTTTTGATTTTGTTTTCGTAGGCTTGAGATTTGGAGAGAGGGTTAGGGACTTTGGTTTGAAGAATAATGTACTGTCATTTGCTTTTGTGACTGCTCTTTGAAGATCAATTGAGATGGGGTTTTTTTTTTTTTCATCTTGATGAGAAAATTTGGGGGGGTTTGTGATATTGAGCTTGTTTGATTACTCTGAAATAGAGAAAAATGCACTGTGGTATCATCATCATCATCATCATACCCCTATATCACATGGTTTCTGTTGCAAGCTGATTTGAACCCAAGATGCAGAAAACAATTTTATGATGCTCTTACATAAGCTGCCAAAACACATTTTTGCACTGAATTGACTGCACCACACCAAACTTTGGAAATTGAGACTTAGGGCATAAAGTTTTAAGCTTTCATTTTCTGAGTAAAATAAAAGAACTTGAGAAATCAAATGCTTGTTCAAGGCAAACATGCGTATTAAAACTGACTGCAAGGAAACACATTGGATTGAGTATTGATCTAATGTGGTTTCTGAACAGGGGGTGATGTGTATTAAAACTGATTGTCATTAATTTTTTTTAATAGATGAGTATTGCCTACATTCTTATGTGGTTTGTTTTGGCTTCTTTTTTATGCTTTGTGTGATGATCATTTTTTTTTTTTTTGAAATTGGGTTTTTGTGGTTTGTAGAAACAAAGGTTGGAGACAAGGATATTCAGTTAGTTTGGTGTAGACCAACCCATTTCGTTTGGTTTTTCTTATATTTGAGTTCTTATTTTTTCTCTATTCAGTTTAAAATGTACATTCTTTTAATGTTATATGCTCAATAACTCAATTAATATTGTGGTCGTGACAACATCAACCTTAGGCGGGGGCTCCCACTGTGTACGGGGCAAGACACAGGGGCTAAAGGTGGAAAAGTTGAGGACGCAGCTTGGCTATGCTATCCCAATTTCAATCCCATCTTCGAGCCATGAGCCAGAGGGCGAATTTGCCACTAGTTTTGCGAACCTTTTTGGGGAAGTGCTTCGAGATAAGGCACCTGTTCGGAAAGAAGGTTGGAAGTTTGTTCTTGAGGGGATTAAGAAGTTGGTGGTAAAGAGAGTTCAAGTAATTTCATTTGAGATAACTTAATGCAGATTCAATTAGACTCATTAATGTTTAATTGTTGTCTCACATAACGTGTTTAAGTTTGCAATTGTAGCAAATTTTTTAATTCAGGGACTATGTGAACGATCCGATCATCAAGGCTGCCGTTGATGCGAAGTCCTAGAAATTGTACAGGGACTGGAAGTGTGACTTACATACTCGCTATTTGTCTCTTTTGGATGCAGGGGTGCCTGATCCAAAGAGCCACCCACTAAAGCCTTGTAAGGCAGATGACTGAGCTTGGATGATCAACAATTTGTGGGAGACTATGGAGTGGAAGGTAACTTTTAATGGTTTTGTATTTATGTCTGCCTCAATTATTGATCAAGATCTTTGTATTAGCTAAAATTTATTTGGACTAATATATTATTTTTTTATTTTTCTGTGTAGGAGAAGTCAAAGAAAGCGAGAGTTAGTCGATCGAAGATGCCGTGGAATCATACAAGCTGCTCTAGATCGTTCCTAGCACGTAGTTCAATAATTGTAAGTGCGGATTTAAGAATTTTTGCCATTTGACTAAGTTATGAAAATTAAATTTCTTCTAATAACGAAATATCTATTGTCATAACAAAGAGCATAGAATGCTGGACATGCACAACCTTTTCCCGATTTCTACCATGACACCCACTATATGCACGGGAAGAATAAATGGATAAATGAGAAGGCTTAGAAGACACATGTACATATGCCTAAGTCATGTTTTATATATATATATATATATATATTAATACAAATATACTTTAATACATATGTTAAACTTGCTTTAGTTGATTTTTACATGTTTAAAAATGCAGGAGGAATTAGTATGAGTGAGGGCCGAACAATCCCAACCCTCTATCACATCTCCAATGACCAATGAACAGATATCCGTTAAGGTGCTTGGGCAGAGATCGGGATACTTTGATGGACTTGGCTTTTTTTCCCTCTCTTCCATCCCAGGGCTACTAGGAGGCCGGCGGAGGGAAAAAAGCGAGCATCAACATTTTTGTATGGGTATGCAAGATTTTCTATTCTACTTGGAATTTGGAAATGATGATCCGGAGATCCACCTTCACAAGTAGAAAAGGAAATCAACTGTTTTCCTAACTTTCCATTGCACATATATTTAAGAAAAGAGACAAGGTTTTTGAATGCCGTAAGAGTCGATTTTTCTTTGTTTGCCGTGAAAGGCGATTTTGCCGTAAAAAGCAATGTTCGCCGTGAAAGGCGATGTACAAATCTCATCAATAATGAAAGACAAGAATTGTGATTTTTTTGTCTCTTTAAAAAAATACAAAATACAATAGAAAAGTAAGAAAATGAATTCTGACTTCTTAGGAAATTGCGGGGACTCGTTAGATCGACAGTCACAATTCATGTATGGACTTCGCCATCGTCCTTCAGATGAGAACATATGATGCTTTGATTCTTTTGGCTTGGCTTGGACTTCAGATTTTTAGAGGATAAAGACCAAGGGGAGGTCTTATATCCAATAAAAAACCGAGTAGACGGGCTGAAAAGCCGTGTCTAGGCCATGTCGATAGAAAGAGAGGGCCTTGGGGGGGTAGCCCCCCAAGGGATTTCAATCACCTTGTGGTGTTTGTTGCAGCAGAGTTTCTTCAAAGAAGTAGTGTCTGGACTTTGGAGTTTTTTCTTCTTGGATTTCTCTCCCTCTCTCTCTGTGTGTGTATGTGGATCTGGATTTGTTGTTCTTGGAATGACCCCCCTTTTATAGGCTTTTGGTAGCCATGGGATGGGTTTATGAGCATTGATGGCATTATTCTTCGTGATGGGAGGAGTTACAAGTTTTTATTTCATGATTTTGTAACTCCTTTTTTTTTTGGCTTTTGATTGGCCGATGGAGAATGATGAGCATTTAATCGCCTTTAAACTCCATGATGAGAGGAGTTTTATGATTTATTGTCATGATTGCTTGGACTTATAACTCCTTTTTGCTCGCTTCTGATTGGGCATTCCAAAATAATGAGTTAATGACTGCATTAACTTGTCATAAAATAGGTCATTTAACTGCATTAAGTGGTCACGAGGGCGCTCGAAGAGTCGTGGGCCGTACCGCATCTTTTGGGATTCTTCTTGCGATGATCGCCGTGGGATCCACATGTTGTTTGATGTCGGATGGCGATGCAACTTCAGACACCGATTGATATCAGTGGGCCGAAACCATCTATGTTGTCGATCTCTCGATCGATTGGGCAGAAAGTGCACTTTCTTGGTTGGCCGATTGGCGATTTCGAAGTGATCAATGATGATATGATGCTCTCGACGGCGGATCCGTGATGTTGACGAAGATCGACAGATTGCGAGCCTCAAAAGTCAGAATTTTGGAAAACCACAAGGGGCTAGAAATTTTGATGGATTCATTAACTCTGATTTGGAAGTCATGGTCCTGGGGAGCTTCGCCGCCGGGAGGCCTGATTTGGTTTCCGAGAGTCAAAGTTCGGTCAAATGTTGTCGAAATGACCTAAAATTTGACATGTAACCTTTTGGAAGCCTTTTGAAGTCACCCATGTGCCCTATTTGATGAGTGATCGCCTCGGTGGTGGTCGCCGCCGAGAGGCTTGATTTTGCTGCTCGAGGGTTTATGAAGGGTCAAACGTTGTCGGTTTGACTTCAAACTTGAAATTAAGCTTTTTGGAGGTATTTTGAGACCATCCATAGGCTCGGATCAAAGATTTGATGTCTTCGACGCTGTTGCGGCCAGGGGCGCCTGTTTGACTGCCGGAGTAGTGGCCAAATGATGTTGGGATGGCCCGAAACTTCATGTGTACTCTTATTTTGGCTGTTTTGAAGAATCTTGCAATTTTTGTTTGATTCTGACAAGATTTGACGTAGTAGCATTGCCTGTTTGTGGTAGGACGCGGCTTTATGTAGCTTCTTGATGTTGAAGAGGCAAAGTGACATTTTTGGTGTCAACAAATGCCCCCTCGAGGTACAGCGACAAGTTGCATAACTGTTGAAGTCGATGTACCTCGAAGAGAACTTTGAAGGAGAACTTCTGACTTGACTAAGAGTTTTTGAACAATTTTCTATTTGGTAGGGTAACCTTTTGAGTTTCCAAGGGGCTGTTTTATGGTAGTGAAAGGGATCGCGTACCATCTCAAGGCAAAGTTTTGAAATTGACATGAGGGATTTGGTTTTGGATTCTGGATTTTCCTTTTGACCTTGTGAACCTAAGGGCTTTAGGAGGCACATCCGGCGGTCAAGAAGGTTCTTTTGTTTTTGACCTTGTGACCTAACAAGCTGTATGTGGCAGGTTAGGGGGTCCGGGTTTGATTATTTGATTTTGACCTTGTGACCCAACAAGCTGTATGTGGTAAGTTGGGGGTCAGATTTGGTTTTGGTTTTGACCTTGTGACCTAACAAGCTGTATGTGATGAGTTAGGGGGTTAGGTTTGGATTTTTGTGGAATGTCAATTTCAACATTTTGGCTCAATTTGGTATATGAGGTTGGATGGTTTGAATTTTGGAAGCTCGTGAGGCTTGGATTTTATTTTGTGTGGTCCAATCAACTTAAAAGAGGCATGGAACCATTTTGTGTGCTCTTGGCAAGAGGGATTTTTGATAGGAAGCCCCTTTTAGTGCTTAGGCGGTCAAACCTTGCTCATATGGGCTAACCCATGAGACCTTAAGCTTTAAAGATGGCTTGATCTCATGTGGTGTTATTTTGTAAAGAATATCTAAAATTACTTCCTTTGGATAAAGAATATCTTCGAATATCTCTAATTGGAGAGAATCTCTCATGTTTCCTTTCTTTTGGAGAGAATTTCTCAAGGAATCTTTCTTTTTAGGAGAGAATATCTCAAATCTCCTTTCTTTTGAGAAAGTTGCTAATTTTTAGCACTTACCTGCTAACTTTTCACCTTGTTTCCTTCTTTGGCTTGCTCTTCTTTATAAAAGCAAAGGGAGATTGGATCTCTTGTTCTTATTGCTTTCTTTTTGTAAAAGTCTTCAAGAGTGCTTCAAGACCAAGAGCTCTTCTTCTTCAAGGATCTTCAAGCTTTTCTTCTTCTTCTCCATCAATGGCTTCAAGTAAGTTTCTTTTTCAAGAAAACTCCATTGTAGAAGTAGGATGGTAAAAAAAAGTTCTTCTTTCTTTTTTTTTCATTTTTTTGTTCTCCATGGTTTTCTCTTCTTTTTTTTTTCCAAGTGTTTTCTTTCTTTTTCTCTTTTTTTTCACATGTTTTTTTTTTGCCGTACGGACCCACGTGGCAGTGGGCCACGGCCTGTGGGCCAGTACATTTTTTTTCTTCTTTTTTTTTCTCTGTTTTTTTAGGAGTTTTCTTACTTTTTTTTTTGCTCACTATGATAATGCGATTTATGCAAATCAAGATGGTTATGCATTTTTTCTCGTTTTTTTTATGCATCAAACAAAAGGCTAGGATTTCTCGGTCAAGTCAACATGAATTTTGACTTGGACAAAGTTTGATTGGTTTTGACCAAGTTGGGTTGGAATTGGTCAAACTGTGGTCACGGGTTTCTTAGCATCTAAGCATGACAACTTTCCTTCTATGCATGATTTTTGGTAAGTTGGATTGGAAACATAATAATGCATACTTGAAAGTCTTCTGCAAGTTTTGGGATTTGGAGCTTGCAGCAATGTTGAGCCCTTTCTTAGTCTTGCAGGGTCTTTTAGGAGCTTTGCAAGTTTCTAGAGCTCGCACCAATGTTGAGCCCTTTTCTATTTTTGCGGAGATGTGAGAAGACTGGTTTGATCTCACAGCAATGTTTGAGTTCGAGTCTTCTTTGAGAATGGTTCATTGACTATGAGCTCGCAGTGATGTTGAGTCATCTTTAAGCTTCCTATCTCTTTCGGGGTGTTTCCTTCTTCTTCGGAATTGTCTCGGAATCATGCCAAAATTTTGCTAGAAATTTTTTTTTGCCAAAATTTTGTCATTTCGCTGATTGGTATTTTCTTTTCCATCCTTTGCAGGTAGTTCTTCCAAAACGAACAAGGGTAAGGGGTCTGTTACTGACGCACCTCGCCGGTCTGCCAGATCTCCTAACGCAGCCGTATAGCAGGCCTAGGAGAGGGTTCAGTATGTTGAGAGGAACTTGGAAGAGTGCGACTCCCTCAACTGTGATGAGATGAGACAGCGATTATAGCTCTCATGGATAAGGAATTTTATAAGATTGTGGTAAGCAGCCGTCCTTGGGTCACGGATGATCAGAGCATTGTGCCCAAGCCTACCTTCTTCTTTGGTGATGCAGTCCCTGACGACTCGACATACCAAAGAAGATGTTTTCAGTTCTCTTACACAACAGATGGCGAGGAGAGAACTATTTCTACCCGGTCGACCTTCGATCACACTATCTCGATCATGAGCCTTTCTCCCACATGCCCTAAGAGGGAAGATCCTCCAAACTGGGTGAAGAGGACTAATGTGATCAAGACCGAGGTTTTTGTTGGCGGCCCTTCCAGATATGCATAAAAGTCACCTGTTCATATGGACATGTTGATGCCAGCTAGTGGCTACCAAGGTTCTGATCATCCGTCGGTCGATTTGAGACAAGTGGGCCTTGGCATTTTTCGGGGTGACGACAGCAATTGGGTGAAGCCTTTTTGACTTCGTGGCCGCTTTAGTGCCGACTCAAGCTGGGAATCATGGACTGATCACACCCTGTAGGTTTTTGGGGCGATTCTGAAGGAGGCCGAGATCTTTGACACGGTTCGCACTTTTCGACAAACCGTGGTTTTCTTCGATGAAGCCTTCATTGCCATGTTGGAGTCATTCCTTCCATAAACCAACACCTTCAATGTTACGAATGGTGAGATTGATTTTTCTTTGAAGGAATCGAGTGTCATCACCGGGCTACTCATCCTTGGCAAACTCTATGAGGATTTTATGCCTATCGACAGCGTCCTTGAGGAGCAGTCTGAGGAGTTTTGGCTTTTGGACTTTCAGCTTGTCGCCTTCTATGATGTTTTGAAAGAGAAGTAGGGCTCGAAAGTTAGATGCAGAAGTTGGAAGAGTTTTAGTTCTTTGTTCCCCAACTTCTTTGACAGCAGATAGTCTTCTGATAGCACGACCGAGGAAACCAGAGCTAAAAGTTCGGGTTCGAAGAAGACTTTTGTCATGAGAGAAGACTTGAAGGACTTCTTCTCGAGCACAGGTGCCATTTGTTCTGACATTGCGCTGCGGAGGGATCTCGCTGTTTACCTCATTTATTGGTTGGGTGAGGTTGTCTTTGCTGGTGGAGACGGAACGCACATCATGCTACATTGTATTTATCTGGCTTGTCAGATGGCGTTCGGAGAGCGGCTTGCTTTGGTGTCTGCTCTTTACTCCTATTTGTGTACCGAACTGCATGCTGCTGCTTTTCTGGTTCAGCTTGGGCTCCCTATGAACATGGTATTCTCAGCCCATATTTTTTATTCGTGGTATGTGTACCACTGTTCCGGCTTCCATCAATTGGGAGTTGCATAGGATGATGACCCTTTTATGATTTGATTGGTTAGAGGGATAACCATTTCTGAATCTCTTTTGTCTGCCCGTTTGAGGATTCGACGCTTATGGGACATCGAGATTGGGTAGTTGTCAGTGAAGCTTCTCCGGATTTGCCGAAGAAGGCTTTTGATTTTGGTGTCTCTCGTGATTCCACCAGGGCAGGGTATGGAAGACACTATTCTCTAACAAATGTAGAAAAGAGGTGGCTTTTCAACATACGTGTTGGTACGATGGTGTATCATAGACATCTTTTCGTCGACATCTAGCCGTATGTCCCCTTGCATTTTGCGCTGCAGTTGGGCTTCTCTCAAGGCATTGTTGGAGCGCCTTCAAGCATGGTGAGGCGTTTTGGAGGTTTGCAGGATGGGAGGAATGCATGGGCCTTTTTCAGTGCGAAGGACACTACGACCATGATTTTCTATCCTGAGTTGCCCACTTTTCGGATTGCTGGCTTTACGAAATGGTTCGTGGAGAGCTTTTCGGTGTACCAGGGGCTTTCCAAGAAGGAGCTCGATGTCAAGTAATCTCCTGGGAAGGGTCTTGGCATATCAGATGGTATCCGATGAGAGGAAGTTCTGGCTTTCCATTTTAGAGAGAAGCATAAGATAGGCTTTCTCGGTGAACAAGACATCATCAGATCAGAAGCTGTACAAGAGATACTTGGTGAGGTCTTGAAACAACTAGAGGAGGAGGAGGCTGAGATCAACGCTTGGATGCAAGCGGAACGAACGAAGGCTTCCATGGAGTCCATTGGGAAAAGCAGACCATCCAGTGAGGAGTCAAGTGAAAGTCCTAACTTTGACAGTGGGGCGGGTACTTCAAGCAAACGGACCCTTAGAAGCAAAAGGAAGAGAGGGTCGCGCCGTAATAAGAGACGGCACGAAGACTCTCCTGATTTGGATGTCCCTCTCACTAGTGTTGAAGAGGTGTCAGGGGACGCTGACGAGCCTCCGGAAAAGAGGAGTCGAGAAGAAGAGACTGCTGATGATGGTATGTTTTTCCCTTTTTCATTTTCTTTCATAGAAAAAGAAAATTTTGTTTTGATCCGCTGCTCTCTTTCTTTTAGCATAAGATGATGACTTGGCGATGCCCGAGGTTCCGGCCGATGAGGTGATGACAAATCCAATTGTGGCATCTGAGGAAGAGCCAAGGGACTCTGGAGTGGTTTTAGAACCTTCATCTGGTATGATTTTCTTTTGCTTTTACCTCTTTTTGTTCTTCTTTGCCGCCATCTGCTGATATATATTTTTTATTTTTTTTATTTTCTTGCCAACCGACTTGCTAGAAGATTCTGTTGACTTCAAGCCATCCATGGATGCGACCTTTGACGATGCTTCGGATGAACTCATGGGGGTAGAAAGTATTCCACTGGTCGTCGAGGAAGGTATTTGTAGAAATAACCTTGATGATAATGATTTTTCAACAGGATCATATTCATACCTTTTTTGTGATTTGCTGGCAGGTTGTGAGGTAACAGGTGAAGTTCCTCCGTCTTTCTCAGGGCTAGAGCAAGGGATGCCTGGAGCTGATCCAGAAGTAGGGGCTTTTTCTCCCAATTTCAATACGGCAGGGGTGAAACCTTCTAAGGAGATTCCTTTGCTAGTGTCTTCGATTAGAAAATGTTTGATGATTACTCCTCTAATAGGGCATGACACAGACAGTCTACCGATGGAGAGGGGCGAGCCTTCATCCGGGCCGTCTCTTCCATATGCGAAGAAAGTGTTGAAGAACGTCTTGAGCTCATGGGTCAAAACTCTTTCTTCTGGCCACTTGGAAGCTGGCTTCGGCATGATCAAGCAAGTGTAGGACATTCTTGCAGATAGCGGAGAGGTCGGTCTAGACATTGAAAGTGCAAAGGCTTTTGTTGATGAAGTCATCGCTTTCGGCAACTAGTGGATTGAGACCAAGAGTTTCCCAAATGGTGACTTCTTCAATGCGATGTTTTTGAAACCTTCCGGCGAGGTCAAATCTGAACTGGATGAGATCTCGCGGACTTGGAAGCAGTTCATTCGGGAGAGGAATGTCACCGAGTTGGCTATCACTAGGCTAACACAAGACCTGCACCGTCTTGATAGGGAGGTCGTTGAGGCCAGGCAGCGTCTCGAGCTATTGGAGGAACAAACTGCTACCAAATGGACCTCCATTGTGGAAGCACGTGCTAGAGAGTGGACTCTGATTCGCTAGGTTGAGGAGGCTGACAGCAACCTCCAGAGGAAGACTCTGGAATATGAGCAACGGCAAATTCTATGGGAAGAACTTCCTCGTGCTGAAGATGGGTCGTGACATTCTGCCGCATTTTATGGAAAGATTTTGAAGAAGCGTGGCCTGGAAGTTTTGGAGGCTAAGGCCAAGAGTTTGTTTGAGGAGTTGAATCTTTGGTTGAAGACCATGTTAGACTAAACTCCTGATTTTTTGTAACAAACTCTTTTCTTCTTTTCTTTAGTACCTCCATGTAAAAACATTTTTGGTACTCTATATACCTTTTACTTAAATTCTTTTTGATGAAAATAAGCAAAAGTTGGATGAGAATGTTTGTTTGAAAACTTGATCAAAAGGTTGTCATTTTGTGAAAATCTCTTGCCAAATGATTGTTTTGACATAAAAGCTAAATTTTGTGGCAAAAAGCCCGCTTTTTTTATGATGGCTTGAAAGCCGAATTTTGAGATGGTATGAAAGCTGAATTTTGTGGTGTAAAAAGCCAAAATTTGGGTTTATGGCATGAGAGCCAAGATCTGGGATGGTATAAAAGCCGAATTTTGTGATGGCATGAAGGCCAAATTGGGTTTATGGCATGAGAGCCAAAATTTTGTAGCATAAAAGCCGGTTTTGTTTGTGGCATGGAAGCCGAAACTTGTTTTTGGCATGGGAGCCAAAAAAATTTTGTGGCATAGGAGCCGAAATTTGTTTCTCGTATGGGAGCAAAAATTTGTTTATGGCATAAGAGCCGAAATTTGTTTCTGGCATGGGAGCTGAAATTTGTTTATGGCATAGGAGCCGAAATTTGTTTTTGGCATGTGAGCCGAAATTTGTTTTGGGCATGGGAACCGGAATTTATTTGTGGCATAGGAACCGAAATTTATTTGTTGGCGTAAAAGCCAGATTTTTTGAAAACCAAGTTTTATTTTGCTGGCGTGAAAGCTAATTTTTTAGATTTTTAGCGTAAAATCCGGGTTTTTTTTTATTTTTTTGGCGTGAAAGCCGGGTTTTTAGCATAAAAGCCTTTCCTTTTGTTTTAAAAAATGCAAGTATTGACTAAGAGTTGCCTCCCTGCTGAATGGTATTGCAAGTATCAATGGAATGCCACCTCCTTGCTTATTCGGTTGCGAGTATCGATAGAATCTCTCCTCTTCGCGCATTCGGCTGTGAGTATCGATGGAATGTTGCCTCCTTGCGGATTAGGGTGCAAGTATCGACTGAACGTCGCATCCTTGCTTTTTCAAAAATTTGGTTTTGCGGGTATTGACTAAATGTCGATTCCCACGATTTTTGAAATTCGAGATTTTTTTGAAATTTGGGTTGCAGATATCAACTAGAATGTTGCGTCTCCATGATCTTTGAAATTTTGAAAGTATCGATGAGGTGTCGCTTCCTTGCGATTTTGAGGTTTTGGAAGTATCGAATGGGATTCGTATCCTTCCAGTTTTTGGGTTTTGCGAGTATCCCTTTTTTTAAAGACACAATGGTCATAAATTTTGACTCAAAACCATCTTTTGTGGTAAAAGCCAAGGCGGACTAGGGTGGAAATCTCTGAGTCCTGATTTTTGTTTCAAAACATGAATTTTGGGTTCAAGGATCGAAGATTTTTGTCAAGTTCAGGAAGAAGCTCCTAAATTTGGATTTTTTGGATTTTTTTTACCAATGAAACTATGAAAGTAAACATTGTTTTCAGAGTTTTATTTTTAGAAATTTCAACGTAAAGATGAAAATTCGAAAAGGAGTGGGTTTGACGAACAAGTACCTATGAATAGGCGTTTGCCGTGTAGGCGTCGCTCTGACCCGGTGTAAGAAGTCTTTAAGGGTAGTACCGCTTCAAGTACTTGCCATTGATGAGCAGCATACATTTGTCGCCCTCCATGTTTAGAAGAGCATATGCACCATTGGAGAAGACTTTGTCGATGACAAAGGATCTCTCCCATTTTGGCTTGAACTTGCCTTTGGATTTGAGGGTGAAAACCATTAGCCCTTTTACTGCAAGAACCAAGTCTCCCTTTTTGTAGGGGCGTTGCCTGACCTTCTTATCGAAAGATCTTGCCATGCGTGCTTGGTAAAACTCAATGCTTTGTAGAGCTGCGAGCCGTCTCTCATTGAGATTATCCAGCTCTTGGAGTCTCAATTTGAAATTGCTTTCTTGCGTCATGTCATTTTGCAAAGATACCCTTAAGGAAGGAGTTTGTACTTCCAAAAGGACAACAGCTTCGCATCCATAGACCAATGAGAATGGTGTGCAATGGGTTGGTCCTCGAACGATGGTTCGATAGGCCCATAAAGCTTCTGGTAGTTTGTCACCCCAGTCTCTTTTGTGACTAGAGAAAATTTTCTTGAGAATTTTGCAGAGTGTCTTGTTTAAGGCTTCTGCTAGTCCGTTCGCTGCCAGATTATATGGAGTCGAAGGGCAACTTTGGATTTTGTACTTGTTGCAGAACCTTTTACGTATGCTGAAGCGACAAATAATGTTGGTGCGCAAGAACTAAAGGACCGATGAGGTCTTCATTTCACTAAGCGCAAATGCTTCTTACCACTTGGAGAAATAATCCGTAGCGGCGAAGATGAAGCGATGACCTTTGCTTGATGGGGGGAGAGATAGGACCTTGATGTCCATACCCCAGGCTTCAAAAGGCCATGAGATCGCTGTAGGATGTAGCCATTCTGGAGGCATGTAGACATAATCTCCATGAATTTGGCATTATCCGCAGCACTTAGAAAATTGCATAGCATCAATTACCATGGTAGGCCAATAATAACCTAACATTTTTATTTGATCGTAGAGCTTAGGACCGGCCTGATGGGCTCCACAAAGACCAGCATGAACTTCTTTGAGTGTTTCCTCTACCTCTTATTGCAACAAGCAACACAGAAGTACTCCGTCGAAGGATTTTCTATAAAGGATTTTTCAAGGAATATCCAAATGAAAGTTTGGGGCTCGTCTTTGAATGCTTACCCGCTCTTTTGGATCTTCAGGTAGGATTCCGAACATAGTGTAATCAATGAACGGATCCCTCCAGTCACCGATCGGAGGTTTGAGGATGGATATCCAACTTTTAACTACTTGGTGGCATTCAGCAACTGCTTGGTGTGTGTTAAGAGGAGGGAGAATCCTTTTTTGACACATTGTAATTTGCATGTTTTCCCCTTCTTGGATTGCCATAGACGCTGCAAGTCCAGCCAGGGCATCTGCACGGATGTTTTTACCTCTGAGGATGTGGTTGATGTGACAGATGTCAAACTTTTGTCGAAGCGATTGCGCCTTGTTGTAGTAAGGCAACAAATCGGGCTTCCTGACTTCAAATTTCTGGTTCATCTGGTTGACAATCAGTTGAGAGTCCCAAAGTTTCCAGCACGATGATACCGGATTCGAGGGCGAGTTCCAATCCTACAATCAGTTCTTGGTATTCAGCTGCATTGTTTGAACATGGTTCTAGTAGCGAGAAAGCGTGTGGAATCATGTATTTTTCGGGACTAACAAAGAGAATGCCAATTTCTGATATCTTCTTTCCTTTTTCATTTGTCCGGGTTGCGCCGTCGAAGTACATATCCCATGAAACATTTGATGAGGAAATCTCCACAGTATAGACAGGTTCGTCTGGGAGATCATCGCTAAGTGGAGAATCTTTAGGCAATGAATGCTCTGCGAGAAAGTCTGCTAGAGCTTGACCTTTGATTGCCTTTTGTGGTACATACCTAATATCGAATTGCGATAGAATGATGGACCATTATGCCAGTCGAGCATTGAGAGAACCTACTTTTGTGACAAGGACCTTGAAGAGATTGATCCTCAAAACCAGGTAGATTGTGTTGGATAGCAGGCAGTGACGTAGCTTTTGTACGGTGAATATCACTGCAAGACATTCTTTTTTTATTGGAGAGTAGCGATGCTCTGCACCTACTAACATGCGACTGAGGTAATATAGAGCAGCTTCTTTTCCTTCGTCGTTTTCTTGTGCGAGTAGAGCGCCCAAAGAATAATCGAGAGCTCTTGTGTACAAGATAAATGGTTTTCCAGTTGTGGGGTAGCCAACACTAGAGGTTTGGTCAGGTATGTTTTGATGTCTTGAAATGCAGCTTCACATTCAGCATCCCAAACAAAGTCCACACCTTTCTTCATCAAGCGAGAGAATAGACGACACTTCCCTGACAGATTGGAGATGAACTGTCAGATGTATGCCAATCTTCCTTGAAGCCCTTTTAGTTCTCTTAGGGTCCTTGGAGATGGCATTTTTAGGATAGCCTTGACTTTGGTGGGGGTCAAGTTCTATTCCGACTTTCCGAACTAAGAATCCGAGAAACTTACCCGATGAGACACCGAAGATGCATTTTAGTGGATTCATCTGCAGTTTGTGTTTGCGAAGTCTGAGGAAGACTTCTCGAAGATCTTTGAGATGGTCTTCTTTTCTTTGGCTTTTGACGGCGAGGTCATGAACGTAACATTCGATTGTTTTGTGCTACATATCTTGGAATATCTTCATCATACTCTTCTGATATGTTGCACCAGCATTTTTCAGACCAAATGGCATGACACTGTAGCAATACAGGCCAAACGGGATCCGAAATGATGTATGCTTTTCATCTTTAGGATGCATCTTTATCTGATTGTAGTCAGAGAAGCCATCCATGAAAGTCATTCGTTCAAACCCACAAGTGTTATCAATCATCACCTCTGGTATGGGGAGCGAGAATTCATCTTTAGGGCACGCATTATTTAGGTCTCTATAATCAATATAGACCCTAATCTGCCCATTTTTCTTTGTCACGAGGACGATGTTGGCTAACCATTCAGGATGTTGTTTCTCGCGAATGAAGCCAATGCTTTTGAGTTTCTGAACTTCTTGTTCAATTTTGTCCATCATATCAGGATGGAATCTTCTTTAGCCTTGTTTGATATGCTTGATATCTTTTTGCAAATTGAGTTTGTGGACTGCTATTTTGGGGTCTAAGCCAGGCATTTCAGCATAAGACCATGCAAAACAATCAACGAACTTACGAAGAAAAGGGATACACTCGCGTAACTCATCATCCTTTATATTCTTACTTATGAATACAGGACGTGGGTTATCAGGTGTTCCTAAATTTATCTTTTGAACATGATCTTCTGTTGGAAGCTTTGAAGGTGGTTCCTCCATAATATCTTCGGAGGCTTCCAATTCAACATGGCCTTCTAAAGTTCCAAAGGTATTTACAGACCAAGGCTTTGCTTTTTTCCATAGGTCTTCTTGATCAGTACTCTTCTTAAGACTTGCTATTAGATAGTCCCAATCATCTGTTGAAACTAGGTTGAAGTAGGGCACTTCTTTTGGAGACGATGGTTCTTTTGGATAAAAAACCGTGTTTCTATGTCGTCGGACAATTCCTCTTCATCATCAGAGAAATCGTACCGATTGAATGAGCTTCCTGGATTCTTGACAGGTGACTTTTCAAAGAGATATCCAGGGAGATCAATGTCTTCATGAACACGAGATGTTGATGCCTGGTCGGCAAAATGACTTTGCAGCCTTTGTGTCAACTGATCTATGGGAGTGTCAGGATCATATCTCAACTCGTATGAAGACTTATCTATATGACAATGGAGTTTCCAATCCTCCAGTTGAATTTTGCTCAGGGTGGGTTCTAATGGCGTGAAAATGCCACGGCTGTTAGGGATTGGTGTATGCCCTAAAGCCCACTGACTGCACTTTCATCTCTGTAACTGGATATTTATTGGTTATTTAATAGAATGACATCTTTCTCTTATTACTTGTGTATATGTATGGTTGTATAAGGCCCATTGTTTTCTAGTAATGACTTAGGTGTGTAGTGGCTACACACAGTTAGGTCCGAGTCATGGACACTTGAAACAATAAACTTGTTCATAACTGAGAGATGGAGTTGGGCACTTCATCTTGGTATAAGTTATAATGAGATACTCTCCTGTATTCAGGGTGACTTACCTAAGTCACGGGAGGCTTTTCCGGATTTATCTCATTAGTGCATGTGTCATGCATTGAACAGGACCACTTGTAGGTGTGATCTCTAAAATAGTACTATCACAGAGAGAGATCAAATCACCTCTTGCTACTGAGTGACCAGTGCTCTTAATCTTGAGCATTTGTGGATGAACTGACGAAGTCGAGTTCTAGTGCTTTAATTCACTATGGGTGAGATTCTTTTTCATGGGTCAATAGCTCTGTGTTTTGGGTGCTCGGGCTTGATTAGTTGGGACGTGCAAATGCAATATGGAATCTATGCCATCATGTGATGGAATGATCGTCCCCTTAGAATTATCCGATTAATCATCAGAATCTAAGATCTTAGTATATGGATGTTCCATATGGATATTGAACTTGTGGGTCGCTCCCTGGATCAAGAGAATGATATCAGGATGATGATTAGGTCAAGGGTATGAAGTTCTAAGGTTGAGATGTAATCAAGAAGGTAGATAGTACATCGGTTAACCCACTTGATTATGGATGTTACATAGAGGGGCATTGTGGTCATTTTACTTGGTAGGTCAAAGACAATCGTCTATTTATGATGAGCTTATTTGCAATTTAATGTTTGTCCCTGGAGTGCAACCATAACTCTCTAGTGGAATGAGTTAGGGTTAAAATGATCTTAATGTTGCTATGGGGTTAGCATGGACATTTTGGTCATTTTGGGAGCCAAGGGCAAATATGTCTTTTGGTCCCTCTTCTAGCCACTTTCCTATTTTGGCATGGTTTCCTAATTAGATGATATGTGTTTGAATTAATTTTTTTGTGGAAGATTAATTTTGAGTTTAAATTCTAATAGGCCCTTGATGGCATACATGAATTTAATTCTTGCTAAATTATTGACTAGTGGGCCATGGTGTGTTTAGCTATCTTTGTGGGCCAGCCATAAGTGGGGACACTTGTGTGAGGTTTCCAAGTTTGATTAGGTTTCTTTTCTTGGAAGGAAAGGCTCCTCTTTGGGTAAAGATTCCTATAATTAAGGGTTACTAATTTTTAGTATCCTTAATTAGTAAGTGTTGCACAACTAAGAGGACTAGTTGCTATTATTTAGGGATAGTCTTTCTTTTAAGAAAGAGATCTCTTTATAAATAAGGTAGGACTCCCCTTGGGCGTGCAACATAGAAAAGAGGAAGGAAATTCAAGTGCTAATAACCCACCCTTGGGCGTGGATTATCATTAATACCCATTGGCCGCCCATTGCAAAAGGACACACAATTCACGCCCAGCCCTTTAGGTTGCTGCCCTCTTCTTCTTCCTGGAGAGAGAAGATCAGTAACTATCTTTTCCACAAAGATCAATTCAGAAAACCCTTCTTAGGATTCCATAGTTTGATCCCACCATCACTACCAATCAGATTTGGAAGTGGAATAGGAGAGAAGATCAAAGGGGAAAATCCTGCACAGAATTTCTGCACCTGTGTTGCTGATTGCAGGTTGTTTTCAGACCTTTAAAGCTTCTTCTTTCAGAGATTTGAAGCACCCAAATCATCAAGGTAATAGTCTTCTATCTTCTCCTTGATTTGGACACATGTTGATCATGGTTTGATGGAATTATATGCATGTTTTCATGGCTGGAATCAGATCTGATTTCTAGTTTTTTAAAAGTTTTAAAACACAAATCAGCCATGGCAGTCTCATATCAGATCTGTAATGCATTATCTTTCAACGGCCTCCTCCCAAAGTGATAGGTTTCTGAGTATCATAGCCCATTTTCTTCATGATAGCTTGTGCCATTGGACTATACAAGGACATCTGAGGCATACCTTTCTTTTGGAAGGGTTCAAACGAAGAATTTGATGAAGAAGCTTCCGATTCGTGGAAGAAGATTGGCTTTTTTTCTGCCGTAGTTACCGAAACGATGAAGAAAGCAGATGCAGGGTCTTCTACGTCAGTAGGTGTCTCCAATGGAGTGAGAGCAAGCTAAACTTGCTGAGTATCAGCTTGGCTTGACGGTGTATCGTCTTCTGGCTCTGAATCCGAATATGTGTCTTGCATGATAGACATGAAGAAAACAGCAAACTTGCCCCCCCCCCCCCTAGTCTTTTGTTTTGTATTCTTTGCTTTGTTGGTGATTACCAAAGACTTGAAAGATTTGATGGAGACAACGAAGGGAGATGGATTGCTCTCTTCGGATTTGCAGGAAAGTTTGTTTTCTTCTGTTGATTGCTGAGGAGCCTTATCCTTCTCTTGCTGGAGATTTTCGGCTAAGGGTGCTGTTTCTTCCACCTTTTCTTCTTTTTCATCCTTGTACATCTGAGCATCTGCAAAATGAACATCTTTGCTTTTGAAGGGCTTTTTGTCTGCGAACACTAGATGTATCAAGCCGTCATTGTAAATGAACTTGATGCATTGATATAAAGTTGAAGGGACGACACCATTCTCGTGCATCCAAGGGCGTCCAAGAAGGATGTTGTAGCATGAAGGGGTTCTTATTTTATACACAGTGACTTCAGAGATAAGATCACCGATTTGCAACTTGAACCTGATTTTGTCGATAGGCCTTTGAGCGGTCCCATCATATCCAAAGATGGATATAGATGTGTGACTCAGTTTGCTAGGCGGAATGCCTAGCTCTTCGAGTGCCGAGGTAGAGATGAGGTTAAGTGCAGAACCTGGGTCGATCTGGACTCTGTGTATTGGCATTTCTTTGACATACACTATGAAGTACACGGGTCGGTTGTGCTTTGTCTCGCCTACCAGGAGGTCATCCTTATCGAAGGCGATGGTTGCACTTGCTGCTTTTTGAACCGAGAGGCATTCAATGCTTGATCCCTCGGTTTTTTCTTTTCTCCCTTTAATGAAGTATTTGATTTTTTGACCCTATAGTCCATTTCAATTTGTAGGACTTGCGGGGCATGTTTGTCGATATCCGCATTCAGTGTTTACAGTTTTGAAATGAGATCATCACGAGTGTGTGGAGACATTCGTAATAAGTCAAGGATGTGCAGTCGTACAGGTATGTCTTTGAAGTGCTCAATCAAGTCGTACTTGAAAGCCTCCTTGAGGCTTGTATCTTCATTATTGTTGCCACTTGGGGCATTTACAACTTGCTTTCCCGAAGGATTTACATAAGAAGAAGAAGGTTGGTTGTAATTTTTGTGGTAATCCCGGCCAGAGCGGGTACCTCTACCAACATCAAGAGCTTCTGGAGAAGGTTCTTTGTTTAGAAAATCACCTTCAGAATCAGGGGGTTGATCCTTCTCATTTGCTGAAGACATCTCTGTAGCAGCATTGTTGTCCTCAGTGATTGCATTGCACGGAGCATTTTCCAGGAACAAGTCCTGAACATCATCCAGCAACTTTTCTTCCTTGTTGAGTAATTTATCGGTCCGGACATCTCCTATGAGGTCATGTATCTGGGGCCAGTTGATCGGGTTTTCATTAAATAGGACTTCATCGGCTGGAGTTTCTTTAGGATGATCAGTCGGAAGAGGTGTGAGTTCTGATGTCACAGTTTCAGGGGACGAAGGCTAAGAAGGTGATATCTCAGTGGAAGTCACCTAAGAAGATGTAGGTTCGGAAGATATACTACCAGATGTAGTCTGAGAGCATGTGTTTTCGGCAGATGAAGCTTCAGAGGCACTATCATCCTGAGCTATCGCATTGCAAGTTGCCCCGATAGAAGATGCCCCCAGAATAGACTACTGGAAATCGGAGTCATCCTCGGATGTAAGAGGATCATCGATCCAGCACCTTTCTTCATTTTCCAGGATTACCGGAGGAGGTAATTGTAAATCTTCAAGGGCTTCTAGCGCTGATTCTGATTGTCGACAGTGATTGATATGATCCTGCTCTTGCTCTATGGCAAGACGCTGCATGGTCCCCACATATTCTATAGGATTAAGCATGGGAGCCGAATCTTCTTCGTCATCTGCTCCTTGTGGTTCATCAATGTTGGGTTCTACTGGAGCATTGGCAGGTGCTGGATCAACATCATTTTCTTGAACAGCCTCTTGGTCTTCTTAATCATCGGACTAGGATCCTTGTGGCTGTAAGGGATTATACCAAACCCTAACATGAGAAAAAGGGGATTCTGTCCAAGTTCATCATCAAACCTAAACATGCAAGAAACCACTGGAAAATCATCTCAAATAACTGAGAAATCATCTCTGCTCATCTCCTGCTTTTCAAAAGATCTAATGTTGAGAAAAAAAAATAGAGAATAGAGGATGAAGGAGAAAGGGGAAATTCTCACCAAGGAAAAATTCACAATGAAAAGGATTTGAATTTGCAGATGCCCATTTGAAAATTGTCACGCTCCAAAACCGGACTCATGCAGCGGTCCGATCTCGGGGATCATAATTTGGGATTAAGTGATAATTATTTTTCTCTCAGGATCCACGTATATGAGGATTTCAAAATTCCAACACAACTATGAATATTTCATGGAAGCTTACATGGTGTTGTGAGTCGGAGTCCGTGGTCATCATATTCCGTGTCACATTCAGCCTTTTACATCAAGCCATCAAATCAAGGCCCATAATCAGACTGGAACAAATCAAAACCATAAAATATTGAGTTGACAGTAACAGAACAATTCATTTCCCACATATGTTCAAGTTACAAAGCATTTTCATTGAAGTCCCAAAGAAAAAGGCTAATAAAAACCATCCAAGATAACTAACTAAACAAAATACTACCCCTAAATTATGTGACGAACTCCGATGCCAAACACGACGCCCAAATGACATCGTCAACACAACAAACCTACCAAAATGCAAGGCTCCAAAGCCACTGCACGCCCTCCAACTTGGAATGAAGGACCTGCTACCTAGAGCACCAAAAGTAATATATCAGACAAGACGGTCTGGCAGGTGAATAATACAGATAAGAACATGGTAAATTTATATAAAAATCACTTTTCAATGGTAAAACACATTTGATATGATCCTGCTCTTGCTCTATGGCAAGAGACTGCATGAGCCCCACATATTCTATAGGATCAAGCATGGGAGCCGAATCTTCTTCGTCATCTGCTCCTTGTGGTTCATCAATGTTGGGTTCTACTGGAGTATTGGCAGGTACTGGATCGACAACATTTTCTTGAACAACCTCTTGGTCTTCTTCATTATCGGACTAGGATCCTTGTGGCTGTAAGGGATTACACCATATTACTGGCGTAAGATGAGATTCAGGAATTCATTCTTTGTTGGAGAGGGATTCTCTTGGAGAGGGATTCTCTTGTTTCAAGGGGTTCCTCTCACTCGTCGGTGTCACTGGACTAGTATCCATCCATGGAGAATCCAATTACCAAGTTGCAAGAATATGATGCCACCTGCGTAGCTTCATTTCTTAGCTGTGGTGGCATGAAATCACCAAGGGTGAATTTTCTTGCTGCCCTTGAAGTCTTGGGAACGGACTATTTTGTTGCACCCAGTAAAGCAGTAGAAGAGGTCTCTGCCTTTTCAGGGACTTCTTGTTTTGGTTGAGCTTTCTCCTGCTGTCTAAGCTTGCGGAGTTATCTCCTGGCTTGCCTTCGCTGTTGAGCAGTTGGCTTTGTTTTGACGATCTCCCAATTTTCATCTTCAAGGAGATCGGGATGCACCTATATAGGTTGTCCGTCTAGTGTTGGATAAGAAACCAACTCATGGGACGTTTGAGTCATTTCTATCACCTTGAAGGAAGTGGTGATCTTCTCCTTTGGTGACTTTGAAGTTTGTCCATATGACACCATGTTAACGGAGGCAGATCCATAGTTTTTGTCAAAGGTGATGACTCCGTGTTTCTACATCTTGTTGATGTTCTCTTTCACAACGAAGCATTGACTGAGAGGATACGAGACCATCTGGTGATATGGACAATACCGAGGATCGTTGGTTTTGCCAACATCTCCCGGTCTTTTGGGGTTTGGCAAGGTAAGTTTGCCATTTGCTAAAAGAGCCCCCAAAGATTTCTTAAGTATCTTCATCGAATTGGTATTTTTTTCTACTCGTTCTTTGAAGGCCTTAGAGAGTTCGTATTTCTTACTTGTCGCTTTATTTTCAGCTTTCTTTAGCTGCTGAGGAGCTGACTTAGTTTGCACATTAAGAACCTCATTTTTCTTCAGTTTTGAGGTTGTAATAGTAGTCGGCTCTTTCTTCGATGATTTTTTACTGTTGAGGTCTTTAATCACTATTTCAGCTTCTATAGTTGCTTCTAGGAGTTCTCCCAAGTTTTTTGATTTATTGTCGATGATCATGGAGCGGATCCTTGCTCTCATGTTGTTGCGGCAAATGTCGACCAGTGACACTTGTAGCAGTACATCTGAGCACTTGTATGCCATCGCCTTCCACTTATGAATGAAGTCGTATGTTGACTCATTCTCTCCCTGTTTTAGGCTGCAGAGCTGTGCCATAGTAACAGGATGATCCTCACCTTTGAAGTGAGTTAGGAAGTGTGTCTCCAGCATGTTCCAATTTTGGATGGAATTCTCTGGCAGAGTGGAGTACCAATCAAAGGCCGTACATTTTAGGGCACTTGCAAAGAGACGGATCTTAAGGGCATCTTGATCTGTGATAGCTCCTGTTAGAATCTTGAAGTGGATGGCGTGCTGTCTGGCTGAACCTTTCCTCGTGTATGTTTGGAGAGTGGGTTGTTTGAATTTTGTAGGGAATGAAACCGAGTCCATCCATAGAGGATAAGGTGGCTTGATCCCATGCTCCTTTAGTGTATCCTCTTCTTTTGCTTTGGCGAGGGTATCATCAACATCCTTTTTGGTAAGGGCACGTGAATGATCATCTCCACCGTTTGTCTCATCATTTAGATGGACTTCATTGTTTAGTGGACGTTGGAAAGTGAGAAGGAGGTTTTCCATTAGAGCCTCTATTCTCTGTTGTCCTTGCTCCAACTGCTGGATGCGTGCGGTTACGTCATCATGCGGTGGAGGCTGTTCAGCATTTGTAACCAAGATTTTCACCCTTCGAGAGTCGAATGAGGACATCTTCTTGGTGACTGAGCTAGAGCTCATTCTTTTGGATGAAGAGTCGGAGGAGTAGTTACTCCGATGTCCTTGGCTTGAAGGAGCGGGAGAATCCTCCTAATGTCTTCGTGTCCGGGAGATGCTGCGAGTCACCCGTTGTCTGACATGAATTTTAATTGCCGACTTCTGGCATTTTCTGGCTTTGCCAACCATATGGACAGCAACAACTTGATCGGGTCTTTTTCTTTCGACCCATTTTTTATAGACTTGAAGGGTATAATGCTGGGTTCATCACTTCTTTAGTCTCTTTTGTCGATATGCTGCGCGGTGACGTATGCGACGAGCAATCAGAGCTTCGGTGAGCTCTGGCTGAGCTCTAGCAATGAAGGACATAGTCCCTCGTGTACAACAGCCGAGCTTGTCTTCTTTGAAGCTAGGCATGGACAAGATCCGGATGCGGTCATTTACCTGTCGTAATGAGGCTTTGAATTTTGCTAGTTTGGCCCCTGTTGAGATGAAGGGTCGAACTGCAGGAGTGCAGGCCTTGCCAGGTTCTCGCAGAGGCCTTGTGATGCATGATCTGGTTTTTGGCTTATAGGAGTAAGCCGACTCATGCTGGTTGATTTGTTTGTTTGGTGGAGGGTAGGCCTCTCCTCTTTCATGTAAGAGAGAGGGTAGAACCGATTCTCCTTAAGAGGGGCCAAGTATACTTGCTTTGCAAATGTTCGGGACCTCCTTTGTTTTGGTGAAGTTCTTGGGGACCAAGTCTTGAGGTAGACCTGGTTCTTTGCAGGTTGAGGCTTCTTGGGGTTGCCATGGGCTTAAGGCTTTTTGATGGCTGCCTTTGGTGTCGGAGCAGCGACATGTCCAGAGGCAGTTTTCTGTCACTTGGCAGATACAGTTTCTTCTGCGGGGAGTGGGAATGGTCCAGGGAGTAGAGGTTGACTCGGTGTTCTAAGAGTTGCTGAGGGAGATGACGCTTTGGCAGTTGGGAGGGCGCTTGTGAGTGTGCTTGTTTTGCTTCTCTTGAAGCATGAGTTGGTACTTGTTCTCATGCCTAATTCTCCATAAGAGTGGACATGTGGGGGGACGTCCAATGCCAAATTCTCCAAAAGAGTGGACGTCCCCACTCTCTCCACACCGCCCTCTCACTTCTCTTCCCTTTTGTTCTCTTCCCCTCCCTTTTAGATCTAGGTCTAGTTCGCCATATTTTTATTTTTTCTTAAGGTGGCTTTGGGCCTTGTCCAGGCAAAATTAATTAAGGAGAAGATTGTAAAGAAGACTATTTTAATAACAAATCAAGAGTTTTTCTTTGCAATTGCTAGCTAGATTTGTTGATTAGGGCGTGGATGAAGATAAGTATTTCTCCTTTGTTCCTTTAGAAGTTCTTTCTTTTTCCATGTGTTTATGATTTTAATGTTTTATAGGCTTGTCTTCATACCAGTAGGTAACTTCCATACTTGATTTTTCAAAATTAAATATGGTTTTTTTTTATTATCCATGCTTAGGTTTGATAGGCCATGCTTAGAACTTAGATTTCTTTGATGGGTTATGCTTAATACTTTTATGAAGTGAAGGAGGTCTTGACCTTTGAGAATTATTTATTGATAAAAGAGAAAAAAGAGGCTTTAAAGTTAAATCATCCAAATCAAAGACATTGATTTTTCTTTGACTTGAAGAGAAAATTGGAACAAGTTGGGTTTTCTTTATAAATAAGGTGTTAAATGCTTAATTGGATTCCTATGCCCCAGTCACTCTCAGTAATTGATAGCGTTTATTTAGTTATTTGCTTTTTTTATTAGTAGATACTTGCTTTTCATATTCTCAATTTCATCATCTTTATTAAATTAGTTTCCTTAATTCGCTCCCTGTGGGTTTGACCTGTATTTGCCACTGTCTAAAAAAGATAGCCGTGCACTTGAGGTTAATTAGTGTATTAAAGACCACACATCACTCTCTTTATTGGCATTAGTCGTTTCATAGGGAGTGAAATTGAACAGTGGGTCACTTATTAAAACTTAGGATTAGACAAATGTATGCCCCCTTTTATGAGAATGTCCCCAAATCTTATTCCAACAAAAAATGGTCCGATAGTAAGATCGAGTAAAAGATTAATAATGTGATTAACACGATCTTACAATAAGAGACATTCTAATATGATCTTGATTTTCAATAGGTGGGATCACTATAGTGTTTCACACCTCCAGTCATGGAAAGCATGGGTAAAATTAACACTATTCGAGGTGAGGAAGGGATAATTCTCATGCTTGCGATCTTATTGGTAAAATGTAATTTGCAATTTTCTCTTTACAATATAGTATAACTCATCCCTCTATGATTTATTATGAAGTAACCACATGGATGAAAATAACGGTACTGGCCAACCCCAAAAATGATACCATCGTAGTATCAGTCGCGATTCGCGGTCGCCGCGGTGTGAAAATTTACTTTACCCCAAAAAATCTTTAAAAAAATACCTAGGAAAAATCCATAATATCACAAAATATTGGAAAAATGTATTTTTTTTACATTAGTAACGACTATAAAGAGAAATAATGGCCCCCCTAATTCATAACACCCTGTATCGCTGTTTAACCTGTCATTGTTAAATATGTAAAGTTATAATGCATGTTAAATCTTTGTATCCATCCTTATAATTTACAAACCCATTAATGTGGCCCATATAAAAATCCAAATAACTTAACTTAATTATCACCTCTTATATTAGCTTTGTAAAAAATTCTACTCCAATCGGGTTTGTGACACACAATTTTTTAGACTAGTTTAGATTTTATGTAAGTGGGCCTTGTTAGTAAGATGCGATAGAAAAAAGTGAGGATATTTTGAAAACTTTGTAGGCTTCATAATGGAGCTCACCTTAGAAAAAAAAAAGAATTAAAACACTCAAAATAATTGCTCTCCTCTTATATGGGTTTTAGCCAAATTTCATTTGAATGGGAGGTGTACTATCAAATTGATTGATGTTTTAAAATTAATCAACTAATCAATATCAAAGTGTGAAAAATTCTACTTGGGTGGAACTTGTCTAGGCGCATACAAAAAAGAGAAAGTAGTTTTAAGCGGTTCTGATTTTTCGTCTGTGGGACCCATTATGGAGCTCACAGATTGGCATGATTCTTTAAGTAACATACACACGGGTAATTGGTAAAATATATAATAAAAAAAATTAGGAAAAATCACAAAATAGGGCCTAATTTTTTGACAGATTTCAAAACAGGACAAAAATAAAATCACATTTCAAAATGGGCTTTAAGTTTTCCAATTGGATTTCAATTCAGGACTTCCGGCCAAAATAGGTTCCAGACAGGCGATTTTCCTCTTTTTTTTCGAAAACCCCAAATTGCCCATAGATATTGGACTGATACATCGGTTTTGATCGATATTTTAAAAAATCGGCCGATACAGATCAATGCTTTGGCGATATCTTCGATACACGAGACCAAGACTGATTAGTTTGCACATATCAGTTCGGTCAAGGCCGAGATATTTTAAACCATGAGTAACTATAGTTTTTGGATGTGCTCATTACCTCATTTGTTAGGTGTCGTCTCTAGCATCTCGCAATAAAATAGGTCGAAACAATATTATTTCGAAAGGTGTTGCAAAGGGTGGAGCAATCTTTGTTTATTTGTTTGTTTGTTTGATACTTCCTCTTTATGTTTTACATATAAATTAGGATGAAAACGGGGCAATGCCAATGAATGCCTCGGTCCAACCATGCCGCGCTCGGGTTGGTAGGGCCGCGACCCAGCACGGCCCTTAGGCACGAGCAATAGCCTGCCCACGTCTCATGCCTAATTCTCCATAAGAGTGGACGGGTGGGGGGACTCCCATGCCAAATTCTCCATAAGAGTGGATGTCCCCACTCTCTCCACACCGCCCTCTCACTTCTCTTCCCTCTTGTTCTCTTCCCCTCTCTTTTAGATCTAGGTCTAGTTCGCCATATTTTTATTTTTTCTTAAGGTGGCTTTGGGCCTTGTCCAAGCAAAATTAATTAAGGTGAAGATTGTAAAGAAGACTATTTTAATAACAAATTAAGAGTGTCTTTGCAATTGCTAGCTAAATTTGTTGATTGGGGTGTGGATGAAGATAAGTATTTCTCCTTGGTTTCTTTAGAAGTTCTTTCTTGTTCCATGTGTTTACGATTTTAATGTTTTATAGGCTTGTCTTCATACCAGTAGGTAACTTCCATACTTGTTTTTTCAAAATTAAATCTGGTTTTTTATTATCCATGCTTAGGTTTGATAGGCCATGCTTAGAACTTAGATTTCTTTGATGGGTTATGCTTAATACTTTTATGTAGTGAATGAGGTCTTGACCTTTGAGAATTATTTATTGATGAAGGAGAAAAAAAGGGACTTTAAAGTTAAATCATCCAAATCAAAGACATTGATTTTTCTTTGACTTGAAAAGAAAATTGGAACAAGTTAGGTTTCCTTCATAAATAAGGTGCTAAATGCTTAATTGGATTCCTATGCCCAAATCACACTCAGTAGTTGATAGCGTTTATTTAGTTATTTGCTTTTTCTATTAGTAGATACTTGCATTTCATATTCTCAATTTCATCATCTTTATTAAATTAGTTTTCTTAATTTGCTCCCTGTGGGTTCGACCTGTATTTGCCACTATCTAAAAAAGATAGCCATGCACTTGAGGTTAATTAGTGTATTAAATACCACACATCACTCTCTTTATTGGCATTAGTCCTTTCATAGGGAGTGAAACTGAATAGTGGGTCACTTATTAAAACTTAGAATTAGCCAAATGTATGCCCCCTTTTATGAGGATGTCCCCAAATCTTATTCCAACAAAAACTGGTCCTATAGTAAGATCGAGTAAAAGATTAATAATGTGATTAACACGATCTTACAGTAAGAGACATTCTAAATGATTTGGATTTTCAATAGATGGGATCACTATAGTCTTTCACACCTCCAGTCATGGAAAGCATGGGTGAAATCAACGCTATAAAGTATTTGGAATTTGAGGTGAGGAAGGGATAATTCTCATGCTTTCAATCTTATAGGTAAAAATGTAATTTGCAATTTTCTCTTTCAAATATAGTACAACTCATCCCTCTATGACTTATTACGAAGTAACCACATGGATGAAAATAACAGTACTGGCCAACCCCAAAAATGATACCGTCGTAGTATCAGTTGCGATTCACGGTCGTCGTGGTGTGAAAATTTACTTTATCCCAAAAAATCTTTAAAAAATACCTAGGAAATTTCCATAATATCTCAAAATATTGGAAAAAGGTATTTTTTTTCCATTAGTAACAACTATAAAGCAAAATAATGCCCCCCCCCCCCCCCTAATTCATAACACCCTGTATCGTTATTTAACGTGTCATTGTTAAATATGTAAAGGTATAATGCATGTTAAATCTTTGTATCCATCCTTATAATTTATAAATTCATTAATGTGGCCCATATAAAAATACAAATAACTTAACTTAATTATCACCTCTTATATTAGCTTTGTAAAAAATTCCACTCTAATCGGGTTTGCGACATATAATTTTTTAGAGTAGTTTAGATTTTACGTAAGTGGGCCTTGTTAGCAAGATGAGATAGAAAAAAGTGAGGATATTTTGAAAACTTTGTAGGCTTCATAATGGAGCTCACCTTAAAAAAAAAAAAAAAGAATTAAAACACTCAAAATAATTGCTCTCCTCTTATATGGGTTTTAGCCAAATTTTATTTGAACTGGAGGTGTACTATCAAATTGATTTATGTTTTAAAATTAATCAACTAATCAATATCATGGTGGGAAAAATTCTATTTGGGTGGAACTTGTCTAGGCCCATACAAAAAAGAGATAGTAATTTTCAGCAGTTCTTATTTTTTGTATGTGGGACCCATTGTGGAGCTCACAATTGGCATGATTCTTTAAGTAACATAGTCACGGGTAACTGGTAAAATATATAATAAAAAAATAAGGAAAAATTACAAAATAGGGCCTAAGTTTCCAACAAATTTCAAAATTGGACAAAAATAAAATTGCATTTCAAAATGGGCCTTAAGTTTTCCAATTGAATTTCAATTCAGGACTTCCGGCCAAAATAAGTGCTAGAGAGCCAATTTTCCTCCTTTTTTTTGAATAACCCCAAACTGCGCTTAGATATTGGACTGATACATTGGTTTTGATCGATATTTTAAAAAATCGGCCGATACAGATCAATGTTTGGCATTATCTTCGATACTCGAGACCAAGACCGATTAGTTTGCACATATCGGTTCGGTCTAGGCCGAGATATTTTAAACCATGAGTAATTGTAGTTTTTGGATATGGCCATTCCTTCAATTGTTAAGTGTCGTCTCTAGCATCTCTGTGAGGCCCCCTTGTGGACCTACACTTTTAGATTGAATACTATTTAATAGCCTATAGTGGCTAATCATACTATTTATTAGGGATTAGTAAGGGTAGATAGGTCTTTTCCTAATTAGGCCTTTGTTGTAAATCATATAGTTAATAGGGTGTCTTTTCTAATTTTTGAGTTAGTTAATCGGTTAGAGGCTCTAACTAGTAATTAGTATTTACTACAAGGGTTAATCCACTTGAGAAACTTCTAGATTCCCACCTAAAGACCAAACTACCCATGACTCTAACCCTAATCCTATGTTAACTAAAAGGGCATTCTTGTACCTAGCCCAAACCCCAACCTATATATACTACATTCATCCTTATCCCATACTCTAGCTACAATTCCCTCTCTCATTTCCCTCCAATTCTCCCATCTCTTCTCTCTCTCTAAAACCCTAGATCTAGAACCCAAACAAAAAGAAGATCATCTACTACAAGCTTCAGCCACTATCTATCTTAAGGAGCTCTTTCTTCTTGCTAATCTCTTCTCTTCCTTCCAATCAAGGTATTCTTCTTCATCTAGTTCTATTTCCTGAGATTTCTTCTTTTCTCTCTCTAGAACTCCTTCCTTATAGCAATTCTCTTGTGGATGTGGGTGTAGGAGTTAGAGATCTCTCTAGATCTAAGTTTTGGGGCTATTTTGTGTATTTGGAGACTATAGGAGCTTGGGATTTCATTTTTATAGCTTGGATCTCTCTTTGCTCTCTCTACAATCTTGCAATTTGATCAAGGCAAGTGCAATATACTTATTTAGCATAGAATACATGTTTTCTCTTTTTTTGATTCTGTAATTTCAATTCAATTGCTGTAGTTATATTAGATCTACCATTTGAGCTTAGTTTTATGGATTTATGGCCATTGATGGATGAGATCTCTCATTTGGAAGATCAATGGCCCGTTTGGTGATGGATGATTGTGTATTGAAGTGCTTTTCATGTTTTATGATGGTCTTGTGATGTTTGGACGAGATTGGATGAGTTTTAATGGAAAATTGGATTGGAGAAGAAGAAATCTGGAATTCTGGGATTTTGCAGGCTGCGTGTACTCGGTCGACCGACCTGCAGGGAGGTCAACCGAAGACACTGCAATTAGGAAAAATCAAGTCCCAGTTATTTTTCTATAGGCTTCTCAGTTCTGTGTACTCGATCGACCGGACCCTATACTGGGTGGACCGAGGACACAGGTTATGCAGGAAATAACTAAGAGTTGAATTTCTATCTTAGGCCTAGGATCCAGTGTGTGCGGTCGACCAAACCCTGTCCTTGGTTGATCGAGCATACATAAATTGTGGTGAAAATGTCTGAGAGCTGGGACATCCTTTATAGGTTTTCCTGTGTATGCGGTCGACCAACTAGGCCAGGAGGTCGACCGGACACACAGTGAACCCCTGAGATCAGGACATTGCCTGCCAGGTGCTTGACCCTACTTTTCCAGAGTACTCGGTCGACCGACCAGGCCAGGAGGTCGACCGAGCACACTGCGCAGAGGTCGACCTGGGAGTCAACATCTTGACAGACCAGTGTACTCGGTCGACCGAGCCTTGTGCCGGGTCGACCGAGGACATTGCATACAATGATTTTCCAATTTTCACATTTTGAGGTTGTGATCGTTTGTAGGGCCCATTAACCATCCAAATGGACTTCTATTAATGTGCCAAGCACAAGTCAATGGTGTGACTCAACCTTGACTCGTGGGGACCACCAAGTAGGGTCTTGGTTGTGTAATCTACGATGATTCGATCCTTAAACGTTGTCAATGATGCCCGTAACTTCTGGAGCACCAAACACAGTATCCATTGGCATCTGAGACTCCATTTAAAGATCAAATTACCTGAGATGAACCCGGACCCGAATGTGGACCATTACCTAGGTTAGATTATTGATATTTCCCTGTTGATTCTTGTACTTGAAGTTCTTACTTCACTTATCTCATCACTGTCACTCTTATGTCCTTACTATAGCTTATAACTGTTAATTAAATGAAAAATGGATGACCTGAACCTAGGACTACTTAGAGGTGACCTGATGGTGTGATTGGGAGAACACTGACCCGTGTCTGTGGCTAGGCGGGCCCTTTTATGGCCTAAGTATGGATGTGCATACCCTTAGATTGGAGAGGTGGATTATATTGGACTTATAACTCATTTTGGAGGAGAATGAACTGTTTATCATTGGAAATGGACTTGTTACCTCGTTTGGACTATTTTAGACAAGGCCATGTACCTGATGGGCCTTGGTATGGATCCAACGAGTGGACTTAGACTTGGATTGATATCCATTGACTGAATTGACACTTGGACCTCTTAGAGACCTTGATAGGACCTTGTTCACGCAAGGCAAAGTCTAGACAGACATAGACCTTTAATATTCCCTCGAGTTGGCATAGACCTTCACTTAGTTGTTCTAAACTCAGCCTTTGGACTGATCATCATTGGTAGAAGCTATTTATGAGTGTTTAGTGAACTATCATGAAGAACCATGTTTTTAGACGGACGGTGTGATGCCGAGTCCAGTCTCCCCGAGTGATGAGTGTGGTGAGACTGTTGAGTTTGATTGCGGGGCTAGTCATTCCCCAACACTGATGAGATTCCCCGCCGCGACTATATCCAGTATGGGAGGGCCGCGGCATAATATCCCGCGGTATCCAGCTCGTGTGAATGTGCCATATTATGTTAGACTAGATATTATGGTTATCCTGATTCTGAATGCTTATCCTTCTTAACTGCCTAGATCATGTATCTTGATATTCTTTTTAACTGTGTAACTGTCTTTACTCTTTTGATACATATATCTTATGTTACTTGTATACTGTGAATTGCGAAATCATTAGATCTGACCCATTCTTGGTGCTTAGGATTCGACCCCGATCCAGAGGACGGTGCGTTCGAACTAGTTGAGGCACCCGTAGTAGGGGACTATGGATGGGGACCAGCAGACCATGAAGTCGAGCTGGAAGTTGGAGAGCCGGCACCTGGGGTGTGAGAGTTCTTCTTTTAGAGATTTTGAGTGATTTCTGCAGTGAGCAGAGTAATTGTTAGAAATTGTAATAATCCTTTATAACTTTAACACTTTAGGCTGGATTTCAGCCCTGCTATATTTTTTACAGACTTATGATACCTTATCATTGCTTCCGCTATATACACATGCTTCCGCATTATTAACTGTTGATCTTATATCTTTTAAAAAGTTTTAAATTGGACCTCAATGCGGACCTTTGATCTTGGAAGTTTTCAGATTTTCCAGGAAGTAGCGAGCCAACTTCGGATATTTTGACGACTTTCTCAGTATTCGGAATTGGGGCGTTACATTTTATGGTATCAGAGCGGGCAAGTCTCTAGGAAATAAAACACACTAGAAACTTTAGGACGTAGTGAGGATTTCGGTGTCGGGGATACATGTAAGGATGATAGATTGGGTAGAACTAGTGCAATCCTAAATGTTGGACTCCAATTGACACAATTCCCTTCTCTTGACAGATGTCTGCAGATGAGGCCCCACCAGCAGTCGGCGGTCAGCCCGACTATGAGCGCCGATTTCAGCAGTTCTTTTAGGCCTTCCTGGTCTCACAGGAGGCTCAGGCTTAAACTCACAAGCAGCAGGCGGAGGACTTTGCACAGTTCCAAGTGCAGGTCCTAGACATCATCGAGAGGGTGGCGCAGCCCGGTCCAGCAGACGCACCTATTTGGGAGGCAGACCCAAACATCATTTTCGAGCGATTCCTCAAGAGGGGGCCACCGGAGTTTTCTGGCACGGAGGACCCACTAGTTGCTGATGACTAGATAGTGTGGACAGAGAAGATCTTTCGAGTCTTCGAGTGCACGGCCGACAGAGAGTCCAGTTAGCATCCTATATGTTCAAAGGAGTTGCAGAGGATTGGTGGAGGACCGTTCAACGTCCTTATGAGGGGATTAGTGATGAGATCGCTTGGACAACCTTTAGATCAGACTTTCTTCAGAAGTTCATTCTTGTGCACGTCGAAGATCAGAAGCTCAGGGAGTTCCAGACTCTAGTCTAGGGAGATATGACTCTTTATTAGTATGAGCTTCACTTCACCCAGCTTTCTCGTTTTGCTGAGGCTTTGATTACTCCAGAGTCTGAGAGGATCTGATGATTTGTCGATGGGCCGAGAAACGATATCCAGTTGCACATGGCATGCATCAACTATCCTACCTATGAGAAGGCTGTGAGGAAGGCCTATTGGGCCGAGAAGCGTCTCCAGCGAGTAGAGGCCATGCACCAGTAGAAACGGATTCGGTCCGTTCCGGTCAGACAGCAGCCCATGATCCAGTCACAGCAGCAGTTCCAGAGACAGAGTCCAGCAGGCCATATGAGGCAGTTTCATCATCAGCAACAACAGCATCGTCAACCTGTCATATGTTTTGATTGTGGCGAGCCAGGGCACCTTTCTAGAGCATGTCCACTCCGAGGAGGATAGCCGCCGATGCTTCAGCTTCTAGCACCTCCCAGGGCTCCAGCTCCAGTTGTTCAGCCAGTCTGTCAAATTGCACCAACACCCCAGCCACCACAGCAGCAGTAGTATCGCGGGCCCCAGCAGGCCAGAGGACAGCACCACTAGCGGGGACGACACCAGAGACTCCATGGACAGTAGTGTCAACAGTAGAGACCCCAGGCCGCAGGGCAGGCATTTGCACCTACACATGAGGAGGCCGAGGCAGCAGGCAACGTAGTCGAAGGTACCCTTTCTATTTGTGATCATCTTGCTAGAGTATTGCTTGACCCTGTGCGACACATTCGTATGTGTCCTCGTCTTTTGCTTTAGTCCCTGGTGGAGTGGGTGAGGAAATGCCTTGCACGCTAGTTGTATCTAAACCAGTAGGTAGGCGGGTAGTATGTCAGACTTACCACCCCAGATGCCGGGTACAGATCAGGGAGTGTATCTGTTTGCAGATTTGATCGTGTTACCCATGCATGACTTCGACGTTATCTTGGGGATGGATTGGTTGGCCAAATATCGAGCAGCGATGGATTTCTTTGAGAAGACAATCAGACTCACTATCGACGGTTCAGATGACATGATCGAGTTCGTAGGAGAAAGGAAGCGGCCCAACACCAGAATAATTTCGGCACTAAAGGCAGAGAGATTGGTGAGATCAGGTTGCGAGGGCTACATCGCATTCATCTCTGAGGACGAGCAGTCCAAGGGTGTGGAGGAGATTCCAGTGGTTCACGAATTTCTAAACGTGTTTCCCGATGAGATCCCGAGATGACCACCAGTCAGGGAGATCGACTTCACCATTGAGCTTTCACCAGGCACAGCACCGATTTCCAGAGCTCCTTATCGCATGGCTCCGGCAGAGCTACGGGAGTTGAAGACCCAGTTGGAGGAGTTGCTAGACAAAGGCTTCATCAGACTGAGCATGTCATCGTGGGGTGCACCAGTGCTTTTTGTGAAGAAGAAGGATGGATCGATCGATGAGGATGTGCATCGACTACCGACAGCTGAACCAGGCAATAGTGAAGAACAAGTATCCTCTTCCACAAATCGACAAGCTCTTCGACCAGCTTCAGGGTGCTCAGTACTTTTCAAAGATAGATTTGAGATCGGGATACCATCAGCTGCGAGTCAGAGAGCAGGATGTGCAGAAGACAGCGTTCCGTACACGCTATGACCACTATGAGTTCCTTGTGATGCCATTCGAAGTGACGAATGCACCAACAGTGTTCATGTCCCTGAGAAACAAGATCCTCGCTCCGTACCTCGATAGCTTCATACTTGTGTTCATTGACGATGTGTTGGTCTATTCCAAGTCCAGAGAGGACCACGAACGGCATTTGGGGACGTCTCTACAGTTGTTACGCGACAACCAGTTGTACGCGAAGCTTAGCAAGTGCGAGTTCTGGTTGGAACAAGTGATTTTCCTCGGACATATCATCTCCAAGGATAGACTACCAGTGGACCCAGCAAAGATAGAAGCAGTGGTGAATTGGGAGAGACAGAAGAATGCCACAGAGATTCGGAGTTTTCTCAGCTTAGCAGGCTACTATCGCAGATTCGTCAAGAGCTTCTCCACGATTTTAGCACAGTTGACCAAGTTGACGCGAAAAGATGCACCGTTCATATGGTCAGATGCTTGAGAGAACAGCTTCCAGGAACTGAAGGAGAGACTGGCGACAACACCGATCTTGTCTTTACCTACTGGCAACGGTGGATTTGTAGTCTTCACCTACGCTTCGAGGAACGGTCTAAGTTGTGTCTTGATGCAAGAAGGGAAGGTCATTGCCTATGGATCTAGCCAGCTGAAAGAACACGAGAAGAAGTACGTTACGCACGACTTGGAGCTAGCAGCGGTCGTTTTTGCATTGAAACTATGGCGGCACTATCTCTATGGGGAGAAATTCGAAGTGCATTCAGACCATCACAGCTTGCAGTACCTGTTCACTCAGAGCGTCCTCAACAATCGGCAGAGGAGATGGATGGAGTACATCAAGGATTACGACTTCCCTATCAAATACCATCCAGGTAAGGCGAATGTCGTAACAGATGCTTTGAGCAGGAAGACCGCCCTCGTCAGTTTTCTAGCAGCAAAGGCGGTGTGGACCGATGTCTTCAGTGGCTTAGATGTCCATTTTCAGCCGCTCAGCGAGAAAGTCGTGCTTGCTACCATGTCCGCATGGGAACCAGAGTTACTAGGAAAGGTCAAGGACAGTCAACACAACGATCCCCATGCTCTACTATCAAGACAGATTGTGCGTGCCAGATATTCAGGAGCTGAAGGATGAGATCTTAGCAGATGCGCACCATAGCAGATATTCGATTCACCCCGGCAGCACCAAGATGTACCAAAACCTGAGGAGCTATTACTGGTGGAACAACATGAAGAAAGAGATTGCAGGCTATGTCTCCAGATGCTTGACGTGTCAGCAGATCAAGGCCGAACATCAGAAGCCGCCAGGACTACTTCACCAGCTCGACATACCCCAGTGGAGTGGGAGCATATTACCGTGGACTTCATCGCAGGACTTCTAGCTACCAGGAGACGCAGCGATGGCATTTGGGTGATTGTGGACCGACTGACTAAGTCGGCTCATTTCTTGCCAGTCTCAATGAGAGCAGGACTCGACATCCTTGTTAAGCTGTATGTGGACAAGATTGTTTCTTTGCATGGAGTTCCAGCTTCGATTGTTTTGGATAGAGACCCGCGTTTCACTTCACATTTCCGAGAGAGTCTACAGCAAGCTTTGGGCACCAAGTTGAGTTTCAGCACCGCTTATCATCCTCAGAAAGATGGGTAGACCGAGCGCACCAACCAGACACTAGAGGACATGTTGAGAGCTTGTGTCTTGGACTACAAAGAGAACTGAGAAGATTCCTTGCCACTTTGCGCGTTTGCCTACAACAACAGCTACCATTCGAGCATCAAGATGACACCGTTCGAGGCTCTATACAGAAGGAGATGCAAGACCTCGGTCTGTTGGGAAGAAGTTGGTGTCAGGAGTTTCCATGGACCATCCATTGCCAGCGACACCAGTGAGAAGGTTCGGCAGATAGTTGAGAACTTGAAGATCAGCCGCAGCCGATAGAAGAGCTGTACAGATAACCGGCGCAGACCTCTTGAGTTCCAAAAGGGAGACAAAGTATTTTGAAAGTTTCCCCAACCAAAGGTACCCTCACATTCGGTGAGAATGGCAAATTAGCGCGAAGATATGTTGGACCGTTCGAGATCAGGTCCAGGATTGGAGATGTCGCCTACAAGCTCCAGCTACCACCAGAGTTATCAGGAGAGCACGATGTCTTTCATGTCTCTATGCTAAAGAAGTATGCGGAGGATCATACGCATATTCTATACTACCAGCCACTCGATATTCAGCCTGATGCTTCATACATCGCTAAACCAGTTGCTGTCATCGATACCAAGGAACAGGTGCCCCGAAACAGAACCATTCATTGGGTGAAAGTTCAGTGGGAGCATCACACTCCAGAAGAGGCTATGTGGGAGTTGCATGATCAGGTGATGAAGGATTATCCGCATCTTCTACCGTAGGTACACTCTTACTTTGTTTTTACATTTGGGGACCAAATGTTTTGAAGGAGGGAGTGATGTGAGGCCCCACCCCTTGTGGACCCTCACTTTTGGATTGAATACTATTTAATAGCCTATAGTAGCTAATCATACTAATTATTAGAGATTAGTAAGGGTAGATAAGTATTTTTCCTAATTAGGCCTTTGTTTTAAATTAAATAGTTAATAGGGTGTCTTTTCTAATTTTTGAGTTAGTTAATCGGTTAGAGGCCCTAACTAGTAATTAGTATTTACAATAGGGGTTAATCCACTTGAGAAGCTTCTAGATTCCCACCTAAAGACCAAACTATCCATGACTTTAACCCTAATCCTATGTTAACTAAAAGGGCATTCTTGTACCTAGCCCAAACCCCAATCTATATATACTACATTCATCCCTATCCTATACTCTAGCTACAATTCCCTCTCTCATTTCCCTCCAATTCTCCCATCTCTTCTCTCTCTCTCTAAACCCCTAGATCTAGAACCCAAACAAAAAGAAGAAGATCATCTACTACAAGCTTCAGCCACTATCTATCTTAAGGAGCTCTTTCTTCTTGCTAATCCTCTTCCTTCCAATCAAGGTATTCTTCTTCATCTAGTTCTATTTCCTTAAATTTCTTCTTTTCTCTCTCTAAATCTCCTTCCTTATAGCAATTCTCTTGTGGATGTGGGTGTAGGAGTTAGAGATCTCTCTAGATCTGAGTTTTGAGGTTGTTTTATGTATTAGGAGACTATAGGAGCTTGGGATTTCATTTTTATGGCTTGGATCTCTCTTTGCTCTCTCTACAATCTTGCAATTTGATCAAGACAAGTGCAATATACTTATTTAGCATAGAATACATGTTTTCTCTTTTTTTTATTCTGTAATTTCAATTCAATTGTTGTAGTTATATTAGATCTACCATTTGAGCTTAGTTTTATGGATTTATGGCCATTGATGGATGAGATCTCGCATTTGGAAGATCAATGGCCCGTTTGGTGATGGATGGTTGTGTATTGAAGTACTTTTCATGTTTTATGATGGTCTTGTGATGTTTGGACGAGATTGGATGAGTTTTGATGGAAAATTTGATTGAAGAAGAAGAAATCTGGAATTCTGGAATTTTGCAGGCTGCGTGTACTCAGTCGACCGACCTACAGGGAGGTCAACCGAAGACACTGCAATTAGGAAAAATCAAGTCCCAGTTATTTTTCTGCAGGCTTCTCAGTCCTGTGTCCTCGGTCGACCGAGTACATTGTCAATGATGCCCGTAACTTCTAGAGCACCAAACACAATATCCATTGGCATCTGAGACTCCATTTAGCGATCAAATTACCTGAGATGAACCCGAACCCGAATGTGGACCACTACCTAGGTTGGATTATTGATATTTCCCTGTTGATTCTTGTACTTGAAGTTCTTACTTCACTTATCTTATCACTGTCACTCTTATGTCCTTACTATAGCTTATAATTGTTAATTAAATGGAAATTGGATGACCTGAACCTAGGACTACTTAGAGGTGACCTGATGGTGTGATTGGGAGAACACTGACCCGTGTTTGTGGCTAGGCGGGCCCTTTTATGGCCTAAGTATGGATGTGCATACCCTTAGATTGGAGAGGTGGATTTTATTGGACTTATAACTCATTTTTGAGGAAAATGAACTGTTTATCATTGGAAATGGACTTGTTACCTCGTTTGGACTATTTTAGATCAGGCCATGTACCTGATGGGCCTTGGTATGGATCTAACGAGTGGACTTAGACTTGGATTGTGATCCATGGACTGAATTGACACTTGGACCTCTTAGAGACCTTGATAGGACATTATTCACGCAAGGCAAAGTCTAGACAGACACAGACCTTTAATATTCCCTTGAGTCGGCATAAACATTCACTCAGTTGTTCTAAGCTCAGCCTTTGGACTAATGATCACTGGTAGGAGCTATTTATGAGTGTTTAGTGAGCTATCATGATGAGCTATGTTTTTAGACGGACGGTGTGATGCCGAGTCCAGTCTCCCCAAGTCATTCCCTTGCACTAGTGAGATTCCCCGCCGCGACTGTGTCCAGTATGGGAGGGCCGCGGCATAATATCCCGCGGTATCCAGCTCGTGTGAATGTGCAATATTGTGTTAGACTAGATATTATGTTTATCTTAATTCTGATGCTTATCTTGCTTAACTGCTTAGATCATGTATCTTGATATTCTCTTTAACTGTGTAACTGTCTTTACTCTTTTGATACATATATCCTATGTTACTTATATACTGTGACTTGTCAGATCATTAGATTTGACCCATTCTTGGTACTTAGGTTTCGACTCCGATCCCGAGGACGGCGCGCTCGCGCTAGTTGAGGCACCCGTAGTAGGGGACTACGGATGGGATGGGGACCAGCAGACCATGAGGTCAAGCTGGAAGTTGGAGAGCCGGCGCCTGGAGTGTGAGTGTTCTTCTTTTTGGGATTTTGAGTGATTTCTGTAGTGAGTAGGGTAATGGTTAGAAATTGTAATATTCCTTTATAACTTTGACACTTTAGGCTGGATTTCAGCCCTGCTATATTTGTTACAGACTTATGATACCTTATCATTGCTTCCGCTATATACATATGCTTCCGCATAATTAATTGTTGATCTTATATCGTTTAAAAAGTTTTAAATTGGATCTCAATGCAGACCTATGATCTTGGAAGTTCTCGGATTTTCCAGGAAGTAGCGTGCCAACTTCGGATATTTTGACGACTTTCTCAGTATCCGGAATTGGGGCATTACAATCTCTCTCAACAAAATAGGTCGAAACATTATTTCAAAAGGTGTTGCAAAGGGTGGAGCAATCTTTGTTTGTTTGTTTGTTTGTTTGATACTTCCTCTTTAAGTTTTACATATAAATTAAGGATGAAAACAGAGCAATGCTAGTGAATGCCTTGGGCCAACCATGCCACACTCGGGTTGGTAAGGCCTCGGCCCAGCACGGCCCTTAGGCACGAACAATAGATTGCCCACGAGCCATTTTATTTTATATATTTACGTTTATTGTGCATGAGACCCTTTTTTCCCGGAAAAGGAACATATCACTGAAGAAAAAGGGACTTGAGTTCAAAAAGATACAGCTTAAGACCTTTTAGCTTCAACGACAGACCATCCTGAATGCACAATTGGAAACAATTGTGCATTAGACCTTTATTTTTGACAAATGGACTGTCACAATCCAGGTTGCAAAAAGCTTAGGCCTCACATAAATAAATTGACTCAAGCCCACGGCTTTCTCGATCTCCATGCTCATAGGCAGAGGCGGATGGAGTATATATCCACTGGGGGCCCAGGCCCCCAGTGGATTTCTAAGTTTTACTTGTAATTTTGGTGAGGCCCACTAATTTTTTCCGTAAGGCCCCCAATGAATTTTTTGGGCCCCCAGTGACATTGAACCAGGCCCCCCAATGAAAAGTTATCACTTATCAGGCCCATTCTTTATACACATTTATCTTTAACTAGGGCACCAAAAGCATAGACTGCCCTCTCCACAGAGGCGGACCCACGTTGTGAGGACCTGGGGCGGTCCAAATTCCTCTTCAAACCCACGCCCCAGGTCAAAAAGTTACAACAAAAGAAAAAAACTCTTTGGCTCTTCCGCTCTTCCCTCTCCCTCTTCCGTTCTTCGTCTCTTCTGACCTACCCCCTTCCTTCGAGCCGACTCAGATGATAAAAAGGAGAAAGGTCATTCTCTTCAAATCTCCTTCTTCTTCTTTAGTTTGATTTCATCTATTTGTATTTTTCGATATGGATGCTGCAGTTTCACGAGATGTCTGTTATTTCCCCAACCTAATGCGTTTTTCTCTAAAATGTATGCTTGATTTGAATGTTAGGATTTCATAAGATCAGTCTTTCCGTACAATAATACATGCCATCTTTTTCATCCATGTGTCTCTGTTTTTTTGTTTTTTTCATCTTTGGCTATGCATGTTTATTTGTCTTGGTTTTTCCAATTTACAGAAATGGTTGATTTGATTTTAGGTCTTTCTTAATAATTTCAACAGCTACTTATATTACTGTTTTTTCAAAGGTATGGTAGAGATTGAAACTTACATTAATTCTTGGTATATTTGTGTTGACTATTGTTAGTTTATTTGATTAGTTTATTATATATTAGTTTATTTGATTACTTAATTTTATTGTTAGTTTATTTGAATACAGATTGTATTGTTTGTTTATTTCATTACTTATTTTTACTTGATTACATATTTGAATACAGATTGTATTGTTTGGGAATCGATTCTTGGGGTGCCGAATTGTGATTCTTCCAAGTCAATCCGATTGGGTATTTGGTAAGTTTTATGAATTGTGTATTGTCAAATTGTTAGAATGTTTACCGATTGGGTATTTGTTAATTACTATCGTGTTCATTGATTGTTTGTAGTGTGGTTCTGTTGTCAATATGGAGAGATTTTTTACAAGAAAACTATCACATGAAAGTGTAATCGGAAGTTCAAGCGGCAATGCATCTAATACTCCTCAACAATCTTCTTCATCAATCCCAAAAATAGTGGATTTGAATAGCCTCCCTTCGGATCCTGCAGAAAGAAAAAAGATTTCTGAATATCATCCAAATCAGATTGATGAAATCAGGAGAGCTTATTTACTAAAAGGTCCTTGTCAACCCGTGGGCCATGACTTTCCCAAAAAAATGATTGGAAATAAATGGCGTCGATTTACTCCGGCTTGGTTTGATCAATATGCTAATTGGTTAGAGTATAGCATAAAAGAAGACAAAGCCTATTGCTTGTGTTGCTACTTGTTTAGAGATCATTTTGGCAAACAAGGTGGTAGTGAGGCATTTGTAACTGAGGGCTTTTCTTCTTGGAATAAAACAGAGAGGCTAGCCTCTCATGTTGGTGTGGTTAATAGTGCTCACAATCTATCATTGAAGAAATGTGATGACCTAATGAAGCAAGAACAATCCATAGCGGTTGCTCTTCATAAATAGTCTGAAAGTATACGAAATGAATATCGGATTCGCTTAAATGCTTCGGTTGATGCTTGTAGATTTTTGTTGCACCAAGGGCTACCCTTTTGTGGCCATGATGAGTCTGAAGAGTCTAAAAATAAGGGGAATTTTCTTGAAATGGTTAAGTACACTGCTGAGAAAATGAGTCTGTACGTAAGGTTGTGCTAGGAAATGCTCCTCGAAATCATCAAATGGTTGCTCCAGGTATTCAAAAAGATATTGTTCATTGTTTTGCACAACAAATAGTGAAAAATATCACTGGAGAAATTAGAGATGATTTTTTTGCATTAATGGTGCATGTTGATATTGCCGACTTTTTTAATATGATATCTACTTTGATGAATGTTGTTGGAGCCTCTTGCAAGCGTAAAGACATGATTCGGCAAAAACAAGCAGAAAAAATTGCACAAGGAATAAAGAATGGTGATATTCAGACTGGGAAGGGATTGAATCAAGAGCTAAGTCTTAAGAGGGTCGGGGATACACGTTGGGGGTCTCATTATAAATCACTTTTGAACTTGGTTGCTTTGTTCTCCTCCGTTATTGAAGTTCTTGAAGTTGTTTCATGTGACGCTTCAGATTCATCAAAAAAAGCTCAATCACGAGGTCTTCTGAGATATTTACAATCATTTGATTTTGTTTTCAATTTGCAATTGATGCTAACTATGTTGGGGATCACAAATGAGTTATCATTAGCTTTGCAAAGGAAAGATGAAGACATTTTGAATGCTATTGCACTTGTGAAAGTGGCTAAAGGGCGGCTGCAAAATTTAAGGGATCATGGATGGGAATGTCTCCTTGGTAAGATTATGACTTTTTGTAATGAACACAAAGTAGAAATTTTGAATATGGAGGAAGAGTATGTCGATCCATATCATCCCCGACGTAAAAGCAACACTACTAATGAATTTCATTACCGTGTGGAATGCTTTTATACGGTTGTGGATAAGCAACTTTTGGAGCTTAATGATCGATTCAATGAGGTTAATTCTGAGTTGCTTCTTTGTGTTGCTTGCTTGAATCCAAGTGATGCTTTTGATCATTTTGATACATCAAAGTTGATAAAGTTGGCTCAATTTTATCCCAATGACTTCTCTCTCATTGAATGCATGGCTCTTGATAATCAACTTGAGACATATATTGCAGATGTACGCATAGATGACAAATTTAGTCAGTTGAAGGGACTCAGCGATCTCTCTAGATTACTAGTGCAAACAAAGAAACATCTATGTTTTCCTTTGGTGTATCGACTTTTGAAGTTAGTTTTGGTTTTCCCTATTGCAACAGCAAGTGTTGAAAGATGCTTTGAAGGAATGAACATTGTCAAGACAGATTTGCGCAATCGAATGAGTGACCAATTTATGAATGATTGTCTTGTATGTTTTATAGAAAAAGAGTTGCTTGGAACAATTACTAATGATATTGTAATAGAACTTTTTCAGAATATGAAAACTCGTAGAGAACAATTGTGATAAATAAATATGTCTTGTTTTATTGCTTGAAATTATTATATTATATTTGTTCCATATAAAAGGTTTGGGATAAATCTGCACACTATTTGTCCTTGCTAGGCATGATTTGCAATGCAGTGGAAATCTACAAACTATCTGTCTTTGAATGCACCTTTCTGTGTATTAGTTGCTGATAGTGTATGTAAAAGGTTCACTACTTTTTTTGTGTATTGTTTTTTCTCAAGTATGAAGAAAAAAAGAAGAAAAAATCATTTGCAATCATATAAATAACCAAAAAAAAATTTCCGGGGCAACCCCCTACTACTTAATCGTGCCCTTAGTGATTTTGAATCCTGGATCTGCCACTGCTCATAGGGTGTGCTGTGTGCAAGGTATTAACGATATTGTTATCAAAGCTTTTATGAGGCCATGAAAACCACTCGTTGAAACTTATATGAGGCCATAAATACCACACCTCATGTGCAATGATTTACGTGCATGATTAAGTCATGTTGCCTTATATTAGTCAATTTTTAAATCCCAAATGCACAACAGGCGTTTTAAACACATTAACTATCTTACCAACATCGATAAAAAAAATACAGAAGACATGCACACTTCATTAAATGGGTCCACTCTCAAAACAGAAGGGCCCACTCATCCGTGTCAAGCCAAGACGTATCATGCACATGCCTAGGAAATGGGTAGTGTCTTGCCACGGGCCTGGACACCCTGGCCTGGCACAACCTAAGCTAGAACGGGTTGTGTTAGTGCTAAGCCAACGACCTAAATTAATGGAAATTAGTATTAATTAATTTATAGGTTTTAATTAGGTTGGTTTTAGTGGTAGGATAGTTTTTGAGTCATTCAGTAGCGATTAGACTGAGTTCTGGCTTAGAAATGGGTAGAATTATCATTCTCCCATTGTGAGGGGTATTTTGGGCATTTCCAGAAACAAGCAAATTCTTTTCTATTAGATAGATTAAATTATCATGAGGAGCCTTCATGTTTAACTCATAGTCATTTGATGTCTCGAATTGCTTTGTCTCTCAGTTTCACACTTGAGTAGGGTCATAGTCGTCATTTTTATAAAAGTTGAGTTTTCTCTTGTAATCTCAAATTACGTCATTCTTGGGTTCATTGGAAAGTAAATTCAATTTCGATAAGAAAAAGTCTACGCCGCCCGAATGGGAGCCCGACTTTGAGCCCGGGCTCCCATGCGGGCCGTTGGATCCCAGGACTCCTCGGATCCAACGGCCCGCATGGGAGCCCGGGCTCAAAGTCGGGCTCCCATTCGGGCCATGTAGCATGCCTCTTTCGATAAACTTTTGCTCTTGGCCCAAACCCATTTGATGCCCGTTCCTCTTTCATTTTCAACTTTCTTTTCACTTCAGGGGGAGGGACACAAATGTCAATTTTGAAATTTCTGATTTGTGTATAAAACGCAGCCCTCTTTTCTCCTTCCTTTCCTCTTCCATCGTTCCTATCACACCCTCAGAAGTGAAACCAGGGAAAATGTGTGAGATTAGGGTTAATTAAAAATTTTCCACATAGATAACAACACTTAGCCCCAATCATGTCCCAGATGGATCGAAGATCGCTGGGAGGTATGAACATTTCCTCGAATACACAAAATAATAGCGGAAGCTTCAAAAATACAAGTGGTATATCAAAATGTATAGTTAAGAGCATTACGAAAATATATTATATAAGTTCAAATTTGAAACAGTTTAACCAAAAGTATTAGTTACAATGAAAGGCCACGCTAAAACTTGGACCTAACCAAAATGATAATCAAAATAAACCAAAAGATGAATCTGATCTATCCAAATAGGCATGATGCACTCGAGTAAGAAAAAACATGTGAGCTTAATTATATTAACTTGGCTAAAGCCGGGTCGACCTGCAGTTGTAACAAAATACGGGGTGTACAGTGATTTGGTCATGTGCTTGGTGCACCTAACCCTGTGTGGCCGGTCAACCGGGAACCCAGTAATTACAGAACCCACTGGAGTGAAAATGGATGCAAATCCATTCCAACTCCCCTAGAGCCTGAAACCAGTGCATAAGGAGTGTAAAACCCATCCTTTCCAAACCCAAAAACCAAACTAGTCTATCAATCTAATAAAACCACATCCAATCCATTAAACAATTAGGTCAAATTATCATGTTTTCATCCAAAATCAAATCAAAGTGAGCATATGGACATCTAGACATAATCAATCAACAAATCAAGGAAGAAACAACATATCAAAACATAAATACATACATTAACTAGCCTTGATGAAGAGCTAAGACAAAACCAAGAGAAATTAGGGGAAAATCTCTCTTTTGAGCTCAAACTTGTGCAAATGGCTTCTCAACCCAAAATCTCTCTACAAAATGAATGCAAAGGGAGGAGATGAGCTTCTCTAATCCATTTCTAAGCTAAAGGAAGAAGAATAGCTAAACCTAAAAGCTTGAGGAGCTTACCTTGAGATGGGTTATTAACGAAAAGCTTAGAAAAAGAGATGGATGGGCTCTTGGAAGCTTGATGAAGATGAAGTGAAGTCTGGCCGGCGAGAACAGAGCTTCGGTAACCGTTGTTGGCAAGGAGGCAGTGAAGGGAGAAAGCTTGGAGGCACAGTGAAAGGAAAGAAAGAGATAGAATAAGAGATGGGTTGGAATGAGTCATCCGGATGGGGCCTTGTATTAGGTTATAGTAAATGAGGAAATTTGGGTTTAGTCTTTGGTTTGCTAAACGTGGTCATTTGGGCCTCTTCGACGCATCGAATCGAAACGCGACTGTAGACTAAAGTTCGTGAGATGCCGAGATCTACCCGATGCACCCAAACTCGCAAAAACTCATAATCTCATATAAACCCCTGAAAACTTTCTGAAATTGCAAACCAACCCCCTACTCCACTCAAAAGTACTCTGAATTGCGTGAGACTTCGCACGTGAGATCCATACGTCAAACCCAACTCACTAAGACTTTAAACACACTAACTAATCAAGCAAGTAAATATAATTAATATAGGTTAAGGGTCGGGATGTTACATCCTCCCCCCTTTGGGTTATTTGGTCCTCCAAATCTCTAACACACCTCTGGTAATAGCTTCGAATAGTTCTCCTTGATCTGATCCCTGAGTTTCCAAGTCGCTTCTCCCAGACTAAGATGCTCCCACTAAACCTTGACCCAATGAATGGTCCTAGTCCTCAAAACATGGTCCTTGCTGCCAATGATCTCCTTCAGCCTCTCAACAAACGTAGTATCTGGCTGGACATCCAACGGCTCATGGTGTAACATGTGTGTAGGGTCTGGCACGTATTTCCTCAGCATAGAAACATGAAAAACCCTGTGAACCCTTGATAACTCTGCTGGCAATATCAATCTGTAAGTCACTTCCCCCACGCGCATATCAATCTCAAATGGTCCAATAAATCTCCGAGCCAACTTACCTTTTTGCCCAAAACTCATAGTTCCTCTAGTCGGTTAGACTTTGAGAAAAACCTTGTCTCCGACTTTGAACTCTAAATCTTTCCTCTTGAGGTCTATGTAACTCTTCTAGCGGTTTCTTACAATCTTCAACCTGTCAATAATCTACTTCACTTTCTCATTGGCATTGCTGATGATCGAAGGTCCATGAAAACTCCGAACACCAATCTCTTCCCAACAAATTGGGGTCTTGCACTTTCGTCCGTACAATGCCTCAAATGGTGCCATCCCGATACCGGAGTGTTAACTATTGTTGTAGGCGAATTCACACAATGGAAGACTCTTCTCCGAGTCTTTTTCCGAAGTCCAAAATACATGCTTGCAACATATCCTCCATAGTCCGGTTCGTCCTCTCCGTCTGTCCATCGGTTTGGGGGTGATACGCAGTGCTGAATTTCAATGTAGTAACCAAGGCCGCTAGCAAACTAACCCAAAATCAGCCCACAAACATCATGTCTCTGTTTGACACAATCGAATCTGGAACTCCGTGTAATCTGACTATGTTATCGATGTACTTGTGTGCCAAAACATCCATGGATCCTCTCATCTTCATGGGAATGAAGTGTGCTGACTTGGTGAGTCTATTGACAATCACCCAAATGCTGTCATGGTCCTTCATGGGTGGTAACCCTGTAACGAAGTCCATGGTGATGTGTTCCCACTTCCACTCCGGTGTCTTCAATGACTGAAGTAATCCTGGAGGCTTCTGATACTCAACCTTCACTTGTTGGCACACTAGACACCTCGAAACAAATCCTGCGATCTCTTTCTTCATGTTATTCCACCAATAGAAGCTCTTCAAGTTCTAGTACATTTTGGTACTCCTTGGGTGAATAGCATAATGAGAATGGTGTGCCTCAACCATAATCACGTTCCTCAAATCGTGTTCATTTGGCACACACAATCTGTCATGACAATACAACACACCCTCCACCAGTCTAAACTCTGGCCTGTCTGCTATGTTATCATTCAACCTAACTAACTTTGGAACTTCTCTTTGACTGCTCTTGATCCTGCCCAAAATCTCTGGTTCCCATGTATGCATATTTGCAATCATCACTTTCTTGGTCTGAGGCTAGAACTTTACACCAAAAATCTCTGAATACTTTTATCAAAGCCCACTATGTCTGTAAACATCTGGTAGTCGTTGTCTTTCTGCTCAATGCATCTGCCACTACATTTGCTTTCCCGGGATGATACTTTATCGGAAAATCGTAATCCTTGATGTATTCCATCCGGCTTGTCTGCCTCATGTTCAAGTCCTTCTGCCCAAACAAATATCGAAGACTCCTGTGATCCGAATGCACTTTAAATTTCTCACCATACAGGTAATGTCTCCACATCTTCAGTGCTATCACAACTGCTGCAAGACCCAAATCATGGGTAGCATATCTCTTCTCGTGTTCTTTCAACTGTCTGAACCCGTAGGCCACTACTTTTCCCTCCTGCATGAGCACGCAACTCCATCCAACACCTGAAGCGTCTGTAAAAATCACAAACCCACCAATCCCTAACGGTAAAGTAAGGATAGGGGCTGTGGTTAATCTGGTCTTCAACTCTTGAAAGTTAGCCTCACACTGCTCTGTCCACACAAAAGAAACATCTTTCCTTGTCAATTTGGTCAATGGAGCTGCTATACTGGAGAATCCTTTCACAAATCTTCCGTAATACCCTGCTAAACACAGAAAACTCTTGATTTGTGCCACTATCTTCGGACTCTGCCAACTGACAACTGCTTCAATCTTCGCTGGATCGACTGCTAAACTCTCCTTAGAGATAATGTGTCCAAGAAAAGACACTTGCTCAAGCCAAAACTCACACTTGTTTAGCTTGGCATAGAGCTGATTCTCTCTCAAGATCTGCAATGAAGCAATCAAATGCTTTACGTGATCATCTCTGGACCTCAAATAGACTAGAACATCGTCTATAAATACAACTGTGAATTGATCTAAGCATGGTGCAAAGATCTTGTTCATCAAAGCCATGAATACACTCGATGCGTTGGTCAACCCAAATGACAAAACCAAGAATTCATAATGGCCATATCTGGTCCTGAAGGCTGTCTTCTACACATCTTGGTCTCCGACTTGCAACTGATGGTAGCCTGATCTCAAATCAATCTTCGAGAAATGCTGTGCTCCCTACAGCTGATCGAACAACTCATCTATTCTGAGTAACGGATACTTGTTCTTGATTGTAACCTGATTTAACTGCCTGTAATTTATGCACATACGCATCGAACCATCCTTCTTCTTCACAAATAAAACTGGTGCACCCCATGGTGACACACTCGGTCTCACGAATCCTTTGTCCAAGAGATCCTGTAGCTGAACGTTCAACTCCCTTAACTCCGCTAGAGCCATGCGGTAAGGTGCTTTCAATATCAGTGTCGTCCCTGGCACAAGCTCTATCGTGAAATCTATCTCTTGAACTGGCGGTAATCTAGGTATCTCCTCCAAGAACTCACAAACAACTGGCCTTAAGAGTGTAGAGAAAGCTTTTGGTGCCTTAGAGAGTTTAGAGAGCTATAGAGAAATAAAAAAAGAGCTCAAGAGAGTGTAGCTGAACGTTTGGAAATGAGGGGAAGGGGATACTTATAAAGGGGGCTCCTATTGGCACTGGATTTTCATCTATCCACACCGCACTAAAAGAATTTTTTTTTTCCTAAACTACCCCTCTTCCCTTATCCTCTCCCTCCCTCCACCCCACCCCACCCTCCCCGTCTTCGGTGGGGAGGGATCCCCAGCTGGCAACCCATGGTGGCAGCTCTGGCCGGCCTCTGTCCCCCTCCCCCTCTTTCTTCCTCCCTCCCCCTCCTAGCCGTCGGCGGGGAGTGAGCTCGTGGTCCTTTCTTGTACAAAATAACACACCCCCCCCCCCCCCCCCCCCCCCCCCCCCCAATCTTTTCTTCTTTGTTTGCAAATTCCCCGAAATCATGGTTTCCAAGATCATCATCAAGGAGACACCCACCAAACCCTCCTCTAAAGATCATCGAAGAAGAAAGACTCCATTGAAGAGCGTGGTGAAGGCCTCTTCCATCGTCATCTCGTCAATCAATGACTCCAAATGGACCTGCAAGCATCGCCTTCTTAAAATCTTCTCCTAATTTACCAATCTCAACACCCTTGTAGAAGACGCAATGGGTTTCGCCTAATGAAGAAAAGTTATGGATTTGACCCTTGAGTCTCCCACCACCCCACCAATGAAAACCCTCCTTGCTCCCCAATCCCCTAACAAAAAAAAAACCATCTTTCTTGATTTGGATGAGACTCTAGTGCATTTGAAATGTGACCCGTCTCCTCAAACAATTTTGTTGTTCGGCCGGTGATCGATGGAGAGAGGAAGAGGGTGGAGGGAGATTGTTTTGGGGTGGGGGTTAGTTTAGGAAGAAAAAAAAATTGTACAGTGTTGAGAGAAAAAAATCCGGTGCCAATAGAAGCCCCTTACTTATAAATCTATCGAGTGTTGAAATGACCAAAAATACCCTTTATTTGAAACTTTTTGTTTGCTATTGAGGGGTAAAAATGTCAAAAACACCCTAGCCTTTTTTGGACCATTGGTGGGGGGTGGGGACCCTACCCAGCACAGCCTGTGCATTTGATGGGCTGGTGACCGGCATGGGCCTGGGCTGCCCGCCCCAATTTACACCCCTAGGTTGCTTTAAAGGCTAAAAGTGACAATTTAATCCAAGGTGCAAAAGTTGCCAAAAGAGTTCCGAGTGTCTTAAATTTATTTTTTCCAGATGATGGCTTTATTTTCACCAACGCCTCTTTACATGAAATCACAAATATTAAATTGGAAGGAACTCATTAATTAAATTGTAGCTTCTTCAACTCCTGGTTATAACATCGCAGTCCTCTTTACGCCATAGAAAGGCTTCAGAAGAGGTAGATAAGATTTATAGGAAGTTCTGATGGAGAGTCCAAAAATGATAAGAAAAATATACATATCAAATGGAAAGAGATCTGTCAATCAGTGAAAAATGAAAGGCTAGGAATAAGAGACAAATTCCAATAATTTTGCCCCGCTAGCAAAGTCGAACTGAAATACCTTAACAATATAGAATCGCTAAGCTCAAAAATCCTTAAAACAAAATAGCTTAAGAAACGTTTGTGCAGCCTGAAATATGTAAAACCTACGAAATGTTGGCTCAGTGCTGGAATTCTGCTCTTCTATCCATAGAAACAATTCCGACCTCCCCCACATGAAATAGTTCACCTTTTGCCTCTTTCCACGTGAAAAACACTGCACCGAACAACTAAAAAGTGGCAAGCATAGAAAATCGAAGGCTTTTCTAATGCCTCTTGCTTATTTGTCATAATAAGAAAAATCAAATTCGTTTTATCTCTCAAACCATTCATAATTTAAACGGACATGGTCAAATAGATTCCATCTCTCAACAAAGAAAAAGATACGACACAGCAAATAAATCAAGAAAAGTAAAAAATTTGAAAAGTTGATTACTATTAAAATAGTCAATGGCTACAAAATTTACTTGTACTTACTAATTCAAGTCATTTTTATGAAGGCAAAACTTATCTTAGTTCAGCCTATAGGGCCCACCAAAATGGATGACAGTCAAGGGATGCAAGGTCTGAAAGGTCTGCGCCTATGACCTACTTGTGTGCAAAACTATAAAACCACCTGATCACTAGAGTTCCCATTTTGAGGGCCTCAAAATTGTCCAATCGTTAACCGATGATAAACTCGGATGAGTGTCAAATTTTGCACGAACAGAGAAATCTAGAAAACTTCAATGGCGTAAGACACAGTGAAAGGAAATGGATAAGACACAGTGAGCCAGGTGGGCTCCACAGGCTTAGACAGTGCTATTCTTCTACTGCCATTATTGTGAAATTAAATATCATAACATTACTTTTGTGCTTATCTTTGAAAATAAAGCTATATTATCAGATAAATACCATTTTGTAGAAATACCTTGAAACTATTGTAATATTAATAAAATGTCTGCGAAATTTGTGATTCGGCTCCCAATTAATCACAATGTCCAGAAAGATCTTATTGGTAAGTAATGAGCATTCTTTCAACTGAACGAAATAAATAGATCCCTTCTTTCCAAGGCTGTAACATTTCTTAAGCTCTGAAACTAAGGTATGCTTAAAATGAATCAGGAATGAGCGCTTGGTGGCTGAGAATTTCACTTTCTGACACTCATCAGAACTCAAAAGCAAACAATAAGGCAAAATGGCGACAGTGAACACACAGAAAAACAATAACCCTTTAGAGATGGAACCACTTGACCTAAGCAGTTGCAGCAACAGGAACAGCTCCGTAACACGCCCGTTTTGCTGCCCGGACAATATCATCAACCTGAAGGAAAACATAAGCTCAGGTTGACATTTCTTTAAAAACCCTTAAAATTCAAGTCAGCTCAAATAGGAAGTGCATAGTGACCAGCGCCTCGGCAAATGGCATGGTTTCTTGTGATGCCTCGCATGCGAGCCAAACATTTTTTAGTGCAGATCATTCATTTATAGGGCCACAATGTATAGGAGCAGAATAATGCCCACGTCTATGTGGATGCACATTTGGTAATTGACTACATTGATCTGGCAAGAGCCACAGTGAATGACGCGTGTCCTCAAAATCAGCTATAGACAAAAATGACATAACTCCAAAGCCCAGGTATATTAAGTTCCCGTACAGAGTTCACGAAAGGGGGCACATTGACCAAGCAACAATAAGCTTCTTCTTTAATGCATTGATCCCAAAGGGGCAGCCAATTTTACAGTTCTGATGGTAGGGCATTTTCTTCCTAAGCTGAGTTAAAGACTCAAGGGCCCATATGCTGTTGGCATCCTTGTGGCAGAATTAATGCCTCTTGAAAAGAAATTGCATTCCATCGGTTGCTCTTCAGGACAGTATTTTGATGTTGGATCATTAGTGTGGTAGGGAGAGATGGTGACTTGCTAAAAAATTAGTGCAGCAGCTTCCTATACCTATGTAGTTATGTGTTTCGATATTTTCCCATTAGTGGCAGGCAGATGAGGCTGGTGCTGGCATTGTGATGATCCAAACAATGCCCTTGTTTTATTATTTTCCATATTTGAAAAAAAATTTGGAAATCTCCTAGTTTATCTTCTAGACAGTTTGGGAAATAAAACAGAAAAGGGGAGAGAAAAAGGCAAAGTATTGAAGCATTAGAATCTTCTATTGTGGAAGACATTGGGTCCTTTCTTATCCACGGAGAAACCAAGCAGATCGACAAATGGATGTGCCAAATTCTCAGCCCCACATGTAATGAAAAGGCTTCTAGAACTCCAAAGTTTGATGTGGCACATGACCCTATTCTTCTGGTACATGACCCTATTCTTCCCAAAGAAAAATTCACACTATCATCACAAGTTCACAACTGTATGAGAATACCAGAGAACATAAGCAGTAGCAGGCCAAAGAATTGAAGGACAACAAACCTGAGGTACAGCTATCCTCTCAAGATTTGCTGCATAAGGCATGGGTACATCTGCTCCAGCAATCCTCTCAACTGGTGCATCAAGATACTCAAAGCTCTCCTCAATAACAGACGTACTGTTCAAAGAGACTTGTATGATGAAAAACGACCATTTCTTTCTTCTTTTTTAACGGTAGATGAAAAATGACCGTTCAAAGAAAGAAAAAATAATAATGTGTTTGTCAATATGGAAGAACTAGCTAACCAGATTTCAGCACCAACACCATGCTGTGGAAATCCTTCTTCAACTGTCACTAATCTGTTGGTTTTCCTGACAGAAGCATTGATAGAATCTCTGTCAAGAGGCCTAATTGAACGAAGATTTATAACCTGCATCAACAACATTGATTATGTTTATAGGTGGAGAGCAGGGATTTCATGCGTCGACTTAATTCTGCAACAGCATTTGAAGGTTGAGATTAGAATTTTTACCTCGGCACTGATACCTTCCTTGGAAAGTATTTCTGCAGCCTGGTAATATCCACACAATAGTTACTTAAAAGTGAAACAGAAAGAAGCAGCCACTAGATTTTCTAAATTATGTGCCTGAGAAAGAAAGAGAAAATTTTCCATAACATAGTTCAGAATATGAATAAAAAAGAAAAAGCATATTCGACATAGTGATTTATCAAAATTGAACACCGTACATGAATGACAATTGATTATAATGGTTGATAAATTAAATTACTAATTACATGAGTTTATTGTATGTTTATCAGAATAAACATGTGCAAAAGGAGTTATTAGAAAGTAGTCAATTAGAGAAGCAAGTCATAAATCAAACATAGATGAGATATGATGTTGACGAGGAACTAGTTGAGACTTGGAGCTGGGTTCTGTATAGCATCCTACAGCTTCTCATTTGTAAATGTGAGGACCATGGTTTGGTGATTCTGAGACCATTGATATGGGGAGACAAGTGATGTATTGGCAACCTCATAGAAAAGGAAACATGGCATCCTTGAGCTTTGCATGTGCAAATGTGCCCATGTTTTGGTTATCCAGAATGTTGATCTGGTTCGGCTAGCAGAGATGAGCCAAACCTTTCACCTATCTCAAATGCATAACCCTTCAAACACTTTCACTGACTATGTCATCAAAAGGGAAACACAGCAAAGAACCACAATCAACGTAAAATAAAATGTATTTTGAATTTTGAATAATGGTTATCAAGGCTCATTTTAGGCCAATCATGGTAATGGTCTGAATCAACAAAAGTTGCCTAGGTTACAATGCAAATCTAGTGCACAAGTTTAAGGTGCAAAACCACACAGGTCAAGTTACTCACAATAAATTCTTGCACATTCAAAACCGAACTTCAAAATAGTTAAACAAACAAAAAGGATAGAATAGAGGAATATAATTAGGTCCTGTGACAAGAAAAGCAAGAGCAAGCAAGATATTCAATAGATAGTTATGAAAACATAAAGTTACTACCTATTCAAACATGGGCAAGAATGAAACCCAAACAAATTGTCGGTAGCCTATTCAGTTAATATCGCCTTCGTTTGAGTAAAATGTGAGGCCCCACTCCTTGTGGACCCTCATCTTTGATTTGAATGTTATAATTATAGCCTATGATATCTAAATATGCTAATTAATAAGGATTAGTAAGGGTAGTTAGATATTTTCCTAAGTCTTAGCCTATTTTCTAGGAATTAGGCCTATTGTGTATTTTATAGGTTTTGTAGGGTGTCAATTGTAATTATTATAGGGTTTTAGGTGTTTGAGGCCCTAGCAAGTAAATAGGATTTTATAGGAGGGGTTTTCCACCTGAGAAGCTTCTAGAATCCTACCAAAAGACGCAAATGCCCATGTCCTTATCCTTATTCCTATTTTATCCCAAAGGCCCTTTTGGTAATTATCCCAACCCTAGCCTATATAAGCTAAACTATTGCAATTGAATGAAGCTAAACCCTAAGTCTATCTTATCTCTCATTTACCTCTCATTTCAGAAAACCCTAGCTCAAACCCTAATTCCAAAACCCTAGCTTAAACCATAATCAAGAAGGAGGCCACCTTCTACTATTGCTACTACAACCTTCAAAGGATTTCTCTGATGTCAATCTCTTCTTCTTCTACAATTCAAGGTAATCTTCTCAATCTCCATAATGCACTTTCCATGTAATTCTCTAAAATTCCCTCTCTAGATTTTCTTTTTAAGTTGCTATTCTCTTGTGGATTGGGTGTTAGGTGATAGAGTTCTATCTAGTGTGGGTTTTTGGGATGGTTTGAGAGCTTGGAAGCCCTAGAAGCTGGAATTTCTATCTTAGAGTTGGGTTTTCTCATCTTCTTGTCAATTTCAAGTGCTTTGGATCAAGGCAAGTGCAATGTACTTACTTAGCATAGAATGCATGATTTGTATTATTTGATTATGTATTTCATTTCAATTATGCTAGAAATGATTAGATCTACCTTTTGAGCCTGTTTTATGGGTTTTTGGCCATTGATGGATGAGTTTTCTCATTGGAAGATCAATGGCCCGATTTGTTGATGGGTGGATGGTGATAGAAGTGTTTCTGCGTTTTCTTATGTTTCTGTAATGATTGGAAGTGATTGATTGGGAAATGGATTGATAGAGTGAAAATCCCAGAAATCTGGGTTTGATTGCAGGTGTGTAGCCGGTCGACCGAGCCTCACACTAAAACCTGAGAAAAACCAAGCCCAGTTATGTTTCTATAACATTTCAGGTTTAGTGTGCTCAGTCGACGGAGCCCTATACTCGATCGACCGGATACACAGGAAACTCAGAGAATTTAACTGGGAGTTGAATTTTCATCTTAGACCCATAATTCAGTGTTCGCGGTCGACCGGACCCTGTTCCCGGTCAATCGGGCACGAAGGAATTTCAGAGAAAAACTGAGAGCTGGGACATCACTTCATTTCAGAAATTCATTGTATGCGGTCGACTGCCCAGGCCAGGAGGTCGACTGGACACAGAAAATAATGTGATCAAGGTATTGCCGACAAGGTGTCTGACCTATGATACCCGGATACGGCAAATTACCTGTGGTACCCGTACCGATACGGATACCGGTACGGGATACCGCAAGATACGGCTTGGATACGGGGGGCGGGGGGGGGCAATTTCAGGATACGACTTGCATTATTTTTCACCCAATATTTCAGCAGATTTTCCATTTCAGCCAATTTTTGTCTCTCTCTTAGTTTGATCAAAAGGAAAACAAAAAAGAAGAAAGAAGAGGAGACCCACCTGCTTTGACTATTGCTTCTTTGACTACCTTCGTGTGCCAGGTATTCCTCCTCTTCTTCTTCCTCCGTTCTTTTTTCTTTCCTTGTTTTTTTTTTTTTCTCTCATTCGTTTGTGCCCTAGAGATGCCAACGAAAGGGCAGAAAAGAATCCATTTGCTCTTATAAACGAGTATGGGCCCGTTGGGCCTGTTTTGTTTCTTTCATTTTTTAATGTTGGGCTACTGGGCCCATCAGCCACTCAGCCCATTTTTCTTTTCTTCTCTTTTTAATGTTGGGCTACTGATCCAATCAGCCACTCAGCCCACTTTTCTTTTTTTCTCTTTTTCTATGCTAAGATATTGTATTGTGAGGCCCACCTCACTGAAAATTTAAAGCAAACCGTGGGCCTTGTAATATTTGAGCTCTAAATTGAGGTAAAATAAGCATTCCACCTAAAATAAATCCCTAACCAAATATTTATATTTATATATTTCTAGGAATGCCGTACCCGTATCCGTATCCTAAGATTTTGAAGTTAACGTATCGGACGCTCATTCCCGTGTCCCGTATCCGTACCCGTGTCCGTATCTGGGCATCATAGTGTCTGACCACTGTCCCCAGTGTGAGCGGTCGACCGCCCAGGCCAGGAGGTTGATGGGGCACACTACACTGGGGTCGACCTGGGAGTCAACACCTGAACCCCGTGCTCTGTCGACCAAATACACTGTATATAGTGATTTTCCAGTTCTCAACTTTCTGAGGTTGTGTTAAGTTGTGGGGCCCATTAACCATCCAAATAGCCTTCCATTGAGACGTCAAGCACGAGCCAATGGTGTGGCTCAACCTTGACTCATGGGGACAACCAAGTAGGGTCTAGGTTGTGGATTTGACGATGATTTGATCATTAAACATCGTTGAAGATGCCCGTAACTTCAGGAGCACCAAACATAGTATCCATTGGCATCTGAGACTTCATTTAGAGATCAAATTAACTGAGATGGACCTGGACCTAAAAGTGGACCATTACTTAAGATGGACTTTTGATATTTCCCATTGATTCTCTTACTTAGAAGTTATTTCACTTAATGCATCACTGTCACTCTTATATCCTTGTTATTTATACTTGTTAATTAAATGGTAAATGAAGGACTTGAACCTAGGATTACTTAGAGGTGACTTGGTAATGTGCATAGGTGATCATTGACCTATGTTTGTGGCTAGGTGGGCCCTTCTATGGCCTAAGGTTGGATGTGTGATACCCTAGGATGGAGAGGTTTGTTTTGGTGGACTTGTGACTCATTATGAATGAGAAATGACTGGTTATTATTGGAAATGGACTTGTTACCTTATTGGGACTATTTTAGACCAAGCCATGGATTTGGTGGGCCTTGGTATGGATCCAATTATTGGACTTTGACCTGGACTGTGTTCCATGGATTGAATTGGTACTCGGAACTCTTAAGGATTTGATAGGACCTTGCTCGCGCAAGGCAAAACCTAGACAGACACAGACCTGTATTGTTTCCTTGAGTCGGTATGCATTCACTCAATTGTTCTAAGCTCAGCCTATTGACTGATCATCACTGGTAGGAGCTATATATGAGTGTTGAGCATTGAGTGGACTATCATGATGAGCTATATTTTAGACAGACGGTGTGATACCGGGTTCGGTCTTCTAAGTGATGAGTGATTAGATGGATGAGTGATTATTTTGCGGCGCTCGTCACTCCCCGGCACTGTTACTTTTCCCCACCGCGACTGTGATCAGTATGGGAGGGCCGCGGCATAATATCCCGTGGTATCCAGCTTGTGTGAATGTGCCACTTTGATGTTTGTTAGATTAGATAACTCATTTATCCTGATCCTAACTGCTTTATCCTGCTCAAGTGCCTAGATTATGTATCCTTGTTATTCTCATTAATTATATGCTCGTCTTTATTCATTTGACGCATGCATTATACATTACTTGTATACTGTGACTTGCTAGATCTTTCGATCTGACCCATTGTTGGTGCTTAGGTTTTTTACCCCGACTACGAGGACGACGCGCTCGTCGAGGCGTCCATAGCCAGAGACTATAGATGAGGACCAGTCGACCAAGAGGTTGAGCTGGAGGATGGAGTGCCTACACAGGGGACTTGAGTGTTCCATTTGTTTTGGGTTTTGAGTGACTTTGTGGTGAGCAGGGAGTTAGTATGATTTGTATAAACATTTGACATTCACACCTTGATATATTAGGCTGGACTTCAGCCCTGCTACACTTGCTTTAGTTCATATGATACCTTATGATCTGCTATTGTACATTTGCTTCTGCTATTTTTTTACATGCTTCCGCAATTTCAACCATTGTTGGTCAAAAAGTTTTAAATTGGACCTCACTGCGGACCTACGATCTTGGAAGTACTCGGATTTTCCGGAAAGTAGAGCGCCAACTTCGGGTACCTTGACGGTTTTCTCGATATTCGGAATTGGGGCGTTACAAAAAGGTGCATTAAAATATACCACCAAATTATAGCAAGTGATGCAAGACCGACCCGTGGTCCCCATGGGTCAACCCGCATTTGGGCCAGCCCACCTATCGTTATCTTATTTAGAGCTATTTTTAATGTTCTATATCGTTTATTTATCTAAGTTGAGATGTTTTAATCTCAACTGTAGGATTGTTAGATGATTGAGATTAGTTTTAGGATTAGTCTTTTTTCTATTTAAGCATTGTAATGCCTCATTTGGCTTCATACAATTATTAATGAAAAAAGTTTAAGTGATTTTGGGGTTTCCCGAGTTCTCTCTTCTTCCTCGCCTGCGATAGGGAGTTTGGCATGAGGCCAATTTTCAGGCTTTCACCTGACATATCCCTCCCACCCTCCATCTCTACTCACCCCACATCTGGTACCCCGCTCCGCATTATCTAGAAGATCACTTGAAGAAGAACTCGAAGGAGAACTAAAAACTCAATTTCATATTCAATAACCATGCCCTAAGGTAAGAGGTTTTACATCATTATAAAGAAAAAGAAATAATCCTAGAACTAATCTAAATCATCCAAATACATCAATGGCCAGGATTAAAAGATCCAATAAAAAATAAACCATAAAATGAACTATAATATCTTTTAATGAAATATAGCATAAGAAAAAAACTAAATGGGCTAGGTCTAATGGTCTAATAGACCGGGTTGACGCATGGGTTCATGGGTCTATCCTGCATCAATTGTCTCCGACTTGGAGAAAACTCGACCTCGAGTTTTGTAAATGTTCTCCAGGATCAAAAGTCAACCGTATAAATTTCAATGTTCCTAGTGATCTTCATATTCTTCACATCGCTTGGACGCTTGACTCAATCTTTTCCTCCAGTTAGAAGTATATTGGAGTCATTGCTTCTGATTTTTTAATCTAGCATTGGCGTGTGATTTGATCATCTGACGCATCAGTTATCGACTTGGTACCAATGGATCACAATCTTCAAAGAGCAATGGTCTATCCCCAAAGATAAAATCAATGTGGGGAACCTTAATTATTTCTTCTTCTTTTGCAATCTCCTAATCAGTAGCATGTCCCTCTGATGATGCAATTTATTGTTATGGAAGTGGGTTACAATTAGATCCATCGGTTGTTCAATTGGCTTGCTAACCATTTTCAATTCTTCAATGCTCATATCTTCTCCTATTGCTGCCTGCACTTGTCGACCAACATTGTTCAAAGAAGGAAATTCGGAATTGTCTTCAAATTCTTCTTTACATGATCTTGTTTCTAAATGTTAGGCTTGATATCTTCTGCCACCACATTGGCATCTATTCTTTGTGAAGATTTTACTTCTTGAGACTTAGCTTTTCACATGCGATACCGTTTAAGTATGTACTCAACACGGATTGATTCCCTATATCCTTCAAAAATATATTTGCGTTCTTTCATATTCTTTAATATGCTCGGCGCAAATCTCTAAGAAAGCAATCGAAAGTATGTCTCGCTCTTCAATTTAAATAAACATTGCAACCTTGAGAATTCGTCAAGATATTCACCCACAGTTAAGTCCCCTTGTCTCAAGTTAAGAAATTGTTCAAAGTAGACCTTATTCTCATAATACCAATCTCCATATTTACATGCACATATCATTCTTTGAATTCGAGCAATTCTATATTTTCTTGCAATTCCATATTCACTCGGATGTGCAATGAAGAATTTTGAACTGATCTTTTCCGTAGATTTGAATGTTTGGATAGACAACCGGAGTTCGAATGACTTGATATCAATAAGATTAATTTGGACGGTCCAATTTGATCAAATTGTTCTAGATCTCTGGTGATTTGACCGAACGTTAGGTCAGATCAGTAGGTTGCTCAATTGGGTTGGGTCCACTTGGGGCTTGTTTGGCAACTCTACTAATAGAGTCAAGTAAGGTAAAGCCCCCATTTCTAAAAAAAAAAAAAGTCCCATCAAAAGCACTTTAATTCAAATTTCCCACCATGTTTTAAAAAAAAAGTAAAAAAGTAGCATCATTTCTCCACTAAAAGACAAAAAAACTCCACAATCAATCTAAAAGGTCAAAAAGATTCCATAATAAACAATAAAAAACCTCGATTATCTCACACGTGATATCTTGTGGGAAAACCCATTTGTGAAATTCATGTTGGTTCGAATTTCCACGCGGGTGTACGTCATGCTTCGAGATGAGCTTAATCTCGGGCCCGGGGCGTGACATACGTAGGTATCGGGCAATGTGGTGGGAGGTAAGTTGATTGTTTGTGATCATGAGGCTAGAGCATTGTTTAACCCTGGATCCACACACTCATTCATTGATCATGAGGCTAGAGCATTGTTTGACCCTGGATCCACACACTCATTCATTGCACCGCACTTTGCTATTGTTATCGGAGGTAGACCCGAGCAGTTACAGGTAATTCTTGCAGTTACTACTCCGGTAGATAGAAAGGTGTTATGTGATATGTTTTACCCGCAGTGTAGAGTTCAGGTATGTAAGTTTGTGATGCCTGCAGTTTTCATAGTATTGGTGACGCATGATTTTGATGTGATATTAGGGATGGATTGGTTGGCGAAGTATCATGCTTATATGGATTGTTTCCACAAGATAGTGACCTTCAAGATAGATAAGTCTAGTGCAAGTGTGATCTTCGAAGGGTTTAAAAAGAGGTTGGATACCGGATTAGTTTCAGCTCTTAAGGCAGAGAGGCTAGTCCATAGTGGCTGTGAAGGTTTTATAGCTTTTATTACAGAGGATAAGCAACCTAAGAAGTTAGAAGGCATCCCAGTAGCTTGTGAGTTTCCAGATGTTTTTCCAAACAAAGTGCCAGGTTTACCATCTATTAGAGATATAGATTTCACCATAGAGTTGATGCCGAGGACAACCCCAATTTATAGAGCTCCTTATAGAATGGCACCTACAGAGCTAAGAGAACTAAATGTTCAGTTGCAAGAGCTGCTTGACAAGGGTTATATTCACCCTAGTATTTCCCCTTGGGGAGCACCCGTGTTGTTTGTGAAGAAGAAAGATGGCACCTTAAGGATGTGTATTGACTATAGGCAGCTAAATCAAGTGACAGTTAAGAACAAATATCCACTACGTAGGATTGATGAACTATTTGATCAATTGCAAGGTGCAACTCATTTCTTAAAGATCGACCTTAGATCTGTTAACAATAGCTGATCCAAGACCCATGTACAATAGGCCCACTGGCCCATTCTCATACATCACGTGGATTAGTTGACTGTGACTCATCAATCTATTTAAATCTCTTTCCATGTATACAAACTGTATCAATATTCTTTATATTCTTTCCTCTCATAGAGATTGTAATTTGCCTTGATTAAGGCCATTAAATCTATAAGTAAAAGCAAAGGACTGATCGTTGAGATCATCCAATATTCCAAAATTATTCTCTCCATTTTAATTCTCTGGTTCTGTCATGGTATCAGAGCTTTCACTCTTCAATTCCTTTTGAATCTTGGTGAAAACAGTCATTCCTTGTGATTGTTCGTGCACTTTTGACATAGTTCTTGAAATCTGATCACTGGGACCACTTGTGATCAGTCCTGCTGCTCAAAGGGAAATACAATCTTGTGTCTCAGAGGGAAACAAATCAAGGATCTGTAACCATAGCAACAACCAGATCAGGGATCTGTGTTCATCGACAGCTGATCAGTCTTCTACAGTGATCTGATCAACAGTGGCCCACCTGCGATCATCATAGCATCTTCAGCAACCCCTACAGCAGTGGTCGACCAACTATACTGGTATTTTTGGAGATTTTTTCAGCATTTTTCCAAGATCAGAGGTAGGCCATTTGCTCCATCTTGTGATTTCCAAGTTTTCTAAGATAGTTTTGATCTCAGCCGTACAAAATCTTGGATTATGGATGGACTTCAATAAATCTTGTACCACTGGAAAGATAAATTGATCCTCCTTGCATCTAGTGGATCTGATCCTCACTCAGATCAAACAGTGGGCCACACACAGGGAACCAACAGATAAAATCAAGGTCGCCTGGGGTTCTTTTTTGGTGAAATTGCTCACAGACAATTTTTTTGTAATTCCTGCACTCTTTTCAAGTATCCTGAGTTGATCTGATTCCTTTATTATACTCTGCTGGTTAATCTGGAGCCATATTTAGAGTAATAAATCATGGACAAAAGTGAACTTTCACTGATTAAGTTCAATGGGACAAATTACACATCCTGGGCCTTCCAGTTTCAGATCTACCTTAAAGGAAAAGAACTATGGGGTCATATAGATGGGACTGATCCAAAGCCTTTAGAAGATGTAAAGGCAGGCTCAAAATGGGAAACTAAAGATGCCCAAATCATGACTTGGCTTCTGGGATCAGTGGATCCCCAATACATCATGAATCTCAGACCTTACAAAACAGCCAAAGGCATGTGGGAATACCTCAAACAGGTATATCAACAGGATAACTCTGCCCAGCGGTTCCACCTGGAACATGAGCTTTCTCAGTTTACGTAGGGAACTATGTCCATTCAAGAATATTACTCTAATTTTATTCGTTTATGGACGGACTATACTGAGATCATTTACTCTAATCTCCCTGAAGCCTCGATTGCAGTGGTTCAAAATATCCATTCTACTAGTCAGAGAGATCAGTTCCTGATGAAACTTAGGCCTGAATTTGAACAACTTCGTTCAAATCTGATGAGCAGGGTGCCCTCCCCATCTATTGATTCTTGCTTTGGAGAGCTTCTTCGTGAGGAACAGCGTTTAACAACCCAAGCTACTCTTCAAAATGCAGTTTCCACCGGTCCATTAACTACTGCTTATGTTGCCCGTTCCCACCAGCAAAATAGAGACATGACTAAAGTACAGTGTTACTCGTGTCAGAAATATGGACATGTTGCCACCCAATGCAACCAAAAATACTGCTCTTACTGCAAACGCAAGGGCCATGTTCTTCCTGAATGTTAGCGCCGCGCTCAGAGCTCTTCTCAGAAAGCAAATATGGCAACTCTGGATGTGTCTACTCCTGCATTAAGTCCTGTTGCCCCTACAATGATGCCTGCTCCAACTGCTTCTTCATCCTCTCTTACCCCGGAAATAGTTCAACAAATGATCGTAAATGCTTTTTCTGCCCTTGGCCTCTCAGTTAAATCCAAACAACCAACCTCTACCTGGTATATGGATTCGGGGGCTTCTAATCATATGACCCACTCGTCTGAAAATCTCTCTAAAATAAAACCTTATGATGGAAGTCTCCGAATCAATACAGCAGATGGTGGCAGTATACCCATTACTACCATCGGTGAGATCTCACATCCCTTACCTTTGAGTCATGTTTTCCTTTCTCCTCAGTTATCTACCAATTTATTATCTGTTGGCCAACTAGTTGATAATCATTGTTCTGTCTCTTTTTCTCGTTCTGGTTGTGTTATACAGGATCAAGCATCGGGGAAGGTGATAGCGAAGGGACCTAAGTGTGGTCGTCTTTTTCCGCTACAACTATCTACACAGGATAGGACTTTGGTTGCTTCTGCCTTGTTTTCTGCTTCTAGTTCCAATAAGAGCCACTTATGGCACAAAAGATTAGGCCATCCTAATTCTCGTACTTTGTTATCTTTGTTTAAATCTGGATTGCTACATGATAAAATTTCTCTTAAGAATGTTTCTTTTAATTGCTTTAGTTGTAAAATGGGCAAGAGCAAGACTCTTCCTTTTCCCATCAGTACTTCCTTATCATTGAAATGTTTTGATCTTGTTCATAGTGATGTATGGGGTATACAACCTATCATATCCCATTCTCAATTTAAATATTTTGTTACATTCATTGATGACTATAGTCGCTTTACATGGATATATTTCTTGCATTCAAAATCTGAGGTGTTTGCTTCGTTTAAAATTTTTTTAGCCTGTGGAAAATCATTTCTCCACATCCATTAAAACACTTCGTACAGATTCAGGTGGTGAATATGTTTCCAATGAGTTTCAAACCTTTTTGCAAAACAAAGGGATAATTTCTCAAAAATCATGTCCATATACACCCCAACAAAATGGTGTGTCTGAGAGGAAAAACAGACATCTTTTGGATATTGTTCGTTTACTCCTTTTAACATCATCTGTTCCACCAAAATTTTGGCCTGAAGCTCTGTCCACAGCAGTTCATGTTATAAATCGGCTACCCTCACCACACATTAACCATGAAACACCTTATTTTCGTTTATTTAATAAGCATCCTACTTTTTCCCATCTCCATGTTTTTGGGTGTGTCTGTTTTGTTCTTCTTCCACCGGTTGAACGAACAAAACTATCGGCTCAATCTTCAAAGTGTGCCTTTTTAGGTTATGCGAATGACCAAAAAGGATTTCTCTGTTATGATCCCAAGGTAAAATGTATCCGGATTTCTCGTAACGTTGTGTTTTTTGAAAATAAATATTTTTTCCATCATCATCTAGATCATGATCCATCTCCTATGGTTTCTCTTGTTCCTGCTTTTGGTGATCCTCCGGATCTACCTACGCAAATTACCAAGCCTATTATTGTGTATGAAAGGCGTAGACGGGAAAACACGATTGCATCTGAGCCTCCTGATTTGTCAACTTCCTCGGCACTTGACCCCGCTCCTGCTCCTGACATTTCCCAACCAGTTCATCTTCGTCGATCATCTCGGCTTTCCCGCCCCCCTGATAGGTTTGGATTTACTCATACATCATTACTTGCTACCTTGTCTTCTGTTCATATACCTAATCACTTTTCCCAAGCAGTGCAACATGAGTGTTGGCGGCAGGCCATGCAGGAAGAACTTGACGCACTAAAAGAGAATCACACATGGGATGTTGTTCAATGTCCTCCGTCCATCAAACCCATTGGCTGTAAGTGGGTTTACTCTATCAAGCTGCATCCTGATGGTACTCTGGCACGTCATAAGGCTCGGTTAGTGGCTCTTGGCAACCGTCAGGAGAATGGTATCGACTATGATGAAACATTCGCTCCGGTCGCCAAGATGACAACCGTGCGTACTATTCTTGCTATTGCAGCATCACGCTCTTGGCCACTGTATCAGATGGATGTGAAGAATGCCTTCCTCCACGGGGATCTTCACGAGGAAGTATACATGCGTCTTCCTCAAGGATCTGAGTTTTCATCTAAAAATGAAGTGGCACGACTCCGTCGCTCGTTGTATGGACTTAAACAAGCACCCAGAGCTTGGTTTGAAAATTTTAGCTCTACTCTGCTGAACCTTGGTTTTACTCAAAGTCCCAATGATCCTTCATTATTCTTGAATAAAACTGCTCAAGCTACCACTATACTTCTTGTATATGTGGATGATATCATCATCACAGGCACTCACAGTAACATGATTCAAAGTCTTCAATCCTCACTTCAAGCTGCATTCCATATGAAAGATCTGGGTCCGTTAACATACTTCTTGGGACTTGAGGTCCAACAGTCTCGGAATGGACTGTTTATACATCAACACAAGTATGCTACTGACCTTCATGACCTTGCTGGCTTAACAGATGCCACCCCTGTGGACACTCCATTAGAAGTCAATGTGAAACTCAAGAAAGATGATGGGGATCTCCTCTCCGATCCCACATTCTACAAACGATTGGTCGGCAGTCTGATCTACTTAACCATCACTAGACCAAACATCTCCTATGCAGTAAATGTTGTTAGTCAATTCATGACAGCTCCAAGGCATCACCATATGGCTGCAGTCAAATGGATCATTCGGTACATTCTTGGTTCTCCGACTCGAGGATTGTTTTTTCCGGTTGGCACACCTCTGACACTTACTGCATATTCTGATGCCGACTGGGCAGGATGCCCGGATACTCGCCGATCCACCATGGGCTGGTGTATGTATTTGGGTGAATCACTCATTTCTTGGAAATGCAAAAAGCAGGAAAGGGTCTCCAGATCTTCCACTGAATCTTAATATAGTGCTATGTCCGCTACATGTTCTGAAATCCTTTGGCTTCGTGGCTTACTTACAAATCTTGGTTTTTCTCAGACATCAGCTACCCCACTTCATGCAGACAATACTAGTTCCATCCGTATCACTGAGAATCCAGTTTTTCATGAACGTACAAAACATATTGAGGTAGATTGTCACTTCATTCGCGATGCATATGATCGCAAGGTCATTACTCTTCCACATGTTTCAAGTGAACTTCAACTCGCAGACATCTTCACCAAAGGACTGCCTCGGCCACGTCATGAGTTCCTGATTCGCAAATTGCTCCTGTTTGACCAGCATCAATTTGAGGGGGGATGTTAACAATAGCTGATCCAAGACCCATGTACAATAGGCCCACTGGCCCATTCTCATACATCACGTGGATTAGTTGACTGTGACTCATCAATCTATTTAAATCTCTTTCCATGTATACAAACTGTATCAATATTCTTTATATTCTTTCCTCTCATAGAGATTGTAATTTGCCTTGATTAAGGCCATTAAATCTATAAGTAAAGCAAAGGACTGATCGTTGAGATCATCCAATATTCCAAAATTATTCTCTCCATTTTAATTCTCTGGTTCTGTCAAGATCTAGATACCACCAGTTGAGGGTTAGAGAGCAAGATGTAGCCAAGATAGCTTTTCGGACGAGATATGGGCATTATGAGTTTCTAGTGATGCCATTTGGATTGACTAATGCCCCGAGCGTTTTTATGTCTTTGATGAACATGATCTTTGCTCCATACTTGGACCAATTCACAGTTGCTTTTATTGATGATATCTTGGTGTACTCGAAGTCTATGGAAGATCACGTTGAACATTTGAGGACTTCATTGCAACTATTGAGAGAAAATCAGTTGTATGCTAAGTTGGATAGGTGTGATTTTTGGTTGGAGCATATTGCTTTTCTTGGGCATGTGATTTCTAAGGAGGGTTTGGCAGTTGATCCTTCTAAGATAGAAGTAGTAGTGAATTGGCAGAGTCCGAAAAATGTAGCAGAAATCAGGAGTTTCTTAGGTTTGGGAGGTTACTATAGGAGATTTGTTGAAGGATTCTCAAAGATTTCAGCTCCGTTGACTAAGTTGACGAGGAAGAATATTCCTTTTATTTGGACACAAGAATGTGAAGATAATTTTCAGCTGCTTAAGGAGAAGCTTACTACAGCCCCTGTGCTAACCTTACCGACCAAGAACGGAGGATTTGTGGTTTATAATGATGCTTCCAAGGTTGGGTTAGGTTGTGTTTTGATGCAGAACGGGAAGGTAGTGGCTTATGGATCTAGACAGTTGAGAGATCATGAAAAGAATTATGCCACTCATGACTTGGAGTTAGCAGTGGTAGTCTTTGCCTTGAAACTTTGGAGACACTATCTCTATGTCGAGAGGGTTGAGGTTCATTCCGATCATAGGAGTTTGCAGTACCTCTTCTCGCAGTAGGATTTTGATGCAACCTAGGGTTAGGATGCAAGTGTCGGGGCACAATTAGGGTTCTGAAGAACAATCACTCGAAGAAGAAACAGTCTCCAACGAAAAATCCACAGAGGGAATTCTATTAATTAATTATAATCTATAAGATAACCAATCTCTACAATACTATATATATATATAACAAAAAAAAATTAAGCCCTAAGAAAGCTTTCCTAATCAAACTAGGAAACAAGAATAAAATCCTATCCAAATTAGAATCTAATCCTAAATGCAATTTCTTAAATAAAAATTAGAAACTGATAACAATTAATAAATCAGAATTTCATGGGTCCCACGTGGCACACGAGTCTTGTTGCCATGACATATTATTACTGCTGCATCATTCTCCCCGGGTTGGAAAAGAGTTCGACCTCGAACTTGGCTCTTTTTCTGGATGTTGTTTCTGTCGATAGTGTGCACATGAAGCACTTCCTTGTGAGACGAGAACTTGACCCATGCTTTGGTGGTGTAGGCTTCAGAGGACGGAGTGTGACTTGCTTTGCACCATGTATAAATGTGTATGTGCTGTCACGCATGCCATTCGTGTCGTTCTTATCATAAGTCCATGGACGACCCAACAAGATATCACACTATCCATGGGTATCACATTACACCAAACTATATCTGTATAATCTGCACCAATGGAAAAGGTAACTGGACATGCATATCGGACTTGCACTTCATCACCTGTCATTAGCCACTACCAAAATAAGGACGATGATGCTTCCTAACTTTCAGCTGTAAACGATCCACAAAAGCTTGGGATATGATATTCTGACTACTACCTCCATCAATGACGACTGTGCATTCGTGACCATTGACTGTTCCTTTTGAGCAGAAAATATTTTCTCGCAACCATTTCTTCGCGGTTGCGGCAGTGGATGTAGCCTCTTGGATGACCAAAAGAGACTTAAGACCCTCCTTGGGCAGAGTGTCCTCCACTTCCTCTGTTTCATTCTCTTTAGGATCATTTGGAACATCTTTCACATCACTTTCATTCTCAATGAGGTGGATACGTTTTGGACATTCTGCTGCACGTCACTCAGTTAAGAACCTGTAATTGAAAAATTCTTCTGCATAACCCATTTAGCTATAGTAAGTTTTTGGGCTTGATGATGTGCAATTCCCTCAGCTTTGAGAATAATCTCATCATCAACATTATCAAAATGCTTGAATGCGAGGATATCTTGAATGTCAAGTGTAAGCCCATTAAAGTATCTATCAACTAATACCTCGTCATCTTCATTTAAACCACAACGGGCTTGCATGGTCATAAACTCCTTAGAATACTCAACAACAGTCATAGATCCTCGTTTCAAGTATTGAAAACGTGAACGTGGATCTCTAAAGTAATTGACAGGCAGGAATTTTTGCTTCAATAGAGTTTTCATCTCGGCCCACGTATCAACAGGGTCAATTTGTTGGTATAATCTCTTCTTCTGCAACTCAGCCCACCATATCGCAGCATAATTGCTGAAATTGAGTTGCCACCAGTGTAATCTTATGACATTCCGTCATTGGTTTATGTGCAAAAATATTTTCAACGCATACCAACCAATCCAAGAATTCATCTGGCTTCAATTTCCCATCATATTCAGGAATCACAAGTTTAATACCCAAATCTCGATCAACATTTACTACATGTGGATCTCGTTGATTCCGATTATGTCCTCCATCATCCCGATTATCTCGATGATTATCTTCACATCGATTAGTTTCCAAATTGGTTAATCGGGTCTCAATCCTTGTACGAGTCTCTTGCATTTAAACCATCATTACCGATAATTGCCCAACGGTTCCCTCAAACCATCATCATTATGGGAGGAAGACTCCACTTCCACCTACTTCTTGGGAGGCATTTTTGTTTAAAGCAAATTTAAAATTTGTGATTGACCTTATTTATAGATCCGCTCTTCACGATCACACTAGCGAAAACGGATATGAAATTGGACGGTGGATGAGCCCGATATCGTTAGAAGAAATCTCAGTCGTTGATCTTGGTCAAATCTGGATAATTGCAGCACAACTAATTAGGCTGCTTCACTGGGTTAGATTGGGATTGGACCCACTTGACTTAGTGGGCTGTGTTGGGCTTGGATTCAGGCTCATATCAGGTCCGAACGAAGGTTAGGCCAAAACTGTCTTCTGTTTCACCTCGAACGACGTGCAAAGAAGAAATTAAAAGATAGTTGGGCACTGGATGTGACACAAAGAGAGAGAGAGAGAGAGAGAGTTCTGTGAAATGCTCCAATTGACTTGCTGTCTTCTTGGATTACTCTTCTTTATATAGACTTTACATTGCCTAAGTTTAGGCTACAAATCATCTAAACAAAACCTAATTAAATCTCTAAATATGGTAAGACATCCTAGCATACACGATTTAGTCTTGTTGTACACGTTATGACTAGATCTCATATGTACAAGTGGGCCGGGCCTATTATCATACAAGTGAGCTGGGCCTATTATCATACAAGTTTACACTTTAACAACCCCCCCCCCCCCCCCCCCCTCCTCAAATTGATGCTGAGAATCAACCAGCAACAATTTGCGAACCAAGAATTCATGTCGTGGCCGTGGAAGGCCCTTGGTGAAGATATCAGCAAGCTGGAACTCAGAGGAAATATGGGGAAGAGTAATGACTTTGCGATCATACTCGTCCCGAATGAAGTGACAGTCCACTTCTATATGCTTGGTCCGCACATGAAACACAGGGTTTTCAGTGATTCGAATGGCACTTGTGTTGTCAGCATGAAGAGGAGTCGGTTGAGTCTATGAGAATCCAAGCTCTGAGAGCAACCCACGTAGCCATAGGATCTCAGAACAAGCGGAAGACATGGCGCAGTATTCTGATTCCGTGAAAGATTTTGAGACTTTATCTTGTTTTTTACATTTCCAGGATATCAAGGCGTTTCCCAAGTAAACACACCATCCTGTGGTAGAGCGGGGTGTGTCCGGACAGCCGGCCCAATCCACGTCAGAATAAGCAGTGAGTGTAAGCAGTGTGCCAACTGGAAAAAATAAGCCACGAGTAGAGGTACCAAGGATATATCGAATAATCCGTTTGACTGCCGCCAAATGATGATGCCGCGGGGCTGTCATAAACTGACTGACCAGATTAATAGCATAAGAGATATCTGGTTGGGTGATGGTTAGGTAGACAAGGCTACCAACTAACCGACGATAAAATGTAGGATCAGGAAGGAGATCTCCGTCTTGTTGACGAAGCTTGGCATTCACTTCCAATGGGGTGTCAACTGGGCTAGAATCACCTAGATCGGCAAGATCCACTAGGTCAGTAGTATATTTGTGTTGATGAAGAAACAAACCTTTCTTTGATTGATGAACTTCTAAACCCAAGAAATAATTCAAACGTCCCAAATCCTTCACATGAAACTTATCTTACAGAGAGGCCTGTATCTGTCGAATCATATCACTGGGTGGGCCAGTAATTATGATATCATCGACATACACAAGGAGAATTGTGGATCCTTTGGATGAATGAAGCGTGAACATCGAAGGATCATACGGGCTCTGTATAAAAGAAAGCCGAAGGAGAGTGGTTCGGAACTTGTCAAACCAGGCTATGGGCGCCTGTTTAAGGCCATATAAGGAGCGTCGTAAACGAGCGACATCGGTCTTGGAAGAACAAGGAATTCCTTGAGGGAGACGCATATAGACTTCCTTTTTAAGATCCCCATGAAGAAATGCATTCTTCACATCCATCTGATACAGGGGCCACGACTGAGAAGCAACTATTGCAAGAACTGTACGTACAATTGTCATTTTGGCCACCGGAGCAAAAGTCTCCTCATAGTCGATACCAAACTCCTGCCTGTTTCCAAGTGCAACCAGGTGGGCTTTATAGCGATCCAAGGATCCATCAGACTTTAATTTCACCAAGTATACCCATTTGCATCCAATGGGTTTGACAGATGAAGGACAAGTAACAACGTCCCATGTATGATTTGTTTGAAGAGCAGTAAGTTCTTCCTGCATAGCCTGTATCCAACAATCATGCTATACTGCATGAGAGTACGAGTTAGGGATAGAAACAGAAGACAAAGTGGTTAATAATGAAGCATGAGTAAAGCCATAACGATCAGGTGGCTTGATGTGGCGAGTGGATCGGCGAAGAGCAGGAGGCTCCGGAGGTGGATCAGGTGCAGGAATGGTAGGCGTAGGGAGAGACCCAGAGGCAGAATCAGCTGTAACCTTCCGTCGTTCATATACAAAATTCGGCCTAAAACGAGTAACCGATTGAGGCATTGCATCTGAAAAGGGTGGTAAAAAAGATAAAGAGACAGAGTCATTCGAATCACCATGCCTCGGAAAGAAATACTGATTTTCAAAAAACACGACATTGAGAGACACCCGAATTCTTTTGGATGTAGGATCATAACATAGATAGCCTTTTTTATTAAGAGCGTACCCAAGAAAGGCACTTAAGGAGGACTGTGCTGTTAACTTAGTGCGCTCAGTGGGAGGAAGAAGGACAAAACACACACCCAAAAGGACGAAGATGATCATAAAGAGGATGTTTTTGAAAAAGTCTAAAAAAAGGTGTCTGGTTGTCTAATCTAGAGGAAGATAAACGATTTATTACATGCACAGCGGTTGAGAGGGCTTCGGGCCAAAACCTAGTGGGAACAGAAGAAGCTAACAAAAGGGAACGAGCAATATCTAAGAGATGTCGGTTTTTTCGTTCAGACACACCATTTTGTTGGGGGGTGTAGGGACAAGATCGCTGGGAGATAATGCCTTTGGATTGCAAGAATAGTTGAAAGTCCTTAGAAACATACTCCCCCCCTGAATCAGATCTAAGAATTTTAATGGTAGTTGAAAATTGATTTTCAACATAAGACAAGAAAACTTTAAAAACCGAGAAAACATCATACTTAGAATGTAAAAAATAAATCCAAGTATTTATAATGAGAATGAGAGATAACAGGTGTAATACCCCAGACATCACTATGAACAATATCAAAACATTTCAGAGTTAAAGAATCATGAAGAGGAAACGGAAGGGCTTTCCCTTTCCCCATCTTGCAGCTATCACAATTAAAAGAAACATCCTTAAAAGAAACTTTATTATCATTAATTAAACCAGAATTTAATAAAAACATCAAAGTTTTGGAATTAGGATGTCCTAAATGATTATGCCACAACTGGCATTTATTATGACTAGATTGAGAGAGCAAATCAGGCTCCGAAGGGGGCCTTTCTTGTGACGAAATCTGGAGAGGAAACAGTCGTCCCTACTTAGGGCCCTTCGCCAGCACCTTCCCCGATACTTGATCCTGCACATCACAACCAGAGCGAAAAAAAAAGGATGGAGCAATTACTATCAACAAGTTGACCAACGGATAACAAATTTGTGGTTAAGCGAGGGGAAAGAAAAACATTATGCAAGGGCAAGGAGTGAGGAACGTGGCCAACAACAGTAATGGGAACACTGCCACCATCAACAGTATTGACGCAGAGGTCTCCATCATACGCCCTAATATGAGTCATATTGGCAGGAGTGTCATATGATTGGAGGCCCCTGAATCAATATACCAGGTGGATACTGAAGATTTTGGTTTACCTGACAGGCCAAGTGCAGAGAAAGCATTTATGATCATTTGTTGGACCATTTCAGGAGTAAGGGTAGAAGAAGAAGTGGCAACTGGTGGTGCAGGCATGACTGGTGAAAAAGCTTCAGGAAGATGTGCAGAGTAGGCTCTCTGTTGTTGTGGCCTATTCTGAGGCCGCGTCCGGCATTCCGGAAGAACATGACCTTTGGTTTTGCAGTAAGAACAAAACTTTTGGTCGCACTGAGTGGAAACATGTCCGAGTTTGTGACAGCAAAAACATTTGACCTCGCTCATGTCCCGGGCTTGGGGCTTACCCCGGGCTATATAAGCAACATCGATAGGAGCCGCCTGAGGAGCAGTCTGTGTAAGTGTTGTCTGAGTCACCAAGCGTTGTTCCTCTCTAAGGAATTCGCCCAAACATGATTCAAGTGAGGGGGATGGCACCCTACTCATTAAGTTGGAGCGGACAGTTTCAAATTGTGGCCGTAACTTCATCAGAAACTGATCCCGCTGACTTGTTTGATGGATCTCTTGAATAGAGGATAAGGAGGCAACAGGGAGGTCAGCATAAATAATCTCAGCGTAATCAGTCCACAGACTTGTAAACTGAGAGTAGTAATCCTGTATCAACAAGGTCCCTTGAACAAATTGCGAGATTTCATGTTCTAAATGAAACCATCGAGCAGAATTTTCCTGCAAATATATCTTCTTTAAATAAAGCCACATTTCTTTGGCAGTCTTGTATGGGCGAAGGTTCAGGATAAACTGTGCATCGACAGATCTCAATATCCAGGTCATGATCTGGCAATCTTTAACCTCCCATTTAGCGAGAAGCTTATCATCAGTAGGTTTGGGATCCGAATCATCAAGATGTCCCCAGAGTTCTTTACCCTTAAGGTAAATTTGAAATTGAAAAGCCCAAGTGGTATAGTTTTTACCATTAAACTTGATCAGAGTGATATCACTCCTTTCTCCATAATATCAATGCAGAGATATGCTTAGAAAAAACAGCAACAAGCAGCAATCCTACTACCAGCACAATAAATTGCAACTCGAAAACACACTAACAGCCACTAGAGATTGCAATAAAATAACCAGAGTATTCAAAATAGCAGTGTATAGCTAAAAATTCACAGAAGATTAGAATTTGTGATGTAATCTAAGATGATTTTACTAACCCAGCATGATGGAGGCAGTTGTAGTGGCTGAGATATGCATTTAGCAAAGTTTGCCCCAGAATAGAAAAAGAAACAGTGCCAGACGACCTTGAGTTTCTGTGCAGGAGAGATGCGTGGGCCCCACAGCTTGGTCCAATCACAGATTAGAGGACATCATCCTGGAGGAGATCAAAAGTGTCCTCTAGTCCAAGTTTGATGGGATTTGGATAAATATCCACAAAGTTGTACGGTGGAGATGAAATCCTTTTGAGAAAAAAACACCAAAGTCGCCAGATGAAGAAGAAGGTGAACAACACCTTATCAGATGAGAAAAAAATCCAGAAAAATCTTCAAAATAACTTTGAAGAGTAGTCGATCATCACCATGTAGGTTGCTGGCTACAAGTGATTGATCAGAGGTGGGCCACCTTGATCAGAGATACTCCAGGCAGAGAGAAGAGAAGATACGAAGAGATAACTCTTAGACTAACGAAGGAAGTCTCTCAGAGTGAAGGAGATCTCTTAGAACCAAAGCTCTGATACCATGACAGAAAGAGAGAGAGAGAGAGAGAGAGAGAGTTATGTGAAATGCTCCAATTGACTTGCTGTCTTCTTGGATTACTCTTCTTTATATAGACTTTACATTGCCGAAGTTTAGGCTACAAATCAACTAAACAAAACCTAATTAAATCTCTAAATATGGTAAGACATCCTAGAATACACGATTTAGTCTTGCTGTACACGTTATGATTAGATCTCATATGTACAAGTGGGCCGGGCCTATTATCATACAAGTGAGCTGGGCCTATTATCATACAAGTTTACACTTTAACAGGATGCAGGCTAGCAATGGAGATGGTCCAGCGAGGGCGACGAGGCAGGAGCGATGGCAGTGAAGGCGGCGCGACGGCAAGGACGAATCGGTGCACGGTACCTTTGTCTTCTTCGTCATTCTGCTTCACTTCTTCTCTGCTTGTTTTTTTTTCACGGTACCTTCGTCTTCTTCGTCATTCTGCTTCACTTCTTCTCTGCTTTTTTTTTTTTTTTCTCTGTGGTGGGTTCTAGGACGGGTCTATGTGGGGTGATTTTGATGGATGGAAGATGGAAGATGGGTTTGGTTGGGTCGTGCAAGGCAGAGGGCAAGTGGGTCATGAAGGGGTTGGTGCTCGACAAAGGAAGAAAGGTTTCTAGGGTCGGGTGTGGAAGACGATTGGGGCTGGGTTGAGGGATTGGGGTGTTGAGAGATGGTGGGTGGGTTCGATGAATATAAGGTTTCATTTGGTTTGTGGTTTCGGTCTGGGATTGGGTCCTACAAAGGGTTCGGTGGATGAGGGAAAGTCTGGCAGTGGGAGGGCTATAGTCTAGGACTCTCGGACAGGGAGGGATTTTCGATGGTGCAGGGACGGTGATGGTGGACAGTGATGCTGGACGAAGGTAGGGATGGGGATAGGGGTAATATGCCGACGACCGAGGGATCATTCGGCTTTGATACCAATTGATGCAACCTAGGGTTAGGATACAAGTGCCGGGGCACAATTAGGGTTCTAAAGAACAATCACTCGAAAAAAAAAACAGTCTCCAACAAAAAGTCCACACAGGGAATTCTATTAATCAATTCTAATCTCTAAGATTACCAATCTCTACAATGCTGTATATATAACAAAAGAAACTTAAGCCCTAAGAAAGCTTTCCTAGTCAAACTAGGAAACAAGAATAAAATCCTATCCAAATTAGAAACTAATCCTAAATGCAACTTCTTAAATAAAAATTAGAGACTAATAACAATTAATAAATCAGAATTTCATGGGTCCCACATGTGGCCTGCGAGTCTTGTTGCCATGACATATCATTGCTGCTGCATCAGATTTGAATATGAGGCAACGTTGTTGGTTGGAGTTGATGGCGGATTATGACTTTCTGATCCGGCATTTCCCAGGCAAGGGTAATGTAGTGGCAGATGCATTGAGTCGGAAGTCAGTTACTTTGGCTAGCATGTGTGGTGAGTGGGCGTTAGTTGAGCAATTTCGAGACTTGGATGTTGAGATTGAGTTAGTCAGTGATAGGGTGATAGGGCTGCTATGTCAGTGTTTGAGCCACAATTGATTAAGCAGATTAAAGACAACCAATTTCAAGATCCCGAGCTTATTAAAATTCGAGACAAGGTTGCAGATAGGGCAGATTTCAAGCTTGAGGATGGGATTTTATATTTTCGAGACAGATTGTGTGCCTAATGTTGGGGATTTCAAGAATCAGATCATGACAGAGGCACATCATACTCGATACTCTATGCATCCTGGTGGCACTAAGATGTACCAGAATTTACGGGGACGATTTTGGTGGAACAATATGAAGAGAGAAGTTGCGGGTTTTGTAGCAAGGTGTTTGACTTGTCAAAAGGTGAAAGCTGAACATAAGAAGCCTCTAGGATTGTTGAAGTTCTTGAAGAAACCTAAGTGGAAGCGGGAGCATATTACAATGGATTTCGTACTCGGTTTGCCAGAGACGTCAAAGCACAATAATGCCATTTGGGTGATCGTTGATAGATTGACTAAGTCTACACAATTCGTACCTTTCAAGACAAGGACCAAGATGCATGCGATGGCTGGCACGTTCATTAAAGAGATCGTGAAGTTGCATAGAATTCCAGCTTCCATAGTTTCAGACAGAGATAGTCGTTTTATATCTCAATTTTGGGGTTCGTTCCGGCAGGCTATGGTTACGCAGTTGATGTTTAGTACAGCGTATCATCCACAGACTAACGGTCAGTCAGAGAGGACGATCCAGACTCTTGAAGACATGTTTAGAGCATGTGTGTTGGACTTTAAAGGCATAATGGGATCGAGATTTAGCTCTGTGTGAGTTCGCGTATAACAACAGCTTCCACGCAAGTATCGGGATGACACCATTCGAGGCTCTCTATGGCAGGAGGTGCAGGACACCGATTTGTTGGGAAGAAGTTGGTGTTAGAAGTTTCCATGGACCGACAATCATTGGTGAGACCAATACCAAGGTCAAGCTTGCGAACGAGAGGTTGAAGACAGCTCGGAGTAGGCAAAAGAGCTATGCAGACAACCGACGCAGAGATCTCGAGTTCCAGGTTGGAGACATGGTATTCTTAGAAGTTTCCCCAATGAAGGGCACCATTCGATTCGGACAGAAGGGCAAGTTGTCACCTCGTTATGTTGGATAGTTCAAGATTCATAATAGAGTTGGAGATTTAGCCTACAGATTGATTCTTCCTCCAGACTTTGCAACTGTCCATGATGTGTTCCACGTGTCTATGTTGAGGAAATATGTTCCGGATCCGACACACGTCATTGAGTATGAGCCTTTGGAGATTAGATCCGATGCGATCTATGATGAGAGACCGTTGCGTTTAATAGATGTCAAGGAGCAGGTTTTGTGTACCTGGACGATTCGATGGGTGGAGATTTTGTGGGAGCACCATAGACCGGAAGAGGCTATGCGGGAGCTAGAGGAGCAGGTGTTGAGGATGTAATATCCTCATCTCGTATTTGAGGTACGATTTACATTTGGAGGATTTGGACCAAATATCCTTGGGGGGGGGGGGGGGGGGGGGGAGGATGTAATATCTCGATCCTACCCCTAATCTTGTTTACTGTCTAATTAATCTTTGTTAGATGCCTAATGTATGTTTTGAATGTATTTGGACTTGATTAGGTAGATTATAATGGGGTTCAACCATTGACTAGGTAACATTATGACTATTGGGTATTTTAGGTTTGTTGGGTCCCGCGTGTGTTTTCTATTTTTCCAAGGATTTTGGGTGCATCTCATAGTTCATGAGTCATTTTTCAATTTCTATATTTTGACCCAACTCATTTGAGCTCATTTAGACCCATTTAGAAGCCAAAAGCCCTAGATTATAAATCTTCATTATATTTTTTTACTTTCCTTCAAATACTAGAACTTCATAGTATAAAAGGCTAGCTCAACCCTAAACCCTATCTCTTGCATTTCATTCCATCTCCATTAGCAAGAGGCACCAAGGGTTCTATTTCCTACCCATTCTTCATCAATTTCCTTGCTACCAAACACCAAATAGGGTGGTTTGAGAGTGTTTTCCTTCATCCTCCTCAAGCAAGAACCCATTTTCTACAAGTTTCATCTTCTTCAAGCTCTCCATTGTTCTTCTTCTTCCGTTCCACTCCATAGGTAAGCAAAACTTTCACCAAATCACCCCTTATTGTTCAAAGCAATGATTAGAGGTTTTTAGTAGTGAATACTTGTTGATTTTGTAGTTCTCTCTTCAATTTTCATCATTGTAGGAGCTTAATTGAGGTTCCATTTTGGGGGTTTTTGCTTAGAGCTTGGTATTAAGTGGGTATAGCTTGGATTTCTATAAATTTGTGTTGCAAGCACCTAAGGCAAGTAAACATTTATAAAATGTGCATGTTTTTTCTCTATTTATAATTCTTGTAATGGATCTCATGCTAGATTATCCAATTTCAGCTCATGTTGTCCATTGTTCTAATTTGATTTAAATTTGTAAATGGGCGTAGTAATAACTTGATATTTCTTTTATGTTTTATTTTGATTGGGAATATGTTTAATGGTTTGGAGTGGGTATTGGACTCCTTTCGTGCATATGAAATGGGTTTGAAGGTTGTGAGAGGTTGGGGAAGGAGCCGAATCAAAAGATAAGAGTTTCAGGCAAAGAATTAGTGGCTTATGCCAAATTTCAGGTCAGAAATTCGGTCAAGAATTTGGTCAGCCGAACTTGGGCAGATTCTTCACCGAATTTACAAATTTTCAAAAGGCCATAACTTTTGATCCGTATGTCCGATTTTGGAGTTCTACACATCATTGGAAAGCTCTTGGAATGTAGAATTCACTGTTCTATACAATTTTATGATCAGAGGTTAGAAAAGTTAGGGGATATTTAAACCAATGAATTTAGCCCCATGACTCATGCTACCCACATCGTACCTAGGTGAACCAAGTGTGGTTATGTTGGAATCAACTTAATAGGATTCTTAGGTGGTTATGGACCTAGTTTTGAACCTTAGTATTGGATACTTGAACCTTAATTTAAGCCCAATGGATTTCTAATGTTAGAGGGTGTTGTTTGAGCACACGTACACTCTCACGGAAACTCGTTCTTGGTCTTCTTTTACCCCGAACCAAATGTGTTATCTTAAGGTATTTGGCATCCCAAATTATGTAACGCCAAGGGTTCTTTTGTAGCCTAATGATATTGGAAACCTTAAGCCTACACATTGTTGGACGGTGAAGCCCATGAGTATTCCAAAACCCTAGGATTGGCTTGTCATGCATCATTGATTCCGTATATAATCCTTATGCATGCATTTCATTTCCGTTTCTAGTGCTCTTGCATGATATGTACATGTTATCTCGTGTCTATTTGCTTAGCTCATGCGCCCTTGTTGTTTTATGTCATATGTTTCCTTATGCATTATGTATCTATGTATGTTCATATGATATATCATGTTATGCACTAATGATTATCGTCATGTACTCGTCCATGTTTACATTTGTATATGTTTATGCTCACGCTATGTCACACCATGATATTTGACGTACATTCTATCCCTTGAGTCGGCACCACTTAGCTTCGACCTTAGCCTGGTTGGATCCGGCTAGATGCAGGTTTAGTTAATTTTCATGGACCTCTACAAATGCTAGCAGAGTGGGCCCCAGATGATGTCTTTTAGACATCTATGCATTGAGTGTACATGCGTCACCATTTCCTTGAATCATGGCATGGATTGCCATAGACTTAGACTTGATTTAGACTTTTATTTGGGATTATAAACCTAATTAATATTTGCTTCCACTATACTTTAGTGTTTCTTTCTTACTTTCTAACTTTGAAACTTAAACTCTTAACTATGTTCGTGGACTAGATTATGCTCTTTTATCATGATTACATATTTGATGGATGTTTATATGTATGGATAGTTATGATTGAACTATACAGGTTAAGGAATTTTTTTAATCTCAACCGTGATATCATGTGGGAAAACTCGTTCGTGGAATTCAAGTTGGTTTGAATTTCCACGCGGGCGTACATCATGCTTCAAGATGAGCTTAATCTCGGGCTCGGGGGGTGACACCCTAAGCCAAGAGGCTTTACATCATTATATGGGAAAATAAATAACCTTAGAGTTAATATGGACATCCAAATACATTGATGGCCAAGATTATAGCATCCAATAAAACATAAACTATAAAATGAACTAAAATAACTCTTCATGAAATAAAACATAAACTAAATGGGCTAGGCCCTATAGATTGGGTCGTGGGTTTGTTCTGCATCACACCCAATGTAAGGTCCCGACCTTTTATTAAATCTATTTATACTAATTTTGTTTGCTTGTATGGTTTTATAGGTGATTAGAGGGGTTAGATATTTAATTAGCAGTGTTAGTGGAGGTTTTAGACTCAGTTTGGGAGTTTAAGGGGTTATTTGTAATTTTGGAATAGTATAGGGGGTGTTTTGTAATTTTAGGAAGTGTAGGGAGTGGCCCTTAGTGGTGGTTTAGTTGATCATAGGGACAGAGAAATTGTGCTATCTTTGGGTTTTTCCAAAAAATACCCTTGAGATCCCTTTCATTGCACATGACTTAAGTGAGGACATTTTGGTCATTTCAGCCCTTGATGCAAACCTATATAACTAACTCCCGCAACCCCCAACGACATTTCCCTCTCTCTCTCTCTCTCTCTCTCCCTCTCCACAAGCTAGGGTAGAATTCCCCAATTTTCTTGCTAGTCTCCATTGAAGATCATCAAGATTCCACGATTTCCCGCCTTCTCTCCAAGACCTACAAGCTTCATCATCTAGATCTCTCTCTTCTCTTTCCAAGAAGGTAAGTTTCAAGCCCTGGTTCCATCTATAGTTGTCCCTAATAAGGACCCATTTGGTAATTTTATCGTAAAATAAAGGTAAAGTAAAGCATCAAATCAAGATAATATAATATATAATGGGGTTATGATGGTATTTTGTCTTTAGTGGATTAGTAAAGAATCTTTTTGACTTTTTGTGTAAAAAGTGGGTGTTTTTTGTCAATTAGTGGAAAAAGGAGGTTACTTTTTGACTATTTTTTTAAAGGAGAGAAATTTGAAGATGTGTATTTTTTATGTGACCCCTTGTCTGAAAAATGGAGGCTTTACACTACTTTTACTTTATAATAAATTGACAAACGGGCCTTAAGGGTTTCTTAATTGTAGCCTAATGCATGTTTCTCACTTGGAATTGGGTGTAGGGGTTGTAGATCTTGGTGTCTTGGGGTTTTGAGGAGTTTTTCTTGGCTTGGAAGGCTTGGGATTGAGAAGTTTCCCTTCGCTTGGATCCAAGTAAGTACAATATATGAAATTCATAGCATGTATGTCTCCATTAATGATTCTTACATTGAGTTGTGTTGATCTTGGTGGCTTTGATAGGCTCTTTTTAAGCTCTTTTAATGGTTCACCCTTTGTGTGGATTGGAAACCCAATTAATGGAAATCCCTACAACTAGGGGAATGATGAATGGGAATCATGAATTTGAGGTGTTGGTGAAGTATGGTGCTAATTAGAGGTGATTTGGAGGGGTTTCGCATCAAAAGTGGTTGAATTCTGAGAACCTACTGTGAGTCGTAGTTCTCTCACAGCTAGTCTTAAGGGTTCCAGGAAGCCAACCGTGGTTGTGCATCAGCGAGCTTTTCTAGGACTGAAAATGCCCAAATTGTACCTCGATGACTTCATGGCTGGCCTCAGGCCATCCCACGGTGAGCCATAAAGCTAGCAATAGTACACCAAGGCTAGCCGACACAGGGTCATGACTAACCGTGGACCTGGGTTTCTCAAAATGCTGAAATTGTATCTTTTTACCCCTTAACCTAATTTAACTTGATTAATGGCTTGTAAATGGATGACTTATGATGAGTGGATAGTTGTGCTTAACATCTGCTCACCAGTTGCTCAAAGTAGGGTGTGGGAGTTAGAGTTAGGCCAAGAGGATGGTTAATGAGAGGTCTTTGGATGCCGACTACCCTCAGAGCACCAAGTATTATACATTGGACATCCGAAACTCAATTTGACCACTATATTGGATAATTCAACATTCATACCTAAAGGGTGACCTTTGACCTAGGTCGACTAGTTATCTTTCGTTCTTTGATTAATATGATGAATGGACTTCCATACATTGTCTTCATATTTTTTCAATCTTTATTCCTATGGATGATGGTGAGTCTATACCTACAGATGGATAATAATGATGATGAGGACCTTGACCTAGGGTTTACCTAGAGGAGACCTTGTATATGTAGAGGAGATGGATTACCCGTGTCTAAGGCTAGATAGTCTATTCAATGGCCTTATGGACTAGGATACCTTTGACATGGAACCTTGGCATGATACGGACAATTGGGAATATATTGTTACACTTGATGGTTTGTTTGCGATTAAATGGACTGTGATACTTAGATGGATTATTGATGATGGGATAGATACTTTGATGGATCCTATATCATGGCATGGATGATGGTGATGGTTTGGATGGTTTTACCCTTTTGCTTGGATTCGTGGACCTTGCTCATGCAAGGGAGCCTAGCCAAACACTGCCTTTGTGTACGATCCTTTGTGTGTTGGGCAATGACATCCACTTGGTAGAAGAGTCTAGCCATGGGTTTTTCAGCTATGGTAGGGACGATATCTCTTTGCCATCTAGATGGGGTTTTTGAGATGGATGTACACCACTGGGTACCCCTTTGCACTTTGGGTGCCAAACTTTGGCCGGCTATTCCAGTATCTTTTCTTTGGCCGGGCTATCATCCCGTGCATCCCCGCCGCAACTCATGTGTAGTACGGAAGGGCAGCATCATAATTTCCCGAGGTACTAGCATGTGTGGATGTGCATTTTGAAAGATGGATGGACTGATTGTAGGATACTTATTAACATTGATTCAGCACTTTATCTTTGTTCTTGCACCATTGTCTAGCTTCCTTATCATTGTTACTTGCTAGATCCTTTGGGTCTGACCATTCTTCTAACCTTGGTATCGTAGGTGAGTCCCGTTCCGATGCACTGGAGGGTGAGGCGTTCTATATGGCTATGGATGAGTGTTTGGATCTTTTGTTGCCGAAATGGGTTGTAATAAAGCATGTAGTTACTATGTTTGGAATTTAAAACATTGTTGATGGACTTGTACTACTAATACTTGACATATGTGTGGACTGATACTATATTGGATCTAGGTTCATATTGCTTCCAATTGCAACCCCCCCCCCCCCCCCCCCCCCCCCCCACCCACCACCACCACACACACACACACACACACAAAAAATGCTCTTCATTAAATGTGCTAAATGTTTTAAAACAGACCTCACAGCGGACCTAGATCCTGCATGTCTGCATCCCCAAATTTGGTCTTTCATGTAGTTTAGGGATTTTGGATTTAGGGGCGCAACACTCGGGCCCTTTTTCCTAAATTTGACGTGTTCAGGCATCCTCTATCAACTATGATTGGGACCCAAATCTCCTCTAAGCCATGGTCCATTTGTAAACTCAAATTTTCTATTCCTCTCCTCCGGTGGTATTTAAAATGCTGCTTGACTGCAACATGTTTAAGTAACATAAAAGCCAGAAACCAAAATAGGCACATTTCTATTTTCCACATCATCCTATCATCCACTGCCGCATGCATCTTGCAACACATCACGAAAAAATAGAATCCAGCTCATTTAGATTCAAGCTAAGCACAAAGCCACCAGCGAGTGCAAAAAACAAAAATAATCTTTACTGAGACAACCAACTGGTCATAAATAAAATAATCACACCAAAGTTTAGAATAAAATACAACACACACCTGGAGAGCATAACCAACCATTTTTGAGAAAGCTGTAATAGTAACATGTTTTCCTTCACGTTCAATCTGCCAATAGGACATCAAACACGAATAATTACAGTGAATTGATTATGGCGATGATGTAGATAACTGTTTGCACACCATACCTTAGCCTTTCCTATTGGAAGGCAGAAACTTGAATCAAGAACTTCTGCTGAAACAGGAAAAGACTCACCATATCTGGATGCCATGCAAAGTACAGATAAAAAATTTAACGTTAATCACATATACATTCAGTCTCAAACCAAAAAAGACTTAAAACAGAACTTACAGCAACTCATTTTCAAGAAAAACTACAGGATCAGGGTCTCTAATGGAAGCTTTTAACAATCCTCTAGCATCTTCTGAAGAGTATGGGGTCAGAACCTTCAAACCCGGGCAGGAAGCATACCAAGCTGCATAACACTGCAGAAAAGTAATTTAAAGATGTGCAGAGTCTTTAAATTTATTTTTCTTTACCGTTATATTCTGGATTTACGTCCCTAAAACTTTTATACAATAGTCTCATTTAAGCTAAAAAGATAGTACTGCTTATTCATTAATTAGAAACAAATTTAACTTTTGCAAATGGTGGGTTGTTGACTCTCATCAAAGTGCAATTTGTGGGCTGTTTACTCTGCACCAAACACAATACCTTTTCTTCCTGTCAAGTAGAATGTGCTGACAAGAGACAACCAACAACATAAAGGTACAATCCAAGGTGTAAGAAGCATGAAGAAAGGCCTGGCTTGAGTATGATACCTATTGGCTGTCAAAAAGTGTCATAGCTAAGCCCTTAATTCTCAGTCCGAAATTTCAGGAGCAAAACCATCTAACAAGTTTCGAAATCAAGCAACCACACTTCCCCAAGACAAACAAAAGAATCACTACATCATTTGTACATGACAGATAAAACAGGAGTAATAAACAGAAATAATCAATTTCCGTGAAGCACATTCAGCGAGTTCAGTATTGAAGGGGGTTAAATACCAACTACTCCAGTCTTGAGTATGATGCCTATTGGCTGTCAAAAGTGTCATAGCTAAGCCCTTAATTCTCAGTCCGAAATTTCAGGAGCAAAACCATCTAAAAAGTTTCAAAATCAAGCAACCACACTTCCCCCAGACAAACAAAAGAATCACTACATCATTTGTACATGACACAGATAAAACAGGAGTAATAAACAGAAATAATCAATTTCTGTGAAGCACATTCAGGGAGTTCAGTATTGAAGGGGGTTAAATACCAACAACTCCAGACTCAAAGTAATGTAGCTCTCACCATGGGCTTCCAAAGATCATCACCATTTGAGATCAGACAAAAATTTCATCGGTGATGGACAGGGGAGGTGGACTCTAAGGCCTATATCAAAAGGCAAGGACAATATCAATACTTTTCAAATTATACTTAGATACCTTACGCAATACAAACGCTAAAAGAGATAAGGATCATTTATTATAATTTTAGAAATCTAGAAGCCCCATTTTTGGTAAATGAATCAAGCTTCTAAACAATTAAGAATGGTGCGAAAGACACACAAGTGCACCTACGCATGCATAAACACGTGCACATCATTATCATCAACAACAACAAAGCCTTGTCCCAACTATGTTGGGGTTGGCTACATAAATTATGCTTCTCCATTCCGATCTATCCTAAGCCAAATCTTCGGATAGGTTGCACTTCTTCAAATCTTATTATACTACTTCCATCCACGTCCTCTTCGGCCTACCCGTTTCCCTTAGGCCATCAGCCTACATAGAAAAATGTTTCCTCATTGGTGCCGTCATTGGCCGTCATTGGACATGTCCAAACATCTCATATGGGTTTCTCTTATTTTATCATCTATTAATGCGACCCCTAGATACTCCCGAAAGCGCTTATTACTGACTCTATCCTTCCTAATTTTACCACGCATCCACCTCAACATTCTCATCTTCGCTACCATCGTGTCCAAGATCACATTCTCTGAATCGAAAGGGGAAGCCTACTCATCCTTCAGCTCCTCTTGTAGATGCGGTGCAGTTTTACGAAGCATCTAAGCACAGTTCACTCGCATTGATCACTCATTGCGTCCATGCATTGCTTCTTGATTAGCCAACATGCTACTCCATAGGACATAGCCAGTTTAATCATTGTTTTCTAAGATTTTCCCTTTAATCTTATTCGTATACGCTGATTACAAAGCACTCTAGAAGCAATTCTCCACTTCAATCATCCCGGTCTTATACTATGTTCCACATCTTCCTCAATCTCTCCATCCTTACTAATTATTGAGCCAAAGTATTGGAATGAATCACTTTGGGGTATCTCTTGAGCTTCAATTCTCATAGTATTTTCGGCACTTTGTTCATGCCCACTAAAGTTGCAATTCATATATTCATCTTTGTATGACTTCTCTTAAAGCCCTTGGATTTTAAGACCTCCCATCATCTCTCAAGTTTCACATTCATGCCATCTCTAGATTCATCCACCTACACTATATCATCTACAAACAACATAAGCCAAGGCACCTCTTAAAAATGAGCAATTAATTTGTCCATAATCAATATAAAGAGATAAGGGCTTAAGGCCGACCCCTGATACAAACCTATGGTCACCGAAAACTCACCTATCCCTTCACAAGTAGTTCTCACACTCGTTGTTTCTCCCGCACACATGTCTCTAATGATTTCAATATAACCTCTTAGAACACTCCTTTTTATTTTAAGCCCATTAAATAAAATCTCTAGGTACCCTATCATAAACTCTCTCTAGATCAATGAAGACCATATGCAAATTTTTCTCTTCGCACGATATTTTCCATTACATGCCCAAATGAGAAGATAACTTCCATAGTAGACCTCCCTATCATGAAACCAAACTAATTTTTAGATATTTTGGTCTTTTGTTCAAGTCTTTGCTCCATTTCTCTCTCCCATAGTTCATAGTGTGACTCATAAGTTTAATCCCACGATACCTGGTAAAATTTTGTATATCTCCTTTGTTCTTGTATATAGGTACAACAACACTTCTCCATTCATTTGAAATTTTCTTTGTCATTATTATCTTATTGAAGAACTTGGTTAATCAAATCCACCCCATTTCTCCTCAACAATTCCAAGCCTCTATCAGAATATCATCTGTGCCCATAGCCTTTTTGTCTTCATTTGTGTCAATGCTTTCTTCACTTCTACTAACCTAAGTCTGCGGTAAAAGGCATGTCCTACAAATGAAGTATCCTCTCTTGTTCTTATGTCTCCTATAGAATGTTTATTTTAAAGTTTGTTAAAATATTCTCTCCACATTTCTTTTATATCGTTGACCTTGAGTAAAACCTTTTGGTTGTTACTCATTATACATTTGAGATCCAAGTCCCTATTTTTCCTATTCCTTATTTTTGTAAGCTAAAAAATATCCTTCTCTCTTTCTCTTGTTCCCAACTTATTATATATGATGTCATCATATGCTTTGAGATTTCCATCACTTACTACTTTCTTAATTTCTTTCTTTGCCTTCTTATACATTTCATAATTTTCCTCGCCATCTAGTCCCCTGCCAAACTTTGCAACACTTTCCTTTTGAAAAACTTCCAAAACCACTACAATCCACCACCAAATTTCTTTGTTATAGTATCTTTTCTTTTCTCGACTCTCCAAGCAACTCTTTTGCAATTGTCCTAATACAGTCAGTCATTTGCTTCCACATCACGGTAGTTTCTTCTTCCAAATTTCATTCTCCCTCCTTTACCACTTTATCCTAAGATATTGTTGTGCTTTCTCCTTTCAAATCCCTCCACCGTGCTTTGGGGCACATTTATTTACGACTACTCTTTTTTCACTTTTAATGCACATATCTAAAGCAACAATATCCTACACTGTTGATGCAATACGGACCAAGCCCAGGCCCAAGAAGGCAATACGGACCAAGCCCATACCCAAGAAGGTAATTGGGCCAAACCATTGACCCAGTCTTCATGGACTTCCAAAGACAATCATCTCAGATCGTGACACTAAATTCATGAGTTACTTTTGGAGGACTTTGTGGATGATAGCAAAGACAAAACTCCACTTTTCTATTGTTTACCATCCTCAAACTGATCGCCAAACAGAGGTAGTTAATCGAAGCTTTGGACATTTGTTACAATGTCTTGTTCATGACCATATCACTGTTAGATTATATGGTTTCAATCCATTAGATGATGTAATAAATTGATTTATTCCTTTATTTATCAATATAATCATGATTTCCTTTCATGAAATGAATGATGTTTTATTACTTATTTGCACATAACCAAAACGAATGACATGATAGTTCATGAGATGAGCCGCAGTCCACAAATATACTAGATGTAATACACGTGTATGGATGAGATCCACATACGGGAGACATGTGTCGCAAATCTTATACTTAAATATCTTCACAACCAGTGATGAGATTGGGCATCTCATCTGACAAGATTGCAGCACTTTGATCACTATGAGATAGTGTGATTTGTCTCAATCATCAGGATGTAAGATTCTGGATCATAGTACTGGTACATTGGATGTATTGAAGGACCATGAGAAGCACCTTATGAAACACTGTCTTTACTTTAAGGTCTGCTCTCATAATTCCCTAAAAATAGGCTCATAATCTTGAGACATTAATAAACACAAGTTTCTGTCTATTCATTTACTTTGAGTCACCAATGAGTGAGGCCAATTGTAGGTCAACACCTCGGTGTTTTGGGTACATGGTAGTAGGACTATGGGAACATTCAATGGTCAAGATGGAATCTATCCTCATTATCCCCTTGTGCCAATCAAGGATGAAAATACCGGTAGCGGCGGGCCGCTACGCTACGAAGCGGGCGATACGTAGCGTAGCGGGGATACGTAGCGGCATAGCGGTGCGATTTGAAAAAATCGCCAAAAAAATTTGAAAAAATTCCAAAAAATTGTAAAATGAAAGAAAATGTTTCTTTTTTTTTTTTTTACAAAAGTAACTAAGGTAAGGGGGCGTAGCGGTCCCCTCACTGTATGAGGTCTTGTATCGCTGTATAAATAGAAAATAATAGTAATGATCATTTTTTTCACATGTTTTCATGTTGCTTAGTTATACTAACTTAGAAACTAATGAAAGGCTTATAAAAGAAAAAACTATGTCATGAAGTCAAGACTTAAGAGTACCTAGAGAAAAAAATACATCTACCAAAGGGGGTGTCTAATAGGATGTACTTAGAGAAGAACTCTCTATATCGACTGTAATTCGGCGAGATCATATGCTTTTTGGTGTTCTTTTAAACACAAAAGGGTAGAAAAGTTGTGTGGAAATGTTATTTGAAGAAAAAAAGAAAAGAAATAAGTCTTATTATGCATTTAAAAAAGATTGGAAAGTAGGAGTTTTTCTCACCCCGTAGCGGCCCCATAGCGGCCATAGCGGCCGTAGCGGTCCCGTAGCGGCCGCTACGGGTGCGACGGCCGATAAATCGGGCCGTAGCGTAGCGGTGGCGGCCGCTACGGCCGCTATTTTCATCCATGGTGTCAATTAATGGATTTATCATTAGTAAGTGCACACCCACTCCAATTAAGAGTTAATTGGATAGGTGCGGATGATCACTATAATTGATTGGGTCTCAAGAATAATAAGATATGGATCCAATTTGGTAGACAGGTACAATTGATCCATGGATATAAATGGAGGGACCTACTTGTGGTCATAGGGAAGTTTAGGGTCTTCTTGTAATTTATTCCTAAGACTGGAGTTCAATTGCATGTATATAGTGGAGTTATTTGCAATTAACTGTGGGCCCAGATTGCACATGAGATGTGGGGTCGGGGTGTCCCAGTTGGAGCCAGCTTTCTATGGAATCCCTAATGGTCCCCACGCTAGCCCAAGTTATTAGATAGTTACTAATTATACTTGAACTCTAAAAGGAAAGGAAATAGAAAGTTACTATTTTTATTTGAACTGAGACATCTAATAGTGATAATAGTAAGTTACTAATTATTGTGGAAGTGAGACTTTTATAATTATTAGAAGGGAGAAAGTTACTCGTTACTTTTGAAGTAGGACTTCTAATAATTAGTAAAAAGAGGAGGCTACTTGTGCTATAAATAGGGGAGCAACCCTTGGACGTCCATACACTTGGATTCCATGCCCAGCCCAGTGCAAGAGTTGCACGCTCCTCCTTATCTCCTCCTTCTTCTGGTTTCTCTTCCGGTTTACTTAGAGCTTCTAGTTGTTCTCGTTTGGAGATCTCACCCATCTCCTTGAGAAAAGAGCTCTGATACAGGAAATAGCGTGGAAGACAATTAGGTCTTGAAGATTCTAATTTGATAGAAAGAAAGAGTTCTTCATCCAACAAGTTGTCAACTTCTCCATTAGAGCACAGCCGAGCTCCCAAGGTATAATCTACTTCTTTGTATGCTGTGGATTCTATGGTTGTTTGTTGGCTGCTATATTCTATCTTAGAGATAGTGTTTTACTGATCTTGATCATGAGTTTGAGGTTCTTGGATCCTGGATTGGGTTCGTAGCCTTATGGATAATTGATCCCTGCATCAAGTGGGTCAAAAGTTTTTGAAACCTATCTACGAGGCCCGCCTACTTCCAACAATCACAACATGGGATCAAGTGTTACCCATGGCTGAATTTTCCTACAACAATTCAGTCAATTGCTCCACTGGCATCTCACCATTTGAAGCTGTCACATGTGTTCGTTCACACTGGCCTATTGATCTTGCTCCATAACATATTGAAACGCGACCTAGTGCTAAAGCAGATAATTTCATCAAACACATGCAACAGATCCATGATGAAGTTCGACGCCATATCGCCACTAGCAATGACAGTCACAAGGCTCATACGAAAAAGCGTTATCGTTTCCTCGAGTTTTCTTAATGAGATATGGTTATGGTACGTATCCATCCAAAGTGGTTGCGGGTCCATTCAAAGTGTTGAGAAGCTTAGTTCCAATGCCTACACGTTGGAGTTGCCATCAGATCTTGGCATCAATCCAACCTTCAATGTTGCGGACCTCACACTCTACCGTGGTCATGACAATGATGAAGAATATGAAGAACAAGCCATTCCTTTACCAGTTGCTCCTCCTTCTGAAGAAAAAACCATTGATGTTCTCGATGATCAGCTCGTTTATACTCATCAAGTAGGATTCTAGAAGTTCCTTGCCCATTGGCAAAACCGCCTAATCTCCACTACTACATGGAATACCGCTTCCAACTTCCAGTGCCTGAATTTGGATCTCTATGAATACTACCAAGCTATTAACTTGTCGGAGTCGAATTCTTCCAAGCCGGGGAGAATTGACGCAATACAGGCCAAGCCCGGCCCAAGAAGATAATTGGACCAAACCAATGACCCATAGGTCAACCCGGCCCATTGGGATCAGTCCACAGGCCCAATGGTGACCGAGAGTTACTATGGCAGCAAACTTCTATCTTATTTCTATATCTAATTTTAATTAGGATTGCTATGTGCTATTTTAGTTAGATGTCTATTTTATTTAGAAAGTCTTGTTGGGTAAGAAACAATCTACTCTATATATAGCCGAGTGCCCATTGTAGTTGCTTATGCTTATTCCAATTAATCAAAGATTTCCTGAGTTTTCTTCAATTATGGCGTGTTTTATGGTTGTGAGTGTGCCTTGGAACTAGAATCTATCTTTGGATTTGATCGATTCCTTGGGAGATCGGTCTATTTTTTCCGATCAAGGATCCAGGGCTATGCCAGTTGTGTTGTCAAACTCTCTCCCAAAATAACCTTACAGTCTTTACAAGCTAGTCAATCAAGTTTTCTGATAAGAAAAAAGTCTATCCAGGTACTATTAGTTCCACTCATATATGTAATTAAATGCTCCTCTCTCTTTTAAAGTAATTGTTTCTTATAAGAAGGCAAATACTAATGCACACATGAATGAAAACAAAAGGAATATTAAAGTGAGACCCATATATATGCATATAAGAAATACGTTATTCGGTTATTTTTTCAGCCACTTGATCCATCTATTGTTCACCCTGACCCCACACACACCACCCCTTTGAATTGCCACAAGCCAAAACTCCACACCCATCCAACCATTACTCACAGACATGGTATAAAATAACGGCCGTTGTGAAATGGTATCGACCCTAACCGTTACATTATATTGAATATAACACTAACGTTATGGAACAGGTAAAATATCAGTCAAAATATCAGCCAAACGCCCTTTTTTTATCACTTATTCCTTCTCTTTCATTCCTTTCTTCTCCAAAACGCCTGTGAACCTTCTTAACACTGTGCTTGAGCTTCCCAAGCACCAAAACTCAAGAGTTTTAGAAGATTTGAGTGGATTTCACCGCGAGAAAAACAAAGGAACTCAATGAAACATATTTGGTAAGTCTTTTTCTACTTTTTTTTAGTTTTTTTTTTTTCCAAGATTCAGCCTCAAAACAACTTAGAAATGTTTGACGCATGTTAGATCTAGAGTTTTGGAACATGAGATTGTAGATTTTAGCACTTTTGGCTTTTTTTGGATTTTTTATTATTTAAATTCGTTTTTTTTCCCCGATGTTTGTGCAATACATGTAACAAAGTCTATTATTGAGTTAAATACTTAAATTTGATGTTGCTCACTTAGTTTTTCTTAGATCTAGTGTTTCCTAATGTAGATCTAGCATTTCTATTTTTAGAATTTGGGCTTTTCTTGCAATCATTTAGATTTTCTCAAATTAGTTTGTCAAACGTGTTAGAATGCTTGTGGGTTCCATATTTTCCATAGATCCAAATGTTTTTTAGAGTAGATCTAGTTTTTTTTATTTTCAAGTTTTGGGGCTTTTTTGAATACTTTAACTTTTGTTCAATTTATTTGTTAATGCATGACAATGACGTTCAATCTTAGTAGATCTACTTGAAAAATGTGTAAATCTAAAAGATTTACATCAAAATATATTTTTTATTAAATATTTATTTTCGGATTTTTAAATAAATTAATATTAAAATAATATTTTTTATGATATGTTAAAACTTTTGTTTGTATGTTTTAGGTTTAATGTATAACTCACATGTGTATGTTTCCATTCATCCATTGTTATATCATAATTCCTACGTCAAAAATGTGTTTTTTTAATGTTCTAAGTTAAAAAAGTGTAAATTTTTTTGCTTTATGAATTGTGTGTTTGATGCTATTCTTTTGTAGAAAAAAAAATGGTACACGAAGTAGATCCCGCTTGGAGACATGGTGTTGATGCAGATGGAAATAAGAATAGAATTAGATGCAATTATTGTGATAGGTGGTAAGTGGCAGAATCCAAGATTGAAGCAACACTTGGCTCGTAGAGAGGGCCAAGTGTCAAAATGTCCCAAGGTTATCCCAGAGTTAAACAAGGAAATGCAGGCATTATCGGATGCAGGGAAGCATAAAAAAAAAGTTGTAACTGAAAACAAGAAGCAAGTTGAGTATGAAGCATGTCAAGAGGAGGTATTTGGGCCTAGGGAGGTGCTTTCCTCTGATGATGATAGTGGGGTTTCAAATGTAGAAGAGCATGAGATCCTATAATGAGGAAGAAGAGAAGAGAAGAATGCTGTATTAGTCTGCTTCTAGAGGGGGCCAATATGAGCATGGGGGAGGCTCAGGCTCAGTTGGCTCAGGTAGTGGTAGTGGTACTGTTAGTATGTTGCGTCGGATGTTTAGTAAAAAAAAACAGAATCGCCGACAACCAGATGTTTTGGAGACTAATCAACCTCCCACACAAATACCTCGTAAACCAGAGGTTGTGGGTCCAATTGACCCTGTTGCATATAGGTCTCCATCTGCAAAGCAATCTTCTATAGCCAAAGCTTTGAGCGGGAACATGGGATTTGCATGAGATAAGTTGGTTAGGGCGGTCGGAAAATTCATTTGCGATGGAGGCCATTGCACCCAATAAAGTTACTTCACTCAATTTGAAGACCATGTTAGACGCTGGAGCAGAACATGGTCCGGGAATAAAGCCACCCACACCATATGAGATTGGCCACTATTGGGTTGAACAAGAATATGCAGAGACGGTGGCCTAGGTGAATACCTTCAGGAGGATTTGGAGAGAGAGAGGAGGGGGCGCTCACCCATGTGTGATGGGTGCACAGCCATCACTAGACAGTCCTTGTTGGGTTTTATAGTGTACACACATTTAGGCACTGTTTTTATCAGATTTGTCGATGCAACAAAGTATGTCAAAGATGTGATTTACCGGAATAAGCTTTTTAACGAGGTGACTGAGGACGTTGGAGCAGATTGTGTTGTTCAGATCATCACAGATAATGATGAAAGCATGAAAAAAAAAGGAATGATTCTCATCCAGTAGAGGCCCAAGATATTTTGGTCTCCATCTGCTGCACATTGCTTAGACATGATGATTGAAGACGTCGCCAAGAGGAAAATGATAAAAGGTGTGATAGTGAAGGCAAAGAAGATTACTAATTTTATCTATCAGTCGAACAAGCTCATAGCGATGGTGAAGAAATATGCAAACAACCATGAAAGGATGGAGCTACATAAGGTTACCCCCTCCCAACTTGTTCCTTCCCTTTAAATAAGGAGAAATTTATGGATAGATATTTTAATCCTATCCTTTTGCCCCTCCTCAACTTTTTCACTTCTTTGCCCCTCAACAATCTTTTTTTCTTCTTAGTAAGGAATTGAACTTTTAAAATACTCAAGGGGATTTTGGTCTTTCTACTCATAAAAAAGACATGTCATCAAATCACCAAAAAGGTGTGCATTATGCTGTGATTTTTCTCCTTTTATTCTTTCTTTTTCTTGGCCATTATTAAGCCTAGAATCCTAATCCTCTCAAAGTTTGAAATCCATAAAATCACCACAGCTAGTTTAATTTATTATCAAATTTTGAGTTTTCAGGAAGGATTTGGGACCTAAACAAAGGGCTAAAGATCAAGACTACTTATAAACATCAACCCCATATTATGATATTGAAAACTATTTAATTTAATTTTTAATTAAAATCATATGTTCATGAGTAAAAATGCTAAAATCATGCAATTTGCAATTCTTCTCTAGTCTTTCGTACCAATTTTTATCATTGTTGGATATAAAGAGCAATCTAAATTCATCTTTTTTTTAATATTTTTGGAGTATAATGTAATAACTAATCCATGACCTTTTGTACCGATTATAATGTAATAACAGTTTTGAGATATAGTGTACTAAAAAATTTAATTCTTTCTTGAATTCCTCGCTGAGAGAAACTTTTGCGCGCACACCCCCCCGCCCCAACACAATTCCCGGCTCTGTCACTAGCAAACCATGAACTACTACGGCCTGGCATTAGGAGATTTGTCACCCACTTTATAGCTATACAAAGCCTTTATAAATACAGAGGAGGGTTACACCAACTATTTACTTCACAAGAATGGTTCAAATCAAAGTGGGGGAAAAAGCTGACGCCCCAAGCAAAACAAGTTGTTAAAATTATACAGTCTAAAAAATATTGGCCATTTGTTAGTGAGACTTTGAAGTTTGTAGAAACCATTGATAAAAGGTCTTTAGTTGGTTGATGGAGCTGACAAGCCTACGATGGGCTTCTTGTATGAGGCCATAGATCAAGCAAAGTTGGCCATAGAAGCAAATTGTAAATATCATAAGGCATATTGGAAGATAATCGACAACCGATGGGAAAACCAACCGTTTTATGTAAATATTACATTTTTAAAGAATATAAATCTAAGTTCTAACTCTCTTAATTGTTAAATTGCGGTTTTAACTCTCTAAATTAATACACTATGCAGGTTATTTCTTCAACCCACAATATTGATATAATGAGAATCAATATCGAAGTACTTATCATATGAGATACGTGTGGATCAGAAAAATGTAATTGGAAAACTTACAACGGATGAGGATGATGCTTATGAGGCTAATAACCAAGTGTAATAATGTATACATTTTTTTGTTTATTTTTATTTATTAAGACTTTCACAGATAGTTTAATTTATCCTTATTTTAATTATGTTATATCATAGATTGATAGTTGAAAGTCCCGGGTGTTAGGGGTGACAACGTAGCTTCGAGACCTTCGAGCGGCCATTTTGTGCAAAAATTGCCAAGGGTCATTTGTCAACACCCATTTACATATGTAAATAGTAAATATGCGTAATATTTACGCATCAGTAATGTTTGTCTACAAGTATTTACGCATCTTGCGTGTAAATTAGATGTGTAAATGGTGTGAAAATGAGCCCATTTTCACACCAAGATTTGAACACATGTTGAGGTGGGAAAAGACAATACCAAAGAACATGTGATTTCAAAGAATACCCGTTGGAGGCAGACGGTTTGGTTTGGGCCAATTTCCGTCAAAGAGGTTCTGGGTTCGAAACCCCCCCTCTAACGCATTTAGAAAAATAATACTAAAAGATGCATTTCTATAAAAGAGGTACTGGGTTCGAAACCCCCCTCCAACGCATTTACAAAATAATAATAAAAGATGTATCAAGACCGATGAAACCTATAAATGAAAACCCTCCCTGCATCTCATCTCCTTTTATAAAGGTAACCTCTTTATTTCTCTCTCTTGCCTTACTATACAAAAAAAAAATTACAAAATCTATTTACCCTATAGGTTTATTTTTTCAGAATTTGATTCTCTATCTTCTCTTCTCCTTTTAGATTTTCTTCAAATATCTCGATGATTTTTCTAAAATTATTTATTATTGTGTTACTTTAAAATTATTTAAATATGTATAAATGAATGTAAGAGAAAAGGAAAAATGTATTTTATATAGCATTATGGTATCATTCAAAAATAATGTATAAATGCAATTTTATCTAAACATAATAAATTTGTGATACTTTTAATATAATTGGACTTAGCAATAAAATACTCATTTTAAAATTTTCTATAATTGATTAATATTAGCATAAAGCCGGTGAGATGCATGGGTTAAGTTTTATGTAAATTGAATAATGAATTATGATAATACTGAACTAAATATTAATTAATAAAAATATTAATAATAATCCTATTTTTCTTAACCATCAGACTATAAACTCTTATTTCCTTAACCAAATATGTTGAAATGTATTTTTTTAAAGGTGATCATTGATAGAAATATCTATTTTTGAAAAGTATATTTCATGTTGAAATACATGTTTTTTTTTTAAGGATCTAAAATGCAAATGAAAACTTTGATATAAATCAGACCTTTTTTGTATCTTTTTTCATATCATTATAGTAGAATATAATTTAATAATTAATAAGTATCATTTACAAAATCGTTTAATACATATAGACATATCATTGTAACAAACATGGAAAAATGAATCACATGTGTAAATGATGCGAAAATAGTGTTCATAGACAAACGTTGTAAAAAGAAATACATGTGTAAACATTACATACTTAAAATTTGAATGTCCATCTTTTACATGTGTAAATTGTATTTACATATCGCACGCGTAAAAGACAAACGACTCCCAAAGGTTAGGTTTGTCTCCAGTCTGGACCCTCCCAAGACCCTACTTCAGCGGGACCACACTGGGTGATGACCTTTATTATATCATAGATTGATATATAAAATGAAGGCTTTGCTAGTTTTGGAACAACGACCGCCCGACAAGCTATCATAAAGTCAGTTATAGGTAAAGATCATGGTAATTTCATTCTACATAAAATTAAAAGTTGAATTGAATATGATTTAATTAATATACTTCCATTTTATTTTCAGCTGAGTGGTGGTTAAACTACGGAGAAAGTGCTCCAACACTAAGGAAAATAACAATGAAAGTCCTTAGTCAAAAAACTACAATATCAAATTGTGAGAGGAATTGGAGCACCTTCTCCTTCATTCACACTAAAATCAGAAATCGGTTGACGATACAAAAGCTGAATAAATTGTTATATATTCATTACAACATTAAGCTTCGACATAGACAACGAAGGAGAGAGTTTGAGGATCGGCCAGATTACTTCTGTCCAATCAATTTGGATTATATTTTTTCAAAGAAGGATGGCGTAATGGATAGATAGAAGAGCCGGTGCTAGATCATGATGAAGAGCTTGGTAATATGGTTCAAGATTTGACTAGGGAAAGGCCAGAGTCAATGAAGGCCGCCGAGTGCCTCCACGAGATAAATCCTACACATCAACGAAGGCGTGGGGTTGACCCTCAAGAGATGCAAGACAAGGTTGACGATGATGAAGATACTAGCTTTAGCAGTTGGACATGCCTCATGATTCTGATAGGGATGGCGGTGATGATGGAGATGATTGTGGTGGCTATGGTGAGTAGGGTTGCAAACAGAACGGTTCCAAATCCGGACCCGTTTCTAAATAACGGTTCCGGATCCGGTTTTGACTCGGAACCTATTTTGTTTATTCCAGACCGAGTTCTGATAGGAAATCAAAGATCCAGTTCCGAGACCGGGTCCACTTAGACGACTGGAATCTGGTTCCAAAATCAATTCTAATTTCTCTTTATTCTTCACTTTTCTTAAAAATAAGCATATCATTCAGCTTCTAACAGTGCATCAAGTTTACTACCTCCAATATTATATATAAAAATCCAAAAAAGTTGATTTTGAGGTACAATATGCAATATCAAAGGCTCATATGCCGGGTCTTGGGTCCACGGGTCGGAACCTATATGGGCAAGGACCCGTTTATCAATTAGAACCTAAATTAGGTTCCAGACCCAAACCCGTTTATCAATCGGAACCTAAAATAGGTTCCAGACCCGATTTTTTATGGGTCAGAACTTCCTAGTAATTAAAGAATCGGATACCCGTTTGCAACCCTAATGGTGAGGTACCACCCCACATGATGGAGACAAAAGAACATTTTCCTTTTGATGGTAATATTGACCCGAGCCGTGGGTACTCAAGAATTGTCCCACCAACTAAATCATCACATGCATGAGCTAGTGGTAGTGGATATGACAGGGGGGCGGGTACTTCTGCTAGTGATGTCAGCCACAACAAGCCATGTATGGAGCCTATGGAGAGTATGGACAACAACCTTATTGGCCAACACAATCGCCACAGAAGTTGCGGGGTTTGCATGAGTATGGTTACAATCCAAATGATCCACCTACCTTCCCCATGAATTTTATCACCAAGACTACACTTAGTCATCTCAGTCTACAAATGACTTGTACTCATATGAAGGAATCTTTGCTCATCAGCCGCATCCACAGCACCCATAAGGGCACTATGGGAGTGCAGCACAGCAGTTTGGTGCTTATTATTACCCTTCAAGAAATAATGATGACGATGATGTCAAGCCAGGGCAGTAGGGCACCGCTCATTACGGAATTAAGCTCGGCCCCTGCCTCTTAAGCATTCAAGTCTCCTCATAGAAACCAAGGTAATTCATAAATGTCTATACTCCACTGCTTTAAGTTAACTAATTAATTGATCTTGATGTGGTAAATGTTACTTGAAACTTAAAAGTGAGCACACTGTCAGTTTACTTGATTATTGAGTAATTGAGTGGAGTACTGCACTACTACTAGTAGGTTCTTGACATTAAATGTTTAACACTAACGGTTTGCTTCAAATTATGATTGCATTATGTAAAATTTGTGATATTTCAACTTATATTAGTATATACATGTAAATCTATTTAATTCAGAATAGACATGTAAATCTATTTAATTCAGAATAGACTTCGCAGGATTTATAGAAGGCAGTGATACGGGATGTTATAACTTAGGGGGGTCATTATTTTACTCTAAAGTGTTTACTAAAAATAAAAATAAAAATAAAAAAAGTGTTTTCTAGCATTTTATAATATTCTTGATTTATTGGATATTTTTTTGTTCTTTTTTTTTTTTTTTTGTCAAATAAAAATTCGCACCGCGATACAATGCAATGACCGCTACTGCAATTTTGAGCCATTTTCACAGTTGGATTGAAATACAAAAAATGATACCTCTTAAAACCATTAAAACTTGAGGGCCATAGATCAAGGGTTGGGATGATCTGATGGTAGTGGGGCCCACTTGCCAGACCAACCATCCTTATGTGCATAGTTCACTTGGATAAAGCTCTATGCAGAAAAAAGAGAGACCCGGGGGAGGAGCCACACCTGGGAATGCTGTGCACCAACTCCAGCAGCAGCACCATTAGGCCCTCTGAAAACGATTGGCACAGATATCTGACCAGCAGACATGTAGTTTGATTTTGCAGCCGAATTAATGATATGATCAATTGCCTGCAATGGCAACCAACAATAGTTTTTTTACATGAACCCTCAATATGATTGGGATTCAACATGTAAAAGCTACAACAAAAAGGAAAAAGAAAATTAGAAGGCAATTTTATTAAAGCTAGAACTGATATGGGATGAACGTATTACAACTCTGATATTAGGAATTCGATAACCATGCAGCTCAGCACTCAACATATCATGTTATTCTAGTCACTTATTTCTTCTCATGTTATAGAATTATTTAGAAAATAAAGAAGCTTCTATTGTAATAATGAGTTCAAAATAATATTGAACTGTTAATTTGTACTGTGGATAGAAAGTTCCCTGTGCGGAAACTATAATCATAGGAAACATTGAACTAGGTCTTTGAGCAAACTCTGTAATATAGAAAAATAAAATATTTTAGCAAGTAGACCATATCATCAAGAAATGATCCAGAGAAGAGGAAACATGCATGTTAACCTAAAACCATTTCTGAAAGAGAAATTACAGAATCCTGAGACTCGAAAGTTACATCAGTTTGATGCCCATGTAGGGCCGCAAATAAGTGATTTGAAGGATTAAAATGATGGAATCAATCGCCTCGATGATTCTATTATTAGGATTAACCTCTAATGAAATCGGTTTTATAATTATTAAAGTGATCAATTAGGCTGTTCTTTTGTATGAAATACTGGCTTCAGCTTGGGCATCAGCATGTTTCTCTTACCCTTTTTTGAGGTATCCAACTGTTGGTGTTTTGTTACTCATATCTGCCACAAATCAAAACTTTGAATCCACCGGTAGATGGAATAATTTCTTAGTGCTGAGGGTAGATTAGAGATTATTTAATTTAGGTTTTTCATTGAAGATTAGCCTGTAGCATTTGTGCTAATATTTCACACTGATGTTCTCTTGTGGTAGGTTATGTTGGCTGCTGACCGTCTTGTCATGATTAAAGGGTTTCCTCAAAAGTTTTCAGCATTTAAGTTCCTTGGGAACCCAACTAGGTGTGATACAGTAATTTTGCTGCAAACTGTTGTGCCAACAAAGACCGATGTCCCTGAGGCATGCTTCTTTTCACAATGCAGAAAATTTTCATTCTTAAGTGCTAACAGAAAATCATAGGATTCTGTATGTAAAGTTTCTATGGATAGAACTCATGATTTCAAATCCAAGGGGGAAGCTGAAGGGGTTTTCTTTTTTTTTTTTACTTACATTTTACAGGTGGTGTCCCGTCATTTTCTTTTGCATTTACAGATTAAAAGCTTATGAGTCAAGTTCATGAAATTGTTTTCCGATATTTGTAAAACAAATCAGTGCAATATGCGGACAAATCTCAATGCATCATGACAACAGAGCCACTCTGCCACTTAAGATTCCCTGTTGAAGGATTCAGCCTGCCATAAGTTTGAGATTGCAATTCAAGATGGCCTCATGGCACGTCCTCCATGGAAGCTTCACCAACGATATAGGCCAATGGGGGTTGAGAGGCCCCTATTTGAGGGTCGGAAAGTGGGTGGCAGGTGCAAGAACCACATTTTAGCTTGGATCCAGACAGGTGTCCAGTCATAATCCAACACACAGTAGAGCTTTGTGCCACTGACTTTTCAACCAAATGCGAAAACCAATTGTGCACATTAAGGTTTCCTCTAGAACTAGGTTGGATGTCAATAGGTAAAACTAACTTCTTGTTGATGGTGAAAATAGTAGATAACAAAGTTGGAGGTGAAAGAACAAGTCATCGGTTTTTCCCTCTTTACATAAAGCTGTGGGTCGGGTTAACTGTTAACCCAAATAGAGAATGACAATCAGTAGAGATTTGGTAACTCGAGAATCAAGGAGATGTAGTCTTTTGACATCATATGTACCCTATTCTAAGCTTTGTTTGTGTGAAGGATCAACCCCAAAAGGATTTTACATCATATGGGTTATGATTCTCCACTATAATTCTTGTTAGCCTTATTTTGACCAAAAGGAACAATCTCTACAGGATTTTCAAATCATATGAATCACCAAGAAAAATGTCCAAAAAATAGTATGTTAGGTATGCCAAACATCTTCTAAAACTTCACTTACACAACTTACGGAATATTAGTTGCACTAAATGGTTACCATCAACAGATCCTTAGCAGTACAGACATTACAAAAGTAACTAAGAATGCTGCACTATAGACTGTGAACTATAAACTATTAAGAAACTGATTCAAAGAGAAGAAAACAACTGTAACCTGCATAGAGAAGTTAAATGTCATAAACTCTACAACAGGTCGAAGACCATAGTAAGCTGCACCAACTCCAATTCCAGTAAAGCCTGCCTACAAAATTGAACCAATAAATGACTTGAGTAAGTGAGCAGCATTGGAGAGAATAAGGATTTTCAACTAAGTTTAATCATGTTCTGCAACAATGCTCAAACTGGAATATAACAAGCAATGTTAAGCATTCTGCTGATAAGGTTAATTTAAACAGCTAAATCAGAAATTATGCTCTGTACTTGCCCCAGACTGTTGCTCTGTTGGAAGTAGGTGGGCCATCCAGATAGGTTTCAAAAAGTTTTGACCCACTTGATGCATGGATCAACTATCTAAAAGGCAACAAAACTTAATACAGGATGCATTCCCTCAAACTCATAAATCATGTACAGCAAAATAACCTATCTAGAAGATAGAAAACAGCACCTAAACATGCAACCACGAAATCTACAACATACAAGGATGTAGATTATACCTTTGGAGCTTAGTAGTGCTCTAATGGAGAAGTTGATTTATTTCTTTGATGATGAACACCTTCACTAATCAAATCAGAATGTCCAACACCTTTTGATCTTCCACGCTATGACCCGTATCAGATTCTCTTTTCTCAAGAAGGCGGAGGAATCTCCAAGAGAAAATCCTAAAGGAAACTAGAAGAGGAAATAGAAGAGGGAAAGAGAGAGATGGGCGTGTGCAACTCTTGCACTAAGGGTCTTGGGCATGAATTCCAAGATGGAATTATTATGTTGGACGTCCAAGCCACTTCTCTCCTCTTTTATAGCACTTAAGCAACCTCCTCTTACTAATTGAAATAGAAGTCTTACTTCTATAATAATTAATTGCTTACTAAATCACAATTAGAAGTCTCACTTCAAATATGATTAGTAACTTCCTCCTTTTCTAATTAAAATAGAAGTCTCACTTCCATTAATAATTAGTAACTTACTATTACCACTATTAGAAGTCTCACGTCAAATAGAAATAGTAACTTTCTATTTCCTTTTAGAGATCTACTATAATTAGTATCTTTCTAATATCTTGGGCTAGCGTGGGGACCACTAGGGATTCCATAGAAAGCTGGCTCCAACTGGGACACGCGACCCCACATCTCATGTGCAATCCGGGCCCACAGTTAATTTGCAAATAACTCCACTATATAAATGCAATTGAACTCCAGTCTTAAGAATATATTATAATGAAGACCCTAAACTTCCCAATTACCACAAGTATGCTCCTCCATCTATATCCATGGATCAATTGGACCTGTCCACCAAAATAGATCCATATCTTATTATCCTTGAACCCCAATTAATTATAGTGATCATTTGGTACCAATCCAATTAACTCTTAATTGAAATGGGTGCGCACTTACCAATGATAAATTCATTAATTGGCACAAGGGGATATTAAAGATAGATTCCATCTTGACCATTGAATGTTCCCACAGCTCTACTACCACTTACCCAAATCACCGAGGTGTTGACGTATAATTGGCCTCACTCATTGGTGACTCAAAGCAAATGAATAGATAGAAACTTGAGTTCATTATTGTCTCAGGATTATGAGCCTATTGCTAGAGAATTATGAGAGCAGACCCTAAAGTAAAGACAGTGTATATAAGGTGTTTCTCATGGTCCTTCAATACATCCAATGTACCAGCACCATGATCCAGAATCTTACATTCTGATGATCGAGACAAATCACACTATCTCATAGTGATCAAAGTGCTACAACCTTGTCTGATGAGATGCCCAATCTCATCACTGGTTGTGAAGATATTTAAGTATAAGATTTGCAATACATATCTCCTGTATGTGGATCTCATCCATGCACATGTATTACATCTAGTATACTTGTGGACTCCGGTTCATCTCATGAACCATCATGTCATTCGTATTGGTTATGTGCAAGCATATAATTAAACATCATTCATCTCATGAAAGGAAAGCATGATTGTATTGATAAATAAAGAAATTAATCAATTTATTACATCATATACTTGGTATTGAGACCATAAAACTAACATGCTCAACAGGCTAGGGACATGTAGTGTGCCTAGGTGCTTGAGTTCAAGTCCCTTGTAAAGCAGGAAAAAAAGGGAAAAGGAAAAAGAAAATCAACCTCTGTAATTGGAGTATCAAGAACCCTTTCAGGACCATACTTCTCAAGAAGACCTTTGGAAATCTGCATAAGAAAGTTATATTCAACTATTAGGTGAGACCAAGAAACAAATAAATTAGTAATCAAAGAAGGGGGGGAAAAGTATTCACAATCTTAGAGAAGCAGCAAGAAAGAATATTTGAAATAAGCATGTCTAACCTTGTACGCACCCTGGTATTCGCCAACCTGCAGTAGAAAAAGGCATCCTTAGAATAAATAACTTAATGGAAAAGGATTCCAGAAAATATTGTGACTTGTGATCCCCACAGTTACCTCTTCACCCATCAAGAAAACTTTTGGATCGGCAGACATTTCCTCATCGAGTGCAGAGTTTAAGGCATCCCGCACTGTCATCTATTATAAATCAGAATTTAAACAAAATTCAAGGTCAATACATTCAACATAAAACCAATAAGCACCAAACCATAAGGATTTATTTGAATGAACAAGTGACAAATGGACCTCATATCCCATAATGTTCTCTGGCCATTTTCAAAACGTCTTATTTGACCCAAAGTATCAATAAGATGAAAACGTTAATGAATCTTTGGAACACATAACATTGCCAAGTTGACAGAATGAAGAGCTTCTGCTATTATCCTACTCTTACACTAACGTTTGGGTTATCTAACAGATAAGATCACTAAGGTCGATACAGATCCTAGAAATTTGGTAAAAGGCCACACTAGGTTTCCAACAGAATCTGAATCACACCATTACCATTGTACTAGGTTAGTTCAAGAGCTGTTTCCCTTGTATCACAGATATGTTCTAGTGACCATACTTGCAGTTCACTGGGGCATTCTTTTATTGGTAACCTGACTTGAATCCACAACCTATCGTTGTGACAATGATCACCTTCCGACTGTGCTAGATATTATTTCCTTTCCTTCTAAAATGGCAATACCATCCAAGAAAACAGGTTTCTGGAAGTTCTTCAACAGTTCTATGATAGAAACCGCAGAAAGGACTAATAATGAATGAATACCATGGAGAAGAAAGTTATCAAGTGAACGTAATGTTGATACTCATACCCAGAATCTTGCAAGCAGTGCTCTCAACTCTCAAGTAGCAAAATTATCACCCATTCCTATTCTAAATAATTACTACAAAACCTCCCTTTCTGGCCCATCCCTAACAAGTAACAAGTTACCGGAAATCTACATTGAATAATTATTACAATGATCTTTGGGGTAGTAAATTTATCAAATAGGTTAGTCTGGACGCGGCTGGGTCTTTTTGGGGCATATTGCCATAAGGTGTCTGTTGCAGCTTTTCTTGGGCTGGGGATTTGTCAATCTCAGCAATCGTGGAAGACCTGGATCTTAATAAGCAATGGTTGCTTACAACTGTTTACAGGCCGAACTTAAGTCCAAGAAGAGCTTATTTGTGGAGGGATCTTGATAAGAAAAGTGGAAGATGGAACATGCTTAGTGTTTAGGTGGGGAACTGGGATTCCCCGCAGAAAAATTAGGTGGCTGTCAAGTCTCGACAGGCATGAGGGACTTCTCTGATTGGATGAATAGACACTCCCTTGTGGATCTTCAGCTTCTCAGAACCTTTTATACCTGGTCCAATCATGAGAATCATCCGTTGGTGTCAAGGCTAGACAGATTTCTAGTCTCCGAAGAGTGGGTGGTTGTATCCTGTGTTCCAGATTGCTCTTCTGAAGCCTACGTCGGACCATCTTTTGTATTCAAATCAGGAAAGGTGGGGGCCTACTCCCCTTTGTTTTAATCTTGTGGCTTGGGGAAAAGCACTTTCCATCTTTGATAAAAATCATGGTGGAAGGAAATAAATGAAACTGGTTGTGCTGGTTTCCGGTAAAAATTGAAACTCAAAATTCTGAAGGGTAAGATTAAGGAATAGGCCAAACAAAACTTTGGTGACATTGGGAGCTTCCAAAGCAGAACTTCTTGAGGACATACAGGAGATCAACAGAAAAGAAGAGCTTGGTCGGCTTTCTAGCAAAGATATGTCCAGAAGATATATCCTTAAAGATGTCCTCTATAGAAAATTAAAGCAAGAGGGGATCAAATGGAAGTACAGATCCAATGCTGGTGACTCGAGGAAGGTGATAAAAACACTAAATTTTTCCATGGCATGGCTTCGACAAGATTCAAAGGAACAGAATTTGTGACTTGATGGAGGGTGACTCCAAATTGGAAAATCACGAAGAGATCATCCATCATATTAAGAATTATTTTGAAAGCCTAATGGAGAAGGCCAACCCTAGACAATTTAGAGTTTCCAATTTTAGATGATCAAATGGAAGAGTTGCTAGAAAGGAAGTTTAAGGAAGATGATGCGACTTGTGAGAGAAGCGGTCTTTGAGTTGGGTGTGGATAAAGCTCCAGGACCAAAAAGATTCCCACTGGCTTTCTTCCAATTCATTTGGAGGACACAAAATGTCGCGGCATTTACAAAAGAATTCTATAAAAAGAAAAGATTATCTGAGCAACTGGGTGCTTTTTTTATTGCTCTCATTCATACGGCAGAGGCAGAGAACATCAAGGATTTCAGACCCACTACGTTAACCGGGAGTGTATACAAAGTCATTGCAAAGGTTATGGCGAGCAGATTTCTGATGGTGTCGCCAAGCATCATATCTCACAATCATAGTGCTTTCGTTAATGGGAGAAAAATTCTCAATGGAGCTCTTAGCAAATGAATGCATTCACTCTTGAGTAAGAGATACAAGAACGGGTTTCTTGAGTAAGTTAGATATGGACTAAGCCTATCACGGGTGGCTGGGATTTTCTTCAATACTTGTTAAGGAGAATGGGCTTCAGCATCTTATAATATGGAATCATAAGTGTTTCTATACTTGATAAACGGTTCTCCAAAAGGATTCTTTCTAGCTAAAAGAGGTCGTAGACAAGGTGACCCTCTCTCTCCAAAGGGATTCTTTCTAGCAAATGTTGCTTCTCAATATCTTACTTTCCCCATTTTAAAGATATTTCCATTTCTGCAACTATCTCGAAATTGGAAGACGATGGCTTTTTCCTCAACAATCTCATACCAGATTAAGCCTATTTGGTCCCCTCCTCCAAGGAGGTTCATGTTGAACTTTGATGGAAGTGAGATGGGAAATATGGCTCAAGCAGGCATAGGCAGTATTATTTGGGATGGTTTTGCAACTGTTATTCTATTTTTCTCGAGCCCGGTGAGTTTGTGCTCCATAAATAAGGTGGAGTTCCTTGGTTTAAAAAATGGGTTGTGGGAGGCGTCTTCCCTTAATCAACGTCGTCTAATGGTGGAAGGCGACTCAAAATGCACCATCAGATGGGCGTCCAAATGTTGCAAACTGCCATGGAATTTACTGATGAAGTTGAAGAGGTCAGAGATATTGTTGGAAAGAATGCATTCTTTTCCTGCATGAAGCAATAAGCTAATGAAACAGCGGTTGCCCTAGCAAAAGGAGTCTCATCTCAGAATTTGATACTTTCTTGTCAATTTTTTTGCTTATTTAGCTATGTCTTCCTTGTTGTTTTCCTTAAGGGCGCGTTTGTGTAAAGCTACAGAAGTGGAAGCCAACATTCCTCTTCCGCAAAAATAGAAATTCGAAGTGGGGATGTTAAGACTCGTGTTTCGGCACTTTGCGGAGAAAACCATTCAAAACAAGCCATTTTCTACAGATGTGTCATTGCACCAAACAATGACTTGTGGTATGCAGAAGAAACGACCCTTCCGCTTCTGTGGAAAACTTGTTGCACAAATATGCCCTTATTGTGTCATGGTGTTTCACTTGTCGGTATATTTCTTTTGTACTATTTAAGCCTTTTTAATGAAGGTTTCTGTTCAAAAAATTTATTACAATGATCTAGTGAAGATGAAAACAAGAAATGAAAATTAAATTTCAAATGGTGAATGCTCAAAAATCTATTGATAATAATTAAATTTAAAAAAAAAAAAAAAAAAGAGCTTAGAACTCCATGTGTGCATCTTTACACAAAGCTTCCATGCTTACACTATTCATCTTGTAGGACCATCACAGATCATTCATGCCCAAAAAATATTCTCCCCTAGGCTGTCATTTCAATACAGTTGAACTTATTTTTCGGGTGTAAGCTAACCATGGGAAGGTTTTTTTTTCTCTCTAACTAGCCATTGCCAGCCACAATCCCATAGCATAGGATCATTTTGTGAAGGAATGGATATTTTGGAAATGGATCACCAACAATGGGAGCCATAAGTACGAGTAAGAGGTTTGGAAAAGGTGGGAACCATGGTTGAAAAAATCGGCCGATACCGGTTCATATCGGCCGAGCTGATATCTCAATGAGATATCGGTCTCGGTAAAAATCGCCAAAATCTCGGCCTATATCGGCCGAGATTTACATCATCTCGGAATAACCGATCAAAATATCGGCCGAGATATGACAAAAATGGTGAAAACCTTAATTTTTTCATTTTTCCCCCATCTTCATCTTCTTCTCCTCTCTTCTCATCTCCTTACTACCCATAGCAGCAGCCACACTCCATCACACATCCCTCTTGCATATTTTCAAATCCCACTTCTATTTTTTGAAGAAAATATTATCTAAGGTAAAAGAAAATCAACTTAAAGCATTTTATTATGTGTGTTTTTTTAGCATAGAGGTTTGTCACTTATGTTGTTTTCTTCATTTAGAAGTTAGATCTACATACTTTCATGCTAGATCTACTCATACACATGATTTTGAACTTTTTTTTCAATTTTTTTTATTTTCGGATTTTTTAATATTTGAATTATAATATATGAGGGAAGGAATAGCACCAATTAAAGATAAAATGAGAGAAAATCGACTGAGATGGTTCGGCCATGTTAGAAGGCGCCCAACAGAGGCACCTGTTAAAAGGTGTAAAAGTATGGAGATTGCCAGGAGTAGGAGAGGGAAAGGGAGACCCAAGAGAAGTTGGAAAGAAACTATTAAACATGACCTTGCCTACATGGATCTAACAAAGGACATAGCCCTAAAAAGATTTGATTGGCATCGTCAAATCCATATAGCCGACCCCACCTAGTGGGAAAAGGCATGGTTTGGTTTGGTTTGGTTTGGTTTGAATTATAATATATCATTTTTTGGGGATTTCATCATAAATATGTTCTTTTAATGATTCACGATCATTGTATGGTGTGTAAATGATTGATCTACATACTTTTATGTTAGATCTATATATTTAGGATTTTGAAAATGATTTTATTAATTTTTGTTTTCCAAAAAATAATTGTTGTTACTTGTTAGGATATTTGTGATACCAAAGGCTTAATGGCTTATTAATAGTATGTAGATGATAGATCTACATCTACTCATAGTCATAAAGATGATTTAGATTTTTATTTTAATTTTTTTTTCAGATTTTTTAATATTTGAATTATAATATATCATTTTTTAGGGATTTCATCATAAATATGTTCTTTTAATGATTCATGATCATTGTATGATGTGTAAACGATTGATCTACATACTTTTATGTTAAATCTATATATTTAGGATTTTGAAAATGATTTTATTAATTTTTTTCCAAAAAATAATTGTTGTTACTTGTTAGAATATTTGTGATATCAAAGGCTTAATGGCTTATTAATAGTGTGTAGATGATAGATCTACATCTACTCATAGTCATAAACATAATTTAGATTTTTATTTAAATTATTTTATTTTTGGATTTTTTAATAGTTGAATTATAATATATCATTTTTTGGGGATTTCATCATAAATATGTTTTTTAATGATTCATGATCATTGTATGATGTGTAAATGATTGATCTACATACTTTTATGCTATATCTATATATTTAGGATTTTGAAAATGATTTTATTAAATCTTTTTTTTCCTAAAAATAATTGTTGTTAAGAGTATTACTATTACATGAATTTCTTATTTTATAGGAACAAAATGGTGCGTGAAATAGATCCAGCATAGAGCCATGGTGAAGCATTTGGAAGCAAAAGTAGAGTGAAATGTAATTATTGTGGTAAAGTGCTCAATGGCGGGATTACTCAATTGAAACAACATTTGGGGCATGTATCGGGACAGGTGATAAAATGTCAAAGTGCCACCAAATGTAACTGCTGAAATGAAGGAGCTCCTAAATGCATCTATAAAAAAAAAAAAAGTTGTACAACAAAGAAGAAGAACTGAAGAACTTGATGCATGTAGAGAAGAAGTATTCGGTTCCTCCGATGATGATGACGATGAAGACCCGAAAATGAGGAGGGCTAGGAGAGAAAGTGTTAGGTCACTTCAGGAGGAGGAAGAGAGAAAAAGAATGTATGAAGCAGCCTCTAGAGGCAGCCAATATGAGCAGGGTGGGTCATCCGGACCTAGGGGAGCGAGTTTGCATCAGGCATTTAATCAAAAACAACCCCATCGAGATCCAGACATTGAGGAGATTGAAAGACCTCCTACACATGCACCTCAGCAAGTGAGGCCAACCGACCCATTTGCTTATAGAAAACCAACATCAAAACAGCCCAGTATTATGAAAGGATTAAAGGGCAAGTTTGGTAAAGCAAGAGAACATCTAGTGAGAGCCGCTGGGAAGTTTTTTTTTGGATGGAGGCATTCCTCCCAACAAGGCATCTTCTCCTTATTTCACCACCATGTTAGATGCAGCTGCAGAACATGGTCCAGGTATAAAGGCACCCACCCCTTATGAGATTGGGCATGTCTGTGTTGAGAAAGAGTATAAAGAGTTGCAGGCTTGGGTGCAAACTTTCAAATGGGCATGGAAGGAAAGAGGTTGCACACTAATGTGCGATGGGTGGACGACCATCACACATCGTCATCTCTTGAATTTTCTAGTTTACTCGTCTATGGGCACGGTGTTTATCAAATCAGTTGATGCAACTGATTACATTCAAGATGCAAAATATAGTAATAAGTTATTGAATAAGGTCATTGAAGAAGTTGGGGCAGATTGTGTAGTTCAGGTTGTTACCGACAAGGCGACAATGCTGCAAACATGAAGGTTGCAGGAATGATGCTTATGAAACAAAGGCCAAGGATTTTCCGGTCTCCATGTGCAGCACATTGCTTGGATTTAATGCTTGAAGATATTGCAAAAGGAAAAGTCATGAAGCAAGTGATTGGTAAGATAAAGAAGATCACCAATTTTTTTTATCAATCATATAGACTCATTTTTCCATGATGAAAACGCATACAGACAACCATGAATTACTACGGCCTGACATCACTAGAATTGCCACCCACTTCATTGCTATCGAAAGTGTTTACAAGTATAGAGAAGGACTTCTCCGATTGATAAAATCACATGAGTTCATGAATTCAAAATGGGGAAAGAGGCCAAGTCCCATTACTGTTGAAGTATGTAAAACAATTGAGTCCAACAAGTTTTGGCCTCATGTGAAGGGTGTTTTGAATGTTTTTTATTCTCTAATAAAGGTTCTTCAATTGGTTGATGGCGATGATAAGCCAACAATGAGCTTCTTACATGAGGCCATGGAGAGATCAAAGCTGGCTATTCAAGTAGATTGTAAATATTACAAAAAGTTTTGGAAGATCATCGACGATCGATGGGGACGACAATTGAAACATGATTTACACATTGCTGGTAAGTGAAGAATATCCTTTAATACTTGAATTGTTGTATTCAACTCTCCATTCTCTCCTCAGTCCTCACTATATTAATTTATCAATGACTAAAATTCATTGGTTTTACTGTTACATGATACTTCTTTAATCCCCAATTTACGGATGGACACATATCTGATGAAATCCGTTTGGGACTAAAAAATGTAATTGAAAGACTGGCAGAGAGTACAGATGAAGCAATTTGAGCTACTAATCAGGTAGGAATGTAGGATAATTAAGGAAAAAAGTATATAACATTGTAATTTCTCTAATTTATTTTTCTATGTTAATGTCTTCAGATTGACATATACAATGTACGTACTGGAAGCTTTGGAACGACGACTGCGCGGAGAGCTGTGACACAGACCTATCCTGGTATTGATTGTAATGTCATCTCTATATTATTTAAGGACTTATTATTGTTTTATTGACTCTAATATCATTTCTATTTTTTTTTCAGCTGAATAGTTGGTTGAATTATGGAGAGAGTGCTCCTGCACTGCTATTAAAGTCCTTAGTCAAACTACATCGTCTTCAAATTGTGAAAGAAACTGGGGCACATTCTCATTTATCCAAACAAGGTGCCATGTATGGACAACATGAGGGTTATTCATATGGCCCTAACTGGGTACCCCCTTCACCAACACCGATTATTTCTATCAAACAGATGTAAATTGAGCAAGAGAGGCTTCCCCCACCAATTTCTCAACGACCTTTTTATGCCCCTCATGACTATTTCATGCCATTTGATTACAACCAACCATCTCAATCCACAGGGGATCAAGATAGTTCATCATCTTATCAAGAACAATCTGAATATGGTCATGGGTATGGTAGTGCTGCACAACAGTATGGATCATATCTTTTTAGTCAATACCGAAGAAATGATGATGATAATGGTATCGAGCCAGGGCGACACTCCACTTGGTATTAGGCTGTTAATCTGTCATACACTCATACTCATCAGTCTCTCTCTAGTCTCTACTCAGTCCCCTCTAATTTCAGGTAAACCATGAACATTTTGATGCCCAAGTGCTTTATGATTTATCTATCTCAGTCACCAACTCACTACATGTTTCTGATTTTAATATGTCATCTTCAGGGTCTTGAATTTCACAACTTTATTTGATGATTGAGTTAGTATTAAATGATGATTGATATGTTATCTTTATTTTCTTATATTTTACACTAATAAATTGATCATGAGCATCAATAATGTTTGCATTATATGAAATACTGGAAAAGACAGTGAATTGCGACACAGACAGGACTCATAACTTAACGTGACCGAGATTTTGATTTATTGCTGTTATTAATGGAAACAAATATTGTTTTTCAGCATTTTCTAATATTCTAGATTTTTTGGATATTTTTGCGAATTTTTTTTTGTTAACAAAAAAATTCATACCGCGATGACCGTGACGGATCGATATCCGCGACCAATACCGATATCATATCGGTTTTTCGGCTCGGCTGATACCGAGACCGAGATTTTGAACCATGGTGGGAACCACACATACCATTACAAGGCATACCTAGGATATGCAGCTTTGGTTAAAAAACAAAAAAACAAACAAACAAACAAACTGAGCTCATAACTCATGGTGTGCATCCTTACAACAGCTTCCATACTCAACTTGCAGTAACCACCATGGCTTGTTGATGCCCCAAAAATATTCTGCTCTAGACAGTCTTTTCCATATAGTTAGACCATTTTCAGGTGTAAATTAACCATGGGAATTCTTCTTTTTTCCCCCCTAATTTAGCCACTGAAAGCCACCAAACCAACAGCTACAGGATCATCTTGTGGGTAGATGAATCTTTTGGATCATGGCACACCAACAGTGGATCCATAAGAAGCATGAGAAGGTGAGAACTACACATATACCATTACCAGGACTACCCAGAAAATGCAGGTTTGCTGCTGAGCACCATAAAACTCCTATAGGGCCCACTCACCTAATTCCTAGGGTTTCCTAGGTAATGGGCTTCTGTTACAGAAGGTAAGAGTGAAGGATCAAAGGGGGAAATATTCAAAATATATTATTATCTATATAAAATGGTTGACCAATCTCACTTAATGAAATTAAATCTTAGAAATTTGATGCTCCTAACTTTTTAGATGTACAAACTTGACCCTTCATTTTCACCATTTGATGAAAGAACCTTTCCTGTAAACACCTACAAATTCAGCATGATTTACCAAACACTCCCTTCCCCCACCCCCATCCCTGCTTTTTTGGCAATTGTCACCATTTTAACTGAAATCATTAAAAGAAAAGACCATGGGAAAACATGGACAAAGAGGAAACTAGGAAAAAAGAAAAAAAATCGGATAAAAAACCACACATACATCTTTCCCCCCAGATGAGAAATTCCTTGGTAGAACAGTTAGTGATGGTTGCATTCTTTGCAATGACTGCCCCAGAATCTGCACCCAAATACAAGAAATGGAGTTTACCAACCACAATAACAAATCAATATCTATGAATTCAAAATATAACACAAATGCAAGCTTTTATTACCGAAGCAGGGAAGCATCTGCACCCGACCTTTTGCCTGATAATTCCCCACATCTTTACTCCTCAATCTGCTCTAGATCGTCCTAATATACAACAATTAAAAAAGAACAAAAATTACTCAATACCAACAAGATTGTAAAAGTCAAAAGCACCTAAAAATAATTTTATTATACCTTGCGAAAGAGAAGGGAGAGAGAGACAGAGAAGTGAGATATGAAATGGCAGTGGTTGGAGAAGCTACAAAAGAGTTTCTCTGCAGAGCCGTGAGATATTACGCATTGCTCGGTATTTATTCTTTTCTTTCCATTTTTTTAATTGGTTCCCCTTTTTGCAATTTTTCTTTTTCTGTTTTTTTTTTAGAGAGAAGTCGTATAATCATATTTACCGATTCGTCCTTCATTTCCCCTCTAATGACCGACAGGATTTTATTCTTCTGCCGTTAATCATTGGGGTCTACCTTGAGCATTTGGTAAAATTACTAAAGTGAGTTGAAGGGTGATTTGAGGAGATGATAAAATAAAAGGGGTCAAATTAAAAAATAATGTATCTAAGAAAAACACTTCCATTTCTGACAAAAAAATTACTTTTCCTAAAGAGTAATTTTTTTTTTTATAACACAGGGTCCTAACCCTTTGGGTCAAAATAATATCTACGGGCTCAGGAGAGAAAGCCAGGTAAAATTCCCCTGTGGCTTCAGTGTGATAGTGCAGTTTCAAACTCACAACCTCCAGGTGCAAACCATGGTCCTACGCCAACTGAGCTACCCTTCGGGGATCTAAAGAGTAAATGATAAAATGCCATTTTCTTTTGAAAAAAAAAAAAGACAAGGTCACGTTCTCATTTCATTAGATGACAAAAAAAAAACATCACATTTTGATTTAACCCATCTTCTTTACTCGCCGCTTAATTTGATCATTCACTTCACTTCTCTTTACTAGTAAAGTTACCAAACGGGCTTAGGCCTTGTTTGGCATCTCTACACTTTTCTTAACGGACCATTCAAAATATAGCTATTAAAAAAATAGACTAGAATAATAATAAAAAAAATTAAAAAAAAACGTGTTTGGTAATGAACGGATTTACTATAAATAAATCGTTTGATATGCCCTCTATTTGCCTCTTTTTAGAGTGGTAGTTTCTCTCATTATATTAAAAATGAACTTATGCACATTTTCCACCTTCTTATGTTATTCAAGAACACATGCAACATGGGCCCTAAAGTTCACATTCAACATCGATCCATTGAAGATCACATCCATTACCCATACACATACCATAACATCATAATCTCCTATCATTTGAAAACTACAACAATTTCCATCAAAGTATGCCCTGTAACTCATAAACAATTTAAAAACTACAACATCAAACACAATTATACAATATCCATCATTCCATCATCACACACCATTACACGCCACTAGACACCATCTCTCAAACAAATTGACAATCGCACAATCACACACCATCCCTCCAAACAGATTGAAACTTACACCGTCATAAAATAATAATCCATCAAGCCAAAAAATCGAGACACAACTAAAAAAGTTGACAATCCTCATGTGCAAAGTCCAATGCATTCATCATCACAACTCATTCAATTTATCAGAAAAAAACTAGAATCATGACATAAGATGATAAAAATCGAGCCTCGGAAGAAGCATCTCGCCAAATGGCAACGGCAATTGAATTCCTCTTGGCATCCATCTCTATCATATCTGTGATATCAAATGTATAAGCGTATTCTCCATGTTCTTCCTCAACATCAGTGGCACGCTCTACTTGGGCATCTTCCTCTGAAAATTGTGAAAATAATTGATTCTCCATATCCCATTTCCTAATGAAATTATGTATCGCCATTGCAGCAACTATGATGCTCCATTATATAGGAAATGGGTAAGGAGTCATTTGATTGAGGATAGGGAATCAAACTTTTAATAGTCTAAAGCTTCACTCGATCACATTCCTAAAAAACAAATGTAATATATTAAAATGCTCATCTCTAGTATGAGGAATGTCAATGTCGCAACCCCGGACTGGGCCCGCGGGACTAATCCGGGATCAGGATAGAAAATAGTGTGTGTACATTTATTTAATTTTCCACAGGTGTCCGCGGTGAGGATATCACAACAACATAGTACATTTTTGTTAAGTGCGGAATCGTATAGCTAATCAAACATTCATAATTTCAATTCTAGTCACAAGATAAAATCATATATATAAACCAAGTATCAGAATGAGCAATGATCATTAGTGCTTTCCCAAAAGAAAAGTTAAAGTTTATACAAAAGATCATTTAATTACATTCCAAAAAATAGAGGCCAACAAAGGTAAATATAAATAAAATATCAATCCGCAAAAGAATGGTTAAACGTTCCCAAAATGTTATGTCTCTCAAAGCAATCAAATGTCTAAACGACATCATCAGCATGCTACTCAACTAGGCATTGCGGTTCACCAACCGCGTCCTGAAGCTCCGCCTCGGGGTAGACAATGTCCGGACCTGAGTACTAAAGAGTGGGTCAAACACGACGGTTTGGCAAATGGGTGAAGAGACATAACAATATAATAATAAATGAATTTACCTTCAAAAGCATTTAAATCCTATTTAAATAACAATTTCCATAAAAGAGATAAATCATTTATTCAAATACAAGTATGCGTTGTAAAACATATAAAGGTAACCAAGGAATCGGGAAACGAGTAAGATAGCAACCACACGAAGCTAAGTCATCTATCACCGAAGTGACAGAGCAATATCAAGGCGTTGATCTCAGTCACACGAGGTGAGGAGAAACAACGAAATATATACATATACATATAATATATGGGACATGACCACGGTAGCGAGCCGGGCATCGGGAACCACGGTAGCAATCCGGGGTATCGGGACAAAACCACGGTAATAACCGGGTAGCAGGATCCAAACTGCAGCTGGCGGGACAAGAGGGGGATCTCCAAGTCGGTGGATCAGACCAACAGGGTTATCCAAGTTTAGTGGTGTGACTCATAGGTCAAATGACAAGATCAAAACATGTATGAAATACATCAAGTGCAAGTACATAAATAAACAGGACGGGGTGCTCAAAGGCACAACTGTCATATCAATCGGGGCATGCTTATCAGGATTAGAAAAATGCTACAATTTCAATTTCAGTATTTTCGGAAATGCATAAGTAATTGGGGAATAATGAAATACAAATGAACTTTCGAAATCTTAAGACAAGTATCGGGGTTCAAGATTTGTTTAAGGTGAATAGGGATCCCGTATGTCGATTTAATAACAACTTGGTACTCTTTGAGTTTGGGGGCATTCTAGGCTCCTTATAAACCTTAGGATTATCAAAACTTCAAATGAGATCTTCGTGACGTGGTTTCTTTCTCAAATGGCCTCATACATTGCTTAGTAAATCTCCTTGACATAGAGGGGTTCTCAATGAATAGTCCCAAAACGTTTAAACAATTCATCATTGTCCCAAACATAGCCCTTGACCGACAGAGCACAGCGCTCGAGCGAATCGGAGAGTTCACTCGAGCGAGGTGGTCTCTGGAATGGTCTTCTGGGAGGGTTCACTTGAGCGAAATTGAGGTCGCTCGAGCGAACTCATCCAGCATCAGGTTGGCTCGAGGGAAAATTCAGTTCGCTCGAACTAACCACTCTCTGGAACGAGTTCTGGGAGGGTTCGCTCGAGCGACAAAGGGGTCCGCTGCCCACTGGAATGGCACGAACCCTTTTCTGGACACTTCGCTCGAGCGAACTGTCCAAAACTGGTTCCGGGACAGTTCTTCTCCTCTCTTTCTCTTCCTTCTACAACCTTCTTTAAACACCAAATGAGGAGTTCCAAAACTTCATCTAAATCAACATCAAATCTCCTACAACATCCATTCCTTCTTCCTCCAACATATCACATCTAAATACAAAGAAAGAAGGGAAGAAAACCACTACACACAAGAGCACATTTGAGAAAAAAACAAGAGAAAACTGAATGTCATAAACCAATACATTTCTATGACAATAAATGCACTATCAAGGCTCTCTATGAGCATTCATTTCAAGTCAAAGCAATAAATAAGCATGTATGGGAAAACAATAAAATCAACCACTTTTCTTATAAAACCATTGAAAACTCATAAAAATCCACTTGCCTTGTGTCCAAGCTAATCAATTACCAGCTCTAACACTCCTCCAAGCCAAGAATCCAAGCTATGAACCAAAATCCCCAAAAACAAACCCTAAATGGGTCAAAACAAGAAATATAAAGGGAAACCTTACAATAATGAAAATGGAACCTCTTCAAGGTCAAAGAAACACAAATCTAAGAGATGCAGAAGGTTGCTTACTTATAGGTTCTCCAAATGAACAAGGTGAGCTCAAAGAGAGTCTTGGAATGAGAGGTTTTCTCTCAAAAGATATCAATGGAGAGCTATGATGGTGATGAAGAAGATGATGACAACCATTTAGCTATTGATGCAAGTTGATAGGGATTTGGTGATGGAAAGTAAGAGAAGAAGGAAGAAAAGGAAACCCTAGGTGAAGATTGGAGTTGAGCTAGAAAAGGGGAAAAGGGAGAGGAGTCCTCCTTATATACAAAAATGAGGTTGGGTCCCACCACTAGAATTATTCATGGGCTAAAATCATATTTCTCGGGGCCTCGAACGAATTCGACGAAGAAGAGAAAAGTGATCGTCGAAATATCTAGTTTCCAAAAAGCATATGTTTCGTGGGTTTCAGGGATACCAAATTTTTTGATACAGATTTAGTGCACAATGATTGTTTTGCCCTCCATGCTAAGAAAGTCAGGTTTTGGGATCTCGAATGGGTACGGGATCAACATAAAAGTTGTAGGGATTAATGAGATAAATAAAACGAGATTAAATCATCAAACACAAGAATCTCAAATAATCTCCCAAGTAAACGCAAAGTCATAAAAAGGAACCCCCAAAGGGCCCCACTAGTCACAAAGGCACTCCAAATTCCCCAAAGCTATAACAAATGCTATTCTGTTCCCCACTTAGCCACAACGTACTAAACACGCTTAAAATTAAAATACAACTTAATTAACACTAATCGATGTCACTCGCGACGGGGTCTTACAGTCAACACCTTGAAAATCTGGAAGCCAGTATCGAACATTTCAAAATAGAGAAAGAAACCCTCACATGTTTGTGTAACCAACAACAACCAAGTAGTATTTACCTAAAGAAAATTATATACACATGTTAAAAAGCATGTCAAAATATGTTGTTGCAATCATTTGTTGAGATTTAAAGCACTACAAATACTTTCTTACCAGGCAGGGTATAACTATGTGGCAAGCATTATTGTGAATCTCCAATCGATGAAGAAATAGGGACTTCAAAAATACAATACACAATATGTAACATAAACTTCAGGTCTTATATAATATGAATTCATTTTCCTTAAAACTAATCCTTCGAAGAGCTATGTTTTCCTGGTAGAATGAGCTATAACTGTGTGATCTTGTTCTTAGTCTGATTTCTTTTTTATTATGCAATTTTGGACTATTGGAAATTGTATGGGTCTTCAATTCTATTGCTTTGAGACGAGTTTGCAACACAATTGGAGGATGCTTATTATCACATAACACCATTCTAGTCTGAGTAGTGTTACAGGTCACAAAAAGAACTAAAAATGATACAGAAATTGAAACTGTAGAAAAGAAAGCCTTCAATTTTCATTTTTCTTGGACAATAAAGTTATGAGGAAATAAAATGTCTTACACAAACAAGCACTGAACTTCAAATAGTTTTGTTGCATAATTGCCCGACTACAGTGGTGGTTTAGAGCTTCCTAGAAGGATGACAATGTATTATGAAAGAAGCATAAAAGTTTATCAAATCATAACTTCAGTTCCCTCTCGATTACAAAGAGAAGTTATTAGACAGATAATACATCTTGGATGCCCTATTGCCGATAAGCCATGCTTGTAGGGGATTACCTAGTAAAGACCCTCATGCAATACAATCCCAAACCAAACTGAAATCCATATCTTAACATCTACAAACCAAATTGAAACCCATCTCCCAACATCCCAAACCAAACTGAAACCATCTCCTAACATAGACCCATCTTCATCTCCATCCTTAGTTCACCCCACCAACCCTTTCCATCATCATTCAAAAAAAAAAAAAAAAAACATATCGATTGAACACACATAGTAGAAATCAGATGTTCGGTATAGAGAAGAAAACAAGAAGAAAAAAAGAGAGAAGAGAAGAACGTAGTAGATGCTTACCTCTCTCTTTCCTCTTCTTTGTCCTCCCTTCCCGTCTTCGGCGAAAATGTGTTCTTCGTTCCCCTCTTTCGTTGAATAGGGCTTCCTTCTCCCAACAAATGGATTTTATGTTGAGAATCTTCATTGGGAATAAAAGTCTGTTGGGCACTTTTTGTCTTCAAAATTGGGCTTCGCCTCTACTTTTTCAAGTGACAATGCTCTTATTTCCACATGCCCGGAAAAGGCCCATCCATTTTAAGAGACTTTGCCTCTATTTCTCTAGGGTGGAGATTATAAGTCACCGTCAAACACATCTAATTTCAAAATATCTATACACTTTAGAGAAATAGAGGTTTATAGGCAAAAAATAGACATGCCAAACAGGGGTTAGCCCATCGAATCAATAGTATCTAATAACTAGCGAAGGTACCTGCCAACATTAGGTCATTAAAAAAATAAATAGACTTTAACATTTAAATGAATTATTGAAAGGGGGTTTAGGTTACAAGCGTGTCTAGTTTCCTAAATAATCCTAGCCCTTGATACCACATCCTTTTATTGTTTAGTGGTCTTCTAACCACAAACTTTTTTTTAGATTCAATCCAACAGTAGATAAAGGTTTGATGGGAGTGAAATTGGGTCCAATGCCAGATCATCGGAATAAGAGTGTTAAAGGGCCTACACTGAACAAAAGTTGGCTGAAGTTGGCCTCATAGAGCTAGACTACTCATGGTATAGCTCGTAGGAGAACATTTCTCTTACAAATTCTAGTGGGCTCTGCTCTTTGAATGACGAGCCATTAACCTTAGAATTAAATTTTAGAAAAGCTACGTGTAAATCTCAGCAACGTCGGAGCTCATTGTATTTTAGAGGCAACTTGCTTATGAAACGTATTGCCCTCATAAAATTTTATTTATTTATTTATTTTGCTAGAAGGGATGATGTTTATTAAAGGTTGAAAGCATAACACAAAGTAGGACGGAGTCCTAGATTACAGGAACTGAAGAAAAGCAAGAGAACACAAACAAGTGATAGGAAATTAAGTTGAAGCTGCCAGCGGAAGTTTGAAAACACCAAAAGTCTCGCCAATAGTCCTGAGGGCTTGGCAGGTTGATACAGTAGGCCGTTTGTCATGCTGTATTAGGTGCACTTTGATGGCTGATGCCTCATTCGCATTACTACCTAGGGACAGGGCCGGCCCTGGGCAAGGGCTGTAAGTGCCCTTGCCCCGGGCCCATTTTTTGAAGGGGCCCAAAATCCCCAAAATCCCTTTTACTTTTTTTTTTTTTTTCAATCATTTGGTGAGAGCAGGGCTCATCCAATGGATTCCATCGTCCTGGGCATCAATAGACTCATCATCAAATCATCTGAGAGTGCTTATTGCATCACTTATTTGAGCATCCATCAGAGGGGCCCACCAATGATATTTTATATTTGATGGCTGAAATTTTGGGAGAATCTGGTCTAGTGTTGGGATGATTTAGGGCTTTTTTTTTTTAACAAATAGATCATCAAGCCTTCAGCCCTACACCCGTTCTTCTCATTTGTTAGTAGGGCCCACCAATGATTTTTAATTCCCCATATATGATGCTTAAATTCTGGTCTGAGTTTTCTTTCTTCTCTTTTTTTTCAAATAGTTATACTTGGGCATCATCAACCCATTGCCAATTTTTCACATCAGTGGGACCCATCAATGATATTATCATATATGATGGCTGAAGAGGCCTAACTTTTACTCTTGCCCTGGGCCCTGAAAAATTCAGGACCGGCCCTGCGGCTAGGGAGGTCTACCCTAGGAGTGTTGTTGTGTGAGCACCACATGTCGATGTGTTGCAAAAGAACAGGTTGTGACGGCCACTGCTAGGAATGCTAGGCGAACCTTCGTCGGAGTGTTGGCTTACAGAAGAGTGTTGTTGAGCTGGCCGTAGGTGAAAGAAAGTTCTGGTATATGCCTCTGCTCTATTCTAGTCGTCATTTATTGCTTCACGGATGAATGAAGGCACTGAAGATCTTTCCTCTAGGATGTCTGGTTGGTTGAAATTGGCCAAGAGATCTGCCACTCGGTAGCCGTTCTTTTACAGTGGTGGATTGTCCAGGTATCCAAGTTTGCAAGTAGTTGCATCGTGCACTGCCAAGTTGGCATGAGGTCTAAGGTGACAGTGGTCGATTGCTGCATATTTGTAACGATGGCCAGGCAATCCCCTTTAATTTGTACAGCGTGTGCATCAATCTCTTTGACATGGAAAAGCCTTCTTTGTAAAGCCAGGAGTTCTGCCTCCATAGGATGTTTGGCAGGGGCTTTCGCAGTATATGCCATTATTAGCTTCACCAAGGAGTCCTGAATGAGGCCTAATTCCAGCTTTGCCAGTAGACCCTTCGAATGATCCATTAAGTTTAAGCCATCCTGGACCGCCACCAGTCTGGGGATGCTGCCCGATTGCTCCCTGGGCCTGTGTACACAATAGACAGAGTCCATTCAAGTAGTGCATTAATAGTTTTAGATAAAACATGGAAAGGGTTAACTGGGTGGTATTGGAAAATGTAATTGTTCCTAGTTTTTCAAAGATACCAAAACACAACTATGCCAAGGGTCTGGAGCTCTTGGCAATGTGCCAGAACCAGTTGGCAACATCTGAGCCTGATTTTGGATGTTGGAGCGAGGTCGGGAATAAAGCCCAGACGGTCTGGGTGAAGGGGCAGGATACAAACAAGTGATTCACTATTTCCTCATCCTGCGTGCATAAAGGGCATGTTGGGTCCACTGTTGGAAGCCAACGAGCTAATCTCGATTTAGTGGGTGAGTTTTCCAGTAATATTCTCCAGCAGAAAGGTTGCAGTTTATGGGGAAGATCAAGTTTCCAGATGACGTTCCATGGCAGGGATGGACCGATGGGCCGTGGAAGAAGGTGCTTGTACAGTGATTTGAAATGCAAGTCCTTGCCGGTTCGTCCTTCCAACAACGAACATCAATGGATCCCAAAGGCAGGGATTGTTGAGGACTATGGACCACCACAAACTCTACATTGGTATGATATTGTCCACTTTGGGCCTAAGCCCTCATGGATGTGCTCTTGGACTCTACCCAAAAGGCTTCATACCAATGGAGTACTTAGTCCTACTTATATGCCCATGATCTTTCCCATTTCTAGCCGATGTGGGACTTTGGTTGTACATCTCCAACAATCCTCCCCTCAAACAAAGGACCATATCTCTTTGGATATTTTTACCAGGCCTCCCCTCAAACGATTATCCATCCGTCCGCTCCATCGAGGAGAGCCAACTCAAGAGCCTCACCACGGATCCACCAATCGTGAGTACCGCGCTTTCCCTGCGCATCACCGAGGCCCACCACCTTTGTTCGGCGTGAGTACCGCGCTTTCCCTGCGCATCACCGGGGCCCACCACCTTTGTTCGGCAAGACAAGGATTCTCCTGGCTAAGTCTGGGCCTGGGCTCTGATATCACTTGTTAGGATCTATAGACCACCACAAACTCCACATTTATATGATATTGTCCACTTTGGGCCTAAGCCAACTAAAGTCCCACATCGGCTAGAAATGGAAAAGATCATGGGCATATAAGTATGACTAAGTACTCCATTGGTATGAGGCCTTTTGGGTAGAGTCCAAGAGCAAATCCATGAGGGCTTAGGCCCAAAGTGGACAATATCATACCAATGTAGAGTTTGTGGTGGTCCATAGTACTCAACAGGGATGTGATTGCGTTAACAGTTGCTTTTGGCCAAAGTGAGCGAAGAAGAGTAAAATTCCAAAAAATCCCCTGATTGGAGTTAGTAAGAAGGTCGGCCACTATCAGGTTGTGCATGTCTGGTATGGTATTAAGGGAAGAGGTGGCGATAGTGTCAGTTGAGTAGAGCAACCTGGTTCGCAACTTGCCCATCTAAGGAACCCATTCCTCATCGAAAGCCTGAATGGCCATCCCTGTACCCACCACCCATCTCTGATGCTTGAGAATGATATCTCTGTGTTTAAGGACTGCTTTTCACATTGAAGAGTCAATTGGCTTTAGGGAGCATTGGGCGAAATTGGTGGCTTGCAGGTATTTTTTGTGAGAGCAATTTGGACCACCGAGCATTGCTCTGTATGAGAAAACGCCAGACTAGATGGGCCATTCCGGCCTTATTTTGAATTGAGACATCCCAGATTCCGAGACCCCCATCTATGGTTGGTCGAATCACCTTGTCCCAGGCCACTGGATGCCATCCCCTACATTGAGATGAGTGCTTCCAGAAGAATGAAGCTTGTGCTGAATGGAGCTGTTCTGCACTGCCGATGGAAAGAGCTTGGAAGTTTGTCTAATATGGTGGAATTGTTGCCGATGGAAAGAGTTTGGAAGTTTGTCTAATATGGTGGAATTGTTGTTCCGAGTACATACAGTAATAGTTCAGTATTTAAGATATAGTTCCTCACAACAATGAAACAAAACAACAGTAAATCAAAACTACAGATTGTAATCTTGTAATGGAAATCCACTTACTGTTTGAAGGCATAAAACATAGAACTTTTGTTGATGTTAAGTGATCCGAAAATCCTCAAAAGAAAGTTGATCAAGGCTAGTGTTTGATACTATGTCCTTAAGGCAAATTTCGCCCCCGCAACGGTGCTAACGGGCTTCAATAGCATTTGTCTCCTAGGATACAATGATCGATCCACACATTAGCAGCACTACAAACTATGTGACAGGTGAACCAATCGTGTAGTAGAACTCTCTCTTGACTCAGACTGATGCCCCAAATGCAATGCAATTGCAGTGAATTGAATGAGCAAGAAGGCATGGACAAGATGATATTTATAACCTACTTCATGTCTATTCATGGGGTTGCATCTGTTCAGTGAACAGATGTTTCTCTTTGGTTGGACACACCCTTTTATATGTGAATGAACACATCACTTTGGACACACCCTTTCATATGTGAATGGATACGCATCACTTTGGACACACCCTTTCATATGTGAATGGATACATCCCTTTTGGAAAAAAGAAATTTCTCCAAAAATATATAAATGGGTAGTCGACCGAGCCAGGCCCAACTCGCGTGAAGCCTAAGCCCAAGCCTGGTTCATTTCAGGGTGTTTAGAAGGAAATTTCTCATTCACTCCTTAATGGATTAGAGCAACCCAATACATGTTCTTAATCTACTCATGGCTAGATTACATTCCCATGTATTCCCACCTAAAATGATAAGTGGGTCCCACTTAGATTTTGGCTCAAAGTTTGGGAGCAAGAAGGCATGGACAAGATGATATTTATAGCCTGCTTCATGTCTATTCATGGGGTTGCATTTGTTCATTGAACAGATGTTTATCTTTGGACACACCTTTTGGGTTGGACACACCCTTTCATATGTGAATGGACACATCACTTTGGACACACCCTTTCATATGTGAATGGACACACATCACTTTGGGCACACCTTTCATATGTGAATGGATACATCCCTTTTGGAAAAAGAAATTTCTCCAAAAATATATAAATGGGCAGTGGACCGAGCCAGGCCCAACTCGCGTGAAGCCCAAGCCCAATTCATTTCAGGGTATTTAGAAGGCAATTTCTCATTCACTCAATGGATTAAAGCAACCCAATACATGTTCTTAATCTACTCATGGGTAGATTACATTCCCATGTATTCCCATCTAAAATGATAAGTGGGTCCCACTTAGATTTTGGCTCAAAGTTGACAAATATAGTGGTGCTCTTGGTCATTTTTCCAACAGGAATTGCCGTCATGACCGACAATACCCATACTCTGCACCCGGCCAAGGATAGTGCAGTGCCCCACTAATGAGTTATCTGTTTTGCTATTCTAGAGAGCGGACTTTTTGCTATTGTCCCTCTTGGGATGTTTATGCCAATTACCTCGCCCAGGTAGGAGAACGTCCCAGTCACCGCAGTGATTCCCAGCTCACCTTTCATTATGTTGATCAATGCCCTGTCCGTATTTCTGTTAAATGTGAGATTGGATTTGGAAGAGTTTGGGCATTGGCCTGCCTAAGTAGCATATTTTCGGAGAATTTTCCGAGTTTGCATAGCCGCCTTGCGCGACGCTTTGATAAAGAGGATTGTATCATCCGCATAATGTAATTGTAAGTGCCTAAAATTTACGGACTTGGTTAGGAGAGGATTAGACTCTTGGTTTGATGATTTTGGGAAAGGATCGGCCTTCGGGAATCTGAAAGGAAAAACAAAGGTCAGAGCCCCTGGCTGTAGGTAGCTGAAGGCACTCCGATGCCTGAGTTAGATTTGTAACCGATGGAAAATAGGGAAGAAAGAGTATAGAGGGCAGATTTGTTGCATACTTCCTGTAGTTTTTCTTTATGCATTATATAGACGTGAGAGTCATCATCGGACTGGTTCCCTTAGGGGGAGATGGAAGTCCCATCGGCATGTACACTTTCTCCTGAGTGGGGGTAGGTGAAAAGGGGACGTCCTATGGGACCATTCCCCTATGTCTGCGAATGTGACATCGAGATAAGGCTTGCCACTTATCTAGGCTCGGTGCCCACTCTATTTGGCAGTTCGCCGTTTACCGCCATGGCAGTGCATTTATGGTCACATTTATGGCTAAATGACAGGTTGACCGAGATCAAGCTAAGGCCGAGACCGAGGTGGGCACCTGCAGACGTAGTCACGGAGACGGGCTCCGGACTTCCCCCATCTGGCGTCTCTACCGAGCTGGGTAACACCGAGGCCAGGGACTATCCTGAAATTAGGGAGTGGCCCCACACAAATCTGTCGTTAGGAAGCGACCCCACACAATTGCCCCCTAGCTCTCGACTTCTTAGAATTCTCTCTGAGGTCGGGAGCTAAGATTGAAAGGATGTGCTGGCCCCTGTCTTGACGCCCCTTGCTGACGCGTGATCCTCATTATGATGCTGTTTCGTTTGCCCTAGGCAATAAATGTGACTTCATAATTTTTTCACCAAGGTGGGCACGCGGACGTCGTTTCGTATGCCCGAGGTGATAAATAATGTACCAGAGTTATGGTGGGAGATGAACTGGTGGTGCCACGTGTCACCTTTCGTTTGGTTGCTCATTGGGGTCGAAGCGACGCATGGAGAGTCCGAAGCGTCGCCTCGCACGCGTGACATTCAAGAGGTGCGTCCCTATATAAAATAGGGATGCCCTCTCTCCTTTCTTCTCTTACCTTTGCTCTCGCTTGGAAGAAGACTCTGCTGAAGAAGACGCTCTGCTGAGATCAGAACCCCAACAAACCCGGAGACTTTCATTCTCGAAACCCTTTACATTCCCTCTGTGAGTTCTCTTCTTCCTTATCCTCCTCTCACCTCTTCTGCCTTTTGTCTAGAGGGTTTCCGTCCCCTAGGGTTTCTAGGTCTTGTCCCTTCTTCCTTGCTCTCTGCTCCTTTCTAGCTTTTTAGGAAATGGGGATTTACAGCCATTGGCTAGAGAGCCCCCAAGCTCTGGAGGGGCTCAGGAAGGCGTATGAAATACCATACGACATTCTGGTGAAGTCTGACGATCTCCAGGGCCTCTTCGACGGCCTCACCCGATTCAAAAAATGGATGCCTTTCCCTCTGGTGTCCGTAATCGAAGGCGGGGCCAGGTTCCCCGTTCACCCTCTTCTCCGATCCTGCCTTAGCTCGTGGCGGCTTTGCCCCTTCCAACTAATGCCAAACTGGTTCAAAATAATTATGGACGTAGCGGAGTTGAACCGAATCTTCGACATTAACCTCGGCGTGCACAATATAGAGGATGTATATGACATCTGTAAATCCGCGGGGGGCAAGGATTCGTATTACCTTCGGGTGAAGGCGAGACGCCGACCCCTGATTAACGCCCTGGAGGACTCGAGCAAGTATGCCAGGGAGGACCGCCTGCTAGTCTCGGGGAACTGGGAGTTCGGGGCAACAGAGACCAAGGTGGAGCGGAGAATCTAGGTTCCACGGAGACCTAGGACCCCTCCGAGTAAATACTTGTTTTCCCAGGGCTATTTGTGTTGCTTTATTGCTGATTCGCCGAGCTGATGTCTCCTTTCTGTCTCTTGTGCAGGTGTTCAGCGAAGGAGGAAGGACGCCGGCCTCAATCGTTGGAAGAGGAACGACGCCTGGCTCGAGAAAATATACCAGTACCACGGTCACAACGATCGGGCAGCCTTTTCGCTACTTCGGTACAAGCCGCGATACCAGTCTTATACCAAGAAGACTGCCGAGATCCCCCTTGAGCCGATAGGGCAGACCGTGCTTGCCCTTGCAGAGATCGGTGGTCAAGTCTCGGAGCCATCCAGTCCGACCCGGGTTGGTGAAGATAACCCCTCTGCCCAAGACCCGGAAGAAAAATGGTCGGGTAACGTCCCCTTTGAAAGACCTGGGAGCCTTGGTCCTTAAAGGCCGAGCTCCTCCTGCTCCAAGGCATGCCTCCAGCGGGTTTGGTGCCGCCCAGGGCTCCTCGGCCAGTGCCCCCTCTGGTCCCTCAGGCACAGCAGTGAAAGGAAGTGCGATTCAGATCTGAACTCTTGATGAAACTAAAGAGTTCTATGGCTGGAATTTTCAAAATTCAATCTGGTATGATCTGGACTGCTGAAACCAGCCATGTAAATCACATAAAACCACCATGAAATCATGATCAACTTGTGTGTAATCAAATAAGATACAATGGAGAAGACATACCTGATGTTCTTGGGCTGAATAAACTCCAAGATCTGAACTTGAAGATCAGATCTACTGCCTTTAAATTCCTGCACACCTTGCTGGAATTTCTTGCAATAGTTTCTTTCTAGTCTTCTTCTCTATTCCTCTTTCTCCAAATCTGATTGGTTAGTGTTGGTGGGAACACAATAGGCTTCCTTCTTCTTGTTTTTCTCTTGATCTAATGAGAGAAGATCAGATCTGAAAGTCTCTTTCTTCAAGAAGAAAAAGAGCAATCAGCAAGGGGGTTTCTTCATGCAATGGACGTCCAAAAGGGAAAGGAGTGGCTGGTCTCCTCTCTCAAAAAATCTCCCACGCACCAAGCTAGTTTTCTCTCCTCTCCTTCTTAATGTTCATTCACGCCCAAGGAGAAGCTATCAGCTATATATAGAGCTGAAACCCTTTTAGAAGATGTTTCCTTAAAGAACTAGGAAACCAAGAAAGACTTTCTAAAAAAGAAACCAACTCCATGTGGACGTCCAGCCCTCTTCCTTTTTCTGTTTAGTTTCTAAATAGAATTAGAAAGCTACTAAACTTTAGGAAAACTTGCACAAAGAGAACTCCTTCGAAGTAATGGGACCTACACAAACTTGGGACCCACAAACTAGGGACCACTTTGACTAGCCCACACTTACTATGGCCCATGTACCAAATAATTTATCTAGAGTTGTAATTCATGTATGCCATCATGGGCCTATTTGAATTTACACTCAAAATTATTTCTCCACACATTTAAACAATTTAGGAAACCTTGCCAATCTAGGAAAGTGGCTAGAGAAGGGACCAAAAGACATATTTGCCCTTGGCTTCCAAAATGACCAAAATGTCCATGCTAACCCCATAGCAACACTAGGATCATTTTAACCTTAACTCATTCCACTAGAGAGTTATGGTTGCACTCCAGGGATAAATATTAAATGCAAATTAAGCTCATCATAAACCGACGACTGTCTTTGACCTACCAAGTACAATGACCATAATGCCCCTCTATGTAACATCCATAATCAAGTAGGTTAACCGATGTACTATCTACCTTCTTGATTACATCTCAACCTTAGAACTTCATACCCTTGACTTAATCATCATCCGGATATCATTCTCTTGATCCAGGGAGCGACCCACAAGTTCAATATCCATATGGAACATCCATATACTAAGATCTTAGATTCTGATGATTAATCGGATAATTCTAAGGGGACGATCATTCCATCACACGATGGCATAGATTCCATATTGCATTTGCACGTCCCAACTAATTAAGCCCGAGCACCCAAAACACAGAGCTGTTGACCCATGAACAGGATCTCACCCATAGTGAATTAAAGCACAAGAACTTGATTTCGTCAGTTCATCCACAAATGCTCAAGATTCAGAGCACTGGTCACTCAGTAGCAAGAGGTGAATTGATCTCTCTCTGTGATAGTACTATTTTAGAGATCACACCTACAAGTGGTCCTGTTCAATGCATGACACATGCACTAATGAGATAAATCCGGAAAAGCCTCCCGTGACTTAGGTAAGTCACCCTGAATACAGGAGAGTATCTCATTATAACTTATACCAAGATGAAGTGCCCAACTCCATCTCTCAGTTATGAACAAGTTTATTGTTTCAAGTGTCCATGACTCAGACCTAACTGTGTGTAGCCACTACACACCTAAGTCATTACTAGAAAACAATGGGCCTTACACAACCATACATATACACAAGAAATAAGAGAAAGATGTCATTCTATTAAATAACCAATAAATATCCAGTAACAGAGATGTGAGTGCAGTCAGTGGGCTTTAGGGCATACACCAATCCCAACAAGCAGGGGCCTCTTCCTCCGCGAAAGACAAAGGCACGCGAGGCCCTTAGGAGAAGAGAGGGAGGTCAGAGGAGCCGCCCAAGGAAACTCGGCCATGGGTCGCCGAGGCCGAGAAGGAGGGTGAGAGGCCCCCTCCCGAAAAGAGGCTTCGCGTGGGGGACGAGAAGGAGCAGACTTCTGGAGCGGCTCTGCAGCTCCGGCTTGTTAAACCGTTCCCCTTCAGGCCCGACCTCGAGGTCAACCCTGGCCAACCCCTGAACGTGGAGGACCGGATGGGGGCCACTGCTGGGACGATCTCGGCAGTTGCCAGGGCTTGCGCTCTCCCCAGGGACATGGAGAAGCATAATAAAGTCGGGCAGCTGAGCCTGATCTACTCGACAATGAAGACGTCGATTGAGGTAATTCTCAGTTCTCTCCGTCTTTTTAAGCATTATGCCTTAGTTGCTCGTTCTGACCCCCCCCCTCGCCTTTTTCTTTGTAGAACGTGCAGAGGCTTCAAATAATCCTGGAAAGGACGGAGAAGACAGCTTCACGGGTCATCGAGATGGATGCCGAAAAAAGGAGGATGGGAGAGGCCCTGGAAGCCAGTGCGGGAGAGCTAAAGAAGGCGGAGGAGAAGATCGCTGAGCTCACAACGGAGCAACAAACGGCGAAGGCCGAGATCATCAAGTTGCGAGTTGAAAATAGGCACTTGAAAGGCGCGGCCGAGGTTAAGGTGAAGAGGGTGCACGAATTAGAGACTAGCTCGCAAAGAAAGAGACTGACCTGGCTAGGAAAGAAGCCGAGCTCAAGTCTTCTAAGAAGGAGCGGGTCGAGACCGAATCCACTCTGCGAGCCCAAGCCACTAATGCTTATAAAGAAGGAGTGGACTGGGCGTCGGCGGAGCATGTGGCTCAGATCAAGGACTTGAGCCCTGTTTTGTATGAGATGGGATGCAGGGAAGCGCTTCGGGAATATGGGGTCCCTGAGGACGACCCCATATTTGCGAACCTTCCCCAATTCCAATCTGTCATACCCAGTCCAGAGTCAGAGCCCGACTCCAACCCTCCGGAAGCCCCTCCTGAAGCCTCGGGCCCCACTCCTCCGCCTTCAACTCCTGCCGAAGGCGACCAGGCTCAACCTCCTCTGCCCGATACCATAGGCGCTCTTGGCCCTGCTTCATGCGTCCCTCCTGTGGATAAAGCCGCGGTGCCTGAGAAATAATGTATCTGTTGATGATGTATTTTTCCTTTTCTTCTAAGTGTACAGAGCTATGTAATTGTTTTCCTCCATTAATGAAAAACGATTTTCTTTTACTTCTTCAATTGTCTTTCCATCTTTTCTGGCAATAGCGTGTGCATGTTTAATCTTCTAATCCCGAGAAAGATATTGAACGAAATTGAGGCCCCCTGTCTCTGACCAGTTCTCCAAATCTTTAAGTGGCTGAGATCGGTGAATGTCTGGCTATAAGATCCGGACTTAACAATATGCTTCCGAGGGAACCGCATCACTAAAAGGCCTTGTAGTTAGCTCGGACTCATACCCCGGGGTGCGACCTTGCTGCTGGAGGCAAGTTTTCATAATCGACTAGGGCTGCATTGCCAATTTTGATAACTCGGGGGGGGGGGGGTGGTGGTCTTCGGCTGAGGCTAAAGGTAGACCAAGTTCCGCGACTTATGAACGAAATAAAACAGCTGATTCCGTTTTTGACCCAAGGGGGGCTAGGGAGTTGGTCCAATGACCGAACTCGAGGAGGCTGGTCCTCTGACCGGAGCCTTGGGAGCTGGTCCAACGATCGGAGCCTTGGGAGCTGGTCCAACGACCGAACTCGAGGAGGTTTGTCCTATGACCGGAGCTTTGGGAGGTGGTCCAACGACCGAACTCGAGGAGGCTGGTCCTATGACCGGAGCCTTGAGTGTTGGTCCAACGACCGAACTCGGGGAGGCTGGTCCTATGACCGGAGCCTTGGGAGGTGGTCCAACGACCGAACTCGAGGAGGCTGGTCCTATGACCGGAGCCTTGGGAGCTGGTCCAATGACCGAACTCGGGGAGGCTGGTCCTATGACCGGAGCCTTAATTCACAACTTGAAAGAGACAAGGCACACGTCTTCCATAAGATCCTCCTTTTATTGACTTATCATTTGAGTACATTTAGAAGTAGTATTTCATGAGGTGTGCGGCATTCCACGGCCGTGGCAATTCTTTACCATCCATGCTCTCAAGTCTATAAGCCGATCTCCTGGATGCCGAGATCACCTTAAAAGGTCCAGCCAGTTTGGCATGAGCTTGCCTTCGTTAGGATCCTTGTCCGCTGGAAGCGCTTTCTTTAAGACCAGATCCCCGATCGAGAACTTTCTTTCTTTGACCCTCTGATTGTATCCCCTAGATAACTGTTGCTGGTAGGAAGCCAGGCGGATAGATGTTGCTTCCCTCCGCTCCTCGGCCAAGTCAAGCTCTTTGGCCAGATTTACTTCATTTTGGCCCTTTTAAGGTGATCTCGGCATCCCTATGGGATGGAAGCAGTAATCCCTCTTGAGGTCAGCCTTCCGACCTTGAGATCGTCTCGGGGTGGTCCTGTACGCCTAAAGGACACTTGGTAATTCCTCCACCCATCTGCCTTTAGCTCTGTCGAGTCTCTTCTTGAGTCCGTCCAGTACCACCTTATTCGAGATCTCTGCTTGTCCGTTACTCTATGGATAGGCCGGCCGGGGTTGCATAGAGGTTCCTGATACCGAGCTCTTGGCAGAAGTTTTTAAAGAAGTTGGAGTCGAACTGGGTCCCAATGTCCGAGACGAGAGCTCGGGGGACTCCAAACCTTATAACAATGTTCTTCCATACAAAATTCTTTGTATCCCGCTCGGTGATGGATGATAAAGCTTCTGCCTCTATCCATTTGGTGAAATAATCAGTGTCCACTATCAGCCACCTCTTGTTTCCTGGAGTCCGGTGAAGAGGTCCCACGATGTCTAGCCTCCACTGAGCAAAGGGCCATGGGCTGGAGAGAGGACTCAAGTCCTGCGCCGGTTGGTGCAGAGAGTGGGAGAACTTCTGACACTTTTCACATTTCCTGGCATAGAGCTGGGCATCCTTCTGCATGTAGGGCCACCAGTAGCCCTGACTGATGGCTCTGTATGCAAGTGATCTCCCTCCGATGTGGCTTCCGTAGATTCCCTCGTAAATTTCAAAAAGGAAGTCTTCGACCTTGCTTGAGTGGACACATTGGAGATATGGTCCCGTGAAGGACTTTCTATAGAGCTTTCCATCTGGGGATAACAAAAAACGAGCTACTTTCACTCTGACCTTGTGGGCTTCATTTTTGTCTTCAGGGAGTTTATCTTCTTTTAAGAATGCTATGATCGGATCCATCCAACTTGGACCGAGATCGACGCACAGGACTTGCCGAGGTGGAAGGAGCTCTATACTTGGTTTTTTCAACGTTTCTACGTCAACTGCTCTTCTTTTTCCGGCTTCTACGGCAGAGGCTAAGTTGGCGAGGGCGTCTGCATGGCAGTTGGACTCTCTGCCGATCTGCTTGACTTCTGCTTTCTCAAACTGGGAGAGGAGCTGCTTTGGTGGGCTAAGTAGGCTGCCATCCTTTCGTCACGGGCTTGATAGTCTCCGCTTAGTTGGTTCGTCACCAACTGAGAGTCGCTAAAGACTATTAGCCGACGTGCCCCCAGGATTTTTACGCTACCGAGACCCGCAATCAGCGCCTCGTACTCCGCTTCATTGTTGGAGGCTTTAAAATCAAGGGTCAGGGCTTGCTCAATGACTAGGCCCTCTGGAGATTGGAGGACTATGCAAGCGCCAACCCTTCTAAATGTCGAGGATCCGTCGACGAAGACCTTCCAGGCCGACTCAAGGAACTGTCTCCAAGATCGGTCTTCCTCGGTCTCGGCTGCCTCATGTCCTTATCGCCCCCCAGTTCGGTATCGAGCGAGGTCGGTGTCGAACTAGGAGAACTGAACTCGACGATGAAGTCTGCCAGAATTTGTGCTTTGATCACCGTCCTGGGTTGATATTAGATATCGAATTGCCTAAGTTCGACGGCCCATTTGGAGATTGTTCCGGAAAAGTCCGCCTTTCGAAAAAGGGACTTGAGCGGGTGTTCTGTGACAACCACCACTATGCATGTCTAGAAGTAGTGGGAGAGCTTGTGAGAGGCACTGACGAGTGCCAGCGTAAGTTTCTCGAGTGGAAGGTACCTGGTCTTGGCGTCGAGCAAGATTTTGTTCGTATAGTAATTGGGCTGTTGCTGCTTGCCGTTCTCTTTGACCAATACCGAGCTCACTGCGTGGTTCGAGACCGCTAGATAGAGATAAAGGAGGTCACCTTGTATTGGAGTGGATAACAGCGGTGGCAAGGAAAGGTAGTCCTTGAGTTTCTCCAGTGCTTGATCACACTCAGGGGTCCACTGAAATTTGGAGCTCTTTTTCAAGAGTTGAAAGAAGGGGCGACATTTGTCTGAAGCTCGGCTGATGAAGTGATTGAGCGCAGCGGCTATCCTCGTGAGTCTTGAACTTGCTTTGCCGAGGTCGGGCTCTGAATCGCCTGAATTGCTGAAATCTGCTCTGGATTAGCTTCGATCCCTCTCCGGGTCACCATGCTTCCTAAGAACTTGCCGGATCCGACGCCAAACGCACACTTGGAGGCATTCAGTTTAAGTTGGAACTATTTGAGGATGGCGAATGTCTGGCGTAGGTCTGCCAAATGGTCCTGCGACTTTTTGGACTTGACAACCATGTCATCGATGTAGACCTCCACTGTCTTCCCGAGCTATGATCGAAACATCTTCGTAACCAGTCTTTGGTATGTCACCCCAGCATTTTTTAACCCAAAGGGCATCACTTTGTAACAGTAGATGCCTCGAGGTGTTATGAATGCGGTTTTCTCCTCATCAGGCCCATGCATGGGGATTTGGTGGTAACCTCGGTAGGCGTCAAGAAAACTCATCCTACCATGTCCTGCTGTGGCGTCGATCATCTGGTCGATCTTCGGGAGCGGGAAGCTGTCCTTGGGACAGACTTTATTAAGGTCGGTGAAGTCCACGCAGACCCTCCATTTGCCGCTCTTCTTCTTGACACCACTGTGTTGGCCAGTCATTTCGGATAATGCACTTTGCGGATCGCTCAGGCTTCGAGGAGCTTGTCTACTTCTTCAACTACCACTTCCGTCTGCGGGACCCCTATTCTACGGGCTTTTTGTACTATGGGCTTGTGCTCGGGGTCTACGTTTAGTTTGTGGCACAGGGGTCGATCCTGGGCATCTCGTATAGGGTCCAGGCGAAGACGTCCTTATTCTGTAGTAGGAAGTCGAGCAGCTCAGATCTCTCAACGTCAAGGAGCTGGTTTCCTAGTAAGAAATATCGCTCGGGGTCGTCGGAATTGATTCTGACCTCGGTTAGTTCCTCTATGCTCTTCTGTTCCGCCGATCGACTGACGTCCTCGAGTTCGGCCATATGCACTTGCTGCGGCTCTGTTTCGCTGGGCACTACGACCATCAGGCATTGTCTGGCCATTTGCTGGTCTCCTCGTATACTATCTCGACCATCCCTCCGGCCTTCTCTAGTGGGAACTTGAGCTTCTGGTGAAAGGTGGAAGGTACTGCCTCCATGGTATGCAGCCAAGTACGCCCCATTATTACATTGTAAGGAGACAGTGCGTCCACCACCATAAAGTCGGCAATTTGTGTGACACCTCCTATTTGGACTTCGAGTGAGACCCTTCCCTTGGGATACACCGGCTTTGCGCTGAAGCCCACCAAGGGGACGCGAGCTTCCTGTAGATCGGACTCCGTCAGGCCGAGCTGTTTGAAACAACTGAAGTAGAGGATCTCGGATGAGCTCCCTGGGTCCACAAGGACCCGCTTCACAGTGTAATTGTTCAACCGTAGGGTGAGGATGAGTGCGTCATTGTGGGGGAGCTGGACTCCTCCTAGGTCGTCGTCCGAGAACCAGATCTTGGGCTTTTCTTTCTGAGCTTTCTTTGGTGCAGGCTCTAGCTCGGCCGACATCACCTGTTTGCCATGGGAGGCCCTCCTGGCCTCTGAGCGAGCTTGGGTACTTCCTCTATTGGGAGCAGGGGTCAGGTGAATGACATTGATAATACCCGCCGGCTCGTCGCTGTCCTGATCCGCACTGGGTGGGGTGTGCTGCTAAGCTTGGTTGATCCTCTCCCCCTCCTTGATGTACTCCCGAAGGTGCCCGTCCCTAACGAGCTTCTCGAGGTGGGATTTCAGGGCCATGCAGTCCTTAGTCATGTGTCCGTGCTGCTTATGGTAAGAGCAGGACTTGCTCCGGTCTCGGGTGGATGGGTCGCCCTTCATTGGCTGCGGCCACTGGAAATAGGGTTCTGCTTTAATTTTGCCGAAGAGTCTGTAGATGGGGTCCTTGAAGACAACATTGACGGCCCTGTAAGGATCTCCGGCCGGCTTGGAAGGCTTGAACTTCGGTCTCTTGCTGCCACCCGAGATGGAGGTTGAGAAGGTCTCCGAACTGGCGGTGGCCCTCTTTTTATCTGGCTTCTGTTTGGGGAACATCTCTTCTCCTCTGGTGGTTTGGCCCTTTTGCGGGAGGCCGAACCGCTCGTTGCCTCGAGCTTCGTCCTCTTCCTGCTCAATGTATTGATTCACCTTAGCCATCAGCGCTTTCATCGTGGTCACGGGGGTTCAGACCAGGTCTTTGCGGAGCTCATTGCTTGGGAGCAAAGCCTGCCGAAAACACATGATGACGACGCCATCTTTGGCGTCGGTGATCTGGCTATAGATTGTCCAGAATCTTCTGGCGAATGTAGTGATGCTTTCATCGTCCTTCATTCGGATCGCCATGAGGTTGCCACCCGTCTTCGGGATGACTCGGTGCGCTTGAAACTTCTCAACGAAGGAGATTTGGAGCTGCCGCCAGCTTGAGACCGACCCTCCAGGGAGCGCGCAGAACCATCGGAGGGGGAGGTTGCCTAAACTGGAGGAGAAGACCCTGCAGTTCAGATGGCCGACGTCCCCCCAAGCCGACATCCGCTGAGTGAAATGCCGGAGGTGCGCTTCTGGGTCCGAGGTCCCGTCATAGAGGACGAACCTAGGGATGCTGAATCTCTCGGGAAGAGAGAAGTCCTTTATTTCCTGGGAGAAGGGGGACATGCCCTGGTCTTCTGCATTGCAGGCCTCCTATTGGTCTCGGGTGAAACTGATCTCGGCCATCCGGGCCTGGACCTCTTGTTTGACGTAGTGGTCGAGCAGTTCCCTTAGGCCCGTTATATTCTCTGGCCTCGGGGACTCTGGCTCACGACGTGACCCCCCGAGGTTGCTAAGCAGATGACTGCTGCTCGAGCCTTCTTTTTCACAGCGATTTCTTCTTCTGTCGTTGAGGACTTGCCTCAAGTCTTGGCTGTTCGGATGATTCTGCTGTCGTCCGAGAGGTGGAATAAGATTCCTCATTTCTTTTGCCTTAAGCTGCTCTTGGAGATGGTGAATCAACTTCTCTTTTTCTTGGAGGACCCGATTTTGGGCCTTGAGCTCTTCAAGCAGAGGGTCATCTTCTTCATGGGCTCGATGAAAGGACTGAGCATCATTGTGAATGTGGCGATGGGGGTGATGAGATTTTGCCCTGACAGGGGTTTTGCCTCGTCGTCGAGGATCTGACGGGGAAACATTCTGCTGTGGACCCTCGGGTGGCTGAGCATCTAGGGGGTGAGGAGCCATATGGCGGTCGTCACGCCGGGGGAGTGCTGTCACAGGTCGGGACGAGGAGTCCGACTAGAAAACACCCTCTGTGTACACGGGACCGGGTTTTCCTCCGGATCTTCTCTGGTGGGGAATCGCCGATAGCTCCTGTAGGACGGGGGGAACCTCCGTTGGACCTGGAGGGGGAAGAAGAGCAGAGTGAGCGTTGGTGGGCACCACTGGAGGTAACGACTAGAGCGGCTGAGGCTGCGGCTCTGGTCGCGAAAATGACGGTAACGACGGTTGTTCCGGTGGTGGAAAGGATGACGCTTTTCGGGATTTCGACGATCCCTCGCCGCCGTTCCTGGTTTTTGGAGGCATGGCTTTTGGCAAAGATCATGTTCCCACAAACGGCGCCAACTGTAAGTGCCTAAAATTTACGGACTTAGGGCCTGTTTGGCAAATCTTATATGTTTGAAATAGATCTGTCTCAAACAGATCTGCGAGAAATAGATCTGTGAGATATAGACTCTTTTCAAATAGACCGTTTGGTAACACATGCAATATATCTAACTTAAATGGATCTATGTGAAAAAATATGTTTGGTAAATTTTCAAATAAGAGCTTATTACAGGGGCATTTTTTGTCTTTTAAAAAAAAGGTAATTTATAATAGAAATTCAACTTGATATCCATTATAAATGATTTCTTATCTAATTGAGGCAATGTAAAACTCATAAAAGTGAGTTCTAACTTTCATTGAGACACAAAATTTGGTTCCATTCCATGAATATTTATGGCCCAATTTCCTATTCAAGACCATTCTTAGACCTTCTTTAACATGAAAATATATATTGGGGTATCTACCTTCTATAACATGCAAATATTTATTGGGGTATGAATACAGGATGCTTCAGGAAAAGAAGTTCATGGTCTTTTGTATCTTTGCTGTTATAAGCAATTTAATAAAGAAAAATGACACATTACAGACTGAGGGATAGAGTTCCTAAAATGCACATTGTGTGCAAATGCATCACTATTTATCAGTGAAGAAAAAAAAAAAAAAAACCATAACACATTTAGAATATTCAGAAGGCGAAGACATTCTATCCTTGGTTATTTGGGGGACAATTTAACATCATCTTTCACAATATAAGAACTAAGAAGATACCACAGTAGGAGGATCTTGATTTAAAAGTGGATAATTTAAATCACTCAACACAGTAGGAGGATCTTCCAACAAAAACATGGAAAGGACACACTACAAGAAAAACTAATTCAGTCGGACCTCCTACTATCTCAAAACCGCCAGCTACTCCTGTGCAGGTTGCGATGGAAACACCTCCTCCTTCAGTTTCACAGAGTTACTCTGTTGATTCAGTCAGACCTACTACTATCTCAAAACCATCAGAAAAGCCTTCTGGTTCATATGCAACACCATCAAATTGGAGATCACCTACTAATGGGCTTCCTGTTGATCATGTTCTTGGGGATATTAAGCATGTAATAGAGAAGGACCAGGTTCCACAAGTTCTGAAGAAACGCTTATCCACAATATCATCAGATTATGAGGATTATAATGGGACACCGAATGTTTCAGCTAAGGAGCAACCTGCAAGAACATCGCCACCAACACAGCCGAAAACTACTCCGGCGCAGGTCGCAACTCAAACACCTTCTCCTTCAGTTTCACAGAGGAACTCTGTTGATTCAATCAGACCTACTACGATCTCAAAACCACCAGAAAAACCTTCTGGTTCATATGCAACACCATCAAATTGGACATCACCTACTAATGTGCTTCCTGTTGATCATATTCCTGGGGATACTAAGCATGTAATAGAGAAGGACCAGGTTCCACAAGTTCTGAAGAAACACTTATCCACAATATCATCAGATTATGAGGATTATTTTGCTGCTCTGCTCTCTGGTGTGGACTCCTCCATTTGATAGATAACACAACTTGAACCCATAACCTTGTGGTTGCAGAGTGATGCAATTCAAATACATTTGAGTTCAAAAGTAGTTCTGGCAAAGATGAATCCAAATAGACAAATTAAAAAAAAAAAGAGAAAAGAAAAAGAAGACTACAAATAGATAGGGTTAATGCTACATTTGAAAGTACCATGGTGGTAAACAAGTCTGCAGGTAGCATAAGCAGCGTGTAACAAATATCAGTTATAGAAGACATGCAGATACACACCAACACACACCTACACCCAGAGACCCTAGAACCATCCACCAAAATTAGCCTGAGATGATATATTGAAATAGCTTCTCTCTCTCTCTCTCTCTCTCTCTCAATTTAGTAGTATAGCTCATTAAGTCTGACCTCATATATATATATATATTTATATATGGAAAAATTAAGGCTATGATGATGATGAGAAATGCCAATGTAATATGAAAACCATCAGGCAATATAGGTTTTTATCATTTGGAAAGGGAAAACCCTTGAGTAAAATAATGATAGTCCCTTACCCTCTAGAGGTTTTATCATGAGTCCACCAATGGCCAGTGTCAGAGACTAAAACATAAGCTTCTCAACACACCAGTGTTAGTTCATCCATCATATCCAACCTTTAGAGTTTCTTCCACTCCATCACAGCCATTAAAATTACGCATCTTCCTTAACATAAATGGGGATCTAACAAAATCTATGGAACAATTATTTTATTTTATTTTTTACAGAGAAGTTATATTTCTACAACACCGCCAACACAAACAAAGAAGATGAGTTGTTTTATAACAAAAATTTGGGCTATATGCGCTTAATTAGTAAATATAGTTGCTTTTATAAAATCTAATTTTTTCTTTAAGCAGAAAAAAAATAAAACAAATGAAACCATACTAGAAAATATCTGCTAAAATATCTACAGCAGATCTGAGCTGTGCCACCTTGTACTATGCTCATGTTTTCATCATAAATGATCATGTTTTCATCATAAATTTTGCAAGAACAGAATTGATGAGCAAGCTACTACCTAAGAAAAGAGCAGAAGGTTTTCCAGGTCTTGACTTGAATTCAGGACGAAACTGGACACCAACAAAGTATGGAAGATTTGATAGTGTTATCTAAATAATGAAAAAAAAAGAAAATTTTGGCACATCCAGTCAAGATATGTGTGTGTGTGTGTGAGTGAGAGAGAGAGAGAGAGAGAGAGAGTAAACAAGTGACAGTATTGTAAGTGGAGCTCATGGTAGAGACTGCTGGATCAAGACAACCAAACATTGGTAGCAAATGGCCCAAATATTACTCACATTGAGTGACATTCATTGTTAAGCCGTTTCTTTCACATGGTGATCTGACATTTTATCATGTTATTCAACATCACTTCAATCTGTAGTTCCAGAGTACAAAATGAATTAGATACATACAGACTAAGATGAGGGTGATGATTCTGCAAGAGCAAACACCAATCTGGTTGGAGTTCTAACTGGGCTTGAAATTTTCCAAAGAGGATGCCATCCATGATGCTCTACCTTGACTAGAGGGCCCCATGAGCAGAAACAATTTTACTAGTATTACTAGTATTAATTTCATAGATATATTAATTGCAGCACATCTGTATGACCTTCTCCACTCAATATTTCATGTGGTACAAAAATCTTCAACAACAGTCTAAGGAATGGTAAACTACAGAGAATCACGATACTACAGAATAAGGATACTCAACATTGCAGCACATCTAAATTACAGAAACCACCCAGTAAAAAATACAAGGGCAAGTAACAAGGTATATAGATAACCTTGTAGAGAGAAGAAATTAGGAGGGGCAAACATAACCAAATAATGCATTACCTTCGATACAGAGAGATAAGCATCTGGAAGGCTTGTATATTTTCCAACAATGGCAATTCTAACCTGAAATCATATCAAAAAAGTCCCAACACCACCAATAAACATGGGTTGCTATAATAAAAGACATTGAATTATAAAGACAAACCCTAGAAGGTTTAGCTATTTCAAGATTGCTTCATGTGCCTTCTGGTCCTATGAAAACAAAGAAGTGAGAAGCATATTAATATAAGAGGGTAGAACATAACAATCAGGCTGCTCTGAAAAGGAAATGAAACCACAAAGTAAAAAAAACTGAATTCAACATTATCCATGCAAATTCTGCAATATATCACCGACTTTTAGTAGTAAAGGAATATGCCAATCAAAATGAAACAAAACAAAGCAAGCACTGGCCACTTCAGAGGAAAGCAAAGCACACTGCAAGAACAGGAAAATCCCACACAGGGAAGCTGCAAGAACAGAGAGTGCTGCCTTCAACTTCACTACTACAACCCAACTACTCCAGCAGCTACAAGACCTCTGAATTGGAGCTTCCCACCCACACAGAAGATCCAAGAAGCCCAAAGCAACAGAACAAACCATTCCCAACTGCCCAAAGAATATTTTTTTTCCCACCAATCCTCATAAAATGAGATTTTTACTTAGAGAAAGGAAAAGCAAAAAGAGATGAAACAGGCTGTGATAAAAAAACATTCATCAATAGAGACAAGAGTGGAGATAAGAGTGTCCACTTTCACAATTAAAGCACTATCATTCTCTTTCTTCACCCTACCAGCCTCCATGTTTAGATACTGCCAAACTATTTGCAAATCAAGAAACATCTATACAAAGAGCCAGGAAAATGCAAAAATTTCTCCAATATTATATTAGACCAATGGACTGAGAACTTTTGCTGAAAGTTCATTGTAACTACTAATAACTCTCCAAAGAGTCTAACTAAAATCCCAACTACCAAGCACAATATTTGTTGCTTACAGTCTTTACCAAAAAAGGAAAAAAAAGAAAATAAGAAAAAAAACACAGAACATCATGATTGAAAGAGGGCATCTGCCATTGCATCTCTAACTTCTGACATCTCCATCTGATCTGCAATATCTACAGTTGTATCGGTGTCGATGGTACCATTGTCATCATCGTTACTCACATCTGAAGATATATTTTCATTCTCATACTGTTGAAAGAGTGCGTCTGCAATAGCTTCTTTTCTGATAAAGTTGTGCACAGTCATTGCAGCAACTACTATACTCCTTTGTACAGAGAATGGGTAGGGAGGCATCCTTTTCAAAATCGGAAAACGCGCCTTCAATACTCCAAAAGAACGCTCTATTACATTTCTTAATGATGAATGAACATAATTGAACTGCTCCTTCCTATCACGAGGATGACTGCCACCCCGAAAATCTGATAGCCAATACCGAACATTACGGTATGGAGCAAGAAAGCCACGCATATTCGTAAACCCAGCATCAACAATATAATATTTACCTGAAAATAGAAAAAATTAATATCATGATTCTTACATGATATTTGATTCATAATTTACTAATCATTGGTACCTGGAGGTGCATGTGGAAAATTCATTTGTGGTTTATAAATAGTATCCAATAAGATGCGTGAATCATGTGCTGTGCCTTCCCACCCAGCAATAACGAAAGTAAATTGCATATCAAATGAGCAAGCTGCTAAAACATTTTGTTGGCATTCTCCTTTTCTTCCCCTATAAGGCACCTGGTTCTCAATGGGAATCACAGCATTTACAAGTGTACCATCTATTGCCGCAATACAATCCTTCAAAAAAAGACAAAAGATTTAAAAAAGTAAAGTTAATTTCATTGGGGAAAGTACTTGCAAATATGATTAAGAGTGAGATTATACCTTGAAATATGGATGAAATCGAGGGTTATGCAAAATCTCCTTTGGTGTTTGGTCGTATGAAGGGGGCTTTATAATGTCCATCGAGAGGTGAATCATTGCCACTAAAACTGCATGAAAGTGACGATGGATAGTTTCACCTGAGTGTTGAAATCTATCTTGCAGGATCCTATTCCTATGATTTTGCCCAATTGTCATTAAAAATATAGCCACTTGCTCCTCTAATGAAACATATTGGCTGTCTTCAAGTAGACTCTTTCGTCGTAATACCATACACAATCGTAAGAAAACATGTTTCTCCGACACAATAGCTCCAAACATACTGTTCTATTACCCTCCAAAATGCCTTGAACAAATACATGACCTGATAGAATTGAGGTCCTACATGGCTCCTTAGATATGTACATCCCTCGCTTCTTTAGAAGTAAAAAAGTGAGAAATGCTATCAATCTTCGCCTCCTTGGCGTCATAGTTTCCTGCATTCATTCCATCCCATAATAAAGAATAAAAAACAACCAAATTTCATAATTTTATTCCATCCCACAAAAAAAAAAATCATAAGTTCCTAGAGTAAGGTCCTAGATTAATTCCACCCATAATAAAAAAAATAAACGTAAGTTACTACATTCATTCCATCCCACACTAAAAAGAATAAAATCACGAGTTCATTCATTCATTTCATCCCATAATTGCACCAAATATATATAAACTTCTTGCATCCATTTGGTATCTTACAATAAGAAAGAAAGCCAAGTTTATATATTCATTCCATCCCACATCAAAACAATTGGTGGGGTTCTTACATTGATTCTATACTCCTAAAAAAAGATACTGTTCCAAAAGTCAAGAGTCATAAGTTTTTACATTCTGTATATATATTCAAAAGTGACGAGTCATAAGTTCTTACATTTGGTATATTCAAAAGTGACGAGTCAGAAGTTCTTACATTCAATGTATTCAAAAGCGATGAGTCTTAAGTTCTTACATCCAAAAGTGATTCCATACTCCTCCAAAAATCCCACTATATTCAAATAAAACTTATCAAGGCCCATGTTTCAGTATCATATTCAACCAATAGATGCGAGCATCATCACTCTCAAACGACATGAATATATTTCTATTGTCTTTATCCTTAAATGCCCTTGTACCAAAAAAATACAATTCTGAGGTCTCTTTGATATTTGGTATCAATTTTAAAGTAACAATACATTCCTGCATTGTAGGACCTTGCTTCATCTCTTCCATTTTCCTCTCTTTATCTTTTTCTTTCATCTCTTCTTCTTTCCTCTGTTTCTCTTTTCTCTCTTCTTCCTTCCTTTCTTCATCTTTCCTATCTTTCTCTTTCATCTCTTCTTCTTTCCTTTCTTTCTCTTTTCTCTCTTCTTCCTTCCTTTCTTCATCTTTCCTCTATTTCTCTTTCATCTCTTCTTCTTTCCTCTCTTTCTCTTTCCTCTCTTCTTCATTCTTCTCTCCTTCAAGTATAATGACTATGCGCTCAAGACTCTCATCAAACTTACTAATCTTAGCATTCTTCTTGCTTCGTGAAGGACCGGGTCGTTTACTCCTCACATTTGACATTAGCATTATTTCTTCCATTTCGACATCCTCATAAGTCTCATGTTCAACAACATTTTGAGTATTGCCTATATCGGGTAATTGAGAGGCCATTTGCATACTCAAGTCTTTTGGAAAAGAACCTGAAGACGTTGTCCAAGCATCTTCTCCCCTAGCTTGGGTTCCACCAAAGAGAGTGGTCATTTCATTGGGAAATGACAAAGACTTAGTCCTAAATATCTTTGCATCAGGGTGTCCCTACATCAAATGATATAAATTTAGTTAATTAATATAAAAGAGGATTTTACATACTATAAATTCTATAAAATGTAAAAATATATTACCTTTAGATATTCATCCCATCTCTCAGGTTCCATTGTAACTGTCTGAGTTGCTTCGTTATAACCTACACCAGTTTGCCCACATAAGGTTGTCCAAGCATTGTACTATTTTCTCATTAGATCCCATTGATTCTTTAATTGCTTTTGTCCATACAATAGCCCGGTTTTCACCTTAAAACCCTCGATAATCTTTGTCCATGATTGTGCTTTAAAATTTGACCCTGGTCTTCCACCTTGCAATACTTCTTCAATACATAGATCCAAGAAAATCTTCTTCATATTTTCTGACCAAACAACCCTACTGGTCTCAGCTTTTTCCTTACCCTTATGAGATGGAGCCATTATTTCGGCCATCTAAACATCCCTAAAAAAATTTGTGTTTATTAGTCATATGATTTTACAAATACTTCACACTAGTCAAACATTCAGAGGTTGGTTTCAAAGGTTGGAACATATGGGTTTCAAATCATGAAAGTGAAAGCAGACAGTCAAGAAGCCAAGTATTGATGTTGTGCATGTACAAAGACCACAACACCACTGTTGTGCAATTAAGCACTGCTACAGGGCACTATACAAAGGAGGGAACACAATTTGTCCAACTGTTCATATCAGTGGTACAAAAACCTTTGTTTCTACAGTTGGTATAGTCTTTTTGTTGTTGCTTTTTGGTTGTCTGCTTTTCCTCTTTTAATTGATATTTCAGTAGATCTTACAGTAGGTCTTAATGGCCAATTAATTCATATTTCAGTAGATCTTACAGTAGATATTAAAGGTGTTTGGCCTGTATTTCTAGGACACTTTGAACATTAACAAACCAAGCTGTCACCTTCTCATGACAACAAAGGTTAGGTGGAATGCTACTTATAAGCAAAAGGTACTATTAACGATTTAGGTCCTGAATCTTAAATCTTAAACTGTAAATCCTAAACTATTTCTATTGATTCGATGATGTTTGAATAAATAAAACCCACTTGTGGCTATACACGAACTACCAGGCCCTGTTCCTTAGCAAAAATACATATGAGTTGGAGATAGGGATTAGACCCTTACATTCATTCCAAGGTACTGAGCTACTAGAGTGGTGGATCAATACTAATTTTCCATCTTCACTTGATTCGATTTTGATTAATAGTTAAAGTCATTGATGGTCATTTTTAAGGTATTCACTTTAGGTCATTCATTTTTAACCACTTATACAAATATGATTCTAGCTATCTAGCTTCACAAAAAAGATAAGCCCTCAATGGATTTAGGGCCCTCAATGATTTTAGGGTCCTTTTTAGGTAGTTTGAAGATTGATCTATTGCTAAAATAAAATTAAATAATATTACAAAGGTAGCACATTACCCACCGCCAGAGTACTCCTTTAGCTAAAGAATCCATTTCTTTATTCCATTTGCCATTGGTAAAGACATGGGCCAACTACTGCCATTGGTTCCACGGTCCATCAGGAACCAAAGAAAAAAAAGGGGGGACTTGGGCAGACCACTTGGTACAAGACGTGGGTATTTACAAATTGCCCTGTCCCTGTTGCCCCAAATTTAGATTCATTCAGATAATACTCTGACTTTTATGTTCACAAATAAATAAAACCCACCTTTAGCAGTGAATTTTCAACATTTGAGTCATCAACTTGCAGATAGTTTTAAACTGGGGATGTAGCAAAAGCTCTGGCCTCTAGAATCCAATCATTCCTTCAAGGACAAATAAGAGATGAAACCAGCCTTGGGTGGATGGATGCATCAAACATGTGGGTAGAGTACTGTAGAGTGTGACTGCAAGTATACCCATATTTCAACACAGGTGCATTTAGAAACGACATCAAACTTCCTTTTCAGTGCCACGTTTCATGAAAAGCTAAAACCCTCACTGTATCATCTGTTTATCCTCTGCATCAGAGCACCACTCTATTTTCGTGGAGAAGGGGAAAGAGAGAAATATATCTCAAGTTTTTGCAATATATGATTCACATGATAGTTTTTAGAACACATTCAAAAAGCTCATGATCAAACCAAAATGCACAAAGAATAAGCACTGTTCCTTCAAGGAATCTCCATAAACAAAATAATTTCATTTGTAATTTGGAATCAAAACCCTAGATGAGGGAAGCTTGTGAAAAATGTGTTTGAATTCGTACCTGGAAAGAGAGACAAGTGTTTGAAGATGATGAAACCTCAAGAGCTTTTCAAAAACCTTTGAATCCTTTCTTCTATTGTGTGGGGAAGAAGATCCAAGGAAGAGAAGGCTTTTTTTCCTTGTTCACTGGAAGAGGAGAGCTACCAGGCACTGTTCGTTTGACAAGTTAAGAAAAGGAAGTTGAGAAAATGACCCTTACACATGGGTAAACTTGTCATTATAAAAAAAATATGATGGCAAACTTGTCCAAAAATGAACATGGGTTGTCTTTCCGCTTCAGACAACTCCATCCATTCCAATTATCCCATTTTATCAACATATTTGAAACAGACATGTTTCAGCTTAAAGTGGATTCAAGCAGTCCCTCAAATTAACTTTCCAAACGAGCTTAATGTGGTTTGAAAAAGTTTTAAGTTAAATAGAGGCAGTGAATAGAGTTGCCAAACTGAACCTTAGTTAGGAGAGGATTAGACTCTTGGTTTGATGATTTTGGGAAAGGACCGGCCTCCGGGAATCTGAAAGGAAAAACAAAGGTCAGAGCCCCTGGCTGTAGGCAGCCGAAGGCACTCCGATGCTTGAGTTAGTTTTGTAACCGAGGGAAAATAGGAAAGAAAGAGTATAGAGAGCAGATTTGTTGCATACCTCCTGTAGTTTTTCTTCATGCATTATATAGACGTGAGAGTCATCATTGGACTGGGCCCCTTAGGGGGAGATGGAAGTCCCATTGGCATGTACTCTTTCTCCTGAGTGGGGGTAGGTGAAAAGGGGACGTCCCATTGGTCCATTCCCCTATGTCTGCGGATGTGACCTCGAGATAAGGCTTGCCACTTATCTAGGCCCGGCGCCCACTCTATTTGTCAGTTTGCCGTTTAACACCATGGCAGTGCATTTATGGTCGCATTTATGGTTGAATGACAGGTTGGCCGAGATCAAGCTTAGGCCGAGACCGAGGTGGGCACCTGCAGACATAGTCACCGAGACGGGCTCAGAGCTTCCTCGACCTGGCGTCTCTACCGAGCTGGGTAACACCGAGGCCAAGGACTATCCTGAAATTGGGGAGTGGCCCCACACAAATCTATCGTTAGGAAGCGACCCCACACAGTAATATTGGTAAACGATTTCCTCCCGGTGCAATTTGAGGAAAGAGCGCAGGTCTCCTTGAAGCTAGAGCATTAACCGTTCGTGTGAGTGCTTCCCCACAAATGATGTATAAATAAGGCGAAAGTGGTTCCCCCTGAGAGAAATTCTATATGCACCCACCTATTCTCCTGAATACACCCACTTGCTGACCTCACCACACCCATTCTAATTTTGGCTTGATTTTGTTGAGCTCACCCACCATAATCCCTAAACAGCCCATCCAAGCTGACCATTCGTTCCCTGTTCCATTTCCTGAACACATTCCCTCGTTGAGATTTTTCAAATTTCTGGCCATTTCGGAGTCGTCGACCTTCTCCACTTCAGAGCTCTCACACCCTCGTGGACAGTTGGTGAGCTGCGCTCCTTTTTCTTCGTCTTCTTCATCAGGGACACTCAAACAGGTGAGAGACCTTCTTCTTCTTCTTCATAGGTTTATCATTTTCACAAATTTGTTTAGATTGTAATTTATGCATTAGAGAGTATAGTTGTGAGACCTTTGCAACAAATAGGGAAGTCCGTAATGAAAACATGAATAGTTTCGAACTCCAATGTTTTCCATTTTTGAAAACATGAATAGTTGTTCGCGATCTGCTCGGCAGTCCAGAGACGTGCAGGGATTTGCTGCACGACAAGTGTAAACCGTGCAGAATATATATGCACGGCCTATATAAGCTGTGCACATATAATTTGCACGGCATGTAATGGCAGACCAAATATAGTTTGCACGGTTTCATAGAGCTGTGCAAACAGAACTTGCACGGTTCCATTTCGCCGTGCAGAATAATGTTGCACTGTCTATTTAAACCGAGCAGTACAAAAAAAATATGATGTCCTCTTATTGGTTTTCATTTTTAACAGATTGGAAGAAATGCCGAGAAGACCAGCTCGCCGTATTGGTGCCAGCTCACAGATGACAGGGGGACGGGCCAGTTCTTCTAGCGAGCCATCGAGAGTTCGGACGAAGATCGGTGTCTTAAGATCGCGTTACCGAGGTGTGCATGCGAGTTCTTCGACCGCCGGCCGTCAACGGCCAACGACGTCTGAACGAAGACGAAAAGTGCAACAGGATCCACTCGCGGAGCAGGTTGAGGAGCATGTTGACAGTTCTTCAGAGGATGATTCCTTAGAGGAGGAGGCACAGCCGTCCAGTACCCGTGCATCGGCACCAGGAGAAGAGCATGGTGACAGTTCTTCAGAGGATGATTCCTCTGAGGAGGAGGCACAACCGTCCAGTCTCCCTGCAGCGGCACCAGGGGAGGATGATTCCCATTTCGAGGAGGGACAGCCATCCAGTCCTCCTGCTGCGGCGGCAAGGGAGGGTCCTATCCCCGGCGGTCCGGCCGACCTATCTGTCCTTATGAGTTTTAGGACACACGTAGCCTTGTCCATATGGGATGGGGAGGTACAATTGCCTTTTTTAATGTTTTAATTAATAGTTTTTCAAATAAGATGTGTTGAACTCTATAATAACAGATATTAATAAAGATTTATACTTGTAATGTGCAGGAACGTGAGGCACTCAAATGTATCAACCATTGGCGAGGGCTGAAGGATTGGTACATACCTTTGCCCGGGGATGGGGCCGATATCCATGTTCCTCGGTTTCATGCTATTATAGAAGAGTCTGGATTGGCAGATTTGAAGCGTTTTTCTTACCGATATATCTCCAGCCCTCTGGTATCCAGCTTTGTAGAGAGGTGGCAGCCCGAGACAAATACCTTCCACATGCTATTTGGTGAGATGACGATCACCTTAGATGATGTGGGTACTCTCCTCGGCATCCCAGTAACGGGACTGCCTGTCCACGCATCGACTAGTATGGGATTTACTGATCAAGTAGATTTACTTGAGCTTGGACTGGGCGTGGATAGGGCATCTGCGTCAGCTGAGTTGAGAGTAGCGCGTGGTGGGGTAGTGAGGATGGCCTGGATCAAACGGGTGTGTGTCGCGACCCCGGACCGGGAATCCCAATCCGGGATCGGGACATTAATGTGTAATGATTATTCAAGATGATTACCTACATCCACAATATACAATTTATTTAATTTCCCACAGGTGTCCGCGGTGAGGATATCACAACCTTGCATGAATGTTTCTTTTTAGTGCGGAAGCATGTAGCAAATCAAATAGTTAGACTATCTCTAGTCATGCAAGCATTAACATCAAATATCAAAACTGTATCAGAAAGAGCAATGATCTATAGCATGTTTCCCAAAAGTTGTTAAAGTTAGACAAAATATCATTTAGTTACATTCCCCAAAATTAGAGGCCAACAAAGGCCAATATTACAAAATAATAACCCAAAGAATAGTTAACAAGTCCTCCCCAAAATGTTACGCCTCTTGGCAACCCGATGTCTACATGACATCGTCAGCACGCCACTCAACTAGAGGCTGCAGCTCACCTATCGCCTCCTCCGGCTCCTCCTCAAGGAAACTGGCAACGGGACCTGAGTACCAAAGCAAAGGATCAGACACGACGGTCTGGCAAGAGAGTGAGAAGATACAACAACATAAAATAGATGAAATATCTCAAAAAGCAAGGAAATCTGTTTAAGCAAGAACTCTCATAAAAATATATAAATCAATTGCTAGAAAGCATGTAAACAAGATAAGACATGTGAGGTAACCAAGGGGATCGGGAATAACAAGATGGCAATCACATAAAGCTAAGTCCTCTGTCACTAAAGTGACAACAGTATCACGGGATGTTGTTCTCAGTCACACAAGGTGAGGAGAAACAACGCAAATCATATATACAATATAAATATACGGGAACGGGACCACAGTAGCGAACCGGGTATCGGGACGGGACCACGGTAATGACCGGGTATCGGGATCCAAGTCGCAGCTTGCGGGACTGGAGAGGGATTTCCAAGTCGGTGGATCAAACCGACAAGGTATCCAAGCTTAGTGATGCCGACTCATAGGATAAATAACACATCGAGACATATGCAAGTAAATAAAGTGCAAGTAAATCAATGAACGGGCAAGAATATTCAAATGTATAACTTCCATTTCATATCGGGCAATACTCTTCGGGACAAGTCCATGTTACTAGTGTAACCATCAAGCTTTCGGGAAAACAGGTCATGTAAGGTAAATCTTGGAAATGAAGGAATAAAACGAACTATTACAATTCCGGGAAAATATTGATTTCAAGATCCATTTAAGCGAATAGGGGTCCCGTATGTCAATTATAGCCATTACTTGGCACTCCTTGAGTTTGAAGACATTCCGGGCTCCTTATGCACTTTTACGACTTTTAAAACTTAAATTGAGCTTATGGTTATAACTAGATATTATGATAGGAAAACAAGACTATAAACGGTCCATCCTAAGTAGGATGTCAACCCGGAACCATCGAGTAACCTACTCAGTCGCCGAAAAGAATAGAATTCGCGATACCCAATGAAGTAGACTTTGCATTTAGGTATGAAGAGGATATCGTGTCGTTCCATCCCGTTCAAGATTGAATAGATTGAACTTCGATGCATTCCGAACCAACCGTGAAGAGCATCGGCTCAAGACGCTCTCACATATGGTCAAGTGAGTCCAAGGAGGGTAGCCAAGGTCCACAAAAAAAATAAATCTCAAAACCCACTTGGTCCGATCGATCGGAGGAAATTTCTGCACCAGAAATACACAGGGTCCGATCGATCGGCCCAAAAAGCCTTACAGTTAAAAGTCAGACCGATCGATCGGCCTGTAGGTCCGATCGATCGGCACTGGGCGTGAAGCATGCCCGGGAACTTGATTTTTCTCCTTCTTGTTTCCTTTCCTTCCAACACCTCAACAACCACAATTAACTATGAACAAGGAGACTTAAACACATGATTCCAAGACATTAAATGAGGCTATCAATATGTGTAAAGATCATTTATTTCAACCATGGAAAAATCAATGAAAGTAATCAATGAAAGCATGAAAACCATAAATACTTCACCAACCATTTCAAACTTAAAAACATCCAAACATTCACTTGCCTCAAGTCCAAGCTAGCCAAAAACAAGCCTCTACTCACTTCTTAAGCTTACTTCCAAGCTACAATCAAAAACCCCAAAAACAACCCTAAAATGGGTTACACAAGGAATGAAAATGAAATAACTTCCAATAATGCAAATGTAGCTTCCCTAAGGCTAGAAGATCACTAATCTAAGAGATGAATAAGATCACTTACTTGCAAGGTCCCCTAATGGACAATGTAAGCTCAAGGGAAGTCTCAAAGTTGATGGATTCTTCTAAAAATAGTATCAAGAGGAAGCTTGTGAGATGAGGAAGAGATTGGTAATCTCCATTTCTTGATTGATGAGCTCTTGGTGAGGCTTGGAGATGGAGAAGCAAGAAGAAGAAAAGAAAAGCAAGGAAGAACCCTAGACTCAATAGTTGTGCTGGAACATGAAAATGGAGAAGGAAGGGAAGGGTTCCTCTTTGTTAACACTTGGGTGGTTGGGTCCCACAACTTAAAGAACTACGTTGGCTGAAATCATCTCTCTCGGGTCCTCGGATGAATTCGACGAAGAAGGAAGAAATGTTCGTCGAAATATCTAGTTTCCAAAAAGTGTATGTTTCGCGAGTTTCGAGAATATTAAGTTTTGGGTACAGATTTGGTGTGAAATGACTGTTTTACCCTCAAGGCTATGAAATCGGGTTTCGGGGCCTCGAATGGACACGGGATCAACATGAAAGTTGTAAGAATCCACAAGATGAATGCAACGGGCCAAAACACAATTTAAAACACGTCGGGAAAATTTCACAAGAAAATGCAAAGCCGAAAAAGGGAACCCCCAAAGGGCCCCACAAGCTATCAATCACTCCAAAAGGCCCAAAACTAGAATCAAGGTTATTCCAAACCCAACTAGACCAAAAACACTAATCAAGCTTAGCACTAACACGCAACTTAATTAGCACTAAACGAGTTCACTTGGGTCGGGGTCTTACAGTGTGCGGCGAGGTGAGTCTTGCGTCGTCTGTTGAGCAGGTAGAGTGTGCAGCTAGAGGCTATCTTCTGTATTTGTTAGGCTGCACACTCTTCGCCGATAAGTCAGCCACTCGAGTCCCCATTGCCTACCTACATTTACTGATGGACTTGCCACGGGTCCGTCGTTATGCATGGGGGGCTGCCGCACTTGCATATCTTTATCGCCAATTGGGGACCGCCACGAGGGCAGACGTGCGACAGATTGCTGGATATCTGACACTGCTCACGGTAATACATATACATATACATGTTCCATCGTAATTGATCCTTTAAATTGTATAATTAATAATTGGTATCTTTTGCAGTCTTGGGTGTACGAGCACTTCCCATTTACCCGTCCTCCTGCGCAGTGGGGATATACCGCTGGAATGCCTCAAGCGAGCCGCTGGAATGCTGGACAGGATTCTGGATTGCGAGGGAGAACATAAAACTGTTGCGTGAGAGGCTGGATGACCTACATCCGAGTGAGGTGAGCACCCATATGGGGTCCTTGGTATCTATTTTACTTTTTTTCAATGGACAAATTTTTATTATAATAATGAGTTCTTTCATTTACTTGCCACAGGTCCAATGGGATCCGTATACTGGTGTCAGGGCTCATCATCCATTCCATCAGATATCTTTCTTCTGTGGTTGCTTGAGAGCGCTAGATGTCATTGAACCCTACCATCCACATAGGGTTCTCCGACAGTTTGGATATGTACAGACCATCCCACCCGCACCGCTCGCCCCCATTCGTGCGTCTCGGGGATCTACTGCTGGACAATACAGGGTATCTTACAGATTTCTAGACCAGTACTGGGTTACTTGGGAGGATCATGTATTGTCCTTAGCGCACCGTGGCCATCGAGCGCAGCATGCATGGGAGTGCTCACCCGACTACCTCGAGTGGTTCTTTAGGATTTCACACCCTCGAGTACAGAACCCCGAACGTCATTCCCACTATCACCCTAATGAGGGTATAGCTGACCCGACTCCAAGAGTGGTGAGTGTTTGTACTTTATCGAAACATTATGCATCCATTTGTTATACTTATCTTAGGTATTGACACAGTTAATTGTTTCTTACAGATCACTCGGGTGAGGGACCATCTCCGCGCTACGATTGCACAAACGGAACAGCCTGCAGATTTCTATTACCGGGCACTCTAAACCACCCTCGAGATCCTGGAGGGCTTGCCGGTGACGTACCGACGACGTACAGATCCATGATGGGATGAGGGTTTTTTTTTTTTTTTTGTCTTATTCTTTTGTTAAGTCTGTATGGATGGGAAATTAAAGCATACACTTTTGAGGATGTATGGATGGGTTTATCCATTTTTGCGATGTAAGGAATTTTTTGGATATGTATGGATGGATCACCTGATTTTTGGATGTATCTATTTTTTTAATGGATGTTTTGAGGATACACTTTTTTATGTTTGAACTTGTATGTTTTATATGGATATGTATGTTATGTGTTTCTGTCCGAATAATTGGTAAAATACACTGCACGACCAACATGTTCCGAGCAAATAGTGTTAGGTATTTTGTATTTGCAATTTGATGGATGCATTTTCACTTTAGCATAATTTGAATTATCACTCTTGCATTGTTTTAGAAAACCTTGAAATCTGGTTTTATACATGCATTGCTTTTAAGATTTGTAACAGTTTTGTTTTATGCATGTTTTGTTTTTATACTTGGATGCATTGATTTTTAGGATCCAAACTCTTTTTGAAAACCTAATTCTTTGTGCATTACTTTTGAGAAATTATATTGAGAATTTAGGTTTGTGTCTTGCATACATTCATCACCTTCAGAATCATCTTTGTATGCATTTTCATATGAAAAGAGTTTTTAGAAATCAAGCTAGCCTTTGGTTTTAAAGTTTCAAATCATTTTAGGCTTTTTGTGTTTCATGTTTTTAAACATCTTCGTTTGATTTAAAACATGTTACCAAGCTTGATTTAGTGGCCCAAAAATCCCCACAAAGAAATACCTTCAATTATACAAAATATGGGATTCTTTGATCCAGGGGGTGGTCCGGCAGTGTCGCCGGTCGACCGGCCCAGAGGTCCCGGTCGATCGGGAACACTGCAGGCCATCTGGGCCCCTGGAGCCCCAACGATCATTTTTCTGACCGTTGTGTGATCCCGGTCGACCGAGACCTGTTTGCAGGTCGACCGAGGACTAGCCGTTGGACTGTTTTCTTGTATAAAGTCCATTCATTTCCAACCTTTTTCAAGGCTTGAACCATGAACTTTTGAGACCATATTGGAGCCAAAGAAAGGGGAAGAAGTTGGAAAGGCTAGAGGGCTATTTGGAAATCAAATGTTTGAGTTTTAAAAAGGTAGATCTTTACTTGTATTTTGATTTCCATTAAAATGAAATCTATGCATGCTTAAATCTTTGTATTTTCACTTATGCATGATTTCTAGAGTTGTGTTGCAAACTCAATATCATCTTTGGTAAATTAGTTTGGTTTGCAAACTCTCTTATCCTAATCACATGTGTTCTTAGACTTTAACATTCATACAACTTGTTTGTTTCATTTCTTCAAAGTTGTTTGAATCTTTTATGTGATTAGTTTTATCTTCAATCATCATTTTCTAAGCTTTGATTTTAAAATGCATCAAGCATTCATTTAGGAGCATCATTGTAGAAATTGATTGAAGTAGAAACATTCATACACTTGTGCACACACTTTACTTTCTTTAGTGTATGTTTGTAATTTGTTATTCACTTTCATATCCGCCTATTTTAGAGGCTAATTCATTGTGCTTAAATTGTATCTCTTAGAGTGATCTTTTGTGAAGACACTTTCTTAGAGAAATCTTTATTTGTAAAGGTTATTGCTTAGCCTAAGAAAAGCATCATGTAAAGGTTATTGCTTAGCCTAGAAAAGCATCTTGTAAAGGTTATTGCTTAGCCTAGAAAAGCATCTTGTAAAGGTTATTGCTTAGCCTATAAAAGCACATTGAGAGGTTGTTGTTTAGCCTAGAAAAACAACATTGTAAGGGTTATTGCTTAGCCTAGTAAAAAGCATAAATAGTGGAAATCCGGTGGGGTGAGTGGATCACAAGCCGGTAGTGGACGTAGGCATTGAGGCCGAACCACTATAAACTTTGGTGTCGTGGTGCTTGCTTTTGTGGTGATTGTTTATATTAGCTTCCGCATATTGTTTGATTAATCATCACATGTGACTAGTTTTTGTTAAGAATTTAAAATTGGTCTAAATTGGTCATAGTTGTAGCACACCCTATTCACCCCCCCCCCCCCCTCTAGGGTTAGGATCCCAAGGACTTTCAATTGGTATCAGAGCCAAGTGCTCTATCTTATAGGATCAAGTGTTTGGAACTCTTGATTAGGTGTAAAAACCTAGAGTCAAAACCCTAGAGTTGTGCTTGCATGAAAATCATTAGAATGGAGTCCACTATGCTAGACTTTGTAGATTCTTCTAGACCCCTCATTCTTCCTTCTATTGGAGATTCAAACCCTCAATTAAATGAATATCAATTTGATTCAAAAGAGGAAGAAAATGAGTATGATGAAGATGATCTTCAACAAGCCTATAATGAATTATATACATTATCTTCAAAGCTTGATAAGAGAAATAAAAGTTTAAAAGAAGAATCAAATAGACTAAACATAGAGCTAGTCTCTTCAAAAGATGAGCTTAGAGAGAAAGCAGAAGTCATAAATTGTTTAGAATCTAAGTTCATGATCTCTTTAAATAACCTATCTAACATTCAAGATGAATTAAAAGAATTAAAGATGGGTTATGATAATGTCAATAAGGAAAATTTAAATCTAAGAGATCAAATAAAAAGGCAAGATGAAGACATTGACAATTTAGAATCCAAGTTGATTAAAAGTAAGTTAAAAACCTTAGAACTTGGATCTAATGTTGCGAATGAACTTAAACTTGAACTAAAACTTGCCAATGAAAAGCTAAGCAAATATAAGGAAATTGAAAATGAACTTTCAAAAGTCAAAAATGAAAATTCAATCCTTATAACCAAAGTCACTCAACTTGAAAGCTATAAACAAAAGTATGAGTGCAAATTTACCCAAGGAGAAGATAAATTTGAAAAATTATTTAGATTGGGTAAATCTAAAGGAGATAGGACGGGTCTTGGATTTAATAGGAATATGTCACATGACCCTAAATTCACCAACACTTTTGTGAAAGGTGAGTCCTCTTTCTCCTTTGCCCAAAACCAAATGTAATTATTGTGGCATTGAAGGGCATTTTACGTTTGAGTGCAAACTAAGAAGAAGAAGCCATGTGTCTAAACCCATCTTTGAACTCAAGAAGGTAGAATCCAAATCTATGAAGGGTAAGACACTAAAAAACAAGGAAGACTCCAAAAAGATTAAACAAGTTAAATCATTTAAAATGGAGTCTCCTAAGATAGATTCTAAGAAGTTTAAACAAGTTAAACCAAGTTTAAAAGAATCTATGAACAAAAAGCTTCTCAACCTATCTCCCTTATATCAACCCATGAAAGAACTTTTGAATAAAGTAACAAAGTTAAATTTAAAATTCAAAAGTCAAATAAAGGGAGAATATAAGAAGAAGAGAAAAATGAACAAATCCCCAAAGAAACAAAGTCACCAACATCAAAAGACTAATCACCAATCTAAGCTAAATTTAGTCAAATCTAAATATCATGGTGATAAGTTTAAATTGAAAATTTATCAAGTCAAATCTCCTTTAGTTGGTGAGAAGTCCAAAATAGACCTCAAAGTTCAACCCTCTCAAGACCTTAGGTGGATTCCTAAAGTTATTTACTTAGACAAACCTTAAGGCCTTGAACCTTCTTGACCAACCTATTCTTTTTAAGTTAAATCACTTTGTTGGTCATGTTGCTTTGCATTTTTGTTCTTTCTTAGTTACATTTATTAAAATGCATTGGTTCTTTATGATCAATTGATTTTGTTTTCATGCACCATTCTAGTTACATATCATGGTTTTCAAAATCTTTTGATTATAATTTCATCATGTTTGATTTGCCTTTTGCACTCATTTAGTTTTATGTTTTGCATTGCATTTCTACATGATTAATTGATTGTGATTTTAAAAGCTTTCATAGCTAATTTATTCATGATCAATTGTTGTTGAATCATTTGTGTAGATGTCATAGTAAGATTATTTGAACAAATGATTTGAATCAATTCAAGTTTTTCCATGGATTTCTAAGTTATACTTTTATATGGAAAATCATTGTTTTGAAAAATCAACTTGTATGTGTTTCTTTTAAGTTATATCTTTTAAAATACAATGTTGAAAATTGATCTTCAAAATCATTCTTTTTATGCTCATTGTTGGATTTTGTTTTTCAAAATGATTTGAAGATTGTTTGAATGGAAATGCTCTATAACATCATTAGTTATATTCATCTAATTAAGCATGTTCCATGTTCTCATTTCCTTTTCTTTTGGTTTCATTATCTTAGAAATGGAAATGTATGTTGTTTGCATCCTTGCTTATTTGTTTACATTCTTTTTATAAGCAAATGACAATTGGTTCCATGTATGGTTGTGATCTTAGTTATATTTGTAGAAACCATTCTAGAACCCAAATCCATCCTCTATGCCTTCTAGTCATTTCTTTTTGGATGGTTATGATGTTGATTCATGTAGATTCTCTTGGTGTCATCTTTTTACATGTTTCAACTTCATAGTAGTGTTCTTGATCATATGAAACTCTTTGAAATCCATTCATCGTATTTCTATATGTTTGATGGATATCTTAGATGTTGAATTCATATGATTTTGACACTTTGGAAATTGCATGCATTACCAAGTAATATTCTTTGCATTGCAATTTGCCTTGTTCATCACTATGCTCAATAGTCTTATCTTTAAAAGTGATGAATATGCATTTATGATGCTTGATGGAATTTTGTGTTTGCCACATTCTTGCTCTTATCATGTTGTCAAATTCAATTGGTTTCAATTGGTAAATTTTCGATTGATTTGATTTCTTGTGAATGTGATAGACCATGTGTACATTGGTTTGAACTTGATAGTTATATGTTCTCATTCCATGTCACACACCATTAGCATCATAATGTTCATGATTGCCACCTCTCTTGCTCTTATAGGTATATCTCATGACCACCATGTTTATGTGTTCATAATATTGGTTGGTTAATTGTTGAGGTTGGCTTCATGCTTGAAATTCATTTCACTCATCTTGCACATTAATAGTCATATTTTTGATTGAATGAAATGATTTCAAAACCTACATAGCATATGATTTTCATAGTTATATTGATTGATGCTATGTTTAGTAAACCCCATTTCATCATGGATAGCTCTAATTTGGATTTTTCCTAATAGTTATATTTTTAAATCCATTTTAGAGTGATTGTGTTTAATAGTCTTATCCTTAAATCTCAATTGGTATTTTTGTTTTTCCAATTGATATCCATGATTGCTTTTCCCATTAGACCTTGCTTTCTTTTGGTAATTTGATCATAATGTGCTTTATAGTTAAATGAATCTAATCCTTTCCTTGAAGTTGACCCTCATTTGGTTGAATCATCTACTGAAAGTCCTGGGGATCCGAACCCTAGAAGGGGGGGTGAATAGGGTGAGCTCCAATTATGACCAATTAAGACAAATTTTAACTTCTTTAAAACCAACTAGTCATAAGTGATGATTATCAAATAAAATGCGGAAGCTTAATAAAAACAATCACCACAAAGCAAGCACCATCACACAAGGATTTATAGTGGTTCGGCCTCAATGCCTACATCCACTACCGGCTTGTGAACCAACACCCCACCGGATTTCCACTATTTATGCTTTTCAATAGGCTAAGCAATAACCTTTACAATATGCTTTTCAAGGCTAAGCAATAACCTTTACAATGATGTTTTTCAAGGCTCAACATCAACCTATACACTATGCTTTTATAGGCTAAGCAATAACCTCTTCAACCATAGGTTGGTTATCTCACTAAATTAGTGTCTAACATACACTTGATGGAGATTCAATTATGCTCATTACAATGCCTCTTAAATAGGCGGATATGGAAGTGAAAATCTAATACACACACACACTATGAATGCAAAGATGAAAGTATATGATGTGTGTGTGTGATGTCCTCAATCATTTTTAAAATGAAAGCTCATAAATGTATGCCTAAGGCTTTTGAAAGTTTTAGCTCAAAAACATTTATGATTGAGGAAGGAATGCAAGTCACATGTTAAAAGTAACAACTTGTTAATGATGTCAAAGATACACAAGTTGTATGAAATGAATTAGCTCTAAACATGTGATGCATAGGGATGTCAATCAAATCAACAATGTAGCTCATAAATCATAAAAATAGATTTGATTGAAATTAAGGGACAAATCATATGTAATTATAAATACAACTTGAAAAAGATATACCTATCAAAGTAAGGCAAGTTGTGAAACTTTAAAACAATAATACACATATGATTTGTAAAGATGTTGAATCCACAACATAAGATATATTTTGAAAGAGATTTTCTTATGATGAAAAACAACACCCAAAGATTCAACCAAGTATATGGATCATGTTACATCTAATTTCAAAGATGTTTCCATTAACATGATCTACTTAGATTTACCAAGGATAAAGTACTACTTGGGTTGAATCAATGGTGATGCATCCAAAACAATAGATCAATTCAAAATATAAAACATGCTAAGGATACAACACATCATAGGTTAACATGCTACTAAAGATTTATCAAAGATAAAACAAAACATGAAAACATATGATTTGTAAAGAAGTTGAATCCAAAACATAAGATAGTTTTGAAAGTGATTTTCTTATGATGGAAAACAACAACCAAAGATTCAACCAAGTATAGGAATCATGTTACATATAATTTCAAAGGTTCTTTCATTAACATGATCTACTTAGATTTACCAAATAAAGTACTACTTGGATTGAATCAAATGGTGATGTATCCAAAAAAATAAATCAACTCAAAACATAAAACATGTTAAGGATACAACACAACATAGTTTAACATGCTACAAATGATTTACCAAAAATAAAACAAAGCATGAAAACATATGATTAAGGAAAGTAGAGCCTACTTGGAGATTTAACTTCATTAATCCAAGCTTTAGCTTTCCTAATGCTCCCCTTCATCACTTAGTTCATTTCCCTTCTATTTGCCTCAAAACCCCTCAAGGAGGGCCTTAAAGATCCCAACATTTGGCAAAGGAAAGAACTCATATTTATAGCAAAAAGTGCCCAACGGCTAGTCCTCGGTCGACCTGCAAACAGGTCTCGGTCGACCGGGATCACACAACGGTCAGAAAAATGATCGTTGGTGCATTAGGGCCACTTTCTGCCTGCAGTGTTCCCGGTCGACCGGGACCCCTGTGCCGGTCGACCGGCCACACTGCTGGGACAAAAAAATCCACTTTTGCATATTTCAAAGATTTTCTTTGTGGAACTTTTTGGGCCATATAATCAAGCTTAAAAACATGTTTTAAATCATTCTAAGGGTTTTAAAACATGAACCATAAAAAGCCTAAAACATTTTGAAAGATTTAAAACTCATAGGCTAGCTTGATTTTCTAAAACTCTTTTCAAATCAAATGCATCCAAGATTAAAAACAAAACATGCATAAATCAAAACTTTTACAACTCTTAAAAACAATGCATGTTTAAAACAAGATTTCAAGTTTTTATAAATCAATGCATATGTGTGTAAATCAAATGATGCTAGAATGATTATGCATCCATCAAATTGCAATCTACAAAATTCCTAACAATCTCCCCCTTTGCAATTTGATGGCAACACACTCACCACTGAAAAAACACACCAAGTCTTCAGCTCCCCCTCAGCTGGACAAGTCTTGAAATCTTCTTGGATGCTTCTCTTAGCTTGGGCTCTTTGGCTCTTTTCTTCAATCTTCTTGATGCTTGGAGCTTGATCATTCTTCAAGGTTTCTATTCATCTTCCTCTCTTTGGCCAAGCATCTTCTTTAGCTTCCAAGCTTTCTTTCTTCTATTAGCTCTCCCCCTTTGACCATGCCTATCTCTCCCTTTGGCAAGATATGCATTCTCTCCCCTTGTAGAAGATCATACACAACTCTCCCCTTAGGAAGCTTGAACATTCTCTTCACCCTTCTTGAGAACTTGAATGTCTCTCCCCCTTTGCCATTAAATTGCAAAGGTACCTACACACATGAAACAAGGAAAATACCTTTTAGTAGCACCTGTTAACAAAAGAAATGGAAAATGATAATCATAACAGGCTATCATGTATGGAAGAAGACTCTAAGGGTTCAAAGTCAATCCAAGGGTGAATTTGATCAAAACTAATTCTTCCTATGAAGGTTTACACTCCCCCTCAATCCATTCTCTTCTTTTGTCAAACTTTTGACAAGATATAACTATTTGGTTCAAGAAGTAGATGGTTTAACCAAATGAGGGTCAACTTCATGGAAAGAATTAGATTCATTTAACTATAATGCTCAATATGATCAAATTACCAAAAGAAAGCAAGGTCAAAGAGAAAAGCAATCATGGATACCAATTGGAAAAACAAAGAATACCAATTGAGATTTAAAGATAAGTCTATTAAACACAATCACTCTAAAATGGATTTAAAAGTATAACTATTAGGAAAAATCCAAATTAGAGCTATCCATGATAAAATGGGGTTTACTAATCATAGCATCAAATAATCTAACTAAGGAAAGCATATGCTATGAAGGTTTTGAAAATCATTTCATTCAATCAATAGATATGACTATTAAAGTGCAAGATGTGTGAAATGAAATTCAAACATGAAGCCAACCTCAACTAATAACCAACCAATATTATGAACACATAAATATGGTGGTCATGAGATATACCTATATGAGCAAGAGAGGTGGCAACATGAACATTATGATGCTAATGGTGTGTGACATGGAACAAATGTATAACTATCAAGTTCAATCCAATGTACACAAGGTCTATCACATTCATAAGAAATCAAATCAATTGTAAATTATACCAAATGAAACCAATTGAATTTGACAACATGATTAAGAGCAAGAGTGTGACAAACACAAAATTCCATCAAGCATCATAAAAGCATATTCATCACTATTAAAGATATTACTATAGAGCATGGTGATGAACAAGGTAAATTGCAATGCAAAGGATATAACTTTGAAATGCATGCAATTTTCAAAGTGACTAAATCATATGAATTCAACATCTAAGATATCCATCAAACATATAGAAATATGAGGAATGGATTTCAAAGAGTTTCATATGATCAAGATCACTACTATGAAGTTGAAACATGTATAAGGATGATATCACTTAGAGAATATACATAAATCAACATCATAACCATCCAAAAAGATATGACTAGAGTGCATAGAGGATGGATTTGAGTTCTAGTATGGTTTCTACAAATATAAGAAATAACACAACTGTGAGAACCCGACCCCTAACCTCTTGGATTAGTGTTGTTTTATTTGTGGATTAGTTCTTTTAGTGGGATTAGTAGTTGTTGGGTTGAGTTTGTGAGCTAGAATGAGTTTTCTTCTAGTTTTGGGCTTTTGAGTGCTTTGGTAGCTTGTGGGGCCCTTTGGGGGTTCCCTTTTCGGCTTTGCTTTTACTTGTGAGATTTTTTCGATTTGTTTCGTATTGCGTTTTTGGCCTGTTGCATTCATCTTGAGGAATCCTACAACTTTCATGTTGATCCCATATCCATTTGAGAACCCGAAACCCGATTTCTTGGCCTTGAGGGCAAAATAGTCTTTTCACACCAAATCTGTACCCAAAACTCGATATTCTCGAAACCCGTGAAACATATACTTTTTGAAAACTAGATATTTCGACGATCATTTCTTCCTTCTTTGTCGAATCCATCCGAGGTCCCGAATTAGATGATTTCAGCCACCCAAGTTCTTTAAGTTGTGGGACCCAAACCTCACTTGTTTATAAGAGGAACCCATCCCCTTCATTGCTCATTTCTGCACCATTGTCCCAGCTGAGCCTAGGGTTTGCTCTTGTGTTTCCTCTTCTTCTTCTTGCTTCTTCATCTCCAAGCCACACCAATAGTTCATCAATCAAGAAATGGAGACCACCTTCTTCTTCCTCATCTTGCAAGCTTTCCATTGATACCATTTGTGAAGAGAACCCTCCATCACAAGACTTCCTTTGAGCTTACCTTGTCCATTAGAGGACCTTCCAAGTAAGTGATTCTTCCCATCTTCTAGATTTGTAATCTTCTAGCCTTAGAGAAGCTCCACCTTGATTATTGAAAGGTTTCATGGTAATTTCATTGTTTAACCCATTTTAGGGTTTGTTTTGGGGGTTTTTGTAGAGATTGTGGATCTTGAGCTTGAGAGGTGATTAGGAGCTTGATTTGCTTGATTAGAGTCAAAGGCAAGTGGATGAATGGATGGTTTGAATGTTATTAAGTTTTATGAAAAAAAAATCCTAAGTTTTATTACTTATTCTTGATAATGTGATATATGTTTCTACACATGCTTCTTGTCATATTTCTATTGATTTCGAAATTGCATATTAATGGTGGTTTCTCTCTTGTTAATCTCTTGGAAAAATGTGCTTTCATTTGGTCAAGTTTGTTCATATGGTTTTAAAAGGAATGAGGTTGGATTGGCTATTCATGGTTATGTTTATAAGTTACATTGACTTGAAATTGATACCCGTTTAAAGAGGTGTTTGAATTTAATTGTTCATTGGAGTTCTAATGAGGATTTGAAGTGATTATGGAAGAGAAATGCTAGTGGTTTAAGTGTTGGAAAGGAAAGGAAAAGGGAAGAGAAATCAGTGTCCCGGACCTGCTGCACGCCCAGGTCCGATCGATCGGACCTACAGGCCGATCGATCGGCCTGTCTTTTAACAGTAAGGCTTTTTGGGCCGATCGATCGGACCCTGTGCATTTCTGGTATAGAAATTTAGGCCGATCGATCGTAGGACTCAGTTTGAGTCCAGTGAAATTTGATATTGTGTTTTTTTGGAAACCTTTGGGCTTTCTATGAGTCCTAGAGGTATATACCTTAGTGTTAAGACCAATTGCACCCTAATCTAAGGTCTCTAAGACTAGGGAACTAAAAGAAAAGAATGGTGTTGATTTAGACACTAATTCTTGGTTCTAGGTGGGACCCTGGCTACCCTTTTTGGACTATTTGGACCAAGTGTGAGAATGTCTTGAGCCGACACGCCTCACGGTTGGTTCGGTGGCATCGAAGTTCAATCCATTTCAATCTTGAACGGGATGGAACGACGCGATATCTTCTTTATATCTAAACACAAGTCTATTTCCTTGGTTATCGCTAATTCTATTCCTTTCGATGACTGAATCGGTTGCTCGATGTTTCCGGATTAATGTCATGCCTAGGATGGACCGTTTATAATCTTGATTCTTGCTATTGTAACATCTAGTACTACCCATAAGCTCATGTTAAGATTTTAAAATAGTAAAAGTGCATAAGGAGCCCGGAATGTCTTTAAACTCAAGGAGTACCAAGTAATGATTATAATCGACATACGGGACCCCTATTCACTTAAATAGATCTTGAAATTAATACTTTTCCCGAAATTGTTATAGTTCATGGTTTCACCTCTTTTCCCGAGATTTGCATTAAATGACTTGTTTTCCCGAAAGCATTGAAGTTACTCTAGTAACAGTTATTTGTCCCGAAATGTATTGCCCGATATGAAGTGACAGTGTGCCCTTGAGCACCCCCATTTTACCCGCTTATTTACTGCACTTGATTTACTTGTATATGTCTCGATTGGTTTTGACCTATGAGTAGGCATCACTAAGCTTGGATACCTTGTCGGTTTGATCCACCGACTTGGAAATCCCTCTCCCGTCCCGCCAGCTGCAGTTTGGATCCCGATACCCGGTTATTGCCGTGGTCCCGTCCCGATACCCGGTTCGCTACCGTGGTCCCGTTCCCGTATATTTATATTGTATATATATGATTAGCGTTGAGTCTCCTCACCTTGTGTGACTGAGACCAACGTCCCGTTATACTCTTGTCACTTCGGTGATAGAGGACTTAGCTTCTTGTGATTGCCATCTTGCCAGTCCCGATTCCTTGGATACTCGACATGTTTTATATTGTTTACTTGCTTTCCGATAAATGATTCGTTTCCTTTATGAAAGTTGTTATTTAAACAAGTGCTAATATTCTCCAATGTAAAGTCAGTTATTATTATATCGTTTTCTGTCCTTTGTACCCGCACATGTTTTAAATGAATGCCGGTTGGGTGAATAACCATGCTTTTACATATGTTCCATACGATCAATGATTTTGCTAGATTTATATGATTACACGTGTTTTAAAGGAATACCCGAATTGTTAAATATCCGTGCCTTGTTTTAAAGGACATTTGGTTTGTCAGATATCTATGTTTATACCTGTTTTTAAATGAATACCCGAATTGTTAAATACCCATGCTTTGAAATATGTTCAAATGACACTCATTTTGCCAGATCACTATGTTTATACCGGTTTCAAATGAATATCCGATTTGTTAAATATCCCTGCTTTGAGATATGTTTTAAATAAACATTAGTCTTGTCAGATTTCTTTGGTTACACCTGTTTTAAACGAACACCCGGTTTGTTAAATATCCGTATTTTCACATATGTTTCAAATGGACTTTGGTTTTGCTAGACTGCTATGAATGTCTGGTTTGTTGTATACTTATGTTTTTACTTAAGTTTCAGATGAACGTTGTTTTGCCATACCACTATATTTATACATGTTTTAGACGAACACCCGATTGTCAAATATCTATGATTATAGATGATGTAAATGAACACATGCTTTATTAGATATTCAGGTTTTACCCATGCTTGAAATGAATACAGGTTTTCCCCGAGATTCTCGACTTTTGCACCCGTTTAATTATATGCAGCATTTGATCGAGTATCATGATTTATCTTATGTTTTATTCTTCAGTATATTTGTTATCTTTTCATCCACCTGCCAGATCGTCGTGTCCGACCCTCTACTTTTGGTACTCAGGTTCAGATTTCTTCGCCCCGAGTTGAGTGTTTTGTTGGCTGTGGAGTCATGCCTTGCAGGTTGTTTTGTGGGCTATGTCATGTAGACATTGAGCTTGACATCGGAGCTACGTCACATTTGGGTAGTAGTTTATAGCTTATTGTTGTATGGTTTTTATTAGCCTTTTTCTTGGGGTTCTTAATTAATGTACATTGATAATTGTAACTTGAACATATTTGGGAATGTAATATCCTGTTACTGTCAGCTCTGTAATTTATTGTGATGGTTACTCCAGTCTGATATGATTCTTGATATAATAGCTATGTGCTAAAGGTTGAGTGCGACGCGGAATCCGATGGCCACGGACTTCGGGTCGCAATGCCACAAATGCTTCCGCAAAATATTCAGAATGTGTTGTCTTCACACACGCGGATCCTGGGAGAAGTAAAATACATCTATACTTAATCCCATTTCCCGCCCCCGAGGTTTCGGTTCGGGGGCATGACAACAACCATACATAGAACGATTTGACATTTGCATAGAGAGGATCAATCAACATTCAAGATCTAACTCATACCAATCATCAAAAAGGAATATAACTATTTAAGCACAAGAAGGTATGAAGTTAAGGGTAGCAATCTATCATGCAACATCTCCACTCTTAGCAAATGTACTAAGCTTACAATGCAATGGAAAATGGATATGAGGTTTAAACCAAATGAACTTAGCACATAAAATCACATATGTACTTAAAAAGCTCAAAAATAAGATTTTACTATAAAGCACATAAACAATCATCAATTTGCATTAATGAAAATATATACCAAGTTAGGCACAAACATGCAAATCAATGAAACCATATCCAACCAAGCAATGTAAGTCATCAAAATCAATTTGCATAAAAGAATGTAACTAAAAGATCAAAGATGCAAATTGTTTGTAAAAATTATTTCCTTTCAAAATATATAATCATAATTAGGCACAAGGAAATAAATTCAAGGAAAATGCTTCTAAAAATGCAACCAATAAAGCTTAGAACATTTTCCAAAGTTTCTCAAATCACTTCAACATTTGAAATTCCAACAAGGAATCAATTATAGAATTATGAGCAAGTGAATTTGAAAAACAAGAAGTGTACTATTGTAAATTTTCAAATTGTAAAACAATAGACATTCACAAATTTTCCATACAAAGAGATATAACTTGAAAATCAATGGAAAACTTAAAATGCTTCAAATCATTTGATTTACAAAAATGATCTAACTATGACATACATCAAATGATTTTCCAACATCAATTGATCATGAAAAAATCTAACTATGAAAGCATTTGTAATCACAATCAATTGATCATGAATAGATATGCACTATAAGAGATATAACTATATGAGCAAAATGCAAATCCATCATGAAAATATTGCAATCAAAGGATTTTGAAAACCATGAGATATAACTTTAAAAGTTCATGAAGACAAAATCAAATGATCACAAAAAAACATTGCATTTTAAAATATGTGACTAAGAAAGAACAAAATGCAAATGTAACATGACCAACACAAAGATATAACTAAAAAGAATAGGTTGGTCTAGAGAGGATCAAGGCCTTAAGGTTAGTCTAAATGTGTACCAATGAAGATTCACCTAAGGTCTTGAAAAGGATGTCCTTGAGAGTTCACTTGAGGACACACCAACTCTTAAAGATATAACTTGAAAAAGTCTTAGAGTGGTGCAATGAAGCTAGGGGAAAATTTCATTTTCAAACATAGTGGAAATCATTAAAAAGATATGAAAAAAAAAATCACAACACTAGGGTTCTAATCTAGCAAGGATCAACTCCGGGTTGTTAAGCCCTAAAATGGAGTAACCCTCTCTAATACCAATTGAAAGTCCTGGGGATCCGAACCCTAGAGGGGGGGGGGGTGAATAGGGTGAGCTCCAATTATGACCAATTAAGACAAATTTTAACTTCTTTAAAACCAACTAGTCATAAGTGATGATTATCAAATAAAATGTGGAAGCTTAATAAAAACAATCACCACAAAGCAAGCACCATCACACAAGGATTTATAGTGGTTCGGCCTCAATGCCTACATCCACTACCGGCTTGTGAACCAACACCCCACCGGATTTCCACTATTTATGCTTTTCAATAGGCTAAGCAATAACCTTTACAATATGCTTTTCAAGGCTAAGCAATAACCTTTACAATGATGTTTTTCAAGGCTCAACATCAACCTATACACTATGCTTTTATAGGCTAAGCAATAACCTCTTCAACCATAGGTTGGTTATCTCACTAAATTAGTGTCTAACATACACTTGATGGAGATTCAATTATGCTCATTACAATGCCTCTTAAATAGGCGGATATGGAAGTGAAAATCTAATACACACACACACTATGAATGCAAAGATGAAAGTATATGATGTGTGTGTGTGATGTCCTCAATTATTTTTAAAATGAAAGCTCATAAATGTATGCCTAAGGCTTTTGAAAGTTTTAGCTCAAAAACATTTATGATTGAGGAAGGAATGCAAGTCACATGTTAAAAGTAACAACTTGTTAATGATGTCAAAGATACACAAGTTGTATGAAATGAATTAGCTCTAAACATGTGATGCATAGGGATGTCAATCAAATCAACAATGTAGCTCATAAATCATAAAAATAGATTTGATTGAAATTAAGGGACAAATCATATGTAATTATAAATACAACTTGAAAAAGATATACCTATCAAAGTAAGGCAAGTTGTGAAACTTTAAAACAATAATACACATATGATTTGTAAAGATGTTGAATCCACAACATAAGATATATTTTGAAAGAGATTTTCTTATGATGAAAAACAACACCCAAAGATTCAACCAAGTATATGGATCATGTTACATCTAATTTCAAAGATGTTTCCATTAACATGATCTACTTAGATTTACCAAGGATAAAGTACTACTTGGGTTGAATCAATGGTGATGCATCCAAAACAATAGATCAATTCAAAATATAAAACATGCTAAGGATACAACACATCATAGGTTAACATGCTACTAAAGATTTATCAAAGATAAAACAAAACATGAAAACATATGATTTGTAAAGAAGTTGAATCCAAAACATAAGATAGTTTTGAAAGTGATTTTCTTATGATGGAAAACAACAACCAAAGATTCAACCAAGTATAGGAAGCATGTTACATATAATTTCAAAGGTTCTTTCATTAACATGATCTACTTAGATTTACCAAATAAAGTACTACTTGGATTGAATCAAATGGTGATGTATCCAAAACAATAAATCAACTCAAAACATAAAACATGTTAAGGATACAACACAACATAGTTTATCATGCTACAAATGATTTACCAAAAATAAAACAAAGCATGAAAACATATGATTAAGGAAAGTAGAGCCTACTTGGAGATTTAACTTCATTAATCCAAGCTTTAGCTTTCCTAATGCTCCCCTTCATCCCTTAGTTCATTTCCTTTCTATTTGCCTCAAAACCCCTCTAGGAGGGCCTTAAAGATCCCAACTTTTGGCAAAGGAAAGAACTCATATTTATAGTAAAAAGTGCCCAACGGCTAGTCCTCGGTCGACCTGCAAACAGGTCTCGGTCGACCGGGATCACACAACGGTCAGAAAAATGACCGTTGGTGCATTAGGGCCACTTTCTGCCTGCAGTGTTCCCGGTCGACCGGGACCCCTGGGCCGGTCGACCGGCCACACTGCTGGGACAAAAAAATCCACTTTTGCATATTTCAAAGTTTTTCTTTGTGGAACTTTTTGGGCCATATAATCAAGCTTAAAAACATGTTTTAAATCATTCTAAGGGTTTTAAAACATGAACCATAAAAAGCCTAAAACATTTTGAAAGATTTAAAACTCATAGGCTAGCTTGATTTTCTAAAACTCTTTTCAAATCAAATGCATCCAAGATTAAAAACAAAACATGCATAAATCAAAACTTTTACAACTCTTAAAAACAATGCATGTTTAAAACAAGATTTCAAGTTTTTATAAATCAATGCATATGTGTGTAAATCAAATGATGTTAGAATGATTATGCATCCATCAAATTGTAAGTCCATGGGGATCCGAACCCTAGAGGGGGGGTGAATAGGGTGAGCTTCAATTATGACCAATTTTAATCAATTTTAACTTCTTTAAAACAAACTAGTCACATGTGATGATTTATCATACAAGATGCGGAAGCTAACAAAAGAATCACCACAAAGCAATCACCATCACACAAGTATTTATAGTGGTTCGGCCTCAATGCCTACATCCACTACCGGCTTGTGATCCAACACCCCACCCGATTTCCACTATTTATGCTTTTCAATAGGCTAAGCAATAACCTTTACAATATGCTTTCCAAGGCTAAGCAATAACCTTACATTGATGTTTTTTCCAAGGCTTAACATCAACCTATACATTATGCTTTTATAGGCTAAGCAATAACCTCTTCAACCACAAGGTTGGTTATCTCTCTAAGTTAGTGTCTAACATACACTTGATGGAGATTCTATTTAGCTCATTACAATGCCTCTTAAATAGGCGGATATGGAAGTGTAAAACTAATACACACTCACACTATGAATGCAAAGATGAAAGTATATGAAGTGTGTGTGTGTGGTCCTCAATCATTTTGAAAATGAAAGTTCGTAAATGTATGCCTAAGGCTTTTGAAAGTTTTAGCTCAAAAACATTTATGATTGAGGAAGTAATGCAATCACATGTTAAAAGTAACAACTTGTTAATGATATCAAAGTTACACAAGTTGTATGAAATGGATTAGCTCTAAACATGTGATGCATAGGGATGTCAATCAAATCAACAATGAAGATCAAAACATAAAAATAGATTTGATTGAAATTAGGGGACAAATCATATGTAATTATAAAGACAACTTGAAAAAGATATACCAATCAAAGTAAAGCAAGTTGTGAAACTTTAAAACAATAATACACATATGATTTGTAAAGATGTTGAATCCAAAACATAAGATACATTTGAAAGAGATTTTCTTATGATGGAAAAACAACAACCAAAGATTCAACCAAGTATATGGATCATGTTACATATGATTTCAAAGATTTTTCCATTAACATGATCTACTTAGATTTACCAAAGTTAAGTACTACTTGGATTGAATCATATGATGTTGTATCCAAAACAATATATCAATTCAAAACATAAAACATGTTAAGGACACAACACAAACATAGTTTAACATGCTAGAAATGATTTACCAAAAATAAAACAAAGCATGAAAACATATGATTAAGGAAGGAAGAGCCTACTTGGTGGTTTAACTTCATTAATCCAAGCTTTAGCTTTCCTAATCATCCCCTTCATCCCTTGGTTCTTTTCCCTTTTGATATGCCTCAATACCTCTCAAGGAGGGGCTTAAAATTCCCAACTTTTGGCAAAGGAAAGAACTCATATTTATAGCAAAAAGTTGCCAACGGCTAGTTCTCGGTCGACCTAGACACAGGTCTCGGTCGACCGAGAACACACAACAGTCATATTTCTGACCGTTGGTGCTCCCAGCAAAATTCTGCCTGCAGTGTCCTCGGTCGACCGAGACCTGTGGGTCGGTCGACCGGCGACACTGCCGGGCCACTCCCCTTTTTGCAAAAAATCAACTTTTCACATTTTAAAGGTTTAGCTTTGGGGGACCTTTTGGCCACTAAATCAAGCTGGGAAAACATGTTTTAAAGATTCTAATGGTTTTTAAAACATGACATAAAAAGCCTAAAAAGATTCAAAAGATTAAAACAAAGGCTTGCTTGATTTCTTGAAAAACTCTTTTCTAAATCAAATGCATCCAAGATAAAAAGACAAATCATGCATAAATCAATACTTTTACAAATCTTAAAAGCAATGCATGAATAAAACAAGATTTCAAGTTTATTTAAAACCAATGCAAGTGTGTAAATCAAATGATGCTTGAATGATAATGCATCCATCAAATTGCAATCTATAAAAACCCTAACAATCTCCCCCTTTGCAATTTGATGGCAAACTCACTCACCACTGAGATTACACACTTAGTCTTCAGCTCCCCCTCAGCTGGACAAGGCTTGAAATCTTCTTGGATGCTCCTTCTCTTAGCTTGAGCTCTTTTCTTCATTCTTCATGATGCTTGGTGCTTGATCATTCTTCAATCTTTCTTTCTTTATGGCCAAGCATCTTCTTTAGCTCCAAGCTTTCTTTCTTCTATTTGCTCTCCCCCTTTGACCATGCCTCTTTCTCCCTTTGGCAAGGTATGTATTCTCTCCCCTGTAGAAGATCATACAAAACCTCCCCTTAGGAAGCTTGGACATTCTCTTCACCCTTTTGAGAACTTGCATAATTTCTCCCCCTTTGCCATTAAATTGCAAAGGTACCTACACACATGAAATAAGGAAAATACCTTTAGTAGCACCTGTTAATAAATGAAATCGAAAATGAAATACATAACAGGCTATCATGTATGGAAGTAGACTCTAAGGGTTCAATGGCAATCCAATGGTCAATTTGATCAAAACTAATACTTCCTATGAAGGTTTACACTCCCCCTCAATCCATTCTCTCCTTTTGTCAAACTTTTGACAAAGATTTAACTATTAGGTGCAAGAAGAAGATGGTTTAACCAAATGAGGGTCAACTTCAAGGAAAGGATTAGATTCATATAACTATAGAGCACAATATGATCAAATTACCAAAAGAAAGCAAGGTCTAATGGGAAAAACAATCATGGATACCAATTGGAAAAACAAAGAGTACCAATTGAGATTTAAGGATATGACTATTAAACATAATCACTCTAAGATGGATTTAAAAATATAACTATTAGGAAAAATCCAAATTAGAGCTATCCATGATTTGGGGTTTATTAATCATAGCATCAAATAATTTAACTAAGAAAAACATATGCTATGAAAGTTTTGAAAATCATTTCATTCAATCATTAAATATGACTTATAAAAGTGCAAATTGAGTGAAATGAAAATCAAACATGAAACCAACCTCAACTAATAACCAACCAATATTATGAACACATAAACATGGTGGTCATGAGATATACCTATATGAGCAAAAGAGGTGGCAACATGAACATTATGATGCTAATGGTGTGTGACATGGAACAATCATTTTACTTATCAAGTTCAATCCAATGCACACAAGGTTTATCACATTCACAAGAAATCAAATCAATCAATCATTATACCAATTGAAACCAATTGAATTTGATAACATGATAGAGAGCAAGAATGTGGCAAACACAAAAATCCATCAAGCATCATAAATGCATATTCATCACTTTTAAAGATATGACTATTGAGCATAGTGATGAACAAGAGAAATTGCAATGCAAAAAGATATGACTTGGTAAAGCATGCAATTTCTAAAGTGTCAAAATCATATGAATTCAACATCTAAGATATCCATCAAACATATAGAAATATGAGGAATAGATTTCAAAGAATTTCAAATGATCAAGAACACTACTATGAAGTTGAAACATGTATAAGGGTGACATCACTTAAAGACAATACATGAATCAACATCATAACCATCCAAAAAGAAATGACTAGAAAGCATAGAGGATGGATTTGAGTTCTAGTATGGTTTCAACAAATATAATAAATAACACAACCATACATAGAACAAATTGACATTTGCATAGAGAGGATCAATCAACACTCAAGATCTAACTCATACCATATCATCAATAAAGAATATAACTATGTAAGCACAAGAAGGTATGAAGTTAGAGAGACATCATGGATCACATAAAGATGAAGATGGACCACATAAATGGATATACCTATTAAGAACAATGGTTTAATTCCAATTCATCTAAAATGATTCATTAAGCTATCATGTAACATCTCCACTCTTAGCAAATGCACTAAGCTTACAATGCAATGGAAAAAAATATGAGGTTTATACCAAATGAACTTAGCACATAAAATCACATATGTACTTAAAAAGCTCAAATACAAGATTTTACTATAAAGCACATAAACACTCATTAATTTGCATTAATGAAACTATATACCAAAATAGGCACAAACATGCAAATAAATGAAATCATATCTAACCAAGCAAAGTAAGACAACAAAATCAATTTGCATAAAGAATGTAACTCAATGAGCAAAGATGCGAATTGTTTGTAAAAATTATTTCCTTTCAAATGATACAATCATAATTAGGCACAAGGAAATAAATTCAAGGAAAATGCTTCAATAAATATAACTAATAAAGCTTAGAACATTTTCCAAAGTTTTTCAAATCACTTCAATGTATGAAATTCCAACAAAGAATCATTTATAGAATTAAGAGCAAGTGATTTTGAAAAACAAGAAGTGTACTATTGTAAAGTTTTCAATTTGTAAAAACAATAGACACTTACAAATTTTCCATATCAAGAGATATAACTTGTAAATCAATGGAAAACTTAAATTGCTTCAAATCATTTGATTTCCAAAAAGGATCTAACTATGACAAACATCAAATGATTTTCCAACATCAATTGATCATGAAAAACTAGCTATGAAAGCATTTGTAATCACAATCAATTGATCATGAATAGATATGCACTACAAGAGATATAACTATATGATCAAAATGCAAATCTATCATGAAAAGGTTGCAATCAAAGGATTTTGAAAACCATGAGATATAACTATAAAAGTTCATGAAGACAAAATCAAATGATCACAAAGAAACATTGCATTTTAAGAGATGTGACTTTAAAGAAACAAAATGCAAATGTATCATGACCAACAAAAAGATATAACTAAAAAGAATAGGTTGGTCTAGTGGGATCAAGGCCTTAAGGTTACTCAAATAGTCTACCTTTGAAAATTCACCTAAAGCCTTGAAAAGGTTGTCCTTGAAAGATCACTTTGAGGACTCACCAATTCTAGAAGATATAACTTAGAAAAGTCTTAGAGTGGTGCAAAGAGGCTAGGGAAAAACATTTTCAAACATAGTGGAAATCAACATAAAGATATGCATTAAAAACACAACACTAAGGTTCAAATCTAGCAAGGATCAACTCCGGGTTGTTAAGCCCTAAAATGGAGTAACCCGCTCTGATACCACTTGTAAGTCCATGGGGATCCGAACCCTAGAGGGGGGGTGAATAGGGTGAGCTTCAATTATGACCAATTTTAATCAATTTTAACTTCTTTAAAACAAACTAGTCACATGTGATGATTTATCATACAAGATGCGGAAGCTAACAAAAGAATCACCACAAAGCAATCACCATCACACAAGTATTTATAGTGGTTCGGCCTCAATGCCTACATCCACTACCGGCTTGTGATCCAACACCCCACCCGATTTCCACTATTTATGCTTTTCAATAGGCTAAGCAATAACCTTTACAATATGCTTTCCAAGGCTAAGCAATAACCTTACATTGATGTTTTTTCCAAGGCTTAACATCAACCTATACATTATGCTTTTATAGGCTAAGCAATAACCTCTTCAACCACAAGGTTGGTTATCTCTCTAAGTTAGTGTCTAACATACACTTGATGGAGATTCTATTTAGCTCATTACAATGCCTCTTAAATAGGCGGATATGGAAGTGTAAAACTAATACACACTCACACTATGAATGCAAAGATGAAAGTATATGAAGTGTGTGTGTGTGGTCCTCAATCATTTTGAAAATGAAAGTTCGTAAATGTATGCCTAAGGCTTTTGAAAGTTTTAGCTCAAAAACATTTATGATTGAGGAAGTAATGCAATCACATGTTAAAAGTAACAACTTGTTAATGATATCAAAGTTACACAAGTTGTATGAAATGGATTAGCTCTAAACATGTGATGCATAGGGATGTCAATCAAATCAACAATGAAGATCAAAACATAAAAATAGATTTGATTGAAATTAGGGGACAAATCATATGTAATTATAAAGACAACTTGAAAAAGATATACCAATCAAAGTAAAGCAAGTTGTGAAACTTTAAAACAATAATACACATATGATTTGTAAAGATGTTGAATCCAAAACATAAGATACATTTGAAAGAGATTTTCTTATGATGGAAAAACAACAACCAAAGATTCAACCAAGTATATGGATCATGTTACATATGATTTCAAAGATTTTTCCATTAACATGATCTACTTAGATTTACCAAAGTTAAGTACTACTTGGATTGAATCATATGATGTTGTATCCAAAACAATATATCAATTCAAAACATAAAACATGTTAAGGACACAACACAAACATAGTTTAACATGCTAGAAATGATTTACCAAAAATAAAACAAAGCATGAAAACATATGATTAAGGAAGGAAGAGCCTACTTGGTGGTTTAACTTCATTAATCCAAGCTTTAGCTTTCCTAATCATCCCCTTCATCCCTTGGTTCTTTTCCCTTTTGATATGCCTCAATACCTCTCAAGGAGGGGCTTAAAATTCCCAACTTTTGGCAAAGGAAAGAACTCATATTTATAGCAAAAAGTTGCCAACGGCTAGTTCTCGGTCGACCTAGACACAGGTCTCGGTCGACCGAGAACACACAACGGTCATATTTCTGACCGTTGGTGCTCCCAAGAAAATTCTGCCTGCAGTGTCCTCGGTCGACCGAGACCTGTGGGTCGGTCGACCGGCGACACTGCCGGGCCACTCCCCTTTTTGCAAAAAATCAACTTTTCACATTTTAAAGGTTTAGCTTTGGGGGACCTTTTGGCCACTAAATCAAGCTGGGAAAACATGTTTTAAAGATTCTAATGGTTTTTAAAACATGACATAAAAAGCCTAAAAAGATTCAAAAGATTAAAACAAAGGCTTGCTTGATTTTTTGAAAAACTCTTTTCTAAATCAAATGCATCCAAGATAAAAAGACAAATCATGCATAAATCAATACTTTTACAAATCTTAAAAGCAATGCATGAATAAAACAAGATTTCAAGTTTATTTAAAACCAATGCAAGTGTGTAAATCAAATGATGCTTGAATGATAATGCATCCATCAAATTGCAATCTATAAAAACCCTAACACAAATTGCAATCTACAAAATTCCTAACATCTACTTCTTGAACCAAATAGTTATATCTTGTCAAAAGTTTGACAAAAGAAGAGAATGGATTGAGGGGGAGTGTAAACCTTCATAGGAAGTATTAGTTTTGATCAAATTGACCCTTGGATTGCCTTTGAGCCCTTAGAGATAACTTCCATACATGATAACCTGTTATGTATTTCATTTTCGATTTCATTTGTTAATAGGTGCTACTAAAGGTATTTTCCTTATTTCATGTGTGTAGGTATTTTTGCAATTTAATGGCAAAGGGGGAGAGAGAGTTCAAGTACTCAAAGATCTCCTACTCTTCAAAGGGGGAGAGAGCTTTCAAAGTTCTCTAAAGGTGAAGAGAATGTTCAAGCTTCCTAAGGAGAGTTGTGTATGATCTTCTACAAGAGGAGAGAATGCATACCTTGCCAAAGGGAGAGAGAGGCATGGTCAAAGGGGGAGAGCAAATAGAAGAAAGATAGCTTGGAGCTAAAGAAGATGCTTGGCCAAAGAAAGAAAGAAGAAAGAAAAATTGAAGATTGATCAAGCACCAAGCATCAAGAAGATTGAAGCCCAAGAGTCCAAGTTAAGAGGAGGAGCATCCAAGAAGATTTCAAGACTTGTCCAGCTTAGGGGGAGCTGAAGACTAAGTGTGTAATTTCAATGTTGAGTAAGTTGCCATCAAATTGCAAAGGGGGAGATTGTTAGGTATTTTGTATTTGCAATTTGATGGATGCATTTTCACTTTAGCATCATTTGAATTATCACTCTTGCATTGTTTTAGAAAACCTTGAAATCTGGTTTTATACATGCATTGCTTTTAAGATTTGTAAAAGTTTTGTTTTATGCATGTTTTGTTTTTATACTTGGATGCATTGATTTTTAGGATCCAAACTCTTTTTGAAAACCTAATTCTTTGTGCATTACTTTTGAGAAATCATATTGAGAATTTAGGTTTGTGTCTTGCATACATTCATCACCTTCAGAATCATCTTTGTATGCATTTTCATATGAAAAGAGTTTTTAGGAATCAAGCTAGCCTTTGGTTTTAAAGTTTCAAATCATTTTAGGCTTTTTGTGTTTCATGTTTTTAAACATCTTCGTTTGATTTAAAACATGTTACCAAGCTTGATTTAGTGGCCCAAAAATCCCCACAAAGAAATACCTTCAATTATACAAAATATGGGATTTTTTTATCCAGGGGGTGGTCCGGCAGTGTCGCCGGTCGACCGGCCCAGAGGTCCCGGTCGACCGGGAACACTGAAGGCCATCTGGGCCCCTGGAGCCCCAACGGTCATTTTTCTGACCGTTGTGTGATCCCGGTCGACCGAGACCTGTTTGCAGGTCGACCGAGACCTGTTTGCAGGTCGACCGAGGACTAGCCGTTGGACTGTTTTCTTGTATAAAGTCCATTCATTTCCAACCTTTTTCAAGGCTTGAACCATGAACTTTTGAGACCATATTGGAGCCAAAGAAAGGGGAAGAAGTTGGAAAGGCTAGAGGGCTATTTGGAAATCAAATGTTTGAGTTTTAAAAAGGTAGATCTTTACTTGTATTTTGATTTCCATTAAAATGAAATCTATGCATGCTTAAATCTTTGTATTTTCACTTATGCATGATTTCTAGAGTTGTGTTGCAAACTCAATATCATCTTTGGTAAATTAGTTTGGTTTGCAAACTCTCTTATCCTAATCACATGTGTTCTTAGACTTTAACATTCATACAACTTGTTTGTTTCATTTCTTCAAAGTTGTTTGAATCTTTTATGTGATTAGTTTTATCTTCAATCATCATTTTCTAAGCTTTGATTTTAAAATGCATCAAGCATTCATTTAGGAGCATCATTGTAGAAATTGATTGAAGTAGAAACATTCATACACTTGTGCACACACTTTACTTTCTTTAGTGTATGTTTGTAATTTGTTATTCACTTTCATATCCGCCTATTTTAGAGGCTAATTCATTGTGCTTAAATTGTATCTCTTAGAGTGATCTTTTGTGAAGACACTTTCTTAGAGAAATCTTTATTTGTAAAGGTTATTGCTTAGCCTAAGAAAAGCATTATGTAAAGGTTATTGCTTAGCCTAGAAAAGCATCTTGTAAAGGTTATTGCTTAGCCTAGAAAAGCATATTGTAAAGGTTATTGCTTAGCCTATAAAAGCACATTGAGAGGTTGTTGTTTAGCCTAGAAAAACAACATTGTAAGGGTTATTGCTTAGCCTAGTAAAAAGCATAAATAGTGGAAATCCGGTGGGGTGAGTGGATCACAAGCCGGTAGTGGACGTAGGCATTGAGGCCGAACCACTATAAACCTTGGTGTCGTGGTGCTTGCTTTTGTGGTGATTGTTTATATTAGCTTCCGCATATTGTTTGATTAATCATCACATGTGACTAGTTTTTGTTAAGAATTTAAAATTGGTCTAAATTGGTCATAGTTGTAGCACACCCTATTCACCCCCCCCCCCCCCTCTAGGGTTAGGATCCCAAGGACTTTCAAATAGTGTCTGCACGGCACTTTATTAATGTGCAAATAGTGTCTGCACGGCACTTTATTAATGTGCAAATAGTGTATGCACGGCACTTTATTAATGTGCAAATAGTTTATGCACGACAACTTTCTGCCGTGCATTATCCATTTGCACGGAACATATTTGCTGTGCAGAACAAATTTGCCCAGCCATGTTTAACCGAGCAGTTGTTAATGAAGTAATACCTTCTTTGGAATATTATTAATGAATTAATACACAACATAAACACATAAAGACCTCATCGAATTAATTGGCCATCCAATACAAAATAGGTAATATGTTTGTTTACATCAAATGGAGAGTACACATAATCAATCGTTGTCAAGATTGACCGACTCCTGCGTTGCGACACTATTTTCAATCAATTCTCTGAATTGCTCGATGCTCTTTGCATATGGGAGCTCCCATCTGTCTGCTTCAGGATGGTGGTGTCTATGCCAATTTGTAGCAATGGGAGGCATGGGTGATTCGGGTTTCATGAAGACCTGAACAAAATGGTTTCCATTGACGAAACCAACCGCGAGCACTTTGTGAGAACTTGATGGAATCGGGGATGATCTCAAAGGCAGGAAAGTAAGGCACTGCTGCAGTGAAAGAAGGACCAATACAACGTTATAATATGAAGATATTAAATGACCCATGTCCGGCATTGTCATCCATCGATCAAATGAAGGATTGCTTTCAAAGTAACACAATGCGTAATACAGCTCCCCAACCCTGTCCTCTCCTCCATAGACCAGTGCATAATAATTTTGATACCTCTGCAATTCATTGCCCAAATCCATTCTAATCTGCATCCATTTATCCTCGCCCAGGCCTAGGAGACCAGCTATCACTCTGAATCCACAGTTACCATCAGTTGCAACATCCTTAATAGTGTGGATATAGGGGCCCAAAGACTGAGGAAGCAAATGCAGAAACGTACATGACCGAGTGCGACGGACAGTCATTTTCTCCTTATTCTTTGTTGCAACTGTATTGCTTAATCTAGCTGGAACGCTATCTTTTATTGACAGTGCGTATTCAAAATTAGATGGTTCTCGACGTGTAGATCTATCCAACTTCTTTCTTTTTGATGGTGACCGACCGCGGGTATTCAATTTTACGTCTGGTTCGATAAGAGAAGTAGACGAAGGACAACCGAGTTCTCTAAGTTTTCTTAAAATTTGTATTTTACCCTTCTGATCACTACTTTCAAATCTCTTAGTGATCAACTCGAACTCTGAAGTTGTGGTCAACTCAAGGGCTTTGTTCACCATAGTGGCTTCTAATTTGAGCTTCCGCCAATAGTGGTGGACACTACTCAGTGGTATATGAGAACCTTCCCTTATGTACTCGGCAATTTCATATGCACATGGCAAACCATGAGTCCGTCGGATTACGCACCCACATGATGTAGAATCTGGACCAATATCACTAGCCCTTAACGACTCATTTAAGACTATATCCAAAGCATTTCTTGATAGAAATCCTCTCAATTCACGAAACAGTGCCGGTTTGAACTTATGTTGCACGGTGTTCAAACTCTTTTCAAAAGAAGCCTTTATTTCTGTAAAAAGCAACTTTAGCAAGGCATGTATAACCTGCCAGGACGAATCAAAGCTACAACTCGATGTGCTTAGGTGTCTCTTTAGTTTTGCATGTGCACTCTCAGCTCTGTTAGTAGTGACGTTCCCAAAGTGCATATGTCGATCCGTCCATGCAGCCACAAATTGCTCCTTATGCTTATTCTTATTCAACCATGAGGTCTTCACATAATCAACAGCATGTGGATACCCGCAGTAATTCCGTTCCAAAGCACTTAGCATTTGTGTGTAGTCGCTTTCAGTTGGAGAGACTACCAACGTGTTCCAACAAGAGATAAATGCAACCCATCTGTCGTTGGTCTCAAAACATTTCTTACAATTTGCCAAGATGTTCCTAGAAATATGCCACCTGCATAATAAGTTTGCTGCATTCGGAAAAATAACATTTATTGCATTCATCAGCGCTAACTCTTTGTCTGTGACAATCACACGGGTCGTGATGCATCCATCCATTAATTCCTTAAGCCTCTCCAAAGCCCATCTATAATTGGCCTCCCTCTTTGATTCAAGGTACACAAAAGCAACGGAGAACGTCAATTGAGTAGATGTGACACCAACAATCTCAAGCAAGGGAAGTCGATATCTATTAGTCTTGTATGTGGAATCCATTATCAAAACTTCTGGAAATGCACGTAATAACTGAATAGATGATGGATGTGCCCAGAATAGGTTCATGATAACATCTGTAGCATCGTTGCTAGTGTGATATTCAATGTAGTTGTTCTCTTCCAAATGCCTCATGAGTTGCTGTATTTGTGATCGACCGGCCATCTCTGTCACCCTAAACTTCTGGCGAGCATTGTAGATACTCTTAATTGTAGTGGTGTTGTGCACATCCCTTTCCTGCAATGTTCGAAGGATGTTCCTCGGTTTCACCAAACTCTTAGACATATCAATCAAAACGTTGATTTCTTCCACAGAAAGCCTCCCAGCAAACGAGTGCCCCTCTAGATGTTGTGCGTTTGGATGATTGTGCACCCCACAAACTACTGTTAACATCCAATCGTCGTCAGTTGCCAACTCTCGACCCTTCAAAGCAAAAGGGCAACTACACTTCTTCGTTCCCGTTGCCTTCTTAGGATTTCTCTTCTCGAATACCTTCGATGGACTCCTGTAACTACCACTTCTCTCACAAGAAAAAACGACTCTCGGCTTCCGTCCATCTCCACCAGCATCCAAAGTCTTGATTACAATTACCAAACTATGTTTCTTTCCAACATCCCTTGTCCATTGGATTAGGCCTTCTCGACTTCTGAATATCATGTTAGTGGTGAACACATTTGTAAAATCCAAAAGGCACTCACTGACACCGGTTGATTCAACCTCCTGCAAATATATCACAAATTTTTAGATTAGCACTGCACACTCATTTATTAATTTTGCATGGTTTATATAGGCGGTGCAAAATTATTCTACACGGTTTATATAGGTGGTGCAAAATTATATTGCACGGTATATATAGCCCGTGCAGAATAATTTTGCACGGTATATATAGACCGTGCAATATAATTTTGCACATCTTAAAGAATGCCGTGCAGGACGCGAGAAAACAAAAACAAAAAAAAACGAACGAAATGAAGTCAAAATGTATATACCTCATTTTCGTAGATCGTCAACTGCTTGTCCATATTGCAAATGCCTACTTTAAATACACAATGTGGTGTAGGGATAATTGTACTTCCAAGTTCGTTCAATAAATGGAGGAGACTTGATGATATATTAAAAAGAGTTAGAAGAAATGATGATGAAGGAGATGAAAATCAATGAGGAAGAAGGAGTGCAGAGGTGCAGTGAGAAGGGAATGGATAAAGGGATAGGAGGAGGAGGAGGAGAAGAAGAAGAAGAAGAAGAAGAAGAATAAGAGACTGGAGACCCACTGCTGCTGGTGAACCAAAGGAGGAAGACGGATGTTGATGGTAAGGGCAATTTCGTCCTTTCACCCGAGGGCATTTTAGTAATTAAAAAATATTTAAGTTGTGGGTGTATTCATCACTTCCAGTGGGTGCGAATAGAATTTCCCTCCCCCTGATGCATGCCTTATTGCAGGTGGATTAGCTCTGTTAGATGGCCATTAACCACTATGTGACAAGAATCTGTGGAGACACAGGTTAATATCCGAGAAGTGATTTGTTGGTCAAAGCCCATAAGCAGGAGGCAATCCTGTAGGAAGTCCCAGGATAGACAATCGTAGGCCTTTCTAATGTCTAGTGTTACTGTGTGTTGTACTTTTTCCTTCTTTTGAATTGCTCATCAGGTGCAACAGCTCTTTGGCGATGACAATATTGTCTGTAGGCCGTTTCCCCGGAAGGAAAGCTCCCTACATTTCCTAGATACATTTGGTCATCAGAGGGCGTATCCTATTTACCGGCAGCTTAGATACAATTTTGTAACGAACATTACACGGGCTGATGGGTCTAAAATCCTCCAGTTTAGATTCACCATCTCGCTTAGGTATGAGAATAATATTGGCCTCATTTGTAGCAAGCTCCAGATGTCCCATACGAAAGAAATCATGTGTCATCTTAATGAGATCAGTGCGAAGTAAAAGCCAGTAGGCCTGGTAGAATGCAGCATAAAAACCATCCGGGCCGGGTGCTCTGTCTCGCCCTATGGAAAATACTGCTGACTTTATCTCATCTTCCAGAGGTGTGGCCAGAAGGGTATAATTTTCTGCCTCACATAAAACAGGGTTCAAGGCACTGGGAAGGGTGAAAGTGAGTGAAGCTGGCGATTCCCGGTCGGAGTAAAGTTTCTCGAAGAATTGTTTGCAGTGGGCCATGAGATGTGTTGGATCTGAGATTGTTATGCCCCCTTCAGTGACCAGGTGGTGTATGTGGTTGCGTTTGAAGTTGGCCCTAGTAACTTTGTGGTAGAATTTTGTATTTTTGTCTCCCTCCTTTAACCACTGGATAAGAAGATCTCATGTTGTAGCCTCTTTAAGACATATTATTGGTGCAGGTCTGCTTCATGACTCTGGAGCAAACTACTCTGCTGATAGCTCCTGCTGCGTTGGATACCTGCTATCCTCTTTTTTAATCTCTGTAATATTGCAAAGACCGACCCAAAGGTTGTGCTTTTCCATCGCTGGATATCAGCTTTGATATGGTGTAATTTTGAGGAGAAGGAAGACTATGTAGTGGTAGATCTGAGCACCGAGTTTTCCACCGCTATGTGGAAGCCTGGCTGCAGAAGCCACATATTCTCAAAACGGAACACCGGGGGTCGTAGACGCCTCTGGAAATCATTTTGAAGGAGCAGAAGGCAATGGTCCGATCCAATCCGAGGCAAGTGATGCATATTGTAGTCACCAAAGAATCTCTCCCAAGACTGGTTGCCCAAACCCCAGTCGAGGCATTCCAGGATCCTGTGGAGCGGGCTTCTGTTGTTGCTCCAAGTGAAAGGTGGACCAACAAAGCCCAGGTCATTTAAATTAACTGAGTCCAAAAGTGCTGGAAATCTCTATGGCCCATTGAGCGTGGGCCCACCTATTAGACTCAGTGACTCGTGTCTGAGTGTTGAGAATTCTAGCTCAGCTGCCATAACATGAATTGTTGTAACAGATTTGGATTCCACATTAACTGACTCTGTTTCAACTGTATAAATATATGTAAGAAGCTTGTAATGGAAGTGAACCATCTGAATGAAATCAAGTTGAGAGTGAGAGAGCTCTGGTCTCTTCCCTGCAACTCTTCTTCCATGTGCGATTGACTTGCTTCAGAAGATCTTGATCTCCTGTGTCCAGCTTCCTCTACAAGAAATCTCAGAAAAGCTTCTTCACTAAGAAATCTCTGCAAAGCCTCTGCTGCAAGCTTCTTCAGCAAAAGATCTCTTGATTCCAATCATCTTCTTGAAATCGAGATTAGTCTTCTTTGCAGTTTCTTTGGACTGATTCGTCATCAAGATCGCTCAAAGGATTTCTCCCTTCTTGCAATTGGTTCTCAGATCTGTCTGATCTCTGTTCGTTATTCAAGATCAACTTCTCCATCAGGTAGAATTCCAGATCTGGCCTCTTTCAGTTACAAATAGATTCTTCACCAGAACTACTATCTTCTTGATTGTTCTTGAGTGTTGATTGCTGCAAGATTGATCATCTTGTTTGTTTTTTCATTTCTATTCTCTGTGATTTCATTTCTGCAATTCTCTGCATTGCAACTTCATCACTAGCTTTGCAATGGCGTCGTTCTCTTTAGCCAATTCTCGATCTACACCTGCCTTCCTGTTTTCCAATATTGGAAACCTCCTGTCCTTTACATTGGATAGTCAGAATTACCTTCTATGGAAGTCTCAGTTCTTGCCTGTGCTGAGTGCACATGGCATGGTTGGATTTGTTGATGGAACTTGCCCTTGTCCTCTTGAATTTCTCTTAGACTCAACAGGAATTCCAATTGAGAATGTTAATCCACAATATCTTGCCTGGATTCAGCAAGATCAAAATGTTCTTTGTTGGATCAATGCTACGCCATCAGCTACTGTTTTAGCCCATGTGGTTGGTCTCAAAACTGCCAGGGATGTTTGGCTTGCCTTAGAGAAGAGGTTTGCCTCTTTATCCAGATCCCACATCATTCATTTGAAGGCTCAATTACAATCCATCAAGAAAGGTTCACAGCCAATATCTGAGTACATCCAACGCATCAAACACTTGGCGGACAGTTTTGCTGCTGTGCTTTGCCTTGTGGAAGATGAAGACCTCATCATTCATACTCTTAATGGCTTACCTTCTGACTATGGCCCATTCAAGACTTCCATCAGAACCAGATCATCTCCTATCAGCTTAGGGGAACTTCATGTTCTCCTTCTGTGTGAGGAACTGAGTCTTGAGTCATCTCAGGCTACAGTTGCTGATTATGCGACGTCTGCTTTTCTTGCCTCCAAAGACAATTCCTCGGCTTCCTTTGGCAGTGGGCAGCCTAACAGAGGATCTGGTAAATCTTCCAATCGTGGCAGAGGATGATGGGGTAGAAGCTCCAAAGGTCGTGGCTCCTCTTCTACTCTAAATAGCTATCAATCTTCATCTCCCAAGCCTTGCTGCCAGATTTATAACAAAACCGGACACTTGGTGTCACGTCCCCCAAAATACGAATTGGGGAAAAACGTGAAAAATAAATTAAATTCAAATTTTCCTGTGTTTAATACAACACAAGCTTCCAAAAAGTGGACCCACAAAAAAAATATTTCAACCCGTGGTGAGTCAAAATATATTTCATTAAATGCAACGGAAGCTTATTCAATTGGTATTCAATGATCATAAATAAGATCCAACACGAAAATCAAATAAACATTAAATGTTAAAGTTACAGAAAGAATAAAACAATTACTAAAGAAAGGTTTATCATTAAAGGAAGTTCATCTAAAGAATTGCTAAGATGACGTTCACTCTCATGCAGGCTCAGACGGCTCTGAAACTGTCTCCGGCATCCCATTCGGGTTCATCAGTTGGCTCAAACGTTTGAAACGCTTGATCCTCCTCCATCTCTTGGGTAAAGTAGGGCTCGGTACCTATGCACCAAATATTACAACGTAAACAGCAAGTACATAATCATAATTCGAAATTTAATACAACAACGAGAAGAATATAAACGAGAGCGATCATATAGAAGTAATGACAATAATAATGACAAGAAATGACGTATAGCCTAATACAAATAAAACAAAAGGAGCAATATGATTCACACGAAGACAAGTGTCCCCGTTTTGGGTGGTCAACCCTAAATAAATCGGGAGAGCCCATCCATAACGTCGGTGGTCATAAACCGATCGAATTAAAAACAAATCAGGATAACCTGTTCACATTCAAAGCGGATTATAAGTGATCTGGTCACATCGGTGATCAACCGTCCATATATCGATCTGCAGTCGTCCATAAATGACCCACATAAACATAAATATATAAGCATAATAGACCTGAATAATAAAGCTCCGACACAAGAGTCCTAAGTCAAAGTAAAGTGCTGGCCATTCCACATCCCATATCATAATCAAATCGTCATACAAAATTTGCCGAGCCACTTTATAGTCCATAATACACAATAGGGTATGCATATAAAGGAGTACATATCCTAAATCAACATATATATGCATGCGAAGGTTAAGACATAAATACGAATCGATCCTAAGGTCAAACATAAGGTCTCGTACCCCATAACCATAGAAATCTCTAATAAATATAAGATCAACGCATCCCTTTTCCATTAATGGTGCATAGACCCACTTAAGGGTTTTCCAATAGAGATGGGTTGAACTCAAATTCATTAGGATTTCCCCGAGGTCATACAAAGTACTAAACCCCACGTTAGTAAGATACCGTTTGCCCGGACGGTATTTACTCAAGTCCAAAAATCCAATTAACAAAGTACAAAAATATAATTTTTAACACATTGAAAACCAAAGGTAACATTTAATAATTAATTTGCAACTAAAAATAATCTTGGTCTATAATTTTAGAAAACTCAAGGACCCACCTAAGATATCTCCCAAATCAATTTTTTATAAAGTAAGTTAAGGGGTATAATTTGAATTCATTAAAATTAATAGTCCTCTTTTTAAATTCAATAACTAATGGTAAAGGTCTTAAAAGTCAAAATACATGTCCTGTAACAACAACAGTTGTACAGGACTCATCACTCCCCTTTTTTTTTTCTTTTTTAATGGTCAAGTGTAGCTATGATCTGTCACCTACTTCATGTACACCCCACCCCACCCCCCACACACGTCTCCATCATTCCCTCTCTTTTTATCCCCCTCACATCATCATTTCCTCTCTCCTTATCTATCCATCCACAGTCCACATGGCAGCATCCTCTTTATCCTTCCTTTGCATATGCTACAGTTTATCTTCCTTTCTTCTTTACGCAGAACCGAGTTCTGTCATAACCAACGATGCACTCCGGGTAATGGCCCACTGATCAAGAGCCCACTGGTCAATAGCCCATGATCAGCCCCCATCAATATGGTCGCCCAAGCCTACTCTTCAAGATGTAGGGACCTGATCAAGATTTAATGGTCCATGTGGGTCCCACAGTCCCAAAAATGAAAATAATCCAAACCCTCTTCAATACCTTCAGCCCTCCTCTTCTGTTGCTGGATGGTGGACCAAACCAGGCCCACCTCACACGGGTCCGTCATCTAAAGGGTCGCCCAAAGGTCCACAAGTAGATCCATGGACAGGATCTCCGATCAGATGGCCCACCTGGGCCCCACAGTCCAAAACACACGTACAATTTCTCACCATTTTTGAATTTGGGAACCTGTTGCAAGATCAGGCACTCCCTAATGGTAATCTGACCATCTTAATACACGAATATCAAGAATTACAGAAGTTGAAGAAAGGGTTTTGAAATTCAAATAAGGGTGGGCGGTGGCCAACAGTGATAAGTAAAATTAAGGAAATCAATTCAATCATCCCCAATATTTGATCTCACTACAAAAACAATTAAAATTATCAAAAGGGCATCAAAGGATTTCTATATGCATCACAATGGAATCAAGAGAAACATGTGTATTAGATTCGCAGATTATAATTAAATACTTGCCTTTTACCGGAGTTTGAAGAAATGCAATAGATCCTAACCAAAACCCAAACCGCGATTCCCACAGCGCTCAATCACAATCCTAACACCAACCTGATATAAGAGATGAGAAAGAAATACCCAGGTGATCAGATCTATGATATTCCTACTCAAAACCTAGCATTGGAAAGAAAAAGGGAATAACCTAAGAATACAGATCTACTCCTAATGATTTGAGGAGAGGGTTACCTAAGATGAGAAAGTTGAGTCAAGAATGCTGGTATCCTCTGATCTTGATTTTGATAGTTGGATCCAAAAGCTGGAATGGCTTGGGAAGTTGAAAGAGGAAGAAGACGAAGAGGTTACGGGAGGAGTTGCAGAGAGATAAGTTGTGAATATTAAAATTAGGGATTAGGTTAAGAAGATATCCTCTGGGCTTAAGTTATTGGGTCAAAACTATGGGTCAGGTCATCTACCCACTAACCCAACTCACTAAACCACGCATCTAATCTAACGTGTGCCCCACTTAATCCTAACCACTTAAATAACTAAAATAAATTAAATTAATATAATACTAATATTTTAATAATAAATATAATTAATGGTGGGGCCGGATCTTACATTCTCCCCCCCTTAGGACATTTGGTCCTCCAAATGCAATCATACCTCTGGAAGAATGTGCGGGTAAAGCTTCTTCACTTGGTCCCGGAGTTCCCAAGTGGCTTCTCGAGGACTATGGTGCTCCCACTGGACTTTCACCCAGTGTATTGTCCGCGTCCTGAGAACTTGCTCATTCGTGTCGATGATCCGAGAAGGTCACTCAACATAAGTAACATCTGACTGCAATTCCAATGGCTCATACTGCAACACATGAGATGGGTCTGCGATATACTTCTTCAACATCGAGACATGAAAAACATTATGTACCGCCGACAATGCTGCTAGTAAAGCCAATCTGTAAGCAACTTCTCCAATTCTTTCCAGGATCTCAAATGGACCGATATATCTCCGAGATAACTTCCCTTTCTGCCCAAACCTCAATGTTCCTCGTGTTGGTGAAACCTTTAGAAACACATGTTCACCAATCTCAAATTGAAGATATCTCCTCTTCAAGTCTGCATAACTCTTCTGTCAGCTTCTAGCAATTTTCAACCGATCATGGATTTGCTTCACTTTCTCACTGGTATCACTAACAATAGATGGACCATGAAAACTCCTGACACCTATCTCCTCCCAACAGATTGGGGTCCTGCATCGACGTCCATACAACGCCTCAAATGGTGCCATGCCGATACTGGAATGATAACTATTATTGTATGCAAACTCGCACAATGGGAGACTTTTCTGCCAGTCCTTCCCAAAATCAAGGACGCAAGCTCGCAACATATCTTCCAGTGTCTGATTAGTCCTTTCAGTTTGACCGTCGGTCTGGGGATGATATGCTGTACTAAAATTCAATGATGTGCCCAGAGCTTCCTGAAGTTCAGTCCAGAATTTTTCCAAAAATCTAGGATCTCTGTCTGATATAATCGATCGGGGAACACCATGAATTGTGACAACCTTCTCCATATACATTCGAGCTAACTCATCCCGAGGTGTCTTCAGACTCATTGGTAAGAAATGTGCCACTTTAGTTAATCTGTCAACTATCACCCAGATGCTATCTTTGTTATGCATTGATGGCAACCCAGAGATAAAATCCATCGTTACGTGCTCCCATTTCCAGTCAGGCACTTCCAACTGTTTTAAAAGTCCTGGGGGCTGCTTCCGTTCTGCCTTTACTTGTTGACACACCAAGCACCTTGCTGCAAATTCTGCTACATACCTCTTCATATTATTCCACCAATAATGATTACGCAGTTCTGATACATCTTTGTACTACCAGGATGAATAGTATAGCGGGAATGATGTGCTTCTGTCATGATCTCCTTCTTCAGTTCTTCTATATTTGGCACACATAACCGGTCTTGAAAGTACAACACACCCTCCACTATTCTGAAGTCTGGTCTGCTGTCAATCTGTTCAATCACTCGAGCTAGCTCTGGATCCTCTGATTGCTTGCTCTTGATCCTGCTCAAAATCTCTGGTTCCAAGATGAACATGTTAGCCAACATGACCTTGTCATCAATTGATTGCAAAGACACTCCCAAATCAAGGAAAATTTCTGCCCAAGACCATTCTGCTCTCAAACATGCATTAGTTGCTGCCCTTCGACTCAATGCATCAGCCACTACATTGGCTTTCCTGGGATGATATTTGATTGGAAAATCAAAATCCTTCATGTATTCCATCCACCGGGTCTGTCTCATGTTCAATTCAGGCTGGGTAAACAAATATTGAAGACTTCTATGGTCTGAATGAATTTCAAATTTCTCACCGTAGAGATAGTGACGCCACATCTTCAATGCCATGACTATTGCGGCAAGTTCCAAATCATGTGTGGCATACTTTTTCTCATGCTCTTTCAACTGTCTAGAGCCATCAACCACTACTTTCCCATCCTGCATAAGCACACAACCCAATCCAACCTTCGAGGCATCCGTGTAAATGACAAATCTACCATTCTCCGTAGGCAATGTGAGCACTGGAGCTGTGGTCAATCTATTCTTTAACTCCTGAAAATTTGCTTCACATTCATCAGTCCACACGAACTGTACATCTTTTCGTGTTAATCTGGTCAATGGAGCAGCAATGGATGAAAATCCTTTCACAAATCTCCTGTAGTAACCTGCTAAACCCAAGAAACTACGAATCTCCGTTACTAACATGGGTCTCTGCCACTTGACCACTGCCTCAATCTTTCCTGGATCAACCGCCAAACCTTCCTTGCAGATGATGTGACCCAAGAAAATTACTTGTTGAAGCCAAAATTCGCATTTACTCAACTTGGCATAGAGTTGATGCTCTCTTAAAGTCTGCAATGCTACCCTCAAATGCTGCTCGTGATCTTCTCGAGACCGAGAATATACTAACACATCGTCTATAAAAACAACGATAAACTGGTCGAGAAATGGAGCAAATATTTTATTCATCAAGGCCATAAATACTCTCGGAGCATTGGTTAGCCCAAATGGCATTACCAAAAACTCGTAGTGGCCATATCTGATCCTGAATGCTGTCTTCTGAATGTCCTGATCTCGAACTCTGAGCTGATGATATCCCGATCTCAAGTCTATCTTTGAGAAATATTCAGCTCCTTGAAGCTGATCAAACAATTCATCGATCCTTGGGAGAGGGTATTTGTTCTTGATTGTGACCTGATTTAGTTGTCTATAATCTATGCACATCCTCATGGAGCCATCCTTTTTCTTCACAAATAGGACCGGCGCACCCCAAGGTGATACACTTGGTCTCACAAACCCCTTGTCCAACAAATCCTGCAATTGAGTTTTCAACTCTCTAAGTTCTGCTGGAGCCATTCTATATGGAGCTTTAGAAATTCGCAGCTGTCCCTGGCACCAATTCAATCGAAAAGTCTATCTCCTTAACTGGAGGTAAGCCTGGAATTTCATCCGGGAAAACATCCGGGAACTCACAGACCACTGGAATATCCTCCACCCCTTTTGACTGTTTATCCTCCGTGATAAACGCCAAATATCCTTCACATCCAGATTTCAACAATCTTTCTACTTTCAGTGCCGAGATCCTGCATGTTCGAATTGGTTTCCTCCGACCAACAAATTCAATAGTGTCAGAATGCAATGACAACTTGATTGTTTTATTAAAACAGTCCATCACTGCTCTATAGGTCGCTAGCCAGTCCATACCAAGTAAGACATCGAAATCCTTCATCGTTAACAGAATCAGGTCTGCAGGTAAGATGAAATCCCCAATTTGAACTCGGGTACTCGAAAAATATTGGTGGCAACGAACCTGCTTGCCCACTGGGGTACCCACTACTAAAGCAACATCTAATCTCACTATAGCCTCATTGATATGTCTAGCAAAATCATGGGAAACAAAGGAATGTGTAGAGCCAGGGTCAAATATGGCCTTAACTTCTACCTCTGATATGAGAACAATACCTTCCACCACCTCTGTAGAAGCATCGGCATCCTCATGAGTAACTGTATATACTCTGCCCATCTGCTGAGCTTGGTTTGGCTGTCTTTGCACTGGCCTAGGTGCTCTTGGTTGACCCACTGGTTGTTGCTGCCTTTGTGGCTGGAATTGCCTCTGCTGACCTTGCACTGGCCTCTGCTGTCCTAGGACTGGCCTCTGCTGCTGTGGCGCTGCACCCCTATATTGCTGATACTGAGGGGCTGGTGCTCGGTACATATGCTGTTGTGGTGCCCGAGGAATCTGCTGTGGTCCCTGCGGAGGTGCTGTCTTCCAAGGCTGCTGTGCAGGAGCACGATAAGCTACTAGCTGGGACACTGGCAACTGACTACCGCCATTGGGATAATCTCGAACTCGATGGCCAATCTGCCCACAGTGAAAACATGCACCTGTCTCTCTGTAGCACTGCTCAGTAGGATGGTTCTTTCCACATCGTCCACACAGTTGTCTCTGACCACCTGAGGGTTGACCTTGAAACTTCTGTTTCTTCTGGTTGCCTTGGCTAGAAGATTGCCTCAACTGATGTTGCTGATATTTAACTTGCCTTTCTGCTGCCTTCTTCTTTAGTGCACCTTCAGCCCAATATGCACTTTTCACAGTCTCCTGGAATGTCGGACGTTGATTATCTCCGATCATCATGTAGATATCAGCTGATAACCCATCAAGAAAACGCCTGATTTTCTCTTCCTCTAGAACAACTAGTGTAGGTGCATACTTAGCCAATCTTGTGAACTGCTGTTCATACTGCTGCACTGACATGTCACCTTGCACTAAGTTCTGAAAATCCCTCTTCCACTGGTCCTTAACATATTTGGGAATAAATTCATCTATAAACTCCGTAGTAAATGTTTCCCAGGCATTCTCTTCAGCCACTACCTCTGCTTGCACTACTTCTTTGACTGAGTTCCACCATTGGAGAGCTATGCCTCTGAACATGTAAGCTTCCAAATTAACTCGTTGCTTTTGATTGCAATTGAAGACTGTAAAGATTTGCTCCAACTGTTCTATAAAATCATCCCTTACCATGGGATCTCCAGACCCGTGAAACTCAGGAGGAACCCTCTTCCTGAATTTCTCATAGAGGTCATTTTGATCTACTGCCCTAGGAGGCATGACCACTTGCACTGGCTGAGCTGCTCGATCTGTCAAGGCTAAGATCTGAGCCTAAAATGCTGCTCTATCTCTGTCTGCTTGTGCTCTCTTAGCAGCTCGTTCTTCCCTTTCTCGCTGTTTCTTTGCAGCCTGTTCGGTCTCACGTGCTCTCTGCTGTTCATTTTGAGTAGTCTGAGCTTGCACAAAAGTTTGCAAGAGTTGGTTGAAACGATCGTCTGGATTATTGGATCCATTCCCAGGTTCCTTGTCCTGAGATCTAGTATTACGCTGTGCCATGACCTACAATCAAATAATGATGGGTTAGATTCTATGAAACAAGCTAACAAACAATTCTATAAGTTTTACAGTTAGCATGTAAAACGTGTCTAACGGAATTCGCAATCCTCACCACGTCCTATTATTTCTATCCATTTTTAATATCCGAGAATCGTGCTGGGCTCTGATACCAACTGTCACGTCCCCCAAAATACGAATTGGGGAAAAACGTGAAAAATAAACTAAATTCAAATTTTCCTGTGTTTAATACAACACAAGCTTCCAAAAAGTGGACCACAAAAAAAATATTTCAACCCGTGGTGAGTCAAAATATATTTCATTAAATGCAACGGAAGCTTATTCAATTGGTATTCAATAATCATAAATAAGATCCAACACGAAAATCAAATAAACATTAAATGTTAAAGTTGCAGAAAGAATAAAACAATTACTAAAGAAAGGTTTATCATTAAAGGAAGTTCATCTAAAGAATTGCTAAGATGACGTTCACTCTCATGCAGGCTCAGACGGCTCTGAAATCGTCTCCGGCATCCCACTCAGGTTCATCAGTTGGCTCAAACGTTTGAAACGCTTGATCCTCCTCCGTCTCCTGGGTAAAGTAGGGCTCGGTACCTATGCACCAAATATTACAACGTAAATAGCAAGTACATAATCATAATTCGAAATTTAATACAACAACGAGAAGAATATAAACGAGAGCGATCATATAGAAGTAATGACAATAATAATGACAAGAAAGGACGTATAGCCTAATCCAAATAAAACAAAAGGAGCAATATGATTCACACAAAGACAAGTGTCCCCGTTTTGGGTGGTCAACCCTAAATAAATCGGGAGAGCCCGTCCATAACGTCGGTGGTCATAAACCGATCGAATTAAAAACAAATCAGGATAACCTGTTCACATTCAAAGCGGATTATAAGTGATCCGGTCATATCGGTGATCAACCGTCCATATATCGATCTGCAGTCGTCCATAAATGACCCACATAAACATAAATATATAAGCATAATAGACCTGAATAATAAAACTCCGACACAAGAGTCCTAAGTCAAAGTAAAGTGCTGGCCATTCCACAACCCATATCATAATCAAATCGTCATACAAAATTTGCCGAGCCACTTTATAGTCCATAATACACAATAGGGTATGCATCTAAAGGAGTACATATCCTAAATCAACATATACATGCATGCGAAGGTTAAGACATAAATACGAATCGATCCTAAGGTCAAACATAAGGTCTCGTACCCCATAACCATAGAAATCTCTAATAAATATAAGATCAACACATCCCTTTTCCATTAATGGTGCATAGACCCACTTAAGGGTTTTCCAATAGAGATGGGTTGAACTCAAATTCATTAGGATTTCCCCGAGGCCATATAAAGTACTAAACCCCACGTTAGTAAGATACCGTTTGCCCGGACGGTATTTACTCAAGTCCAAAAATCCAATTAACAAAGTACAAAAATATAATTTTTAACACATTAAAAACCAAAGGTATCATTTAATAATTAATTTGCAACTAAAAATAATCTTGGTCTATAATTTTAGAAAACTCAAGGACCCACCTAAGATATCTCCCAAATCAATTTTTTATAAAGTAAGTTAAGGGGTATAATTTGAATTCATTAAGGTTCAGTTTGGCATGTCTACTTTTCCCCTCTTATTGTCTTAAAATGGATTGAATCCGGTTTCAGCATGTTTGGTATGAGCTTTTACTGTGTCCATTTCATATGGCATTAAGACAAATTGTGTCTGTTTCATGAAGTCCCAAAAAGTAGCAGAATCCAATCTGACATTGTGGTCTGAAGCGGGTAGACATTAGGTGCTACAGTGTTATGGACGTCCTCTTAGGACAGTCCGGTTTTTCATTTTTTTTTAATTTATGGGACCCACAATCATGATCCAAGCCGTTAGAAATGTGAAGAAGGCCCAATACGGCCACGTGTCCAAATTTCAGCCGTTGATCTTTCTCGAATCTCGAGATATTTGTGAAAAACCGTGAGCCGTTTGATGTACTATTCCGGACATTGTGGGCCCCACAATCAAGATCTGAACCATCCATCCTCTTTGGAAATCTACAAATAGCTATGGGATCAAGTTTAAGGTGTTAACTCATTATAGATATTGAGATATTTGTTAAAAAGCATGAACCATTAGATGTAAACAAGCCCTCTCTTTTATATTACTTATTGTCATTCCGATTTTTATGAATTCTAAATTATTCTGAGCTACTAAATGAAGATCCAAACCGCCTATAGTCATTAAAATGTGGAACACGTGTTTAAGATAAAATTTCAACCGTTGGATGATCACAGATCTTGAGATATTTGCAAAATGCCCAGACTATTAGATCTATTTTTACATGTGTCTTACCAAATAGTCTATTTTTAAAATATCTATGTCTTACCAAACAGTCTATTTGTAAAACATCAATTTCAAACAGCTCCATTTGAAATAGATCTATATCATACAGATCTGTTCCGTAAAGATAAGATTTACCAAACAAGCCCAAAAACTAATAGTCCTCTTTTTAAATTCAATAACTAATGGTAAAGGTCTTAAAAGTCAAAATACATGTCCTGTAACAACAACAGTTGTACAGGACTCATCACTCCCTTTTTTTTTTTCTTTTTTAACGGTCAAGTGTAGCTATGATCAGTCACCTACTTCATCTATCCCCCCCCCCCCCCACACGTCTCCATCATTCCCTCTCTTTTTATCCCCCTCACATCATCATTTCCTCTCTCCTTATCTATCCATCCACATTCCACATGGCAGCATCCTCTTTATCCTTCCTTTGCATATGCTACAGTTTATCTTCCTTTCTTCTTTACACAGAACCCAGTTCTGTCATAACCAACGATGCACTCCGGGTAATGGCCCACTGATCAAGAGCCCACTGGTCAATAGCCCATGATCAGCCCCCATCAATATGGTCGCCCAAGCCTACTCTTCAAGATGTAGGGACCTGATCAAGATTTAATGGTCCATGTGGGTCCCACAGTCCCAAAAATGAAAATAATCCAAACCCTCTTCAATACCTTCAACCCTCCTCTTCTGTTGCTGGATGGTGGACCAAACCAGGCCCACCTCACACGGTTCCGTCATCTAAAGGGTCGCCCAAAGGTCCACAAGTAGATCCATGGACAGGATCTCCGATCAGATGGCCCACCTGGGCCCCACAGTCCAAAACACACGTACAATTTCTCACCATTTTGAATTTGGGAACTTGTTGCAAGATCAGGCACTCCCTAATGGTAATCTGACCATCTTAATACACGAATATCAAGAATTACAGAAGTTGAAGAAAGGGTTTTGAAATTCAAATAGGGGTGGGCGGTGGCCAACAGTGATAAGTAAAATTAAGGAAATCAATTCAATCATCCCCAATATTTGATCTCACTACAAAAACAATTAAAATTATCAAAAGGGCATCAAAGGATTTCTATATGCATCACAATGGAATCAAGAGAAACATGTGTATTAGATTCGCAGATTATAATTAAATACTTGCCTTTTACCAGAGTTTGAAGAAATGCAATAGATCCTAACCAAAACCCAAACCGCGATTCCCACAGCGCTCAATCACAATCCTAACACCAACCTGATATAAGAGATGAGAAAGAAATACCCAGGTGATCAGATCTATGATATTCCTACCCAAAACCTAGCATTGGAAAGAAAAAGGGAATAACCTAAGAATACAGATCTACTCCTAATGATTTGAGGAGAGGGTTACCTAAGATGAGAAAGTTGAGCCAAGAATTCTGGTATCCTCTGATCTTGATTTTGATAGTTGGATCCAAAAGCTGGAATGGCTTGGGAAGTTGAAAGAGGAAGAAGGCGAAGAGGTTACGGGAGGAGTTGCAGAGAGATAAGTTGTGAATATTAAAATTAGGGATTAGGTTAAGAAGATATCCTCTGGGCTTAAGTTATTGGGTCAAAACTATGGGTCAGGTCATCTACCCACTAACCCAACTCACTAAACCACGCATCTAATCTAACGTGTGCCCCACTTAATCCTAACCACTTAAATAACTAAAATACATTAAATTAATATAATACTAATATTTTAATAATAAATATAATTAATGGTGGGGCCGGATCTTACACTTGGCTTTGGACTGCTATCATAGAATGGACTTCTCCTACCAAGGTCGACATCCTCCCTCACAATTAGCTGCCATGGCTGGCTCCTTCACTCATGATGGTGAGCAAAACTCGTTCAAAGACTCTGGCACGACCACACATGTCACTAATGATCTGCAGAACTTGTCCATTCATTCAGATTACAAATGGAAAGACAAACTGGCTGTGGGTGATGGTCAAGGTCTACCTATCTCTCACATTGGTAGTTCCACTGCACACACTTCATCTAGCTCCTTTAAGCTTACTAATGTGTTGCATGTTCCACAAATTTCCTCTAATCTCCTTTCTGTGCATCAATTCTCTAAAGATAATAGTTGCATCTTCATATTTGACTCCTCTGGCTTCACTATACAGGACCGCCTGTCCAAGAGGATTCTTTTTCAGGGTCACAGTGGGAATGGGCTCTATCCATTCCGCACTTCATCCTCTCCTCTTCAACCTACTGCACCTACAGTTTTCTTTGGTGAAAGGTCGTCTATTGATGTTTGGCACAAGCGCCTTGGGCATCCTTTTTCTTCTTCTTCATTGCAACATTTACTGCATGACATACCAATAAGAGGCACTTCCTTTATGTCATTTTGTGACCACTGTCAATATGGAAAAAGCCATAAACTGCTATTTCCAATTTCAGCTTCTGTTTCATCACAACCACTTGAGATTGTCCACAGTGATGTTTGGGGGCCATCCCCTATTTTGTTTGTAAATGGTTTCAAATATTACTTGATCTTCATTGACTATTCACGCTACACATGGTTCTTTTCTCGACCCCCTTGTTTGTCCTGAGGTGATAGGAGGCTATTGAAGTCTCCCATAAGCAACCAAGGGTTGGCGTCTATGATGTGTGTGGTCGCAAAGGATTGTAAGGCTTGCAATAACTAGATACGCTGACGATAGCTGAGTGACGCATATACTGCCGAAAAGAAGAAAGGTTTCCACCTTGAGCACCGGTTTGACGGAAAAGGACAGATGCTGGTCCATGGAGTGTAGGGGTGTGAGGGAGAGTCAATTTGAATCCCAGAAGACCCAGATGCCTCCAGAAGCCCCACTTCCAAACCGCAGTTCACTGGATGGGTATAGCTTATGCAACAAGGACATAATTCCATTGGCATTGTATGCAGTTGTCTTTGTTTCCAACATTATTAAAATTTGCATGCCATGCTCAGCCGCCAGATCCTTTAGGTAAGCACCCAAAGGTCTTCTAGAAGATTTCTAAGGGTAAAAAAATATTAAATTATAAAGTAATTCTTAAATTAAAACTCAAAGCTACCAATTAATTTAAATCAACTAAGATTTTCTAAGATTTCTAAGGGTTGTTTACCTTCTTCAAACATAATTGAAAATGAGTTTTTACATATATGTAAATGACATATATGCAAATATTATATATGTGAAACACATTATGATATTTGTCAAGATCACTATTTTAACATGAAAAAAATGAGTATATCCAATGGTTTTAGATATATTTAGATTTTTTAGATATTTTTCACAAATATATGGGTTGTGAAAAAAATTATGTTGGCGGTCAACCTACCTAACATAACCATCTTCTTTTACCCGAGCTTGGGACCGGTAGTAAAAACTGAGAATGGATAAACATAATTCATGTAGCCAACCTCAACATAATTGGGACAAGGCTTTGATAACGATGATTTCATAGTTTTCACAAAATCCATGAAAAATAAGATATAAAACTAAACATCCTAATATTTACCATTAATACAAGAATATTGAGTTGTTTGAATTATAAATTGGAGGCCCATAGAAGTGCTGAAAATTAATTCTATAAGTTGAGACTTTTTCCCTAATTACCAAAGTCTAGGAAGATTCGAGGTAATATATTTTAGGGAATTTTACCAAAAAAGTGTCCTTAAATGTGTATTAGCCCATTTTAAACACAAACACCCGTATTGGCGTTCAGACATCGTTTTTTGGACGATTTTACCCCCTCTTGTGCGAACGAAATCGTTATCTCACTTTGGCCCTTGATGCTGATATCCCACAGTCAGTTTTCTCTCCCATCTATTTTCTCTTTCTCCCTCTCCATGCAGTCTTTCTCCCTCTCCATGCAGTCTTTCTCTCTTTCTCTACCTGCTCTTTCCGTCTCTGCATGCTTGTTTCTCTCCTTCTCCTTATCCCTGCGCTCTACCTCTCTACATGCTTGTTTCTCTCCTTCTCCCTCTCCCTACACTCTCCCTCTTTGCATGCCTTTTCCTCTCTTTCTCCCTCTCCCTGCTCTCTCCCTCTATGCATGCCTTATCCAATTGCTGCTCTCTCTTTCCTCTTCGCTCTGCACGAACATCTCGTCTCCCCGCGCTGTCTTTCCCTCTTCCTTTTAGGTTTCGCCCAATTAACCCCTTTTTTGCCAGATCCTCTCACACCAGCAGCCAGTGATGCTCTCCCGTCGCCAGAGTTGCCGGAGTTGATGTAGAAAGTCTTTTTTATGAAAGAGGGCTTCTCTAGCCAAAAAAGGTGAGAACCTGTATAAAGTATCCATTTTTTTTTGCAAGTACACGACAATGCCCTTCCTTCATTTCCTTTTGAAGTTTTGTGTTCAGATTGCCCTAAATCCAATGCTCTGTTTATCTACTTTGGATTTCTAAAAAGGGACTGATGGCCATTTGAAATCCCAGAACAGGCGCTTAAGTGATGCTTTGGTTCTCCATCCAGTATTTGTTATTTACTATCTATTTTTTGTTTGATTTACTTATTTGGATATGCCTTGGCATAGACTCATGTTGGCTCTTTTCCTGTCTTCCTCCATCTGGGGTTGTAGTGTTCTTGGTGTTTGTTTTACTCCTTCATTTAGTCTTTCATTAGATTTTCTTATGGTTGGGTTCATATTGTAATTTGATTGTCACTTATGGGTTTATTTCCTTTTCCTTTTTATTTTTTCGTCTTCGTTCCATTTCTAACTTTTCATTTGATTTTGTTCTGCTTCTATGCTTTTCGCTTGGGAATTGCCTGGTTCGGTTTTTTGCATTGCATAGTAATTGTGGATGTGGTTTTGGTTCTTTAATGTCATGGACTTTCCTAGAATTATAAAATACCCATTAGAAATGATGTTCTTCTCTGTTCTATGATGTCTCATTTCCATTTTATTGACATCCCAATCATACAATCCTAATACGTTGGGTCTTATAGGTATATCGGTGGTTAAAATGCTAAAACCTGATACCAAATTATGAGACTTTAGGTCAATTGTAGGACGTTAGTTCATTTCCTTTCGCCCTTCTTATTCTCCATCATCCAAAAGGCCATTGTTCCATCAAATTAATCACTTTTATCATTTTCAACATTTACACAGAATCTACCAATTTCATTTCTAGTACATTATCATTTGTAGAACTGTATAGAAAATGAACAACTCATGTTTGAATATCATGTGAGATTCCAATGTTTTTGGAATAATGTACGAGCCCCTGGAAGACGGTGAGAGTGCAGGATTATACGATATTTAATACTTTCCTATAAATAATGATCGATGATCCTATTGTCCTATGAATGTTGTTGAAAAAATGCAACTTGGTGAACTTTGTAAGTCTTTCCCATTGTTTATGTAGCTCATTATATAGTCATTATCATTTTCTTATAGGGTGCAAAAACTTGGTGAATAAACTATAAATTACTGAAAGGACACCGTTACCAAAAAATTGTCATAAATCAAAACAGATGGAAGCAATGGAGATGAATCTTCGTCTGAACAAATTGCACATGGTCGGGACAGGGCTACATTTAAAAACTAACATTGGTTATAAATTAATCTAATGGCTGGAAGAAACCAAGTGTCCAACTTGGAGATCAAGCTGGTGCTTAGGAAGCTGCAAGTGAAAGGGGCAAGATAAACTCGGAAGTGAAACTCAGGGAGATCATCCTACTAAAGGGATGAGTGGTTGGGAGAAAAGAAATGCAAGTACTGATCAAGCATATCCATGGAAAAAATTAGAAAAGACTTTGGAAGATGGGAACAATGGAAGTGTGTGTGGAAAGGATGCTTGGAATAGCCAAAATGTTAACTTGATGGGCACAGGAGAAAGAGACCAAGACAGAGGCAAAGGGGTCGTTGATGACCATCAAAGCAATTGGAACCAAGGGAAAGGTGGCCTTGAAAATGTAATAACTTATTTGGGCAAAGCGGTGGCGCTCCAAAGCAATAAAATCAGTCAGGACCATCAATTGGATCTATTAGATAATGCCTCCGGTATTGGGAATGAAGGACCTGATAAAAATGTAGCAGATTATTGGAACAATACGACAGATGCAGATGGAATTCAGACGAGGGTTTTGGATGATGCAAGTGGACAGAAGGATAAACCAGAAGTGGGTTGGGGAAATCAAGCAGGGGGATGGAGCAAAGCAGAAGGTGAGAGTGGAGGCTGGTCTGAGAGTCAGGATAAGTCAAAATATGGGAATGCAGGGGGTTTGGAATAAGGGATCTGCTGGCCATGGTCAACCAGATGGCTGGAGCAAATTTCAGCCTTCTGGTGGTGATCAGGCATCTAATTGGACTAAAGGAGGTAGGTCTGAGGACTGGATTATGTGTAATGGGTAGTGGAAAGATTTATTGAAAATTACTTGGGTTTTAGCCATTAAATCAAGCGACAAGAAAAACCCCAAATTTGTAGACACCGCACAGTTTCCAGATATTACAATCTTCCATTGAATACTCGTGACAATGGAACCAAACCCATAATAATGCCACAAGAAAAACTCTAGAAATCCAGCAATGCCCAGTAAAATCTAATGAAAACTAGTGGCATTGCACATCTAAAGACAAGGGGGAAAACAAAAGAAAAATTTACCAAACTGAAGGAGGCTTTCTACTTCTCCAGTACTCGATCCAGGCTTATCAGGATCCACTTTAGAAATATCAACATTTGCATCTGCAACATAAAAACAAAAGAAAAAATTCAACCTCCATGTGAAACGTAGAGAAAGAGGGGGAAGGAGATTCCAGACAATTGAACAGGTTCTTTACGACCACATACCGACGTTGGAGCAGTCGTCGGGAGTTCCACCAAAATATCTTGCCGGAGTCGCTTAGAGAATAGGGAGTGGAGGGAATGAGAAGGAGCCGGGATGTCAAGGAAAGGAAATGAGATAGCAACGAGCGGAGAGGGAACGAGAGAGCTGGAGCAGGGAGAGGGAAGGCGACTGCAGGTAGAGGAGGAAGAGAGAAAATGGCAGGAGAGGAATAATTTTGGATAGGAGACGAGGACGATTTCGTTCCATGGGTTTATTTAGGGCATGGGATTAAAACGATGTCGTCCGAAACAAGTAGGGGTAAAACCGTCAGAAATCACTATATGAACACCAAAATAGGTATTTTGGTGTATTTGTGATTAAATCGGTGTAATACACATTTAAGGACATTTTTTTGTAAAATTCCCTATGTTTTAAGATCATGTGTTTATTAGTCCAATAAACATATAAAATGCTTTGGATTACAAATATGGGGCTTATAGAATTGAAGAAAAGGTAGTTGATGGGGCCCACAAAATGCAATCACTCACTACAAAAAAAATGTCTTAATGAGTCACTTTTAAAGTGTCTTAAAAAGTGGTTTGTGTCGCTTTTCTGATGACTATGCAAGCGTCTTATCTGCCGGCGTCACTAAAAGTTCGTAAAAGCGTCTCAAGAAATACCTTTGTTGTGTCAGTTTCTATTATCAAAGTGACACAAAAAAATGGTTACTTGTGTCACTTTAAACCCAAAAGTGACACTGAAATAACTTAAAAGCGTCACAAGAAAGATAACTTTGTTGTCTCCCTTTTCAAAAGCAGTGATCAATATGTTGTTTTCGGACCAAAAGTGACACAAATAGTCATCAGTTGTGACAGTTTCCGTAAAAGCGAGATACCATCCATTTTTTTTAAAATAAAAATGCAACATATACATTACTAATAACATGCTACAGTATGGATACACTTTCAAATCACTAAACCTGCCTTACAAAAGATGCAAAAAAATATAGATAGCAACATTCAATAAGAACCATTTCATTAATTGGAAATTAATCACCATTCACATTAAGGAACGTACTTGCTCGTCCACGCACTAAATCAAACAAACTATTCAAAACATAGCCAATTTGAATCCATCATCCAAACTATTTACATTAACCTTCGAATTCGTAACCAAAGCGTCACGACATAACCTCAACCACGGTTTCTTCAGCGGGCTTCTCCAACTTTACTCCCACATCTTCAGAGTAATCTCCATGAACCTGCATAGCCCCCAACAATAATTATATATTTCAAGCAAATAATGATGATTACTGTATTTTGTATACAACACCAGTTTTGTAAATACATAAATAATTCAGTTTCTCTTTGTTCTTTTTTCAAGTAGTAGCACAACTTATAATAGAATTGACAGGTTGATATGTTTGTCACTAATTAACTAGGAATGCTCCTCTTCATTCCTGTTCAAGAACAGAGGGATGAAGAGAGTAGCCATTATTCACTTGATGGAGTCTATTTTATTTTATATTGATAAATATATGGCTCATTGTCACCAGAAATATAAAAGGGCAACAATATCAGAAATAGATGGCAGGCAAGGGAACATACCTCCATCAGCTTGCTAAGATCAAACTTGGGGGCCTTGAGGATCTTGACTTTCCGGATGAAGACATTCTGCAGAGGATAAATACTGGATGTCGCTTTTTCAATCTCCTTTCTTATCACCTCAGGGATGAACTTTGCCACCAACTCTTTCAGATTGCAAGATGTTGCTTGGCTAACCATAATTTCTCTCATTTTCCTGCGAATCTGACACTACAAAATATCCAAAAGAAAATCACAAATGGATTATACATACGCTTACGTGTATCTAACAAATAAATAGTGGTAATATTGCTACGCATCTGATGTGCACGGACTTACCATGCATACCAGCTGCTGGGGCCCACCTGGTGCTAGTGGATATGGTTGTTGCTACTGACATGGTGCTAGTGGTTATTGTAGTTATAGTGGGGTCGTGGATGCAATGGTAATCATGACAGATATAGAGCAATATATCCTGTACCTTTGTGCTTTTCCATACATGAATAATGACTACTAACTATGCTTGCACAACATAAAACAGTTCGTAGAACTAGCTAATCAAAACAAGTTAATCCTGCCATCAATAGAACAGATAACTGCAATAAACCCATTCATCATTAAAAGTTGAAAAAAAAAATTAGGACCTTATGTAAGGAAAATACTCAGGCAAGCATATTAATACCCAACATTAGACTTCTTTTCTTTCACAAGGCAAGGTGATTTGCTACCCATACACAAAATCCACTAGTTAACATGCTATCATCTTAAAAAAAAAACCTTCATCAACATCACAAAACCACAACCAACTTTGCAAGTATGTCAAAAAGACAAACCATGTGAACTACTTAAAACAATAACTTTTCCAAGTTGATATAATCAAGAACACACTAAAATATTATCATAAGAATGTATTGAAATGATAAAGCATATACACATATATATATTCATGACTGATTCAATAGTTTACATTATTAGAATACATAGTGTTTATTTCAATTTGTTTTGTTAGCAAACCATCATAGAATCAGGCCAGGACAAGGCCACAGAATTACCACTCCTACATAACATTACCACATTTGCAGGAGTGCATTTATGGATAAATGGACTGAATGCATTCCTATTCTAGGGGTTCAAGAAAATAGTCACTTTTCAAATGCAACCTAACCAATGTGAAGTCTCCCTATAAATACAGAAGACAGTGGCAAGGAAAACAACAAATATTGAAATCAAGTCAGGACAAGGCTACAGAATTACCACTCCTACATAAGTTTGTCTTAGTGTCAGATATGTGTAAGAAGTTTAATTGGTTAAAGTGCCAAACTAAGTAGGGCATCGGCTTGTGCTCCGAACACAACAATAATGATAGAAAATCATCGAAAGCACGTGCATAAAGTGGTACATCTAAAAGAAGAAACCTAACCCATTTGAAAAGATGTTTACTGCAAAAGCAGATTTGTGCAGCAAATAGCAACTAAAATGACTTCAGACAAACGACTTGTTTGAACAATTGGGTCAGTCTGGAAGTTAGTCAGGAACTGCACTATGCTGACATTATTCATTTCAGTTCTTGTACCCCTGATTTTTCTCCAAATCAAGATTAACAAAATTAAGTGTGGACACTAAACACATCCTACTTTGATTTTGCCAGAAATGCAATATCCAAACAGAAATTATTGAGCATTCACCCAATTTAAATCAGCACTGCAGTATAATCAGTTAGAAAAAGTACAATCTCACACTCAAAATTCAAATAAAATCCTCACAAAAGCTGAATAGGATGGTCTTTCTAAATTTTAACAACAGATTCCACCCATGGATAACAAATAAATAAAGATCTGGGGCAGTCATAAAAACTCAGTTTACACAAGACCTAATTCAACATCAACTCCATCCAATCCAAAAACCAACAGAACCCCACAAATCCATAGAAGGAAAGATCAAGTCAGATAGAGATAGGGAGAGAGAAAGAGAGGAAAGAATCAATTGCAAGAGAAGACCTGTTGGGCCAATCCCAACCAACATTTCACCACATGGATTGGTGATTAGGTGGGCCCTCGCGAAGTGTGCACCTGTATATAAGTTTCTTCACATAACTACACTTTAAAATAAAAAACCCATTTAAAGTCACACCACTCCAATGTTCGTGTAGGTCATCTTATTAATGGCAGTGGAAACTAGACACAAAAAATTAACACCAATTTCATCTAACATCGATTATCATCTTTCAATTCTCCCTATAGTCCATAATCCATACAACCTATGAACTTGAATCTAATAATCTTAAGACAATTCATGAACTTAAAAAAACAGGATCAAAGTTCATATACTCATTAACCAGTTCAATTTCACAACAGAAGTCAAACATATCACAAACACAAACAAACTAAAAAAAATATGTCCACTCTGTCTTACCACTCTGCGAATGTGAGGTTCCAGAATAGGCACCAACCACGTCTACATCAGCTGCAGAGCAATGACTTCTCTCCCAACGCTGCAACCAACACATAACCAAAAAAAATCAACAGCAACAACAACCCTAAATAACTGACTGTTTGGAAGAGCAGGGGCAGTGATCTTGTTTCATAAGTGGGGAAGTGAGGGGGAAGATTCTCGTGCAAAATCTTGTTTCACACGTGGGGAACGATACTGATTACATACAAGTACACATCTTAATGTGAGCTTTATAGTTAGAAACAACACCATCTTCCTTGAAGTTTTGAATTTTCCAACAGATATCTAAATACACAATAAAGATAATCGGCAAAAATATTTTATGGGGCTGTTTCTCTTGGTCTACAACCCCTAACAACAACTAGGATCTGGAATAATAATAACAGATAATAGCTACAGAGAAGGTGATCACTGTAACTATTTGCTCTTCAATTCAGTACCCATAAAATAGTTTCTTGATACCTGCAAGTGGATCTTCACATGTCCTTCGTGTTCCCAGTACTCCAAAACTGATTTGGGTGTCGCTCCTAAGATAACAAAATTTGAACAAGCAAGTTTTATCATAATTTATGCGAATATTTAAAACAACAGACCTCATAACTGTTATTTAAACAAGTTTTATCATAATCAGTACCACACAATTATCCAAGAATGGGTTCAGTCCACAGCCCGATCATTAATAACAACAAAAGTATAAGTAGACGATCACAAGTGAAACAGATTTCCCAAAATCCATCCACAACCACCCAACAACTAAAACAGATCCATCCTACTTCAACATTGTTTAACATCATTATCATAAATCTATAAATGAAACATCTTTTGCCTAATCATCCATCTGCTCCCTGCAAAACAAAGAAAAATAAATAATTAAATTATATTCTTACAAATCATATAATTCAAAGAAAAACTTATTACACCCCAAACATGTTCATATACAATTTGGGTTTTCCGTCTTTATAGCCAAATTTTAAAATGTGTTTATAGTCATTGATCCATATTCTACTCATCAATCCCATCTCATATCATAATTTTCTTTCTAGAACTAAAAATTAGAGTTGGATGGAAAAGTTAAAAATTTAGCCCCGCAACAAATGGATTTTGGAACAGTTAGGCCGTACAACAGCTATAGAAATTAGTAGGGGGTTGCGGTGTGGCAAGAGAAAGAAACTCAGCTGTTACACACTTCATAGGGCTGCATTCATTTCACTATACTTTAGAAGACAAAACCCAGGGAATGCAAGCCATCTTTATCACCTCAACAATTCAGTCCTCAGCCTTCGTTGGATGGTGATGGAACCTTTGCTCTGAGTCTCAGTTACTTTTGAATCATCGTTGTCAAACTGTGGATCTGAAGTTTCAATCAATTCATAGCATAATATAAATGATTTCATGGTTGAATTAGAACGGATTTAGTTGATTTCAGAATTACTGGGGATGATCTAATTAAATGGAGAACATTAGAATTGCCCGGGTGAGATTTGGGCCAGGCAAGGGGGCAGATTGGTCACGACAAGGTTGGTTTAATTAACCACAACCAGTCCCATGCAAGAAGATTGCACTCGCTGACCCCTCCCTTGTTGTATCAGTTCCCTTGTAAATAGCCTACACAGTTGATAATTTTCATATGTTTTGGGAAGCTCCTATGACAACAATAATATAGACCATGCCTTATTAATTGTTTATCCCATCATTAATTTAAGACCTTTACATACCCATGTAATAGAATTGGAATATGATGTAAAAACAACTCGTAAACTATGACTACTCATTATGAAGAGATTGTTAACTAAAAAACAGACCTTAGTTACAGAAAAATTTTCCAAATGATTTTGTGAAGACATCTTAAATTTTTTTGAAAAGAAAGACAAACTTTCTATTCAACATTGAAGTTCAAACTTACCCAAGATTGGGCAAGAGAGAAAGAGAAAGGGGACAGACAGAGTGCAGTGGTTGCAAGAAGGCAAGAGAAGCAATAATGTTGAAACAATACAAAACCATTCATAGCTTGCAATGATGGACTGCGGTAGGATGCATTATAAGGGAAACTAATACAATGCAAATTCATTTTCATGTTTGCAAATGGAGTGATAAAAGAAACAACTTCTATGTTATTTAAACCAAAATCAATGTTATCCAAGAGCAAGATCTTACTTAAAACATAAATCAAGTCATAGTCACTAGACTGGAAAACCCTTTTTAGTGTGTCTTTGAAAACAGAATGCCCAAAACTCTCTGCAAGCACAACCAAACCACCAGTCTTTTCAACTGCCACTTTAAGCTCTGCAACACCAACCTGCCATGAACAACTCCCAGAAACAACAAAAAGTTACTAAATTCTCTCAGCCGCTTAGTAGATATTTAAGAAGCACACAAACACAGCAGGGAAAAAACAGTAGTGTGAAGAAACGCAGCAGGGAAAAAAAACAGCAGAAACACAGCAGGGAAAAAAAATACAGAACAGCAGCAAGAAAAACAGTAGCAGAGATCGTGAGAAAACAGAACAAAAAAAAAAAAAACAGAGAGAGAGAGAGAACAGAAAACAGTAGCAGTAGAAGAAAAGGGAAAGAAAGAAACGAAACAAAAAAAGAGGAAAGAACGTGATGTACCTAGCACCTGCGCAGCGCCGGAAGAGCACCTCAAGTGCCCTTCCTTTCTATGAGGACAATATCATATTAATATACAAAGAGATTTAATAATCCTTGATGTAACTACTCATTCCAAATTCCAAATCCCTGCGAAAGTGGATATCATGTATTAAAGCCATATTCCATCATCAACAGCCTCTATCATTGAAAATGGACTTGTAATCTACTCTCCATTGTATTGGATGGAGATTGTTGTGGCATATTTCTTGTTGTTTACAGCTAGATAGAGCTGACATGTATGTGGCTAGAAAATTTGATGAGAACTGCCTTTTCCTACCAAAGATCTATACTAAATGACATCTAAACGTCCTATATCTGAAGAGATTCTTCAACAAGTAAATAAATAACAATCACTTAAATCATTTTCCAGTAGCTAAGTCTCAGATATACTACTCAGGCCACAAAATCCTAACAAAAAATGAAATCACTATAAAATCATGTAAGTTGAAAAAAAATTGATTACAAATCCCAAATCCAACAAAAGATTATCACCAAAACAAAATCTGCTTATCAACAAACAAATCTAAAGTCAACAAGTGAAATCCTCAACTGAGAAATCAAGCCACAAATACCACACAACATTACTTCCTTGGAAGATCAAATTCTCGAAGCTCAATGGAAGCCCGAAAATCTACATCGCATTAAGAAGTCAACTGCACAAAATCAAATCGAAAGCCAACAGATTAAAAAGAAAATGCAACAATCCCAACCCAATGCAGAAATCAAAGAATGGAATGCACAGAGGGGAACAACAATTAGACTTGCTCTCTTCCACAGAGTTGAGTATGATAAAATGAAGAAGGAACTAAAATACTTGTTCTAAAATGGATGTGTAGAATTACAAGGGAACATGGATAGAATTAAGAGAAACCTATAAGAGTAGAACCACCATAAGAGAAAATCATGAGATGAAAAAGAAATAGTTAACACACACATAGAAATAGATTTCAAACAACATTATATATAAATAATTGGAGCTTTCCAAGTTCAAGACAATAACAATTTTAAAAATAAACATAATAAAAAAATAAATTTGAGGTCCCTCACAAGAACATGCACTGGTTACCAATTCTCTTCATACACTTTTTTAAAAATATGAGAAAAAAATATATGCCTGCATCTATGAATATCATCATCAATATCCTAACTTCCTCCAATCAATCAGGAGTTAGCTTAAAAATAAATAAATTTGGGTCTACATTGGGTCTACAGTGAATGTAAACTATTAAAACAAAGTGAAGAGAAAGGGAAACATCTACATAAATCAAATTCCATGTTTCATTTCTTTGTTTTGCTAGGTAGTTTGAGATTCATCTTCCCATAAATCAAATGCCCCCCCATCAGGCTCTAAGTACTGAAGGTATGATCTTTTGAACAACACCTCATCATAGGTGCCTGTTGAAAAAAGTTTTGCCCCAACACTTGAGCACAAATACACTTTTTCTTTGGAAGGGGCCAAGGAACACCTACAAGATAGAGTCCAGAGGATCAAACCAGCACCTCAAGAATCATTTCACATGGAATTGAGTAAAGGGAAATGAGCCCAAGAATGCAAAACCAAAACTAAGAGCCCTTCCAATCTTTACTCTGCTTGCAAATAACGCTGATCTTACTCATACGAGCAAGGTAAAGATGAACTTGCCCTGTAGCCTTTAGGTCGCATGAGTCACCCAAGATTAATGATAACGTCCCTAAGAAATTAAAAAGGCAAAACAGATTCAACACATACCTTTCGTTCCTCACCTTTCAAACCCCAAGGGGTGGTCCAAACATTCATCTTAAAGCTCAACAAATAGAAATAATAGATTTTTTCTATTTCAAGAAGCATTCTCTGTGTTTAAAGGGAAACCCATGATGTTACACATAAAAAGGGAGCCCAATCATTCTTCGGAAATGACAGCTCTTACAGGAAGAACCACCATCTCTTACCATCAAAAAGAGGAAAATTTTTCCTGCCCATTTCAAGCTAGAGAAACATGGGCACTAAAGTAATCTCCACTAATTTAGAACTACATAACCAAGTGAAGAAATAACTTCCATCTTTTTTCTACCAGAGAACGAAACCAACTTCATTTTTTGTCTTGTTGCTTTTAGAAGATCTTGAAGAGCAGGCCTCCATGCCTGGCAAAGAAAGGTGCAAACATGAGGGATTCCACAGCCATGAGCTTGATGAGAATGTTAAGTGACGGCCCAGAGGTGTCCCAAGTCTTGCAATTGCAGTACAAAAAAGACAATCCAAGAAACCCCCTAATTTCCCAAACTCTCAAGTTGACTTCATATGGTTCTTTTTCTTTGATTTGCATACGTTTGATCTTTTGAGAGATGGTTGAGCAGCTCCCTGTTCATTTTTTATTTACATGATTTTCTACCCAGAATCATGAGTTTTAACATGGTTTTTTTTTTTTTTTCCTTTTAAGTTTCAAAAGGCACGTTTGAAATCTCTTTGATGGGTTGAACTTTTGAAGATGCTTTCTCTAGTTACTTAAGTTGATTCACCTCATTTACATAAAAAAAATGGACTATAGTATAGAATGGGATCGATAGAGCAGAAAGGAAGAAAAGAAAAAAAGTTAGGGTTCCGTCCCTTTTTTTAACAACAGTGGAATCCATGGTTGTATCAATACACACAGTAGACTGGATGTTCTATATACAAAGAAAAACAAGAAGAAAAAAAATGAGAAGAACTGTACAGATGCTTACCATTCTCTGTGTCGTCTTCTCCCCTTCCAAAATGTGCTTTTTGTTCCCACTCAATACGAATAGGCTTTCGTCCGGTGCAGAGCTCCGGTGGCGGCTCCGGCGCAAGGAGGGAGGGAGAGAGAACCCCTGGCGGGAGGGTGAGAGGGAGAGGGAGGGAGGGCGAGAGAGAGAGAAATAGAGCAGCGAGAGAGAGGGAGAGGGAGAGAGAGAGAGAGAGAGAGAGAGAGAGATCCGAGGGCGGGTCTGGTGTAGGGCACAGTGCAGAGAGAAAGAGAGGGAGAGGGAGAGGGAGAGGGAGAGAGAGAGAGAGATCCAGGGGCGGGTCTGGTGCAGGCGAGCTCCGGCAGGATGGGGAAACTGGGAAAGGGGAAAGGAAAAGGGGAGGAAAGAAATGGGGGGAAGCAGAGCGCGGGGGGGGGGGGGGGGGGGGGGGGGGAAGCAGGGCGCGGGAGGGAAAAGGGTAAAAGGGCAAAAGGCCTTTAGCGACCGCTCTTCGGCCGCCCGCCTTTTCCAGCGTCAAAATGCAATTTTCCAGTAGTGTGATGCAGGGGAGGATTGGAGGGATGGGCTGCTGAGGTGCGTGAGGATTAGAGGGAAGGGAGGGGGGTGCAGAGATGATGTGCACCTTTCGATCGCCTCAGACACTCCTCAAGGGGATCGCTCTGATCGTTGGGGTATTTGGGCGCCAAGGGAATGAGGTATGGAGGGAAGGAAGGGATGGGATATACGATGGAGGGAACCCAAATTATCACTTGCCCAAATTCATGTGTCGCTTTTCTTTCCTATTTCATGAAAGAAAATAACAATCAAACTTCTTGTGTCACTTTTGTTTAGTGGGGGAAAACCATAGATTTGTTTTGTGTGTCGCGTTATAGAAAAGTGACCCAACAAACCACCTCCTCGTTTACTCCTCCTCTAAAGTGACACATCAGACCATACCGTGTCACTTTATTGTAAAAGCGATACAAAAGCTCATTTCAAAAGCGAGACTAAAAGTCCTTTTTTTTGTAGTGGCTGTGTAAGAGTTGAAATAGCTCCTTTCATAAGGGGATATGTTGTAACTGTTACGCATGTAAATCATTTACATGTGTCACTGCAAACAAATAACTCCCAAGCTAAGAGTAAAAAGTAAAGCGTAAATGACATCTTTTCATATTCATAAGGTCAGGGGTAAATTCATCAAATTATAAAACTTAGAGAGAGGGAAAGACCAAAATAAATTTTTTGGCGTTAATCAAGAAAAGTTTTAGCAAAAACACAATATGTAAATCCTTTTGTTTTGTTTTGTTGTATTTTTTAGGTTTCGGAAAAATTCATGGGCCATTCTATTGAAAACTCTTTCCTCAAAATGTAAAAGATGTCAACTGTCAATATTCAAAACATTAGGTGACAAATGTCATTTATAAAAATGGTGAGGATGATTTTTGGCAGTATAAGGAGAATATGCTACATTTTTTTTTCTATTTTTTTATTCTTTGGACGCCTTGTTGTCTGTAGAACAGAAGATCTGGTCCTTATTTAACGTGTTTACGACTTTTTAGAAAGAAAAAGTTGAGTTCATGCGTGCATGTGACCAACAGCCTCTTTGTCAATCATACAATTTGTATCTTCGAAACAAAAATTGTGAACCCCTGGTTTGACCCGAACTTGACCTTCATACTGTATAACTTGACGCACAATATATACAAATGGGTCACCGGTGTGTAAAACATGATCCTCGTAAATGGGTCGTATTAGGGACAACCCTCTCAACCAACCTTACTGGGACAGTGACCCAAATGCCCTTCAAATATGAGATATCAAAATCTTTTTATGGAGAGATTTCAAAAAGATATAAAACTTTTGCCTCATTTTTAAAAAAAAGTACATAAAGATTTGAAAATCTCAAAAAATAAGTAAAAAAACTTTCCACATATTTTTCAATCAAATCCTTTCCATAAAGAAATTATGAAAAATGATAAAAAAAAATACCCTTATATCATTTTTAAAAGAGTTTTATTGAATAAATCATTTAAGAGAAATGATTAAGTCCAATCCAAATGTCGTAGTGGGGCTCACTTCAACTACCTTTATGCATGTACGGTTAGACAAATGAGACTCCAAATGATTAAAAATCTAGCTTCATTAAATGAATTTGATCCTCAAAATCAAAATGATCAGTTTTGTAGAGGAAAGCGGTTAAGAAAAGATAAAATCTTGTCATGGAAGGGTGTTTTCATCATTTCTCAGAAAAATCTTAGGGGGTCTCGATTGAAAGAATTATGGATAACTTTTGTATTTTTTAAAATATTCAAGTCTTCATGTATTTTTTTGAAAAAGAGCAAAAAATTTAATGCTTTTTTTAAAATCTTCTTTTTTAATATGATATTGCAAAACGGAAATCAATCCTTTGATTTACAATCTAATATGTGATATGTAAAATATTCCTTAAGGGCCCGTTTGGTAATTTTACTAATATAGTCAAGTAAAGTAAAGTAAAGTAAAGTAAAGTTAAACATCCCATTAAAAACACTTTTTACCAAAATTCCCTTTATCTTTTTAAAAAAAAGTCAAAAAGTAACTACATTTACTCACTAAAAGACAAAAAAACTTCATTTCCCCATACAAAAAGTAAAAAATATTACATCCCAAACAACTAAAAACAAAATACAATCATAACTCACTTATATTTTATTCATTATTTTCATTTGACTTCACTCCACTTTATTTTAAAAATAAATTACCAAACGGGCCCTAAAGAATTTGCAATATGTACATGTTTGCAAGGCATTTGCGTCAATTTCCACTAGATACCCTAAGTGTAAGGGGTAAACCCAAGTACATCCGGCGGCCTTATTAGTCGGTCCGCCTCTAAAGCAATAATAAAAATCCTAGCTCTACTTTGAAAAGTCACGTAAAAACCATACATCTACCTACAAAACCCACATGAAAACCCTAAGTTTGTTTTCAAAACCCAATTGTCCTGTTTGGAGCTGTACACTCTATCAAAAATCCTTGGTCCGCCACTGCTTAGTGGGATCCTGATTGTACCGCTCACCATACTGTCAAAACCCATTAAAACTTCCATTAACTAGCCCATGCAAATGAATCATTGAAGAAGGGTCAACTTTTCCACACAAATTTTTGGATGTTTTGGAGAAGAACGATTTCAAAATGGAATTTTTACCATGGGTCCGGATTTCGTCATGCTGTCATTGTGGTTCATAGTTGGTATAGAGACCGGCGAGCGCCGGGGTTGGTAACGAAAACGAAACTCAAACTTGCCCATTAGTCGCGATTCCTAAGTCACGTGCTCAACTCCCAATAACCCATATGATCACCTGAACCAACCACGAAAATCCTTGCTGGATTTGGTGGTGGAGTGTTAGTCACGTCACGTGAAAAGATTCTTAAATCAAGCACAAAGGGCCACTTAAGATTGCACTAGCAAAACACGCCATGGTTTATCACGGGCAATATAATTTATAATATTAAAAAAAATTTAATAATTTAAAATAATTAATTTAAAATTAATTATTTAACCATAAATCTATAACCATAGATTTATAATTTATGACCATAGATCTATGCAACGTGTATCATTTCTCCTTAAATTAAAATTGAAATCGAAATTGAGCTCCAATTTTGCAATCAATTGAGAAATTAGAGCTCAATTTCAAAATCGAATCATACGTCTATAATATATAATAACTAGCAAAGCATGCCCGCGCTAAGCCCGGATCCAGAAATAAAAACACATCCAATTTGTGGCTATTTTATGAGATGTTAATTAATGAGAAAATAAATATAAAACAAACAAATATACCATTTATTACAGTTCGAAGTATGGTCTAGTCCGACATTTATTCAAATTTAAAGTAAATATTATTTTTTATATAAATGAGCATGAAACTTCAAGTCTTATGTAAATTAACATCAATGTTTATGTATTTATTTTAGTAATTTCAACTTTATTTCAAGCTGAAAACCCGACACCGGGCGCCAATACATTGGATAATTTTGGACTTGAGTCGTTTGAATTTCATAAGCACACATCAGGGATGAATAAAAAAGGTAGAAAGAAAAGGTCATCGATCAAGATTTGACATTTATTTCTTTTCAAACTGGAAACTTGGGTGCCTTGCAAAGTTTCTATATAACATGCTGTGAAATTTTATATATTACATATCACTCGACACATAATCTTTTAGTTACTATATGCAATTTTCTTAATCAATTGCAAGGCAATCCAAAAAGATAAGATATATATTATGGATTATATTTAAATGAATCTCTTTATAAGAAAAATCCTAACAGATAAGATATATCTCTATTTTTTAAAAAGAAGATTAAATAAAGTCAATATTAAAATCGAAATCAAACAATCAATTGCAAAATTGCATATGGCCTTGTCTTTAGAAATTAGAATATGAGGCCCGCTTTAAAAAAGTTTATTGTATGTGGAGCCCATATGTATGAATCACTAACAAGGATCCACTTTTAAAAATCACAAACACTAAGGATTTTCTAACCATAATAGATATATTAAAATTATAAATCCACCTAACGAAGACTCATTTTAACTTAGTTTGATAATAGATATATATATTAAAATTTGAATTCACATAAAGAAGCTTAACAAAAGTGGATTGTGAATTGATTGATAGAGCTTATCTCTTGAAATTGATTTGAGATTAGAGTCCAATTTTGCAATCGATTGCGAAATCGGACTCCAATTTCGAAATCGTATCCTACGTCTTTAATATATATTAATTAGCAACAAAGGCTCGGGCTTAGAAAAAATTAAAATATAATCAAGTTTAGTAGTTTTTTCTGAAATATTATTGATAAAAAGATAAATTAAAAATAAATAAACATATTATTTAGCAAAAAAGCTCTATGATAATTTTTTTTAATAAAAGTTAGATTCAAACACTAATGGCATTTAGGTTTGAAATTGATATAGAAGGATTATAGAAAGAGAGAATGATGATGATGATGATTGGTGAAAATCTTATTTAAATAAAGTAGAAAAATAATATCTCGAGAATTTTCTACATTTGCATAGATGTGTGAGTTCGAATGTAATATAAAGTGCAAAAAATAAAAGAACACCCCAATACTTTCTAAATATGGCATCGTGTGATAGAGCAATTCATTTTAACACACAATTCCAATTTAATGTGATGTAAAGCAATTATAATAATATATGAAGGGAACTGTTTTTAGAATCAATTTTGAGGTTGATTTTCGATTTGATTTTGACCATCCATTAGAATCTTGACATGGTATTGTTAGTTTTGATGGTCTCAATACCAAGTATATGATGTAATAAATTGATTCAATTCTTTATTTATCAATACAATCATGCTTTTTCCTTGCATGAGATGAATGATGTTTTATATACTTGCACATAACCAATACGAAAGACATAATGACTCATGAGATGAACCGGAGTCCAGAAGTATACTAGATGTTATACATGTGTATGGATGAGATCCACATACATGAGACATGTATTGCAAATCTTATACTTAAATATCTTCACAACTAGTGATGAGATTGGGCATCTCATCTGACAAGGTTGCAGCACTTTGATCACTATGAGATAGTGTGGTTTTTCTCGATCATCGGAATGTAAGATTCTGGATCATGGTGCTGGTACATTGGATGTACTGAAGGACCATAAGAAGCACCTTATATACATTGTCTTTACTATAAGGTCTGCTCTCATAATTCCCTAGCAATAGGCTCATAATCCTGAGACATTAATGAACTCAAGTTTCTATCTATTCATTTGCTTTGAGTCACCAATGAGTGAGGCCAATTGTAGGTCAATACCTCGGTGATTTGGGTACGTGGTAGTAGAGCTGTGAGAACATTCAATGGTCAAGATGGAATCTATCTTTAATATCCCCTTGTGCTAATTAATGGATTTATCATTGGTAAATGCGCACCCGTTCCGATTAAGAGTTAATTGAATCGGTACCAAATGATCACTATAATTAATTGGGGCTCAAGGATAATAAGATATGGATCTACTTTGGTGGACAGGTCCAATTGATCCATGGATATAGTTGGAGGGGCCTACTTGTGGTACTGAGGAAGTTTAGGGTCTTCATTATAATTTATTCCTAAGACTGGAGTGCAATTGCATTTATAAAGTGAAGTTATTTGTAATTAACTGTGGGCCCGGATTGCACATGAGATGTGGGGTCGCGTGTCCCAGTTGGAGCCAGCTTTCTAAGGAATCCCTAGTGGTCCCCACGCTAGCCCAAGTTATTATAAAGATTCTAATCGTATATGAACTCTAAAATGAAGGTTACTATTTCTATTTGAAGCGAGACTTCTAATAGTGGTAATGGTAAGCTACTAATTATTAATGGAAGTAGGACTTCTATTTTAATTAAAAAGGAGAAAGCTACTAAAAGTTGTGGAAGTGAGACTTTTATGGCAACTAGCAAGGGAGAAGGTTACTATTTGTAATGGGAGTTAAACTTCTATTTCAAATAGGAAAAGATGTGGATTGGAGGGCTATATAAAGGGGAAAAAACTCCTCTTGGTCGTGCATAATACATAGAGAAAGTCCAGCCCCTTTGTGAAAGTGTTGCATAAGTTCTCTTCCTCTCTAAGTTCTTCTCTCTTTCACCTTTAGTTCCTTAGAGTTACTGGTTAGGTTTTCTCTTGAAGATTCCACCATCTTCTTGAGAAAAGAGATCTAATACGGGTAATAGCGTGGAAGATCAAAAGGTGTTGGAGATTCTGAATTGGATAGTGAAGGTGTTTATCATCAAAAGAAAGAACTCAAATTCTCCATTAGAGCACTACAAGGCTCCAAAGGTATATCTACATCCTTGTATGTTGTAGATTTCGTGGTTGCATGTTTAGGTGTTGTTTTCTATCTTTTAGATAGTATATATTGCCGTACATGATTTATGATTTTGAGGGATTGCATCCTGGATTGGGTTTGTTGCCTTCTAGATAATTGATCCCTACATCAAGTGGGTCAAAAGTTTTTGAAACCTGTCTGGAAGGCACACCTAGTTTCCAACAATTGGTATCCGAGCCATACCTCATCTCTAATCATTTAGACCAGCAAGCTTGCTCTAATCTTTGCATGAGATGCGAAGAAGATGAGGCAAGGGCTATGTAAGGATCAATTTTGATGAATTTACTTGGTTTGATAGTAGATTTTATGTTTGGATAGTCACAAAAGGGTTTAATAATGATGGAAAAATAATAGGAAGCCATTGGAACACTTTGGAAGTGATTTTGGGAAGAATGGACACGAAACAGAAAACCCATGTTGCAGGTTTTCGTCAGTCCGGTCGACCTGGCCCCGTGCTTGGTCGACCGGCTGACTTACAGGTCAGTCGACCGAGCCCCCTGGCCGGTCGACCTAGCCTTCTGCACAGCATGTTGCCGAAACTGTTTTTTCAGTTTCGGGTCTTCTCTTACTTCCTATTTTTCCAGCATTATTTGGCAGCCTGTTTTGTGATTTGTATGGTTGTATGAGATACTAACTTGCAGATGATCATGTCCTCTCCATATGGCCCACAAGTCTTTTGCTTTCTATTTATGGTGATTGGTTTATTTAAGGCTAAATGTAAAGGGCATCATGGTTTCCTTGGTTTCCCGTGAAAGGGCAAGGCATGATGAATTTCCCTATAGCCCTTTTATTTCCATGTTTAGATTACCATGTAAGTCTCATAATCGAGGCATAGGAATTTATGTAATTTTTCTAAATTTGTAAATTCTGGCGATGTCCGAGACAAAGAAGGAAAGCGATGTTGGACTCCTAATCAAAGAGTTTGAAGATTACCAAAAGTGTTTTGGAGTTGCCCAAAGAGTTTGATGAACTCCAGAAGTTTTGGAAAGTCTAGAAGTCCAAGAAGTCTATTCCGCTAGGGCCATGTGGAGGAGAGGACTAGTTTCTAATTTTAGCACTTTCTATTTATGAATGCATACTTAATTTAGAATATTTCCAAATCTGATCCAAACATAGCAAGTTACTAAAATTGGTCAAATCAAATTAATTTTTGAAAAGAGTTCTAATTAGTGTTGATGACCCATGAGATCGACACATTGTAACACTAATTTAGAAACTGGACTTTCCTTAAAATAACTTGACTTGGAACCAATCTTAGATCATATCATGAGATGATTTGATGTTCATATGTATACATGTGGGCCCTAATACCATACAAAGAAATCCTCAATTCTAAAATATTAAGTGGGAGTGGGGCATTTATATTTAGAAATCCCCATGGTTTTCCACCATAGGTCCATTGTAAGGAAAGTATTAGCCTCGTGCCATCTTGAGAATGGCTATTCCCCATGGAGGGCTTTTACTTGTCTGGCTACTAGATATGGATCTCCTATGGATAGTGTTGGTGAGATGGGGCGGGGGCCCACTCCCCAAGGAGGAGCTGCTCGCAACGGTTGTCATGCAATGCTAGTTGGTGGGTCACACTTAACTAAAATAATGACGTAGTATCCCCAAGGATTTGCCTCATTTATTTTAGAAACCGAAGCTAATCGGAAGTCATTCATTATTTGGTATGAGATACCTAGATAATAATGAATGAAGGGGATCATGGAGAGTTAGTCTTAATCCTAATTTTGACCAACTTTGATCCGCACCAATCTAGGTGGTATTTGCACTCCCCAAGGAGGCATACCCCGGGGATTGGGATTCCGATGTATTCTGAATTTAGTGGTTATGAGGATTCCATTAAATTTGGTAGAATACTAAACCCTAATGTCATTTAAATTCATTAATTGAATGTATGGTTATGTGCTACAGTATTTCAATCCACTTGTGACCATCCTCAACCAGAATAAGTTGGTGGGATCCAATTATGTAGACTAGAAACGGAACCTGAATATAGTCCTGACAGCTTCAGGATATAAATATGTCCTTACCAAACCCCCCCTTGATGAGCCATTGCCGGAAGCATCATAGGAAGAAAATGAACTTTACACCAAGTGGGCCAAAGACGATGAGATGGCCCGATGTTATATACAGGCATCCATGTCCAGTGTTTTGCAACACCAACATCAATCCTTTAAGACTGCATATGATATTATATCAAACTTAAAGGAGATGTTTGCGGAACAGGGCAGGCCTGCTAGACAGGCTGCTATGAGGGTGCTTATAAGCACCAAGATGACTGAAGGCACACCAGTACAGGACCACATGTTGAAAATGGACTCATTGAATGAGTTAGATGTACTGGGGGCTGCGATTGATGCAAAATCGCAGATTGACATAATCCTTGAGTCACTACCAGAGTCATTCAATAATTTCAAGGTCAATTATAATATGAATAAGATGAATTTGACTCTAGCTGAGCTTTTTAGTCAGCTGGTGGTGACTGAAGGGATTATGAAGAAGAAGCAAACTGCCCTGATGACAGAAAAGTCATTTGCCAAGTCCAAGCTGAAAGGCAAAGGGCGGAAAGGCAAGAAGAAATCAGTTCCGAAGGGTCCTATGGTGGAGAGTGGTCCAAATGGTGGTGTTGGCAAGGCTAAGGGGTTATGGACAAAAGGAAAGTGTTTCCATTGTGGTATGACAGGACATTGGAAGAGGAATTGTCCAGATTATCTGTCTAAGAAGAAAACCTCGGGTATGATTGAGTCACTTATTTCTGAAGTTAGTTTTGCAACTGGTACTTCAGAATCTTGGTGTGTGGACTCCGGGGCAACTAATCACATATGTAATTCGTTGTAGGGGTTCAGGGAAACCAGGAAACTCAGTGACGGCAAAATCATTGTCAACCTAGGATCTGATGCTAAGGCAGATGTGGTCTCAGTAGGAGTTATTACTTTATGTTTTCAAGATAATAAGTTGGTTTTGTCAGATACTTTATATGTACCGTCTTTAAGGTGGAATTTAATTTCAGTTTCTAGTTTGGTGAATAAAAGTTATTCTAGTACTTTTGGTACTGAAGTTGTCATAAAGAGGAACGGTACTTTTATATGTTCTGGCAAGGTAACCAATGGGCTTTATCTGTTAACTCCTACAATGTATGAGATACATGATACCGAAATAATAAATAGGTCATCACTAAAGAGAAGGTCACCTTCATCTAATCCAACAAAACTTTGGCACTTGATGCTAGGTCATATAAACCTAAATAGGATTGACAGGCTAGTGAAAGATGGTATCTTGCCTTCATTGGTTGTAGAACCAATGCTTGTCTGTGAGTCCTGTCTGGAAGGCAAAATGACCAAAAGACACTTTTCATCCAAGGGCAATAGGGCCAAAGATTTATTGAAATTAGTGCATACTGATGTGTGTGGACCCATTAATGTCAGAGCCAGAGGAGGATATGAGTATTTCATTACTTTCACAGATGACTACTCAAGATATGGATACATATACCTTATGCACCGCAAGTCCGAGGCTTTTGAAAAGTTCAAAGAGTTTCGAGCGGAAGCGGAAAAGCAATTAGGTAAAAGTATCAAGACTCTTCGATCAGATCGAGGAGGGGAATATCTCTCTGGTGATTTTATGGGATACTTATCAGAAAATGGGATTCTATCCCAGTTGTCTGCTCCTGGCATGCCTCAACAGAATGGAGTAGCGGAAAGAAGGAACCGAACTCTTTTAGATATGATTAGGTCTATGTTGAGTTTCTCAGGATTACCTATATCCTTTTGGGGATATGCTTTGGATACTGCGATGTACATACTAAACCTCGTACCATCTAAGTTTATACCTAAGACTCCCCGGGAGTTATGGTCTAGGCGAAAGCCTAGTCTACAACATTTACACATTTGGGGTTGTCCGGCACACGTGCTGAAGGTAAAGACGGATAAATTGGAAACGAAGTCGGAAGTATGCACATTTGTAGGAAATCCTAAAGGAACTAAAGGTTGGTTATTTTATAATCCCAGAGAGCAGAAAGTGCTGGTAAGCACCAATGAGGTTTTTCTGGAGGAAGATTATATGATGGACCGGAAATCTTTAGAAAATGTGATCTTCGAAGAGATTCAAGAACAATCAATTCCAAATCCAAGTATGACCGAACTTGAGGAAGAACCGTCGCTACCAGACCCAGTAGTTACACCAGTGCCTCGTCGTAGTGGGAGAATAATCAGCCCCCCTGATAGGTTCTCGTTCTTGGGAGAGTCTTACGAGGCAATCCCGGAAGAATCGGAATAAGATTCCTGTAACTATGATGAAGCAATTAATGACTTAGATTCAGGACATTGGCAAGATGCTATGAAAGCTGAGATAGAGTCTATGTACTCTAATCAGATTTGGACACTTGTGGACTTGCCTGTCAATATCAAACCTATTGGGTGCAAGTGGGTCTACAAGAGAAAAAGAGGACCAGATGGAAGAGTTGAGACCTTTAAGGTCAGGCTTGTTGCGAAATGGTATACTCAGAAAGAGGGTATCGATTATGAGGAAACCTTCTCGCCGGTAGCCATGCTCAAGTCCATTCGGATACTCTTATCCATTGCGGCTCATCTCGATTAAGAGATTTGGCAAATGGATGTCAAGACGGCGTTTCTCAACGGCCATCTTGAGGAAGACATCTATATGATGCAGCCAGACAGTTTTATAGCAAGTAACCAAAAGCAAAGAGTTTGCAAGCTGCAGAAGTCCATTTATGGACTGAAGCAGGCATCCCGAAGCTGGAACATCCGTTTTGACCGGGCAATCAAATCATTTGGTTTTAGTCAAAATCCGGATGAGTCATGTGTGTACATGAAAAATGAAGGTGACAGGGTAGTTTTTCTGATTTTATATGTCGACGACATCCTTCTCCTTGGGAAAGATATAGGAATGCTGTCAACGGTAAAAGTTTGGTTAGCAAAGACTTTTGATATGAAGGACTTGGGAGAAGCTAGTTACATCCTAGGGATCAAACTCCATCGAGACCGGAAAAATAGGATGATTGGCTTATCTCAAGCTGCTTACATAGATAAGGTACTGGTACGGTTTGCTATGCAGGACTCCAAGAAGGGTATCACACCTTTTAGGCATGGAGTGCACCTTTCCAAGGATCAGGGTCCCAAGACCCCGGAGGAAAAGGAGCAAATGAGAGCAATTTCATACGTTTTGGCTGTTGGTAGCCTCATGTATGCTATGCTATGTACTAGACCGGATATCTGTCATGCAGTGGGCTTAGTCAGCAGATATCAGTCTAACCCAGGTCCTAACTATTGGACTGCTGTAAAATGTATCCTCAAGTACTTGAGAAGAACTAGAGATTACATGTTGATTTACGGCAGTGACGAGCTGATTCCAGTCGGATAAACAGATTCTGACTTCATGTCAGATAAGGATTCCATGAAATCCACCTCTGGTTATGTGTTTATGCTTGGTGGAGGAGCTATCAGCTGGAGGAGTATTAAACAGGAATGTACTGCTGATTCCACTTCTGAGGCTGAATATGTAGCGGCTTGTGAAGCAGCTAAGGAAGCAGTATGACTCAAAAGATTCCTTTTGGAACTTGGAGTGGTACCTTTGGCGCGATAGCCGCTCACAGTTTACTGTGACAGCAGTGGGGCAGTTGCTCAGTCCAAGGAACCCAGGAGCCATAAAAGCCAAAAACACGTACAGAGGAAGTATCACTTGGTCAAAGAGATTGTGCAGAGAGGTGATATTGCTATCACCAAGATAGCCTCTGCGGATAATCTAGCAGATCCTTTTACTAAGCCTTTGACCACCAAAGTCTTTGAGCAGCATGTAGACGGGATGGGCGTGAGATGCAATCTTGATTGGCATTGAGCCCAAGTGGGAGATTGTTAGTTTTGATTGTCTCAATACCAAGTATATGATGTAATAAATTGATTCAATTCTTTATTTATCAATACAATCATGATTTTCTTTGCATGAGATGAATGGTGTTTTATATACTTGCACATAACCAATACGAAAGACATAATGGCTCATGAGATGAAACCGGAGTCCACAAGTATACTAGATGTTATACAGTGTGTATGGATGAGATCCACATACAGGAGACATGTATTGCAAATCTTATACTTAAATATCTTCACAACTAGTGATGAGATTTGGCATCTCATCTGACAAGGTTACAGCACTTTGATCACTATGAGATAGTGTGGTTTGTCTTGATCATCGGAATGTAAGATTCTGGATCATGGTGCTGGTATATTGGATGTATTGAAGGACCATGAGAAACACCTTATATACACTGTCTTTACTATAAGGTCTGCTCTCATAATTCCCTAGCAATAGGCTCAAAATCCTTAGACATTAATGAACTCAAGGTTCTATCTATTCATTTGCTTTGAGTCACCAATGAGTAAGGCCAATTGTAGGTCAACACTCGGTGATTTGGGTACGTGGTAGTAGAGCTGTGAGAACATTCAATGGTCAAGATGGAATCTATCTTTAATATCCCCTTGTGCCAATTAATGGATTTATCATTGGTAAGTGCGCACCCGTTCCGATTAAGAGTTAATTGGATCGGTACCAAATGATCACTATAATTAATTGGGGCTCAAGGATAATAAGATATGGATCTACTTTGGTGGACAGGTCCAATTGATCCATGGATATAGTTGGAGGGGCCTACTTGTGGTACTGAGGAAGTTTAGGGTCTTCATTGTAATTTATTCCAAAGACTGGAGTGCAACTACATTTATATAGTGGAGTTATTTGCAATTAACTGTGGGCCCGGATTGCACATGAGATGTGGGGTCGCGTGTCCCAGTTGGAGCCAGCTTTCTAAGGAATCCCTAGTGGTCCCCACGCTAGCCCAAGTTATTAGAAAGATTCTAATCGTACATGAACTCTAAAAGGAAGGTTACTATTTCTATTTGAAGTGAGACTTCTAATAGTGGTAATGGTAAGCTAATAATTATTAATGGAAGTAGGACTTCTATTTTAATTAAAAAGGAGAAAGCTACTAAAAGTTGTGGAAGTGAGACTTTTATGGCAACTAGCAAGGGAGAAGGTTACTATTTTGTAATGGGAGTTAAACTTCTATTTCAAATAGGAAAAGAGGTGGATTGGAGGGCTATATAAAGGGGAATAAACCCCTCTTGGTCGTGTATAATACATAGAGCAAGTCCAGCCCCTTTGTGCAAGTGTTGCATAAGTTCTCTTCCACTCTAAGTTCTCATCTCTTTCACCTTTAGTTCCTTAGAGTTACTAGTTAGGTTTTCTCTTGAAGATTCCACCATCTTCTTGAGAAAAGAGATCTAATACGGGTAATAGCGTGGAAAATCAAAATGTGTTGGAAATTCTGAATTGGATAGTGAAGGTGTTCATCATCAAAAGAAAGAACTCAAATTCTCCATTAGAGCACTACAAGGCTCCAAAGGTATATCTACATCCTTGTATGTTGTAGATTTCGTGGTTGCATGTTTAGGTGTTGTTTTTTTATCTTTTAGATAATATATATTGCTGTACATGATTTATGATTTTGAGGGATTGCATCCTGGATTGGGTTTGCTGGCTTCTAAATAATTGATCCCTGCATCAAGTGGGTCAAAAGTTTTTGAAACCTGTCTGGAAGGCCCACCTAGTTTCCAACAGGTGTTAATATTGCATACTAATGTCACTTAGTCAAAACTTAATATCAATGTTTGTCTCTTAGTCTCCTTTCAATTTTAATTCTTTTATTTTAAAACGTCACTACTCTCTCCTCATCCATTATGAATGGTAAATGACACTATTAAATCTCTTTTAAGTCTCATATTCTTAATCTCTCATTTAAATTAATCTCTTTTTTATCCTTGACTAAACAACTATCCATTTCTACTTATCCAAATATATGGAAATCTCTCATAGAGTGGAATGCGTTCTTATTTTTCTCTTCCAAAAGCCTCTCTTGAAATCTCAATTCCCAAATTGTAAAATCAAGTATTTTGACATTGAGACTAATGGATTTGGACCATGTTCACTATCATCACCATATTACCATCTTCTTTCTTTTTTTTTTTATAGAAATTCTCTTGTGATTGAGGTAAGATAGGTGGTATAGCATTTCAGTAATTTTTTCATGAACTTTATTTGAACTATGCGACATGTTGGTTTTGTCCATCATACCCTAGAAAACTATTTGATTTGAGAATTCTACCCATCTCTACAATAATAGTTTTTAATGATTTTTTAACAGTGTTGGTTGTTGTTGGTGTCTTTTGCTACTACTATTACTATTTGGATATTTGAGAGTTACAAGGATGCGATTTGGAGCTCCAAATTAAGGTATTAAATGGTACTTCTTATTCTCATTTAGGGTGGATTGTCTTTTTTTTTTTTCTAATTTATTACTGATAGAATGTTAGTTTTAGAGCCTTTTTATTTTGTGTACACTACAAGAAAATATGGATTCAGCGTCGAAGTTGCACCGGCGGCCACTTAAAAGAGACGGTGTAAGACGACTTAAATGCAATTACTCTCGATGAAGTCTGCTCTGGTTTAATAGTTCCCTCCTCACTCATCGTTCTCTCCTCCTCACTCTCTCTCCCTGCTCAAGTCTCGGCGACGCCGAATCAGATCCCTCTCTCGCTCTCTCCCTGCTCACGCCATCCCTCTCTTCCTCATCGATCCCTCTCTCGCTCTAGGGTTTCGGTTTCCGCGCAGGGATGGGATGCTTGCAGTCGAAGATGAGCCATGTACAATCCCCAGAAGAAGAGTCCGTACAGGCAGAGGAGAAGCCAGATCTAGGTATTTGATTCGGTTTCGGATTTCAATTTGTCCGTTACGATGAGGATTTTTCTTGGTTTTGATTTGTGTCTTTGATCTTGTGTGTTTTTTTTTTGGCTGAAATCGGTTAGGTAATGGTGGTCCAACAGAGAACGATCTGCAAGTGCCGGCATTCAAGGAGTACGGGCTGCCGGAGCTGAGGAAGGCGACGAACGGATTCAGCCCCGACTGCATTGTGTCAGGTGGCCGCCGGTAAAAGTAAAATTTAGCGGGGGCCACTGAAACGCCGTTAAGATTTTTACCCACTCTATCTATACTCTCGCTAAGCGACGGCCACCGTGGCCGCCGCTAAAGCTTTTACCGGCGGCCAATACTACTTTTACCGCCGGCCGCCGGCCCCCGCTATAAGCAGTTTTTTTTGTAGTGGTAATTGAATTTATAGGATTGTATTTCCGTTAGTGGTTCAAAATGAAGAAAAAGGACCTTCAAAACACTAAAACAACCAACCCCCCCCCCCCCCCCCCCAATAGAGCTCAATGAACGAAAACAAACAGGCATTGTGTCCTTTGGATTTCACAACATGAATTTTTACTAGAACTTTAAATTTAATTTTTATTAGAAAATAAATCTTATGGTAGGTGGAGTGAGTTTCACTCCTAATTTTTAATTTCCACTTAGGATGACTATATTCCATTCCATTTTTTTTAGTTCTTCGGCTAAATGAATACAACTAGAAAGCGTTCTCCAGCGATTCTAAGAAGAAAAATTAATTTTGTAATCCCTTTCTTTCGGACTAATTATTCTGAAGCCCTTTTAGAATTGAGAATTATATTTTAATATGTTATAGTTAGTTAAGTTATTATCCTTCTGCTAAAAAACTTATTTTACAAATGCCAAAAATGCTCCTTTTGTCATTTTGAGAAACAAAAAGATTGTTGCTTCCAAGCATTGTATCTGCAATGATGTGGTCGGTCAAAACCCAACTAAGTTCTTATTACTCTTTTGACTTCTCTTTTACTTAAAAAATTTGAATTACCTGGTTGGATTTGGGTTGAGTTGGTAGGTTGGTTTAAGATTATTGCCAAATTATAACATAACCAGGCTCAGTAACCATGATTTTAAAGGTCAAATAAAACAAAATAACTAAAATTTTTCCTTGGACGATTTCAGGTATTTGTTAAAAGAATTATGAACAAAAATACAACTTTTTTTAACAAATTATAAAGTTAAAAGAATAAAAAGGAATTTTCAAGACATGAGTAAAATCGCACATTAGCCTCCTATCACATTTGTGTCATTAATTTTAAGTTTTCTGAAAGAATCAGACCTAATCAAAGCAACCTTTTAATTACATGTATGGAGGGATATAGTTCATATTAATCGTTCACAGATCTTGTTACAACTTGGACCATTTTTTATCATAGTTGTCAATGGTCATCATTTCGATCAAGCATTCAAGATAAAATATTTTGAAATTTCAGCAAGACTTTTAGGAGTAACTTTTGGGATAATAAGAATCAAATATATATACATAAGAAAAAATAATTATAAAATATAGAGATTATGCATGTTTCTTGATATAAATATTGAGAAAAAATATAAAAAAGTTAGTGAAAATTGTGCTAAAAACTGAAATGGATTGGAATGGATCGAAATGGACCGGAATGGCCATAATGGATCGGAATTCAAATCGAATTTTTTTGCCTCCATTTTATTTCGGATGAAGGACTGGAACAAAAAATTTCAGTCATTTCGGCTGAAACGAAACGGAATCGACTACTATGTTTCCGATGCACCCTTATGATGCTCTACTTTTAACTTCGAGAGGCCATAAATTTTCATCTAGCTATAGGATTTTTGCGTACCTTATACCATTGTTAATATAGTGAAATATAGATTTTGATCGCATAAAGATATGCCCCATCTAAATTTATTTGCAAGAGAGAACGTTGATCTCAAAGATAGCCGTGTCCTGATTTTCACGCCCCTCCTGTGTCACACATTCATCTTCTAAGGTTATATTTATGGGGACGACTTGGATGTAGCGTAGTGCAGCAGCCTACTTTTTCTTTTTTTTGCTGAATGGGTAATTATATTAAAAAAGAAGAGGGAAGGAGAAGCAAGAATACAAAAAATAAAAGGGGCAGAGAGAGGCCCCCAAAAGAACAAAATAAAAACAAGCAGAGAAAAGGGAAAAGAAGCTTGCTAGACCAAAAAAACAGGAGTAGGGAGAGAGCTTCTGAACCCAACTGATTAGGCACCACCAAAGGCAATTCTCAGGGAAGCAAACAGGGCACTGAGTTGGATGCTAACAAAAGGAGAAGTCATCTGCTTCATGGAGAAGGTGATGGCTTCTTGAATTTGGCCTTGAGTAGAGTGGAGGGAGGGCCTGCGAGTAGCAAAGATGGCTTCATTTCGAGCCTTCCAAAGGTGGTAGAGAGCTGTGATGAGGATGACAGCCATGTATTTGGACCCTTTGGCATCATTGTCTTTAGAGAGAGACTTCCAAATAGACGAGGCAGAGTAGCTGATTGAAGAAGGAATCCCTGCAGCTTGAAGAAGCCAAGACCAAATGGCTTTTGCTAGATCACAAGAGAAGAAAAGAAGGCCCACTGAGTCTTCTGCTGCACAGCAGAGGATGCATTTGGATGCAAGGGAGAAGCCAGACGTTTCAGCCATGAATCAGAAGGAATTTTGTTGTGCATCAGTCGCCAGCCAAAGCAGTTAACTCTGTGGGGGGAGAGGCTGGCCTCTGTGTCTAATTTTCTGCCATGCAATGCACGGGGATAGGTTGCCATCGGGAGAGTCTCTCCAGCTGAGGGAGTCTCTAGTAGCAAGGATGGGAGAGAGGTCCTTGAGGAGATGATGGAGGAGCTGCTGGACAGTAGGTGAGCAGGGATGACCCAGGATCCTGCTTGGAAGAGGGAAGAGAGCCGTTGGTCTCTTGGAAATAGAAGACCAGGAAAGCTAGAGGAGATTGGGTCTTCTGCAGTCCAGGAGTCGTGCCAGGCGTTTATACTCTGGCCATTGCCAAAAATCCAAGAGCTCCCTTGATGAATGGTTTCAGCCTACTTGCTCTAATGGTAGTATGCAACGTTAGCCCTTCGTGAAGGAATTTGAAACGACTCCCTAAAATCTCTCTCCCAAAGCAAACAAATTTAATAAATTATATTCACTTCCAATAATACTCTTCCTCTTTTCAAATTATCCTTACAAATTTCTTTCCAAAATCCACTTCTTTATAATTTAAGCCAAATACCATTGTGCTTGAGTCAGACCCATGATCGGGTTTGAAGTATTAAGAGATTAATTAAGTGATTAAATAATAAAAGGGTTTACCTTTTAAATGAATAATTAAGAGATTGAATAATAAAAATATTTAGCACATCATAAATATTATCTAAGGGAGTAAATGATAAAAACATTTTTCATATTTTATTTTTATTATAATATTGTGATAAAAAGAAGAGTATTTTACCGAAAAAAATGGATTAGGTAACCGCCATACCAAAAAGGTAATTTTAAGTGCCCTTGCACCAAATAAGTCATTTTACCCGAAAACGTAATTTTTTTAACATTCTTTACTAGGGTCCCTATCGACCTTTTTTTTTAATATAAAGGGTCCCTAGCAAGCCTTCGTTCGACCCGTTCATACATTTTAGGGCTTAGAAGCCCAATTTTCTCTCTTGTTTGTTTCCAACTTCTTCCTCAGTGTTCATTACGACTCCACATCAAACTGCCAAGCGTATTCACAGTGGTTCTCCGCGGTCCTCCATCGAGCCTTGGTGACATGGAACTAGGAATTATGAAAAGGGCTTCTAAAATGTAAAAAATCATGTTTAAGGGCAAAGTATAAAATCCACATTTCCATTGATCTGCCCCAAACAATATCAAATGCACTTTAATGTTCTCCACCAAACAACGGCATATGGCTTTAATGTTCTTCAAAAGGTGGGAATATCCTACGGAGGGGAAGCAAGTCGAGCATGGTCGGTTTTTTTTTTCTCTAAAAACAGGGAATGAGAGATGAGTTTCGTGCATTTATAAGCGTACACCGTAGGGTCGTTAGAGACACTTAACATTACAAATAAAGGTTGATTGAGATACTACAAACAAAGTAAATGGGAGTTCTGTGAAGGTTAGGATAGACCGCAGGGTCTCAATCGACCCTTAACATTGCAAATGAAGGTCGATAGGGACCGTAGTAGAGAATGTTAAAAAAAAAGCACGTTTCTGAGCAAAATGACTGATTTGGTACAATGGCACTTAAAATTACCTTTTGTGTATGGTGGTCACCTAATCTGTTTTTTTGGGTTAAATCCCCTAAAAACAATGATTGATCTGCCAGTGGGAGATGCTCCACTTAGCTTTAAGTTGGGCACAGAATCAGGTTTGACAGATTAGGAGATTCATAAAGTGATTAAATAACAAAACTATGTTGTACATTTTAAATGAATAATTAAGAGATTAATTAATAAAAAAAATGTTGCAATTTTAAAAGAATCACTTAATTAAAATATGTTGTATATTTTTAATGAACAACTAAGTAATTAGATGCTGTAAAAACAAATGAAAAAAAGTATGTTGCATATTTTATTTTCATATTTTTATCTTGTGTTAAAAAGCACGATCAATCTAATGGTCGACAGAGATACTCCAATTGGACTTTTCAATGGGACAAGTTAGTTTGATCAAATTGTTATTACCTACTCATTTGTGAGATTGTTAATTAGATGGTAGCTATTATTATATATTATAGGGTTAGGATCCAATTTCCAAATTGAGCTCCAATTTTTCAATTGATTGAGAAATCAGTGCTCTATTTCGATTTTAATTTTGAGGGAGAGATTTTAGGGATTTGAGAGATTTTTTTAATTTAGTCATTTAAATAAAGAGGCTAATGTAAAATGAGTTTCCTTTTAAAGAGTCCAATCTACCATGGCAAGATAGGTTAGGACGTATTCAACTTCTCAATAGGCTTCTGTGTAACCCATTTCAATGTAGTTACCCTTTTCCTTTCATTAGCTTTCCTCTTTTACTTTCTCTTCATTTCTTTCTTTTGTAATTGAAGCTAACATGCTACTCTTCTTTGCAGAAGTAATATAATATCCTATATTTTATTTTTGCTATTCTTATATATGAAATATACGCTACTCTTATTATATTATTATATATGAAGCGAAGTGGCTTCAAATTGAAATCAGTTCCAATTCGTTCCAATTGATTTTGACTCATCCAATTTACCAATTTAATTTAGTTTGACCTTAGCAAACGGGTCAGGTCGGGGTAGTTTGACCCTACCTTTACACCACAGAGCATCTTTTTGTGAATAGTTATAAACAAAAACTTAAAATTAGTTAATGAGGAAGGGAGTTAGCCCCACTTTGGAATATTGACAGTGAGTTGGAACTTATGTACGAGATATTTATAAAAATAACTATATTTTTAGAATATTGACCCTTATAAATACCGTTGTTATTATTTTCATACTTATGCATTGTACTTTAAGCATGGATGATCAAACTTTTGAAATCACTATTTTATATGATTTCCTATATAGTCATTAATTTTCTATGACAACCATTTTACAATAAAATAAACTCAAATGAATATATAATATATGGAATTGATCAACAAAAATAATAAGTTTCATAATTAATAAGAAAATGACAATATTATTGAAAAAAGAAAAACTCGCAACAACAGCGTGGAGCTAAAAATGAGGCGGGAAACTTTCCATGGAATTGATGTGCTACCATGCACGCTTGCAGAGGGAGAAAGGGTGAAGTCTTTTTACAATATATGAAAGAGACTAAATCTAATTGAGAAATCAGGCTTAATTGATTTTGACTCTTAATTGATTTTGATTATACTCTAAATACTAGATTCAAAATCGTCCCCCACATTAATATGCCTTCTCCCAATATTAACTATTCCATGACTCTTGAAATTCTTTACCAGCCATTCTACTCCACAGCTATAATAAATGCTCGGACGTTACTTTTGTGGTGACCTCTCAATTTGAGCAAGTGAAGATGATTTTCACTACAAAATGCTAATATAGTAGAAATAAGTCATGATAGTCAAGGAGGACTACAATCCAAGACTTTCATATGCCTCCAGGTATATGGGTATTTTTTTTTATTTTTTATTTTCCAAATGCTGGGAAGAAGAGACAGAGAAATAGTGCACTTCCTTGATGAAGTGGTTCATCACCATCCAATCAGGAGTTGTGGTAATGAGGAGCATGGGAGTGCGGATAACAATCAAGATAAAATGGAATCCATACACGTTTAGGTTCCTAATGATCAAATACGTCGAAGAATGCTTACGAATAAGATGACTTTGCATACTGGGATGCTTCAAGGTCACTTACAGAGTATAGCACGCTCTTATAAATGTGTATATATGCGATTTTTCATTGCTGATTTTAGGTGCTTGTTTTAGAGAATTTAAATTTTTTTATAAATATTGTTATGCTTTTTTGGTGGGTCAGATTGGAAGGGTGGAACCCATGGCTTGAAAGGCAATAATTGGAAAGCAACCACTTGGCTGGATTTGTTCCATTATTTTTTCTTAGCTTGGGATCAAGGCTTAATTGAAAGAAGAACATGCATAGGTAATTCAATGGAAAATGGATGTTGTTGGGTTAATACAATAGCTACAGATTTTTACATATTTTGATATTCATGCATGTGCATGTGCTCCAAGGGGTTTATGCCATTTTGGAGAACAAATTAGTAGACCCGCATGGAAACATATGGGAACTATGAGGCTAATCGCCTGGAAAGGTTTTTTTTATTTTTCACCTCTATTTTTTAAAAATTGGTCTGATCACAGAAAAAATATTATTTTTTAATGCCTTAAAGTTGTCTATATTTTAGCCCTTATCACTTACCAACTTAACATTCATATTTCTATTTATCTGATCAATTTAAGGATATACAACAATTATGCCAATTTTGGGCCAGTACAATTAGGAGGGGTGAGGATTGAAAATCTCTTAGGTGGGCCCCATGAGTGTAGTGGGTCAAAAAATCTCTCTATGTATGCAATATGGATGTGTATATCCATGTGTGTTTCTTGTATTCAAACAAGTTGAAGACAGGCACTCTGGATGCTAAATCATATAATAACATGTGGCAGCTTGGATGAATATTTTTTGGCGAGAAGTTCTCCAATAAAATTGAGAGATAATTAGTGAAAGATCCCTTATAGAGGTCTTATAAGGCCTCCAATCCATCAACTTTTCCTCTAAGGCCTGTAGTCCTTACAGTTGGACATATTTCGGCAATAGGTCCTTAGATACAATTTTCATGACTGATTTACCATTTCATCTATTTTAGGCATAAAATTTTGAAATTTCAAATTTCAAATTTTGTATTATCCCTCTTCTTCTTCAACCCAGAGTCTTAGGTCGTCAGATTGTATCTTAAAGGGGCTGAGATCAGATCGACTGCTTCTTCAGAGAAGCAGAGAGCAAGAGATCGTTTGATCTTCAGAGGGCCATACAATTCAGAGATATAGTTGATCCAGACCGTGTGTGTTCTAAAGAGATCTCAGAGGCTGGGAGAAGATCGAGAGGGTTCTCGGGGCTGATTGATTGGTGGGCCACACGGAGGCTTTTATGATTCAAGGTTTGCATAATGGAAGGACCATTGCAGTTGGGTTCCGTGATTCCGGATTGCAGACTGGAATAGAGGATCTGTGTTCATCGTTGACAGAGAAGGAGACCGGATATCGAAGAGGACCTGGACGCTGGTTGCAAATTCTGTTAAGACAGAACCATAAAATCATATAAGACAGAGGATCTTTGTTAGTTCTCTTCGCAGGAGAAGATCGGAGGTGATCCGGATTTAGTCTCCCCTCATCGGAGGTCTCTCTTTCGCCTCGTTGCATGAATTGGGGCTTTCGCAAGTAAGTGGTTCCAATTTCCCAATTTGCTATTTCTTCTCTCATTCTGTTCTGAATTAGGTTTTCCATGTGTGTATGTGCATCTTTGTGTTTTTTTTTTTTTTTTTTTTTTTTTTGGGGGGGGGGGGGGGGGGGCGGGGTCGAAGGAGGTAATTCGTGATTTCTATTGTTCAATTTCTTTTGGGTTTTTTCAAACTTAAGAGCCTTTGGTTTGTTATGATCAATCTCTTGGAATTCTTTTGGTTTGAACTATTTTTACTGTGTATTGGGAATTTGGTTCTTCCAAGTTAGTTTTATTTCTTTTGTGTTTTTGGGCAGGTAATTTTAGGATTGCAATTGTTGGATTTCTTCGTATTCTTCCACTTCATGTTGAATTGGGACTTTATTTTGTTAAAATGTGTGATCTTTTATGCTTTTCGAGTTGAGACTGGTTTGATTTATCTTGCTTTGTTGGGATTTAGGCTTTTGGATGCCAGAAATTTGTTGCTTGCGATTGTTGGATTTCTTGATTTTCTTTCACTTCATGCCCTTCTCCCTCATCGTGCACCCCAACCCACCCCCTGTTGACTTGAAAGTAAACTGTTGGCCACTAGATTTTTCTTTGGCTCTACATGGGAGGAATGAGGAATGGTAAATTATCCTAGTCTTAAACTAGCATGGTCTAAGTCATATGGATTATTCTTAGAGTGCTCTATTTCGCTGCTTTGCCACACAATCTCCATCTACCAGTGTACATCCGTTGTTGTACTCCACAACACTGGAGCCTCCACTTTGTAATCTCTGGCACTGGTTGTGAGATGAGATGCCCTTAACCATCCAGCAGCCTTTGATGATATCATAACAAAACATAAGAAATTTGAATTTTTTTCTCAAATTATGCAAAGTCCATGAGGCCCTATTTGTTAGAAGGCCTCTCTAAGATTTTTATATATTTCTTTTTCATTAAATTGTTAAGTGATATTTTTTTAGAACAGTGAGGTTTTTGTTAAAAAAAATTGTAAGGTATATGAGGTTTTTTGATGCCCTGTTTTGGGTTTCCATATGGGGGGCTCATGTTTGGTAAATACAATACTTACAGTTCACAAACTATGAACTGGCACAATATCGGTCATCCTTGCATTACCTTTTTAAGTACAAAACCAAGTCGCCGAAGACACATATTGATTGGATCCACAGATTCTGAACTGGCACAACATTGGTCATCCTTGCATTACCTTTTTAAGTACAAACCAAGTCACCAATGACACATTTTGATTGGATCCACAGACGATTTGCACAATGGATTCTGCTTTTCTTTCTTCCTTTTATTATTGCTTTTCTATTTCTCTAGGTGGCCGCAAAGCCTACCAAGCAAAAAACAAGTGAAGGAATAGAACATATCCTGAATATACATACATATTTGGGTCTCTCTCTCTCTTGCCCTCAGATATGAACCAGTGTGAACAATGTACTTATTACTTTAAAAAGTGCATATTATTCTTTTTACACACACTTGCAGAGCCGTTGTGGTATTCCATCAGCTTGAGAAGTTTAAAGGCAAAAGAACACATGCTCCTGACATAGTTGAGGAGGCTTGATATAGAATGTTGAACCATCATAGGCCTTTAGTGAAGGGAACATGAACTAGGTAGTGGCCATGCTACTAGGTGGCCTCTTTTTCATATTCATGAACTTTGAGTTTTTTCATGTGCCGGGTGAGCTTAAGGAGCAAGTTTTGAACGACGTGATTGTGAGTACTTTTGCATTTATATAATTTAAAGTTTAATATAAGCATTTCATTATATCCATAACTCCTCATTCATAATCTTAGTAGAGCACCTACAACATCAAGGAGATCTACAAAGTAAAAAACCCAGATCAACCGTTAACTCGCATGGATTCCTTCTTGGTCACTCAGAAAAGAAAGGACGGATCAGCATCGAACCCCATGTGGTGAGAACCATTTTACTATAATTGGTTGCTGGGTTATTAATTTGAATTGATTAACTTTTTAGAAGGAATAGTTCCAATAATTACAGATGCATATACCATCTCTCTTAAATACCGGTACAAGGCAAGTACTTCTTTATTTATTTTTTCCCTGAAGTCTTTATTAACTCATGGAGTGATGATTGATTAATCACTCTTAATGTATAATTATTCATATTGGTTGATGTTTTATGGGTTTGATGCTGCCAATTTAAGTCATTGTGTTTTATTAGTCCTTAGTTTGGTTAGATTTGTTATTATTGAATAGAGCTTGCTCACTGATTTTCATGTTATGGGGTTCTTCTTTATTCTCAAAAGATCAGATGAGCAGGTTGTAGATTGAGGTTGATGGTGTTTTTCTTATTTGAAATGTTGTTTTCTCTTTTGAAATGTTGAAATTTTATACATCCATATGGTTATTTTCTCTTTTTCAATTTGTGACAAAAAGGGGGAGTGTGGTTTAAGTTTGCAAGTACTACTTCTGGAATGAGTCATGGGCTTTAATGTGGTATGATTGTGGTGTTTGTTGTGTTCTTTTATTTTCTATGAGTGGATATGATCGATTCACTTATATAAGTAGCTGATGTAGTGGCCGGTGGGCCATCACGTTCATGAATACTCCATATAAATCATGTTCTTTTGGTTTTTTTGTTTATATATAGTTCCAACTTTTTGTACATCCCATGGAAGACAAAGTTGATACTATATATATATACAATATTTTCATAGAGATTTGTCTAGTCAAGCTTTATGTTAATTATTAATTACTTATATATATATATATGATTTATCAAAGAACCCTCTTTCTGATCCATACCCTTTTAACTTGATCCATACAAAGAACCCTCTTTCCGATCCATACCCTTTCAACTTGATCCATACAAAGAACCCTCTTTCCGATCCATACCCTTTCAACTTGATGTTTCAAACTTCAATAGGTCCATCTGGCTTGAGCCCTGGGTGAGAATTTGCAAGGATCTTCTTGAGTGGTTTTTTCCATTTATTTGCTTGCAATTTTTCTCTGTCTAGATCTCTACTTAGCTTGAAACCTTGAACTGTAGGTATATGCGCCCTGAGACAGCTCAAGGCATCTTTGTTAACTTCAAGGACTTGTACTATTATAATGGGAACAACCTTCCTTTTGCTGCAGCCCAGATTGGTCAAGCTTTTAGAAATGAGGTTTCTCCTCCATTTGTTCTTCAAGTGAAATCATTTGAATGTCTGATATACTTGATCAGTTGCTATGTTTCATTGTTTCTCATGCTGAATGCATTGATGTGGCCATGGGTTTCTTTTCTGTATCTTTCCTCATCACACACACACACACAAATACAGGCTCATGCTGTACTGTTGATGTTCCACTTAATTATTTGACTTTATGATATTGTTTGTTTGTGCATAAGTTGATTGCAATTGTTTGTTTGTGTATAATTAAGCTGACTGCCATCTCCTGGAAATTGTTGTCTGTGTTACAGGTATCTCCTCACCAAGGACTTTTGAGAGTGCGTGAATTCACGCTCAAATTTAGATTGAGCATTTTGTTGATTCTGATGACAAATCTCACCCGAAATAGAAAGAGGTTGCTGATTTGGAGTTTTTAATGTTCCCTAGAGAAGAGCAAATGACTGGAAAACCAGCCAAGAAAATTTGCCTTGGTGAAGCAGTGGCAAAGGTTGTTTGTTTACACTTTGTCATTTACCTCTGTTTTCATTTCGAAAGCAGAATCTTGATTCTTGCATATACAGTTTAGTTTGCACCATTATATTCGATGATGGCTATTAAGATATTATTTATCTATTGCCTTAGGAACATATTTTTTGAAACCTGTTTTGGAACATGTATGGATATTCCTGTTCGTTGTCCTTGGAAAAAATGGAAAGGTCATGTCGTAATTATATAATGAGTGCATGCAGTGACTGTTGTAGGTGGTAGTGGTTGTGAAATTTATAGCATCAAAACAGAAAGAAGTTATCTTTGAGATTCATCAGCATTATCTATCAGTGCATATTATATTACCTTTAACGTGCTATTTGCAGTAATGACTCCTTAGCGACAATGCAATTTATGAAGAATTTTGGGCAAAAATGAAAAATCAAATATGCCCCAATCTCTTCTCTGTTTTGGGGAGAAATTTGCCCAATCTCACTAAGGCAGCGAATCGCAGTGATTCCTCATCTCTATTCTTTCTATTCTTTTCATTGTTGTTTTTTTTCTTCTTCTTCCTTAGGTCTGCAATCCTCTCTCTGCAGTCTTTGCAACCCTATCTCTGCTCACGGATTTGATAACCACCTCAGGTATTATTGTTTTTTATTTATGTAACTTTAGGTTGTAAATTTGTTTGTATGACAACAATTTTTTATTTTTTATTTTTGTATGTGTTGTGCATGTTGTGATGGTGGTGGTGTGATTGTGGCAATGGATAGATGGGGTTTTTTTTTTTTTAAATGTTAGAAGATCAACTGGTGTAGACCAATTGGTAGGTTTGAACTATCTTATGACTCTACATTGATAGACCCAATTAATTGGCGATTTTGAAAATTTTGTGATGGTTTAACATGTTGCCAACTACCAAGATCTGATTCCCTATGTAGTGGGATGTTGAACGGGTTGTTTTTTCGGATTGCAGGTCGAGTGTGGTGGGATGTTGAATGGGTTGTTTGACTTGGAAGTTGGGTTCAGCTTGGATGAATTTTGAAGGTTGGATTGGAGATTGGTGTAGGTGGGTGTTGAAGTTTGAATCCTAATAAGGAAGGACTCCTAAATAAATGGATTTTCAATCCACTTGTGTAATGTTCCCTTGGGTTAGGTTGGATTTTTTACCTAGTGATGGTAGGAAATTCTTAGACTTTATTCTCTTCAAAAAGGCAACTTTCTCCCATTTTTCTATTGATATGTAGTTAGGTTTATGTGAAGTAGTTATAAATGTGTTTGTTATGAACATTATTATGGTTATCTATGTTTAGGTCAGACCCAAAACATTTAGCTACTACTCTAGAAACAGAGAACGAAGAGTCCTGCACTACTTACAATATGCTCAAGGTTTGTCTACTTGCTTTTCATCATGACAACCAATAGCTTTTTTGCCTAGATAAAGTGAACATACTTTTAATTGAGAATCAGATATTGATTTCTATTTCAAGTTGCATTCGTTTTGTTTTATCCTATTCATTCCAATTGCATATTTTAAGATATTTTTCTTTGTCTTTTGTATGCATAAGGATTGACCTTGTGTAATAGAATTACATGTTTTTTTTTTCCCATATTGAATGTCTATTGTTTTTAGATTTGTATACTGTATGAGACCTTTTCCATTTGTGTTTTCGTGTAAGAGCATTGAACTATTTTTTTTTTCCTCTCTTACTTTGCTTTACTTATAGGGACTTATATTGTTTTTATGTAGGTTTCACGCAACTTATTCAGATGGACGAAAGAAATGGCATATGTGGATTATTATGAGCGTGCCCTTACAAATGGTGTCCTTAGCATACAAAGGGGAACAGAACCTGGGGTAATGATTTACATGCTTCCTCTTGGACGAGGAAAATCAAAGGCACACAGTTATCATGGTTGGGGAACACAGTTTGACTCATTTTTGTGTTGTTATGGAACAGGTTGTGCTTTCTTATCCAACTTTTGTTGCTCAAGTTCTCTCAAAATAATGTGTAGTTGTGTGTACACTTCGTGAAATATGTTTTTTTTTCTATCTTTTTTTCCCCCTTTCTGGCTAAATGCAAGTATGTTTTTTCGTACAATGATGTTTGGTTGTTTACATGTGTATTCAGATTCTAGAAGTCTGGTCCTTCTTGATTTCATATTTAAAAATAATTATAATTTTCATGAAGCAACAAGTCGCAGACAGGGGGCATGCCTCCCATTTTTAGGAATAATGACACTCTTAACATTGGTATCATGCAGCATAGAGACTTCTAAAAGTTGCATGTATAAGTGAGATGGATACATACATTTTACTTAGCATCGTCAGAATGAAGATGTACTGTACACCCAAGTTTTAGGGAAAAAAATTCCCAAACATGCTTGGTTATAATTCTTTCAATATCTACTTTCTATATGTTATGAGATGGATGTTTCTAGGCATTTTTCATGATTCCATTCTTGAAAAAAAATGGTTTTGCAGGAATTGAGTCATTTTCAAAATTAGGAGATTACATTTACTTTGGGGAAGATGCTGATGTTCCTGGTGTTTACATCATCCAATATATATCAAGTTCTTTTAATTGGCTATCCGGACAGATCATGCTAAAACAAGATGTAGAGCCTGTCATTTCCTCAGATGCTCAACTTTTGGTGTCATTGTCATTTTCTACTCAAGAGGTACTGCATGTTTCATCTTCTTGATAGCTGCTAATTAATCATCATGATCATCATCTATAAAGCCTCCCCTTGTCTATTTGCATTCAACTTACTCCCACCATTGCCTTTGATTCAATTATTATTCTCATGTACTTCTATTTCCTATTACCATCTTAAACAAGCTCATCAATTGCTTGGGTCTGGTAAAGGAGCTTCATATGATATTAGTTAATGGTCTTGATAACATCAGATTGTTCATCACTTTGCACAGATGCTGATGTTAAAACCCTTCTATTGTCTTGCCTTAATCATCATTATATAAGTAGCTGATGTAGTGGCCCATCACGTTCATGAATACTCCATATAAATCACGTTCTTTTGGTTTTTTTGTTTATATATAGTTCCAACTTTTTGTACATCCCATGGAAGACAATGTAGATACCATATATACACACACACACACAATATTTCCTTAGAGACTTGTCTAGTCAAGCTTTATGTTAATTATTAATTAGTTATATATATGATCACATTGTATATATAGTGCAAAGTTTTATTGGGGTACAGCGTACTGCAATGGTATTGCAAGTTTATTTTATGGTACTGCAGGTTTTATAGGTATTGCAGCAATGTAAATTCTTTTGATAAAAAAAATGCATATATAATATTAAATCGGTTACAAAACAAACGATATCATACAATCTCAAAAAACCGATATAACAAAGCCCTTTATAACCGATATTATAAATAGTTTTTATATCGGTTTCACTCTTTTTTATATTGGTTTTACAGTAATGTATGCTATAATTTCAGTTTCAAAACACATCAGTTCTCCGAAAACCGATATTATAAATAATTTTTATATCGGTTTCACTCTTTTTTATATCGGTTTTACAGTAATGTATGCTATAATTTCAGTTTCAAAACACATCAGTTCTACGAAAACCGATATTATAAATATTTTTTATATCGGTTTCACTTTTTTTCATATCGGTTTTACAGTAATATGTGTTCTAGTTTCAGGTTCAAAAGACATCAGTTGTCCAAAAACCGATATAAAATAATACACATATTATATCAGTTATAGTTGTTTATTATATCGGGGGTACTTATATTGGTTTGAAGTTTACTAAAAAACCGATATAATAGGTCTTTTATATCGGTTTTTAGCCAATATAAAAACCCTTTTTTCTAGTAGTGCCCTCACATAAACGAAACACCCCCTTGATTATTAGACAGTTATGATTAGGACATGTTTATCTAATGGATGGCTCATATTTTAGGGTTAGTGGGTCCATGATCAACGATCTTGGGTTCGATTTTTATGAGGATCTAGCAAATGAGTTATGAATTTTTTTCATGGAGATGATGATTTTTTGGTGGAAAAGATGAGAAAGTGGGTACCTCGTTGAATTCCAAGGGATCCAGCCCTTGGAGAGCATGTAGTCGATTTTCTTGGCAATTGAATTGTTGGAGAGAGATGATGGATATTAAAGAATTATTTGATTGGGCCCTATGAGTTGGAGATAGATGGGGAAGATTCAGGGAGGGTGATAATAACATACATAAAGAGGAGGGCAAAGGTAACAGTAATATAGGTTGGGTAAATTAGCAAAAAGTCCCTCAAATTGGTCTTTTAAGGCCTAAAGTCACTTGCGCATGGGATTAATTCGGGCGGTGGTCCCTTAGCATACCACATCAGATTTTTTTATGACTTATTTGCCATTCTAACTGTTTGAATAGGTGTCATGCAATCTAATCCTGGTTTTTAGCTCCAACCCATCGTCTTTCCCTGATTACTGTCGAATTTAAATTTGGTAAGATTGGATTTTAACAGAACCATATACAACTCAGCTAAAATGATATCAAACTCATCACAGTCCAAAAGCAAAGTTAGATAAAACCATAACAAAGTCGGATAAAATCATAAACAAATTCATTTAAATTTACTTCAGGCACATATACTTTTATATTAGATTTAGATAAATTCAAACCAAATCTAGTCAGATAATTTTATATCAAATACAAATAAATTCTTATTGATGGGATATAACTTTTTTGTGAACTGGTTATGATTTCGATCACAAATAAATTCATAGAAACTCACATCAAATTAATATAAATGTACAACAAACTTAGATGAATTAATTTCAAATTCAGATAAATTCACCTCAATCCAGTTTAATTCATATCACACTCAGATTAATTCACAGCAAACACAGATAAATTCATATCAAACTTATATAAATTCATACAAAACAGAGATAAGTTAATTTAAAGTCAGATAACTTCATGCCAAAGTCTGATAACTTATACAAAAATCAAATAAATTCATAGCAAACTTAGAAAACCTCATTTAAAACAAAGTTGAATATGTTTCAAAGTCAAATAAAATCATGCGAAATCCATTTAATTTCATACCAAACTCATATTATTTTATAAGAATCTCAGATACATTCAGAAGAAAATAAGATAAAATCGTGTCACAGTTAGATAATTTTACTTGGAACCCTGTTTAATTGATAACAAACGTAATTAATTACAAATCAAACTCAGATAAAATCATGTAATATACAGATAAACTCATTTAAAGTCCTTTTTAATTGATATTAGATTAAGACAACTTGAGAACAAGCTTTGATAAATTCACAGCAAGCTTAGATAAATTCAAAACAAACTTAGATAATTGCTTACGTTACGGATCGTATGAAGGTCTGAAATGTTTTTAGACGGAGTGTGTTTGCTGATGTATAGAGAGGGCATTTTTGTCTTTTTGACTGTGTCAGTTTTAAAAGAGAACCGCCACCTCTACGAGAAACTATCTTGGACCCTAGGCTATAAAATGCAATGATCGATGAGGGACCTTCCGCCAAACGCCCGATATATGTTTTCATCTAATCAATAAAGGTTAAGGGCAAAACTGTCAAGCAGAAAAAGTGGAAGAGAGAGGATTAGAACAAGTACGTTTTCAAACCTTCATTATGGGTGAAATGAGGATTTAGTAAAAACATAAAGTGTAGGAGCATTTTGGAGGTTTCAAGAAAATAAGGCGGCCTTTTGTAAAAATCTCAATATTAATATGTGAATGTAATCATTTTGTATCCAGATCTTTGGATTGGGGCGTGCAAGGATCTAATTTTGAATCTGAATGTCTGGATCCTATATGCATGGTTGCATATCTGGATATAAAACTAAGTTTCATAATCACTTTATTTAGATCTAGAGACTTCGGACGGGATAATTAGATACCCATTTGCAGCCATACATCCCTAAATATTTTTAAGTCGCTCAATATATCATTTTTTACGAAGACCCACAGTCACACTAGACAATACCCGAGCATTTTTCCTTGAAAAGGAGGTCACCTAACGTGTGCTCCACATAGATGGATGGCAATTGTAGGTAAGTCCGGATGTAGAGTAGGGACGTGCACAACAGGTTAATTTAGGTGTAAATCGGCTGCATATAAGGATGGTTGTGGGGCTCATCTGGGGCCATGCCAAATGTCGGTAAGAGGGATGGAACAATCTCATTAGAGACAGACCTAGGTTGTGTAAAATATCAACCCCAAAAGAATATATACTAATGCCTAATTAGATCTATGATCCTTGAGTTTATGGTTCTGAAAAGCTTTTTTCTTTTTTTTTTTTCGTTTTTTGGATTTTCATTTCACTGGAGAATAACAATTGGATGTGTGGGGGTGGCAAACACGCTCATGATTGACGGGTGTTAACACAAGCCGAGGATGCAAATGGATATCTAAGTATTGGAGGTCTCTAGTTCCGAATAAAGTGGATCTGGAACATATTTTTTATTCCAAGAGAAATTCGGATTCGGATTTGCAATTGCCAGCATGCATGTAAGATTCAAAGTACTTGGATCCCGAATAGGATCCAAGTATATATGCTCTTACTTGAGGCCCTGAATACATATGATTACATTCACATATAAACTTTTTTATAGGTTTTAAGGGCCTACATAGCTATAGTTATATTCATGTTTGAGAGTATTCTTAACTTTAACCATATTACATTTATTAGTCACACACACACACACAGATATATATATATAAAAACTAGTTCTATTTTTACATCTAAAAAGTTTAATTTTAAGCCCTTTTTATCTAATTATACTAATGCAACACACTTTTGTTTTAATTAATTCACTACTAGAAAAAAAAAAGGTTTTTATATCGATTACAAAAACTGCCCTATATCAGTTTTTCATATAACCGATATAATATCTTCAGTCAATGTTTTTTTATATCGGTTAATATTTTTTTTATATCGGTCAATTTTTTTTATATCGGTTACACAGGAATCGACATAATAATCTCTATATATAATATCGGTTAGAAAATATATGATATTAATTTATCTATTTTATATCGGTTATTATAAAACCGATATTATATACACATATTTTATATCGGTTATTACACATATTTTATATCGGTTATTATGAAACCGATATTATATATACATATTTTATATCGGTTATTATGAAACCGATATTATATATACAATGATTTTACATCGGTTTTAAAATCCCTTAATATGCTGCTCCCCGTGCGGGCTTACTTGTTCTTTCCCTCTTTTTTTTTCCCCAGCGCTCTCTCTCCCTCCAAAAACCCCTCTTTCCTCTCACTCACTCTCTTCTCTCCTCACTCTCACTCTCTCTTCTCTCTTTGCTCTCTCGCTCTCTCTGCTCTTCTCTCACTCTCGCTTTCTCTACTCTCTCTCTGCTCTCCCTGTCTCTTTCGCTCACTCATGTTCTCTTTCTCTCTGCTATTTCTCTCTCTCTCTCTCTCTCTCGATCGGCAACGGCCCTGTACGAGCAATGGCGGCTGCGTCCAAGTTGGTTCTGCGGGGAAGAAATCGGATGGTGGGGGTGACATCCTTGAACATGGGTTGGATCCGGAGCTCAGATTTGAGATCACGTTTTGGAGGATTATGAGTGGGTTCTTGGGGTTTTCGTTGATTTGCTTTGTGGTTCTTAAATCTGATGGGTTTTTTTTGGGGTTTCTGTGTTGGGTTTTGTTAATGTTTTGATTAAAAGTCTGGATTTAAGATTTGATTTAGGGTTGAGTATTTGGGTTTCTAAGGTGTAATGTGATTGCTTGACAGGGAGCTGGTTTGGCTAATATTGGGATCCCTGGCAAGCAAGGGACTAACTAGGAGGGTGGGTTTTTCCCCATCACGCTGCATTTCAGTGAGGACTATCCAAGTAAACCCCCAAAATGCATAATGTTAGCATGATTGCATTTAATTTTTCATGATTTTTAGTTTTTGTATTCTTCTTCTCTGTCTATTTCTAGCTCTAAAAGAATATGACTCAGAGAAACCCATATCAAATGGATGATTTTGCATTGTGATTTGTAATAGATCAGCAGGGATTTGGGTTTTTCCTTCCTTTTTCTTCATCATTCATAAGACTACGTGCTTGAAACTCTTTTTTTTTTTTGGAGATTTTGTGGGATTTCGTTTGGACAAGTTGGTTTCAAGGTTTGATTTCTGTTCTTGATCAGTAGAGATGAAGATTAATTTGATTTTACTTGGTGAGGCTAGCCGCCTCCAACTTTGTTCGGCTAGCCTCCAACTTTGTTCGGCTAGCCGCTTCCAAGTTAAAGGCTAGCCTCCAGAAGTTGGAGGCTAGCCTCCAACTTGGTTCGACTAGCCGCCTCCAAGTTGAAGGCTAGCCTCCAGAAGTTGGAGGCTAGCCTCCAGAAGTTGAAGGCTAGCCTCCAACTTGGTTCGGCTAGCCGCCCCAAGTTGAAGGCTAGCCTCCAAAAGTTGGAGGCTAGCCTCCAGCATTTACTGCTTTCCTCTCTATCTATTGTTGTTTAGCAACACATCCCTATACTTCATAACATTCTTTCCATCTAATGCCTGATGGTGATCACAATTCACATCCAACATCACTCTCACATGCTTCTCTCCTGAATCCTGTGATCTGGTTATAATCTTACTGATGGAGATGGTGCATGTAAGTGAGTACTGAATCATAAATTGGATTATTCAAGTCATGTCAGTTAAGCATGTTGTTATGCTTATATCTTCTTATCTAACATCTGAATCAAAAAGTGGTCAACATGACTTTTGTTCATCAGTGAGAGAGATTGATTTTTGGTTTTGGAATCAGGTCGATCTGACTTCAGATTTTGAAGTTATGAATTTTCTACTGGAGGCAACTCTGCTTCACTCAGGTTGCTGTTTTTCTGTGACCAGTCTGCTTCAAGGTGATTTTATACTACTTTACATTCAATCTGGGTTAAATCTCAAAACATGAAAGTTGTAGCCCTCTGATAAATATTTCATTTGGATTAAGAATCATGTTGTTTCGAGTTCAGAAGAGGAAGTTATGAATTTTCTACTGGAGACAACTCTGCTTCACTCAGGTTGTTGTTTTTCTGTGACCAGTCAGCTTCAAGGTGATTTTACACTACTTTCCATTCAATCTTGGTTAAATCTCAAAACATGAAAGTTGTAGCCCTCTGATAAATATTTCATTTGAATCAAGAATCATGTTGTTTCGAGTTCAGAAGAGGAAGTTATGAATTTTCTACTGGAGACAAATTCTGCCATTGTAAGTAGACTACTGACAAATTCTGCCATTCTACTGAAGTTATGAATTTTCATTTGGAAGTTATGTTTTTATACTGAAATCCATTTCTATGTTGATGCCATTGTAGTAGTCTACTTATATGTGGAATTGGAACCCATCATATTTGTGAGCTATAATTCAAAGGAAGACCATTGCTAGGAGGAGACAGACAAGTCCCTCGAATTCTCAGGAGATATTTGTTTCATAATGTTTTGATTCGTGGATGGAACCCATCATGTTAGTGAACTGTAATTCTATTTAAACACGAGATTTAGATAAATCTTGCAATGTTGGCTCTGTATATGTTGCTAGAATTTTTCTAAGATTCCTTCTACTTCTAAGATGTTTATTTTCACTCTATAAATTTGCAGCTGCTTATAAACTTGTATGTTGATAATTGATGTTTTCATGACTCTCTTATTCCAAATTAATCTGGTAAGATGTTTATTGTGCAAGTGGTGAAGCCACTGCTGATTAATGCAGAGGAGATGAGAATGTCAGCATGATGTTGATTATTTGGAAGTGGGTGAAAGCAAAACCAATTCCATAAACTAGAATGAAAGTTAGATATGTGTTCTTTGTCATAATAAATTTCAAGTAACTCAAGCTATCCGAGTGCATGATGAGTCAGCTACACTTGGTTTACCAATATGAGAATGGGCCTTAAATAAAGTTTCTAAGAAAATTGAGTGCAAGGCAACCTGATTGCAGGGATCAAAGGAAGGCCTTTAATGGCTTAGTATCAATAGTGGGGAGTGTGGCCTTCCAAAGGAGTGATCGATTGAATGCAGTGCCAGGACCAGTTCCTTTTTATGTTTTGTTTAACTTGTTAATCATTAGCATTTTTATGTTTTGAGTTTGTTTTTTCAACTCGTCTCAGTTGGTTCAGTACCGCTTTACGAGTGCTTATAATTCACCCTTCTTCACCACAAACTCTGGCGCCCCTGTTTGGAACAACTTAGCATTGACGGTTGAGTCAAGAGGTATTAATTGTGATGGACCATTGCTATACATTTGCAATACAGTATCTACACCCCTGATTCACAAGGATACTCCAGTTAGTGAATTTTTTTAGGGTGAAGTGTCAGTTATACATAATTGAGCACTATGTTTTCCCCCCTTCTAATGGATATGTTTATTAATTTGAAGGTAGAGGTGACAACTCTGTCCAGCTATGAATAGAAGGAAGAACAATTCAAGGAGTACGTATGAGATCAAATGCAACAACTAAAATTTGAAATTTCAACACCTAGCTTGGACATTAACACTTATTGCATGATTAAAGTAGGCATGAAACTGGGTGATCTCCAATGAGCTCAAGCCTAAGCAATTTTGAGAAGCATTGGTGAGGGTATGGTATTTTATCAAGACTACTATAGAGATTGGATAGTGATTATATTGATGATCACTCTTTTAGAAAGTTTTGCAGCTGGATTTATAGGTTCATTTTAAAATTTAATTTTGGAGCTAGATCTGTATGTTCATTTTAAAATTTTAGATTTGTGGTCATTGTGTTACTTAGAAATTTTTTTTTGAGTAATCTGTTTCATACTATTAATTTGTGATAAATTAGTATTTTTTATGGTGTTTTTCTTATTTGAAATGTTTTGGTTGATGTCGTTAGCTTAACTCATACTCTTTTCTTCCATAAGAAGTAATTCATATGGATGAGTAGAATGGATTTGATGTTGCAAATTGTTTGATGTGGTACCTTTTTCTATTTTTGCAGGTATTGAAACTACAACCGGTTGCCGAATATGAGAGATAATTTGTTCTTTAACATATTTACAAAAGTGGCTTCAAGGAATGAACAATCTTTGTTTTTAGAGGCATGGTTTCCTCTGTTTTAATTGGTTAAGTAATATGCATAGTGACAAAATTTCTTCAACTTTTGTTACCAGGCCAAGTTATGTAATAATTATTTAATTTCATTGTTCTTAGGACCTGTTTGTTTGCATATAATATGTAGGAATTAACTTTTAAATTTCTGCGTTCCCTAACATCTTCGTTTTTGGATCTGTTCTTTTTAATAGCAACAATTTTTTTTTCTTCTTTCTTTCTTTTTCTTGAGAGGTTTATGTTAGTGAAGAAGAAACAGCCCACCAATTTACATACACATTTGGACAGCCATCAACAGCCCACCTATATGCATACACATTTGGTGATGGTGAAAAGAATAGAATAGTAGTTGGTAGGCGTCATATAGACAATTTGGACAATGGCAGTAGTGATAATTTTTCTTTTTGGTGAGGATTTGGAACAGGTTTGTATGCATGTCAGTTGTTTTTGGTGATCAGGTGGAGCCTAGACATGGAGTTCCAAGGTTGATGGATGAGGCCAAGGCTGTAGGATGATAACAACTTAAATTTATTTTGTTTTGGTATTCGACTCTCTCTCTTTCTCTAAGCATACATTGCATGGATTTTTTTGCAGGGAGTTAAACTTCTTGTTTCCTCAGTCCGCAACTAAAGTTTTGCCATACTTTGTCTTGAAATTCTTATAGGACTTGTAAGTGCTTTTAAATTATCTATTTAATGGACTACATCTTTACTTTTTCAACTCCTATGAAATGAGGCTGACTTTTTCATTTTTTTCTATATTACTGATATTGGTTGCAGGAGCGCTTCCATGGTCTTGATTGTTTCCATGCAGGTGAGTTCGATAAATGAATTTTAACTCTTTTTCCTTGCATGTATTTTAATATCATATAATTGGTTTTTTTTTGGGATATGTTGTAGTGTCTTGCTTTTGCCCTTCTAGTCGATGTTTATATTGTGAATCCTAAATGCTTAGATTTTTTTTTGTCAATGTAGTTTTTGATTGGTCTGCAAGTTGAATGCTTCCATCGTAGATAATTTTTGTGAGTGTTTTACTTTTTGAAGAAATGAGTTACTGAAAGGGGCTTTTGGCAATCCATGTTGTAATATTAATTTCTCTTGTTCCTTAGTGTGCTTTTTAAGTGGTTAGAGGTCTGGTCCTCTAGGGTAACATGGAGATGGCATTCATGCACAGTAAGGGATCCTAGAGACACTCTTCTCACACAACACACTCATCTTGGAGCTAATGAAGCTCTGGGATTTTCCTAAATCTACTACATGAGTGTTTGGAAGAAGATTTGAGAGCTTAGATATGTTGGAAAGAAAATAGCATGCAAAAGCTCTCTCAAAAGAGTCCACTGGAAAAGAGAAAGAAGCTCCAGATTTATAGAAAACATCCAACGACTATATTGGCGGCTAGCCCTTTTAGACCAGCGGCTAGCCGCTTTCAAATAACGGTCAGAAAATTCAAATCCGGATGGCTCACGGCTAGCCGCAGGAAAAGTTGGGGGCTAGCCGTGAGGCAACCGCAGGGGTGACTGCAAGATGGTTTTAAAAAAACTGGTCTATGGAAATCAAACCGTAATCCCACGGTTAGCACTGCAGCTAGCCGTAGGTGCATTGGCGGTTAGCCCCAGGAAGCACAGAAAATCATCCTGAAAAAAAAAATGCTTACTGGAAAGCTGATCGTGGGTCTGGCGGCTAGCCCCCTTGCAAAGGGCGGCTAGCCGCCAGGTGACCGTAAGGTCACCTGACCCTTTCTAGAAGGATTATTTATAAAAAAAAATGCATATATAATATTATATTGGTTACAGAACAAACAATATAATACAATCCCAAAAAACTGATATAACAAAGCCCTTTATAACCGATATTATAAATAATTTTTATATCGGTTTCACTCTTTTTTATATCGGTTTTATAGTAATGTATGCTATAATTTTAGTTTCAAAACATATCAGTTCTCCGAAAAACGATATTATAAATATTTTTTATATCGGTTTCACTTTTTTTATATCGGTTTTACAGTAATATGTGTTATAATTTCAGGTTTAAAAGACATCAGTTGTCCAAAAACCGATATGAAATAATACACATATTATATCGGTTATAGTTATTTATTATATCGGGGGTACTTATATCAGTTTGAAGTTTATTGAAAAACCGATATAATAGGTCTTTTATATCGGTTTTTAGCCGATATAAAAACCCTTTTTTCTAGTAGTAATTTGGATGTGAAATTGGATCCGTTTTTTTATGTTGAAGTCAAAACCAAATAAAAAAGTATTTAGGAAAACAAAAATTATTGAGTTTGTGAAGGGATAGTACATGAATTCACGATTCCGTATAGTTCAAGAATACCTTTTTTTTTAAGTTAAAAAATGGTGTGATTGAAAAAGAAAACTACCATTGTTGGACATATTAGGTACATGGTTAGCCATGTGAATCTCGCTTTGTTTGTGGGGTGAACGTTTCCTTTGAACCCTATTTACCCAAGACTCCTTACAAGCTTTGCCCAGATGTAAGCTAATATTGCCCACCTCGACAGGGATAGAACCGGGATATGATTTTTTCTTTTTTTGGTTTGTGGGGAAGAGCCTTATAAACTGTATCTAAGATCAAGTAAAGTTGCTCTTTGTGGGATATCCAAAACATTGAAAAGGTATAACCACAATAATTGAATGATAATAATGCATATGTATATTTTTAGAATATCTTATGAGAAAGTTGTGGAGATAAGCCATTAATACCGGAATTTCATCAAATCTCCTATTTGGATAATTGAGGAGTGGAGTAAAGTGAAGTAGTTTTCACATTAGGAGTGAAATGGAGGAGAAGTAGGTTGAAGTTGAAGTAGAAGTTGAAGTTAAGCACTGTTTGGCTGCTTGGTTTGACCTTAGGTTTGGAGTAGAATCGATTGTCACTCAAGGCAACACAATATTTAGGGTTTGAAGTGAAACAGATATACAATGACCGACAACACTACTTCATTTGTCGGGTCCAACTCATCCAAATAGGACAAAGTTGAAAATTTAAATGGTTAGGGGCCATTTAAGTTCACTATACTTTATTTATTTATTTTTGCCTATGAGAGCATTGAGGTAAGTAAAAGCCACAACATTAATATTGTTTTATAGAAAATATTCATGAATATGACCCACTAAACACTGAACGATCAAGGATAACCATCTAAAACATAAAATATCAGACACATCAGGATAATTATTATAGTTTGGTTGAAACTAAGGGTGGCAAAACTTGACCTGATCTAAAGAGAATGTATCTTTCTTAGACTGAAGATGGTGACCTTTGACCAGCACAGAAAAGCCCAACATCTAGATGGGTCATTTATAGACATTAAGAGAAAAAGATCAAGAGGTTTTTCCCCATAACTTATCTTTAAAGATGAGTTTCCCCCCTTTCTTCCCAAAAACTCTAATTTTCCCTAGACCTTCTCCATTATAGGGGAAATGACAAATCTGCCCAAACCTTCTTTACTTGAGGTATCTTCCTTCAATGATTTTTACATTTTCCCCATTATTATATATGAAGCGAATAGAACCCAATTGTCAATTTCAATTGCCAATTGGCATTGATTTTGACTGCGAATAGAACCCTATGTTGCTCCCTGTCATTCAGTCCTTTTTTTTAATTGATAGGTCGGCAACTCCCTATTCACCCATTTCAACTACGTGGTTTTCTTCATTTCTAGACTGGATATGTTTTGCTCTTTTTGTTTCCATTTTTATTTCGATTTAATTTATAATTTGACGTGGATTGTAGCCCATGTATGCGCTTTTCTTCATTTTTAGGTATGAAAGGGAATTGTCACGATCAGTGATCGTCTTCTTAGTCTAGCCATCTTGAAAATGATATGGATACAAAATTTTGTAAATGGTAATTAATTTCATTGAAATTTTGTTAAGTATTTTAGTTTGTCTTGCCTTGATATGTATATAAGAAGATTTGGTTAATTTCTCAATTCCTAATGTATGTTGACTAGTGTGTACATGGCTTTCATGCATGGGTTTTTCTTTGTGGGTATTTTCTTTGTTTTTTAAATTGTTTTATGATCAACAAAAGTGGGTTTAACTTTTTGGGTCCCCCAACAACTACCACAACTCTCCCTACAAAAATCTTATATTATATTATAGTTTGGTTAATTTATATTATAGTATATATAAATTTTTCTATATATTATTGAAAAGATTTTCTTCTTTGTTTTTTCCTACTTCCTACTATACTTTACTATATGGTGTCACTTGATTTTTCTGGCTTTTGAGAATGCAACTAAGATTTTCTTTAAAAACTTCTTTTATGGGTACTGTAAGTGCCTAAAAACTACGGACTTAGTTAAGAAGAGGATTAAACTCTTGACTTGGTGATTCTGGGAGAAGATCGGCCTTTGGTGACCTGAAAGGAAAAACAAAGGTCAGAGCCCTTGGCTGTTGGCAGCCGAAGGCACTCCGATGCCTGAGTTAGTTTGGTCACTGAGAGGAAAACAAGGAAGAAGAAGTATGGGGCACAGGCTTGTTGCGTACCTCCTGTAGTTTTCCTTCATGCATTATATAGACGTGAGAGTCGCCATCGGACTGGACCCCTCAGGGAGAGATGGAAGTCCCATCAGCATCTACTTTCTCTCCTGAGTGGGGGTAGGTAAAAAGGGAACGTCCCATCGGACCATCCCCCTATGCCTATGGATGTGACATTGAGATCAGGCGTGCCACTTATCTAGGTCCGGCACCCACTCTATTTGTCAGTTCGTTGTCTACCATCATGGCAACGCTTTTATGGTCGCATTTATGGCTGAATTACAGGAGGCCGAGATCAAGCTAAGACCGAGACTGAGGTGGGCACCCGCAGATGTGGCCATCGAGATGGGCTCCGTGCTTCCCCGAGCTGGCGTTTCTGCCGAGCTGGGCAACACCGAGACTAGGGACTACCCTGAAATTGGGGAGTGGCCCCACGCAAATATGTAATTACAAAGTGACCCCACACAATTTCCCTTAGCTCTTGACCTCTTTAGAATTCTCTCTGAGGTCGGGAGCTAAGATTGAAAGGATGTGCTGGCCGTCTTGTCGTATCTTGCTGACGTGTGATCCTCATCATGATGCCTTTTCGTTTGCCCTAGGCAATAAATGCGGTACTATAATTGCTTCACCAAGGTGAGCACGCGGACGTCGTTTCGTATGCCCGAGGTGATAAATAATGTTCCAGAGCCATGGTGGGAGATGAACCGGTGGTGCCACGCGTAACACTTCGTCTAGTTGTTTACTGGGATCGAAACGACTCGTGGAGAGCCCGAAGCGTTGCCTCGCACGCGTGACATTCAAGAGGGGCGTCCCTCTATAAAATGGGGATGCCCTCCTCCCTTTCTCCTCTTATCTTTGCTTTCGCCTGGAAGGAGACTCTGCTGAAAACAGAACCTCAACAAACCTGAAGACTTTTCACTCTTTACAAACCTCCACATTCTCTCTGTGAGTTATCTTCTCCGTTACTCTCCTTCCAACTCTTTTTCCTTTCGTCCAGAGGGTTTCCGCCCCTTAGGTTTTTCTAGGTCTTGCTCCTTCTTCTTTGCTCTTTGCCCCCTTTTTAGCCTTTAGGAAATGGGAATTAACAGCCATTGGTTAGAGGGACCCCAAGCCCTGGAGGGACTTAGGGTGGCGTTCAATATTCTAGACGACATTCTGGTGAAGCCCGACGACCTTCAGGGCCTCTTTGACGGCCTCGCCCAATACAAAAAATGGATGCCCTTCCCCTAGTGTCTATGATCGAAGGCGGGGTTAGATTCCCTATCCACCCGCTTCTCCGATCCTGCCTCAGCTCGTGGCGGATCTACCTTTTCCAACTGATGCCAAATGGGTTCAAAATAATAATGGGTGTGGCGGAGTTGAACCGAATCCTTGACACTAACCTCGGCATTCATTACATAGAGGATGTCTATGACATCTGTAAGTCCGCAAGGGGTGAGGACTCCTACTATCTTCGGGTGAAGGCGAGATGCCGACCCTTGATTAACACCCTGGAGGACTCAAGCAAGTACGCCGGGGAGTTCGGGGCATCCGAGACCGAGGTGGAGCGGAGAATCCAGGTTCCGCAAAAACCTGGGATCCCTCCAAGTAAATACTCGCTTCCCCGGGCTATTTGTGTTGTTTTACTGGTGATTCGGCAGGCTGATGTCCTCTATTTTTTGTGCAGGTGTTCAGCGAAGGAGGAGAGACGTCGGCCTCGATCGTTGGAAGAGGAACGACGCTTTGCTCGAGAAGATCTACCATTATCACGGCCACAACGATCGGGCCGCCTTCTTGCTGCTCCGGTACAAGCCGCGGTACTAGTCTTACACCAGGAAGACTGCCGAGGTCCCCCTTGAGCTGATAGGGGAGATCGTGCTTGCACTTGTAGAAACCGGCGGTCAAGCCTCGGAGCCCCTCGTTCCGACCGTAGTCGAAGACAACCCCTCCCCCCGAGACCAAGCGGAAGAGGAAATGAACGGGCATCGTCCCCCTCTAAAAAACCTAGGAGCCTTGGTCCTCAAGGGCCGAGTTCCTCCCGCTCCGAGGCGTGCTCACAGCGGGCCTGGTGCCGCTCAGGGCTATTCAGCCAGTGCCCCCTCCGGTCCCTTGGGCAGAGCAGGGACCCCCTCCTCCGCGAAAGACAAAGGCGCGCGAGGCCCCCAGCAAGAGAAGAGGGGGAGGTCGGAAGAGCCACCCAAGGAGACCCGGCCGCGGGTCGCGGAGGCCGAGAAGGAGGGTGAGAGGCCCCCTCCTGAAAAGAGGCCTCGCGTGGGGGGTGAGGAGGAGCAGGCCTCTGAAGTGGTTCCGCGGCTCCGGTCTGCCAAGCCGCCCCCCTTCAGGCCCAACCTCGATCTCAACCCCGTCGAACCCCTGAGCGTGGAGGACCGGATGAGGACCTCTACCAGGACGATCACGGCAGTTGCCCGGGCATGCGCTCTCCCCTTGGACATGGAGAAGCATAATAAAGCCGGGCAAATGAGCCTGATTTACTCGACGATGAGGGCGTCGCTCGAGGTGATTCCCAGTTCTCTTGTCTTTTTGAGCTTTATGCCTTAGTCGCATGCTCTGACCCCCTACCCCCTTTTCTCTTTGCAGAATGTACAGGGGCTCCAAATAATATTGGAGAGGACGGAGAAGACAGTCGCACGGGTTCTTGAGATGGAGGCCGAGAAGAAGAAGATGGGAGATGCCTTGGAGGCCAGTGCGGGGGAAATAAAGAAGGCGGAGAAGAACACGGAGCTCGCAACGGAACAACAAGCGGCGAGGGCCGAGATCTTCAAGTTGCGAGCCGAAAATAAGCACCTAAAGGGCGCGGCCGATGACAAGGCGAATAGGGTGCATCAACTAGAGACCGAACTTGCCAAGAAGGAAACTGAATTGGCTGGGAAAGAGGTCGAGCTCGAGTCCTCTAGGAAGGAGCGGGCCAATGCCGAGTCCACTCTACAAGCCCAGGCCGCAAAAGCTTATCAGGAAGGAGTGGATTGGGCATCGGCGGAGTATGTGGCTCAGATCAAGGACTTGTGCCCTCTGCTGTATGAGATGGGATGCCGGGAAGCGCTTCAGGAGTATGGGGTCTCTGAGGATGACCCATATTTGCGAACCTTCCCCAATTCCAATCTGTAATACCCAGTCCAGAATCGGAGCCCGACTCTAACCCTCCAGAAGCCCCTCTTGAGAGCTCAGGCCCTCCTCCTCCGCCCCTGACTCTCGCCGAGGGCGACCAGGCCCAGGCTTCTTCCGCGGCTCCTCCGTCCGAGACCCCGGGCGTTCTTGACCCTGTTCCATCTGTCCCTTTAGAGAATAAAGCTGCGGCGCCCGAAAAATAACGTGTAGAAATAATGTATTTTTCTCTTTTTTCAATTGTATTTTTCTCTTCCTTCTGAGTGTACAAAGCTTTGTAACTATTTCCTCCTTTAATGAAATATAATTTTCTTTCACTTGCTCAATTGTCTTCTGATTTCTTTCTCTTGGCAATAGTGTGTGGATGTTCTTCTAATTTTGAGCAAAATTGAGGCCCCATGTTCCGACCAATTTTTCCAAACCTTCAAGTGGATGAGATAGGTGAACTCATAGAAACTGGACTTAACCTTCTAGTCCCGAGAAAGATATTGGTCAAAATTGATGCCCTGTCACTAATCGATTCTCCAAACCTTTAAGTAGCTGAGATCGGTGAGTTCATGAGACCGGGGCTCAACGACTTCCGGCTATACACAACGGCGTGTGTATATTTAATCTTCTAATCCCAAGATATTGAATGAAAATGAGGCCCCCCGTTTCCGACAAATTCTTCAAGTGGCTAAGATCGGTGAATCTGTAAGACTGGGACTTGACAAGGCTCCTTGTCTCTTGGCCAACTCTCCAAACCTTCAAGTGGATGAGATCGGTGAGCATCTGGCCCTAAGGTCGGGGCTTTAACAACATGCTTCCGAGGAAAATGCCTTATTAAAAGACCTTGTAGTTAGCTTGAACTCACACCTTGAGGTGCGACCTCATTGCTGGAGAGCTGGGGCCGTACCGTCAACTTTGAAAACACGGGGGGTTTGGCCGAGCTCAGAGGCAGACCGAATTCTGTAACTTGAGAGTGAAATTAGACAGTTGATTTCGTTCTTGTCCCAGGGGGGTTGGTCAAATGTCTGAACTCAAGGAGGCTGGTCCGGTGACCGGAGCCTTGGGAGTTGGTCCAATTGCTGAATTCGGGGAGGCTGGTGCGAGGACCGGAGCCTTGGAAGTTGGTCCAACGACCGAACTCGGGGAGGTTGGTACTGGGACCGGAGCCTTGGGAGTTGGTCCAACGACCAAACTCGGGGAGGCTGGTCCTGGGACCGGAGCCTTGGGAGTTGGTCTAACGACCAAACTCAAGGAGGCTGGTGTGAGGACCGGAGCCTTGAGAGTTGGTCCGACGACCGAACTCGAGGGGGCTGGCCCTAGGACCGGAGCCTTGAGAGTTGGTCCAACAACAGAACTCAAGGTGGCTGGTGTGAGGACCGGAGCCTTGAGAGTTGGTCCGACGACCGAGCTCGAGGGGGCTGGTCCTAGGACCGGAGCCTTGAGAGTTGATCCAACGACCGAACTCGAGGGGGCTGGTCCTGGGACCGGAGCCTTGAGAGTTGGTCCAACGACCGAACTCAAGGGGGCTGGTCCTGGGACCGGAGCCTTGAGAGTTGGTCCAATGACTGAACTCAAGGAGGCTGGCGTGAGGGCCGGAGCCTTGATTCACAACTTGAAAGATATAAGGTACACATATTCCATAAGATCTCTCTTTCATTGACTTATCATTTGAGTACATTTAGAAATGGTATTTCTTGAGATGCGTGGCATTCCATGGTCATGGCAATTCTTTGTCATCCATGCTCTCGAGTCTATAAGCCGACTTCCTGGATGCCGGGACCACCTTAAAAGGCCCGAGCCAGTTTGGTGCGAGCTTGCCTTCGTTGGGATCTTTGTCTGCTGGAAGTGCTTTCTTCAAGACCAGTTCCCCGATCGAGAACTTTCTTTCTTTGACCCTCCGATTGTATCCCCTAAATAATTGTTGCTGGTAGGAAGCCAGGCGTACGGATGCTACTTCCCTTCTCTCCTCGGCCAAGTCGAGCTCTTTGGCGAAATTTACTTCATTCTGCCCCTGGTCGAAGAGATCTAACCTCAAGGTCGGAAGGCCGACCTCAAGTGCGATTACATCTTCCAATCCGTAAGCTAAGGAGAAAGGAGTTGCCGAAGTGGATCGTCTCGAGGTGGTCCTGTACGCCTAAAGGACACTCGGTAACTCTTCTACCCATTTGCCTTTAGCTCTGTCGAGTCTCTTTTTCAGTCCGTCCAGTACCACCTTATTTGAGATCTCTGCTTGTCCGTTACTCTGCGGGTAGGCCGGGGTTGCATAGAGGTTCCTGATACCGAGCTCCTGGCAGAAGTTCTTAAAGAAGTTCAAGTCGAATTGGGTCCCGTTGTCCGAGGCCAGAGCTCGGGGGATCCCAAACCTTGTGATAATGTTCTTCCATACAAAATTCTTTGTATCCTGCTCGGTGATGGAGGATAGAGCTTCTGTCTCTATCCATTTGGTGAAGTAATCAGTGGCCTCTATCATCCACCTCTTGTTTCCTAGAGTTCGGTGAAGGGGTCCCACGATGTCTAGCCCCCACTGAGCGAAGGGCCATGGGCTGGAGAGAGGACTCAAGTCCGGCGCCGGTTGGTGTAGAGAGTGGGAGAACTTTTGGCATTTTTCACATTTCCTGGCGTAGAGCTGGGCATCCTTCTGCATGTAGGACCACCAGTAGCCCTGGCTGATGGCTCTGTATGCCAATGATCTTCCTCCGATGTGGCTTCCGTAGATTCCCTCGTGAATCTAAAAAAGGAAGTCTTCCACCTCGCTCGGGTGAACGCATTGGAGATACGGTCCCGTGAAGGACTTTCTATAAAGCTTCTCATCTAGGGATAGCCAAAAATGAGCTGCTTTCACTTTGACCTTGTGGGCTTCATTCCTGTCTTTAGGGAGTTTATCTTCTTTTAAGAATGCTATGATCGGATCCATCCAGCTCGGACCGAGACCGACGCATAGGACTTGCTGAGGTGGGAGGAGCTTTATGCTCAGTTTTTTCAACGTCTCCACGTCAACTGTCCTTCTTTTACCTGCTTCTACGGCCGAGGCTAAGTTGGCGAGGGCGTTTGCGTGGCAGTTGGACTCTCTGCCGATTTGCTTGACTTCTGCTCTCTTGAACTGGGAGAGGAGTTGCTTTGTGTGGGCTAAGTAGGCTGCCATCCTTTCGTCACTAGCTTGATAGTCTCCGCTTAGCTGGTTCGTCACAAACTGGGAGTCGCTAAAGACCACTAGCCGATGTGCCCCCAGGATTCTTGCGCTACCGAGACCCGCAATTAGTGTTTCGTACTCTGCTTCATTGTTGGAGGCTTTGAAGTCAAGGGTCAGGGCTTGCTCGATGACTAGGCCTTCTGAAGACTGGAGGACTATGCCAGTGCCAGCCCTTCTGGATGTTGAGGATCCGTCAATGAAGACCTTCCAGGCCAACTCAAGGAATTGTCTCCAAGGTCAGTCTTCCTTGGCCTCGCCTGTATCATTGTCCCTGCTGCCCCCCAGTTCTGTATCGAGCGAGGTCGGTGCCGAACTAGGAGAAGTGAACTTGACGATGAAGTCTGCTAAAATCTGTGCTTTGACCGCCGTCCTAGGTTAATATCGGATATCGAATTGCCCCAGTTCGACGGCCCATTTGGAGATTCTTTTCTGAAAAGTCCGCCTTTCGAAAAAGGGACTTGAGCGGGTGCTCTGTGGCAACCACCACTGTATACGTCTGGAAATAGTGGGAGAGCTTGCGAGAGGCGCTGACAAGTGCCAATGCAAGTTTCTCGAGTGGAAGATACCTGGTCTCGGCGTCGAGCAGGATTTTGCTCGTGTAGTAAATGGGCTGCTGTTGCTTGCCGTTGTCTCTGACTAACACCGAGCTCACTGCGTGGTCTGAGACCGCCAAATAGAGATAAAGGAGGTCTCCTTGTGTTGGAGTGGACAACAGTGGTGGCGAGGAAAGGTATTCCTTGAGCTCCTCCAGCGCTTGATGACACTCGGGGGTCCACTGAAATTTGGAGCTCTTTTTCAGGAGTTGAAAGAAGGATCGACATTTGTCCAAAGCTCGGCTGATGAAGCGGTTGAGTGCAGCGGTCATCCCTGTGAGCCTTTGGACCTGCTTGGCCGAGGTTGGGCTCTGAATCGCCCGGATTGCTGTAATCTGCTATGGATTAGCCTCGATCCCTCTCCGGGTCACCAAGCTTCCTAAGAATTTGCCAGATCCGATGCCAAACGCACACTTGGAGGCATTTAGTTTAAGCTGGAATTTTCTGAGGGTGGCGAATGTCTGGCGTAGGTTTGCCAAATGATCTTGTGACTTCTTGGACTTGACCACCATGTCATCGATGTAGACCTCCACTATCTTCCCGAGCTGGGCTTGAAACATCTTTGTGACCAGTCTCTGGTATGTCGCCCCAGCGTTCTTTAACCCGAAGGGCATCACTTTGTAACAATAGATGCCTTGAGGTGTTATGAATGCGGTTTTCTCCTCATCAGGCCCATGCATGGGGATCTGGTGGTAACCTCGGTAGGTGTCGAGGAAACTCATCCTGTCATGGCCCGCAGTGGCGTCGATCATCTGGTCGATCTTCGGGAGTGGGAAGCTATCCTTGGGGCATGCTTTATTAAGATCGGTTAAGTCCACGCAGACCCTCCATTTGCCGTTCTTCTTCTTGACCACTACTGTGTTGGCCAACCACTTTGGGTAATGCACTTCGCGGATCGCTCCGGCTTCAAGGAGCTTGTCTACTTCTTCAACCACCGCTTCTGTCTGCGAGACCCCTGTTCTGCGGGCTTTTTGCACTATGGGCTTGTGTCCGGGGTCCACGTTTAGCTTGTGGCACATGACCTCGGGGTCAATCCTAGGCATCTCGTATGGGGTCCAGGCGAAGACGTCCCTATTCTGCAGTAGAAAGTCAAGCAACTCGGATCTCTCGTTGTCGGGGAGCTGGCTTCCTAGTAGAAAATATCGCTCGGGGTCATCGGAATTGAACCTGATCTCAGTGAACTCCTCTACGTTATTTTGCTCTGCTAATCGACCGACATCCTCGAGTTCGGCCTCCAATTCGGCCATATACACATGTTGCGGCTCCGTTTCGCCAGGCACTACGGCCGTGAGGCACTGTCTGGCCATCTGCTGATCTCCTCGTACGGTCACTATCTCTACCACCCCTCCGGCCTTCTCTAGCGGAAACTTGAGCTTCTGGTGAAAGGTGGAGGGCACTGCTTCCATGGCATGGAGCCAGCTACGCCCCATTAATACATTGTAAGGAGACGGTGCGTCTACCACCATAAAGTTGGCCACCTTCGTGGCACCTCCTATTCGGACTTCGAGCGAGATCCTTCCTTTGGGATACACCGGCTTGGCGTTGAAGCCTACTAAGGGGACGCGGGCTTCCTGCAGATCGGACTCGGTCAGGCCGAATTGCCTGAAACAACTGAAGTAGAGGATCTCATGGGTCTACAAGGACGCGCTTCACAGTGTAATTGTTCAGCCGCAGGGTGACGATGAGTGCGTCGTTGTGGGGGAGCTGGACCCCTCCTAGGTCCTCGTCCGAGAACCAGATCTTGGGCTTTTCCTTCCTAGCTTTCTTTGGTGCAGGCTCCAGCTCAGCTGACATCACGTATTTGCCATGGGAGGCCCTCCTGGCCTCTGAACGAGCTTGGCTGCTTCCTTTATTGGGAGCAGGGGCCAGGTGAATGACGTTAATGACACCTGCAGGCTTGTCGCTGTCCTGACCTGCATCGGGCGAGGCACGCTGCTGAGCTTGGTTGATCCTCTCCCCCTCTTTGATGTACTCCCGGAGGTGCCCGTCCCTGACGAGCCTCTCGAGGTGGGACTTTAGAGCCATACAGTCTTCAGTCATGTTTCCATGCTGCTTATGATAAGAGCATTTCTTGCTCCTGTCTCGGGTGGATGGGTCGCCCTCATCGGCTGCGGCCACTGGAAGTAGGGGTCTGTTTTGATCTTGCCTAGGAGTCTGTAGATGGGCTCCTTGAAGACAACATTGACGACCCTGTAAGGATCTCCGGTCGGCTTGGCAGGCTTGAACTTCGGTCTCTTGCTGCTACCCGAGATGGAGGCTGAGAAGGTCGCCGAGCTAGTGGTGGCCCTCTTCTTGTCTGGCTTTTGTTTGGGGAACATCCCTTCTCCTCTGGAGGTTTGGCCCTTTTGAGGGAGGCCGAACCGCTCGTTGCCTCGAGCCTCGTCTTCTTCCTACTCAATGTACTGATTCACCTTACCCATCAACGCTTTCATCGTGGTTACGGGGGATCGGACCAGGTCTCTGCGGAACTCATTGCCTGGGAGCAAGGCATGTCGAAAGCACATGATGGCGACATCATCCTTGGCATTTGTGATCTGGCTATAGATCGTCCAGAATCTCCTAGCGAACGCAATGATGCTTTCACCGTCCTTCATCCGGGTCGCCATGAGGTTGCCACCTATTTTCGGGATGACACAGTGCGCTTGAAACTTCTCAACGAAGGAGCTTCGGAGCTGCCGCCAGCTTGAGATCGATCCGGAGGGGAGCGCGCAAAACCATCAGAGCGGGAGGTCGCCTAGACTGGATGAGAAGACCCTGCAGTTCAGGTGGCCGACGTGCCCCCAAACCAACATCCGCTGAGTGAAATGTCGTAGGTGCGCTTCTGGGTCCGAGGTCCCGTCATAGAGGACGAACCTTGGAACGCCGAATCTTTCGGGAAGAGAGAAGTCCTTTATTTCCTGGGAGAAGGGGGACATGCCCTGGTCTTCTTCATTGCAGGCCTCTGTTTGGTCTCGGGCGAAATAGATCTCGGCCATCCAGGCCTGGACCTCTTGTTTGACGTAGTGGTCAAGCAGTTCTCTCAGGCCCGTCATGTTCTCTGGCCTCGGGGACTCGAGCTCGCGACACAACCCCCCGAGGTTGCTAGGTAGGTGGCTGCTACTCAAGCCTTCTTTTTCACAGCGATTCCTTCTCCTGTCGTTGAAGACCTGCCTCAAGTCTCGGCTGTCCGGACGGTGCTGTTGTCGTCCAGGAGGTGGAACTAGAGTCCTCTGTTTCCTGGCCTTGAGCTACTCTTGGAGATGGTGAATCAGCTCCTCTTTTTCTTGGAGGATCCGATTCTGGGCCTTGAACTCTTCAAGCAGGGGGTCATCTTCTTCTTCATGGGTTCGACGAAAGGACTGATCGTCATTATGAGTGCGACGATGGGAGTGATAGGATTTTGCCCTATCTGGGGTTTTGCCTCGTCGTCGAGGATCCGACAGGGAGACATTCTGTTGTGGCTGTGGGACCCTGGGTGACTGATCATCTAAGGGGTGAGGAACCTCATGGCGGTCGTCACAGGTCGGGACGAGGAGTCCGACTGGAGCACACCTTCTGCGTACACGGGACCGGATTTTCCTCCGGATCTTCTCTGGCTGGGAATCGTCGATAGCTCCTGTAGGGCGGGGGGAACCTCCGTTGGACTCGGAGGGGGAAGAAAAATAGAATGAGCGTCGGTGGGCGCCGTTGGAGGTAATGACTGGAGCGGCTGAGGTTGTGGCTCTGGCCGCGAAAACGACGACAATGGTGGTTGTTCCGGCGGAGGAAAGGATGACGCTCTTCGGGACTTCGACGATCCCTCGCTGCCGTATCTGGTTTTTGGAGGCATAGCTTTTATAGGTTTGGTTTTGGCAAAGATCTTGTTCCCACAGACGACGCCAACTGTAAGTGCCTAAAAATTACGGACTTAGTTAGAGGAGGATTAAACTCTTGACTTGGTGATTATGGGAGAGGATCAGCCTCCAATGACCTGAAAGGAAAAACAAAGGTCAGAGCCCCTAGCTGTTGGCAGCCGAAGGCACTCAGATGCCTGCGTTAGTTTGGTCACTGAGAGGAAAACAAGGAAGAAGAAGTATGGGGAACAGGCTTGTTGTGTACCTCCTGTAGTTTTCCTTCATGCATTATATAGACGTGAGAGTCGCCATCGGACTTGACCCCTCAGGGAGAGATGAAAGTCCCATCAGCATGTACTTTCTCTCCTGAGTGGGGGTAGGTGAAAAGGAAACGTCCCATCGGACCATCCCCCTATGCCTATGGATGTGACCTTGAGATAAGGCGTGCCACTTATCTAGGTCTGGCGCCCACTCTATTTGTTAGTTCGTTGTCTACCGTCATGGCAGCGCATTTATGGCTGAATGACAGAAGGCCGAGATCAAACTAAGACCGAGACCGAGGTGGGCACCCGCAAACGTGGCCACTGAGATGGGCTCCGTGCTTCCCCGAGTCGGCGCTTCTGCCGAGCTGGGCAACACCGAGACTAGGGACTACCCTGAAATTGGGGAGTGGCCCCACGCAAATCTGTAATTACAAAGTGACCCCACACAGGATGCAATGTTGATGTGGCTCAAGCAAATAAGAGATTGGAGTATTTTTTCCGAAAGGACTTACAATTGTTTCTCAGCTTTAAAGAGAAAGAATATCTAAAACGTATCTGTCCCCTTCCCATAAAAGGGGACAATCCTTGAACCTCTTTCAACAATACAGTGAGAAAAAATGAAATGTAGAAAAAAAATTGAAACCCAAAAATTGAAACTGGTAAAACCCTCGTAAACTGAAACACATTTCTCATTCCATCCCTTTTTTAAGGCAATAAATGATGACCTCCTTGAATCCTCTTTCAAAAACTATTTAATACAATGAAAAAAGTGAAATGCAAGAAAAAAATGAAACTTAAAAACTGAAACAACAGGATCCTTCAACCATACACCGTGACTATATTAAAACTGCCTGCAAGAGTGCTTCCTTCCTAACAACATAGTTACCTAATTCATTCTAAAGGGTTACGAACTGCGAATTAATTCATTCGAATAATTAACAGTTTCAATTTGGTGGATTCGGCCTTTGATAAATGTAGAGCTCGATACAGTTCGAAACAGCCTCTTGGTTTTCCTCTACCTTGTTTCTTGAGTTATTTTCTCTTTCTTCGGTTGACGAAGATGAAGAAAATATGATTTTATATTCTCTCATTTTCTTTTTCTCTGTTGATGGTTGAGTAAATGGATATTAAACATGACAAGACAAGACTCTTCCTCTCTCTCCTGTATTTGGGAAAGACACTACAAACATAACACTTTTGGATCCGGATCCCCCGTTTGGACCAATCAGGGGGTGCCATATGGGGAAAGGATATTAAATCATTGACATCCCATCGCCTTCATAAAAAAAATAATTCTTTCCCCATGTGGCACCCTTGATTCCAACACTTTTATTCTTTCTCCCTTTCTCTATCAATAAATCAGTGTACCATATGGTACATCTACCTCTCGCACTCACCAATTTAGTAATTATACATATTAAAGCAAATGGGAGGTGGGCTGTCATGGGTGCCACGTCAGCACCCATAAATTTCACTTTCAAGAAAATACTTATAAAATCACACAGAGCTTTGGATTTAATGTGGGCCACTACACTCCTCCCAAACAAGTCTCCTCCCTTAAAATATCAATCCAAATAAATCTCTTCAAATCCCCTCTCTTAATCCTAGGAATAGTTCTAATCTTAAATCTAATCCCTTAAATCTAGATCACACTACTATTTCTAGCAACAAAACTCCTTGCATTTGTTCTCCCTAAAATCTCGATCACGCCCATTTTAAAGTAAACCTTATCTCATTTTCCTTACAAGATTGGAATCAACTCCATTTAATAGAGGTCTGTGGGGCCATTTTCATAGTGTTAGCAGTCATAGAGAATGGGTAGGACTAAATTATAATGATCAGAGAATTGATCAATTATCAACATAAAGTAGAAACAACGAATGGATTTGTGGGGACCACTTTGATCTCCCGATTGATAGACACCTTCAAAAGGCACCACCATCCAGCTTGGCCCATCAAACCAACGGCACGGATGATGGAACACCAAAAACAAAAGGGACCAACCAATATGGAATTGTATCAGGATCATTAGTTTCATGATCTAGACCGTTAACGAACATAAAATAATGGACTCTGATGATCAATTATATTTGTTATTAAAATGCATATTAAGAATACATTTCAGTTCTAATTATATATACATGAAATAGTATAAGGGTTGATATGAGACCTGCCTTTAATAATTGTTGTAGACGAGGCCATATTTTAACACATCATGATGCACCTTTATGAATTAGGATAAGAGGCCCACTTTTAAATATTACATCATTTGACCCCACCAATGCTCCTTGGAATACTACATCAATAAGGGCCTATTGTCCAAATGTTCAATTGGACACACCTTTAGATAATTGGATATGGGCCTATCTTTAGATGTTACATCATGTGACCCCACTAAGGATCATTGAAATGACACATCAGCAAGGTCCCACTGTCCAATTGGACACACCTTGAAGGAGTTAGGATATAAGGCCCACCGTCAGATGTTAAATCATGTGACCCCATCAAGTTATTTTTTCTTTTTTTATTAAAGTTATATATATAATAAATATAAACTACTTATTTATTTCCATAAAATTTGTTCTTTTCCAATAATATCTCAGAAAAGAATCACATATTTCATTATATTTTTTTAGCCCGGGCACCATACCTCTCCATTTAATTATGTAACCTTACGCTTATGGGGCCCACCCTTGGTCCATCCAAATGGACCAAACACACGACCTCCCTAAATTGCACATGTCCACTAGCTTTTGGTCAGATCCAGATTTACTGGACTGTTGGATTGACTGTATACCGATCCGAATGGATTGCTGACCATTAAAATTTTGGGGTTAGATGGTGATGGTAGAAACCACGGTTGGGACTAATTTTTTTGCAAAAAGAAGAGTCATAGGGAGTCCTTGAAATCCCCCCATCACCACCCCCATGTGGGTCGCCAAGTGAGCCCCACCACAGACTTGAGCTTACCTTAATCTAAGCTTTAGCTTAGGAGAGCTGCCCCTATATAGACACACATTCATACTTGTGTAATAGTCAATGCCTTTAAATTCAAGAGGTTGTTATGTTATGTAAGTTTACTTCATTTTATATTTATTTTCATTACATGTTAAAAGATTCTAATATTCAAAGATAATAAATTTCTTTCTTTTAGACTTATTTTATCTTAATAATATTTTAAAATAATTCTTAAAATTTTAATATATTTTTATTTTTGTCCCGAGTTTAGCACGGGCTTTTGTTGCTAGTTTATATTAAAGTTAAAGTGATATAAAACATCAAATCAAGAAAGAATAAAATATAAGAGGGTTATAATGGTATTTTATCTTTCGTGGATTGTTAGGGAATCTTTTTGATTAAAAAGTGGGTTTTTTTTTTGTCATTTAGTGGAGAAATGAGGTTGCTTTTTGACTCTTTTTTTTAACAGGTGGAAATTTTGATGATTTTTTTATTTAAAAGGAGGGAATTTTTAAAATGTGTACTTTTATTTGACCATTTGTCTGAGAAATGGACGCTTTACATTACTTTTACTAACCTAGTAAATTGCCAAACGGGCCTAAGGGTTAGTATCCGATGAAGAATAAAAATAATGAAAAAATATATATATGGTTTACTTTTACTTTTAAAGAAATGCTTCCTCCATTTAAAACTTTAAATATGCCCTTTTTTCTTCATTGAAAATGTTTTCTTCTTTGAGTGAATATATCTCTACCATTATTGGACCATGAATAGTAAGTCTTCACTGAGAGAAGGTAGTACCAAAGGGATCACCTATGGGCCGAGTCATTAATACCATAGGAAGGGCCTATTTTGTAACATGGAAATTACACTTAGATTAACTCTTATGAAATTACACCCACAATAACAATAATCACATATGGAAATAAATATATTTTCTTAAATAAAAAATCAAATTGCATATCATGTCATCAATCTAACATTTTGTATGGAGCGAATAACTAAAAAAATGAATAGCCCTAGTGGGGCCCACTTTAATTCTCGCAACTAGAAGGATAGAGGATTTGGATGTGGATAAGGAGTAAATACCATAATACCGTTCAATTTTAGGCCCTCAAATTTAAATTCCTTATATTGTGCAAATTTATTACTACATTATTCAACTACAACAATAGGATTATTACTAAGTTACGAATTATACTAATATAATAGGTGTAAAAGTACATAAGGGAATTCAGTAGCCCACTTTTGTAAAAATCTAAAAGGAATAATCAAAATCTATGATACACAAATAGTTATGTGCCATTGATTAATGAAGCAGGTCATTCCTCAATAATCAGCACAAATAACTTCAAACTACATATTAGGAATCAATTTATCAAATTCATCAAACTCGAATTGTGAATTAGGTGAACCAAACAACGAACTGAATGAAACTGCCCAAGCGAATTTCTGAATTAGAATAGGCAACGAATTCCGACTTGTGAACTCGAATTCGAATTGATCGAACCGTGAACAAGGTAACTACACCTAGCAGTCCTTTCCCTTTTCTTAAAAATGAAGCATCCTTAATTTCCTTTTTTGAAAAAGAAGAAACACATTTCTGGTTTCTAGTTTGGGATGGTTGATGTGGAAGCGAGAGAATCTGAGTGATTAGAGGTGAAGAGAGCATGTATGCTCTCTCCTATAACATGTTTGTTCATTCTCTCATAAAACTTTGTCTTTCATTTGTAGGATATTTGTTCATGTCCAAGATAATAAATAAAAAAAAGGAAAAAAAAGGAAGAAAATCACTTGCTTTTGATTCAATGAATCTTAATATATTGTGTCGTCCACCACCCATTTTCAAATATGGTGGAAAAGATCCAATGCATTGGTGGGCGTTGGAGAGAATGATGTTTTATAGCAAAATCCTAACAAAACTAGATCTTGGTCTCTTAGAAACAAAATCATGGATTCAAAATATATTCTTTCTCTTTAAAGCTGAATGTTGGTTGCAAAAAAAAGCCTAAAAAGAAACCTTAATTCTGGCCTTAGGAGAAGCCACATCAGTTTATTGGGGCCCATTTGTGGATGTGTCCTTTAAAAAACACATAATATGTGTCTTTTCAATAAAAGGCTTCTCTTGGGCTAAATATGTGCCATTTCAATAAAATGTCGATCTCTTGGGCCCATTTGTGTCGATGTAACCCAACTCAAAGCGATGCCTTCCAACTCTATAAATTAAGGTTATTTTTAAAGTTTTTATTTAGTATTCAAAATGAGTATAAATGCAAATGAATCCTTTATTTGTGTATGTTGACGTGGATTAAGCGATGAAATGTTTGGTTTTCATAATTTTTTGGTTGATTTGAAAATTTTTAATTAGTTTGTTATAAATAGATTTATAAGAATAAGATATTAGTTTTAATATATTATTCAAGACTTAACCTGTGCGATGCACAGGGGCTTCATGCTAGAATATAATGAAACACACAAGAGATACTCTTGGGAAAAATCAAAAGATTGAGAAAAATGACAAACCCCACCCACCCCCCCCCGCCCCCCCCCCCCAAAAAAAAAAAAGAAAAAAAAGAAAAAGGAAAGAGATCTTCATATCTCAAAAAATTAAAAATCAAAAGCCACTAAACAGTAATAAATCATACTCTATCGCATATAAAAAAAAACACAAAGTAAGATTTCAATCTCCTACAAAAATATGGATTGAAAAAAAAAACCACCAAATCCCATAAACATTATCCCTTTTATAAGTTGATAAAAGTCAGCACTAAGCATTTATATCCTCATCAGCCTTCCTTCCATCCTCACACTAAAATGTATTTGTTGTTAAGAATCCTCATTGTATCTATTATTAGTTGTACAAGATAGACTAGGATCTGTAATCAATTAGTTTGTATCTAGATAGTTATTGCTTTCCTAGATTAATTATTCTCGATCCAAAACTTTAGGATCTGAGATTTGTACATTGGCCATTTATGCCCATTGATTGGAAGAGAAAGGTATTGAAGCTTTTCCTCCTCAAATCTCTTGTTCTCTGTTCTATTATTTTCTACTTGGTATCAGAGCCAAACACCCATATCACACGTACCATATCACCACCACTTGAACCCTCATCTATTCTCTGCACCATGGCCAACGAAAAACCTGAATCCTCATCTACACTCGAGTCATCCACACCAGTTATACATGTTCAATCAGAAAACTCTGGTTTCAAAGCTGGCATCATCCTTACTGAAGTCAACTATGATGTAGGGTCCCAAATCTTTGAGATGCGTATTGCAGGACGTGAGAAGCTTGAGTATATTATGGGCAAAACACCCCAACCAAAGGTTACTGATGCTTCCTATACGAAGTGGTATGTAGAAAATCAAAAGGTAAAGGGATGGTTGCTAACGTCTATGTCACCAGAGATTATGAAGCGCTATCTCCGATTGCGCACCGCACGTGAAATTTGGAATGTGCTTGCCAAAGCTTTCTATGATGGATCAGATGAATCACAAATCTTTGCACTGAATCAGTGAGCGTTTTCTACCAAACAGGTCGGTCGCCCTCTCTCAACCTATTATGGTGATCTAGTAGAAATTTTCCAAGAGCTGGACCATCGTGATAGGATTGTAATGAAAGATCTAGATGATGTTATCGCATATCAAAAATCAGTTGAACGATTGCGTGTGCATATCTTCTTGAATGGGCTTGATGCAGAATTTGAACAACTTCGAGGTGAGATTCTCAGGAAGGACCCAGTACTGGATTTTGAAGAAACCTATGCATTTATACCTCGTGATGCTATTCGCAGAATAATGCTGAATGGAGAACCTGATCACCCGGAGTCATCTGCCATGATGGCTCGCCGGTCCAAGCCTCAGCAATGGCGAACTAATCCGAAACCAGAGCGAGCATCTGGCCCACCAAATCATACTGCTGACCAAAATCGGTTATCTGGATCACAGAATCGCAGCTATGAAATAGGAGCTGCATGACCAGAACGCTTGTGTACTCATTGTGGTGGAACTGGACATACTAAGTCACTGTGCTATGAGCTGATTGGGTATCCAGAATGGTGGGATCTTGCCAAGGCACACAGCAAACGGAATTCAAAGCCAAATCCCCATGCCTCTGTTGCTGTGGCCGAACCTTCCAATAATACTCCTAAGGAAGCCTCATCTTTGATTGCCACTTCAGGTAACCTTGGTAAAGCTCTTAATGCTTTTGCACTTAATAATAATAGTGCATGGATAATTGATTCTGGTGCTACAGATCACATGACCTTTGATGTTAACCATATTCAGTCTATGAAACCATCCGAACAACCTATAGTGTCCATAGCCAATGGTACTCATTCTCTTGTGATTGGAGAAGGTTCAATTACTCTTACAAAAGACTTGAATTTGGATTCTGTTCTGGCTGTTCCTTCCCTTAATTATACATGTTGTCTATTGCTCAAATAACTTGTGCTTTGCACTGTATTGTGATTTGTTTTTAAGGACATCCGGACTCGGAGGACAATTGGTTATGGTACTAGAAGGGTAAGCTCTATCACCCTGATCTGACACCGGCAAGTTCAAATCAGTTGGCTCAAGTTTTCTCAGTTGATAGGCCTAAAAAAAATTCAGAATTCAAAAATTTGGTTGTGGCACGGGCGCTTAGGCCATGCTTCTTTTGGATATTTAAAAAAACTATTTCCAGCATTGTTTTCTCAGCTGACTGATTCGGATTTAAAGTGTGACATCTGTGAACTGGCTAAAAGCCATCGTGTTTCATTTCCAATAAGAATGAATAAAAGTCCAGTACCATTTATGGTTGTTCACTTTGATGTATGGGTTCCAGCAAAGACTTCTTCTTTGAATAATGCACGTTGGTTTGTTTCATTTATTGATGATCATACTCGTATGACTTGGGTTTGTTCAATGAAATCAAAAAATGAAGTTAGTTCTCTGTTTCAAAGATTTCACAGAATGATAGCTACTCAGTATCAATCTCATATATGGGTTTCCGCACTGATAATGGTGGAGAATTTGTTAATCGGGACTTGAAACAATATCTGAATTTACATGGCATTGTTCATCAGACGACTTGCCCCTACTCCCCTCAACAAAATGGGGTTGCAGAATGCAAGACTCGTCATCTTCTTGAAGTTGTACGTGCTTCCTTGTTTGGGGCTCACATGCTCACTAGTTACTGGGGTGAAGCCATTACAGTTGCAGCATACCTCATCAATCGTGTACCTTCCAGTTCATTATAGTTCCAGACCCGCATTAATGTCCTTCATAAGGCTATAAGTGCTCCTATGGTGCCAAATCTATCACCTAGAGTATTTGGGTGTGTAGCCTTTGTACATCTTCACAAACCCTTGAGAAATAAGTTGGAACCTCGAGCTCTCCGGTGTGTATTTGTTGGCTATGCCTCGCATCAAAAAGGCTATCGGTGTTATCACCCCCCCCCCCTCGAAAGATATATGTTACCCTTGACGTTATCTTTCATGAGGATGAAATGTATTACTCTATCCTCGAGTCTCCACTTCAAGGGGAAAGTCGGTATGAAGAATTGCAGACTCTGAATCACACCCTAGACACCTTGGACTCTATGAGTGGTGGTAACTTAGATAACAGTGAAGAATGCCCAGATGAGGCGAATGGGCGCATTCAGGAGGATGAGAATAGTCAGGATCATATGGAAGTGGTTCCGCCAGTATCTCCATCATCACCTACACTGCCAGCGTCACCTACACCGGTATCACCAGTATCTCAGTCACCGCAAGTGCCAACTTTCCCCATTCAATATGTACCGTTTAACCAATTGCTCTCTCAAGCCGATTCCATTTTTGAGTCTCAGGTAAATTCTGAACCTTCCTATTCCATTTCTGAGTCTCAGGTAAATTCTGAACCTCACTTAAAAGTGCTACCTGATCGAGTCACAAGAGGAATACCTAGAGTAAATTATGAACCTGTTCTTAACTCCAAAACTGGGTATCCCATGAGTAACTTTGTGTCTTACCATAGACTGTCGAAGGACTGTGAATCTTTTGTGAATCAATTATCTACTGTATCTATTCCTAATAGTGTACAGGAGGCCTTGAGAGATAGCAAGTGGAGGGAAGCAATGAACGAAGAAATGAAGTCCCTCCAAAGAACTCAACATGGTAAGTTGGTGATTTACCTGAAGGGAAGACACCGGTCGGATGCAGGTGGGTCTTCACCATTAAATACAAAGCTGATGGAAACATCGAACAATTCAAAGCTAGATTGGTTGCCAAAGGGTATACTCAAACTTACAGAATTGATTATGTGGAGACATTCGCACCAGTAGCCAAAATTAATAGTGTTCGTATTCTGCTATCTCTGGCTGTGAATCTTGACTGGTTGTTGCACCGGTTTGATGTGAAGAATGCATTTTTGCATGGAGATCTCCAAGAAGAAGTATATATGGAGTTGCCTCCTGGATGTAATATGCAGATTGAAGGAAGCAAACAGGCTTGCAAATTGAAGAAGTCCCTGTATGGTTTGAAGCAATCCCCTAGAGCTTGGTTTGGAAGGTTCACGAGTTCTATGAAAGCATTTAGATAAAGGCAAAGTAACTCGGATCATACTCTCTTCTTAAAGCATAATAAAGAAAAGATCACTGCTCTTATTGCGTATGTTGATGATATGATAGTGACTAGAAATGATCCTGAAGAAAAGAAAGCGTCGCAGGATCATCTTGCTCGTGAGTTCGAAATGAAAGATCTTGGTCCGTTGAAGTACTTCCTAGGAATTGAAGTGTTAAGATCAAAGAAAGGTATTTTCTTGTCTCAACATAAATATTCCTTAGATTTGTTGAATGAAACTGGTATGTCAGCTTGCAATCCGGTTAGCACTCCTATGGAAGAAAAACTGAAGCTAAGTATGTATCCAAATCAAGTTCCTGCTAATAAGGAACGCTATTAGAGACTAGTGGGGAGATTATGTATCTTGCACATACTAGGCCTGATTTGGCTTATGTGCTAAGTGTTGTTAGTCAATTCATGCACTCCCCGAGCGAAGAACATATGAATGCTATCACTCGTATCCTGCACTACTTGAAGTCGCCCCCTGGGAAGGGAATTATTTTTACAAAAGGAGACAACTTGGATATTGAATGTTACACCGATGCTGATTGGGCTGGGTCAATCGATGATAAACGTTCTACATCCGGGTATTTCACACTTGTAGGTGGGAATCTAGTTACTTGGCAAAGTAAACAACATAAGGTAGTTGCTAGATCCAGTGCTGAGGCTGAATATAGGGGAATGGCCCAAGGAGTATGCGAATTACTTTGGATTAGAAATCAAATGCGAGATTTACATATTAAGCAGGCTAGTCCTATAAGGTTATATTGTGATAATAAGGCAGCGTGTGATATTGCCCATAATCTAGTTCAACGTGATCGAACTAAACATGTTGAGATTGATAGGCACTTTATCAAGGAGAAACTGGAAGAAAAAAACATTGAAGCGCCTCATGTTCGATCTCAAGACCAGCTTGCTGTTGTGCTCACCAAGGCAGTGTCAAGTCAAGCATTTAATAGTTGTTTCGACAAGTTAGGCTTGAGCGACATCTATGCACCAACTTGAGGGTGAGTGTTAAGAATCGTCATTGTATCTATTATTAGCTGTACAAGATAGACTAGGATCTGTTATCAATTAGTTTGTATCTAGATAGTTATTATTTTCCTAGATTAATTATTCACGATCTAAAACTTTAGGATCTGAGGTTTGTACATTGGCTATTTATGCCCATTGATTGGAAGAGAAAGGTATTGAAGCTTTTCCTCCTCAAACCTCTTGTTCTTTGTTCTATTGTTTTTCTACTTTTGTCCCCTTCCAATAAAAGGGGACATCCTTGGAACCTCTTTTAACAATACAGTGAAAAAACTGAAATGTAGAAAAAAAAATTGAAACCCAAAGACTAAAACAGCAAGATCCCTCATAAACTGAAACACGTCTCTCTTTTCAACCCTTTTTGAGGAAATAAATGATAACCTCGTTGAATCCTCTTCCAACAACAATTTAATACAATGAAAAAACCGAAATGAAGGAAAAAGATGAAACTTAAAAACTGAAACGACAGGATCCTTAAACCACACACTGTGACCAGTAAAAACCATCTGCAACAGTGCTTCCTTCTTAGAAATTCTTTCCCTTTCTCTGGACGCATCCTTTCCTTTTTTGAAAAAGAAGCAACATATTTATGGTTTCTGGTTTGGGATGGCTGATGTGGAAGGAGAATCGAGTGATTAGAGGTGAAGAAAGCATGTATTCTCTCTCTTGTAACAGGTTCGTTCCTTCCCTCATAAACCTTCTTGTCTTTTTGTTGTAGGATATTTGTTCATGTCCAAGATAATAAAGAAAAAAAGGAAAACAATAAGAAGAAAATCACTTGCTTTTGATTTCTGTGACTCTTAATTTATTGTGTCGCTCACCACCCTTTGTCGAATATGATGGAAAATATCCCATGCAGTGGTGGCCGTTGGAGATGATGATATTAAGCAAAATCCTAACAAAAATAATAAAAATCAGATCTTGGTCTCTTAGAAACAAAATCATGGATTAAAAAATATATATTATGAAACCTACAAAATGAGATATGATAAGTCCTTAAAAATGCATAATTTCCTCATTATTTTAGAATTAATTAAGGACTTAATCATCAAATCACGGACCATTTTAGTAAAAAAATCATGTTTTACGTTTATGGGCATCAAAGTTTGAATTCGAGTCAAAACTCATTGAAAAATTGCATTTTCACATAAAATCATGAATTTTTCTATTTTTGGCATTAGAAGTCATAAATTTCTCATAACTTTTTATTCACAAATAAAATGATATACTTTCTTTGCACCATTGATTTAAAAGAAAATTTGATAAAATTATGACATTTTATGCATCTATTTAAAGTGAACTGGTCCCGGATCTTGCATAATTCCTCCCTATTTAAATAGTTTGTTCTTTGACATTTGTTTTCATTTCTGTAAGAAATTTCAGAAATTGGGGCCCGCGGAAGAGAATTGATGAAGCAAATGCACCATGAGACCCATCTACTTTTGGCAAAAATTCCATGGTAGGGTCAGCCATGGCAGGGTCCGCTCTCATATGCAAAAATTCAGATTTAATCTCTTGAATTTAAGTTCTAGATTTGTAGGCCATGTGATGAGGTGTCCAAGACCTTCCATTAAAGAATCACACATCAAATTGGGGCCCACTCTTATGTCATGTGTGCAATTAATTTCAGGTTTGAGATGGTTTTTAGGAGAGAAAGTGGGTCCACATGAGTTCCAAGATTTCCACAAAAATCTGAAAAACTTGCTCGTAGCCCCAAGTGCAAGGCCGCGATTGTAGTAATAACTCGGTGAAGTCCGAGTTCGATCCACAGGGAGTAATTAATCGTGCAAAACCTGTCCTATTGAAAACTAGTTCTAGCCTAAAAAAAACTATACAAATCAAATGTCCTACTTTAATTAACAATTAATTACAAGTCTGAAAAAAAAAATTAATTACAACCAAAGAAAAATAAAAATCCTAATCTAGAAACCTAATCTAAGTATTGCATCACCATAAGAATTATTAGTCCAACCAATTGCAATAATTATTAAGATGCATGAAAATAAAATAAAATAAAATCAGAGAATAAAAAAAATGGATTTTAACTCTAACACTTTGCAATAATTACTTTGCTAAATGCCATCAATAAAAATCAAGACCATCGCACCAAGTGCGCACTGTCACTACACACAAAAATTCGATGTTGACCCATTGGTGAAGACCAAGACCCCATAAACTTGATTTATTAATGAAAGACCCATTACAAGCAAATAACCATTACAAAATTATGTGAATCAAATTAAAATGCATCCAACCTTACCTTAGACACATGAAATACTAAACGGAGGAGAGGGACTCGCGGTCTTGAACGGCGATCCAACCGGCTCTCGTTTTGTGATCTGAAATCCAAGCAAGGGACGATGATGAATGGCTGATCCGATGGTGGATCGACGGTAGCAACGGCGGTGGTGCGACGGTGGCGTATAAATCCAAGTGGTGGTGTACCTTAGGGAAGCCCTTGGATGAAGTTGTGATGGAAGGAGGACAGATGAGGAAAAATTAATGGAAAAAGAAAGGGGATGAGTTGCTGGTCGTCCAAGGTATGGAGGGGATTTTTGGACGTGTGGGAGTTAGAGATTGAGAGGAAGAGAGAGATTTTTTTTTTAAACATAGAATCCTTAGCTTAAAGGCCAAGCAAGTTTCTTGATTAGAAACAAATTTGAATTGAGAGAGATTCGTTTCCCAAGGTAACTTCTTGTGGAGCTAGATTTTCCATGCAGGACTCTTCATTTTCCCCAAAAAATTCAGATTGTTAGCCAATCTTTGTGCATTCATAGGGTTGGACGTCCAAGGGAGTGGGATCTTCAATATCCCCTCATAATTTAATTTTGAATTTCAATTCTTGGTAAGCAATATCCTCTTTCATAGGACTCCCTTTTAGCTAACAGATTATTTCATAAACTAAAATTCAGATTTTTATGGAAATCTTCGAACTCATGTGGACCCACTTTCTCTCCTAAAAACCATCTCAAATATGAAATTAATTGCACACATGACATAAGAGTGAGCCCCAATTTGATGTGTGATTCTTTAATGGAAGGTCTTGGACACCTCATCACATGACCTACAAATCTAGAACTTAAATTCAAGAGATTAAATCTGAATTTTTGCATATGAGAGCGGACCTTGCCATGGCCGCTACCATGGAATTTTTGCCCCTACCATGGAATTTATGCCAAAAGTAGATGGGTCTCATGGTGCATTTGCTTCTTCAATTCTCTTCTGCGGGCCCCAATTTCTAAAATTTCTTACAAAAATGAAAACAAATGTCAAAGAATAAACTATTTAAATAGGGAGGAATTATGCAAGATGCGGGACCAATTCACATTAAATAGATGCATAAAATGTCACCATTTTATCAAATTTTCTTTTAAATCAATGGTGCAAAGAAAGTATATCATTTTATTTGTGAATAAAAAGTTATGAGAAATTTATGACTTCTAATGCCAAAAATAGATAAATTCATGATTTTATGTGAAAATGCAATTTTTCAATGAGTTTTGGCTCGAATTCAAACTTTGATGCCCATAAACATAAAACATGATTTTTTTACTAAAATGGTCTATGATTTGATGATTAAGTCCTTAATTAATTCTAAAATAATGAGGAAATTATGCATTTTAAAGGACTTATCACACCCCCCAACCAGCATTTTGCTAGTCCCGAGCAAAATATGCGAATCATGGTTGGTCTTCTAGCCTAATCTAATATAATCTAAATTCAAAGACAAAATGGAAAACACGACTTTCGCTGGTAACGTATGCAGCAAGCCCTTAAACCCCTAGGTTACCCCTAGTGGACGAGTTGTACCTCGTTAGGGTTTGCAGTGAATAGACCCACAAAATTCATTTACTTAAAAAAATAAAATAAATAAAATAAAACAAATCAACGAAAAGTTTTTCAAAAGACGATTGAGTCAAATCGGATGCCTTGAATCCTTGAATAATCAAGATTTCAGACTTTTTAAAATCTGGTTCACGTTTTTCTTTTCAAATCTTTTCAAAAATTCTACCAAAACTTTGGGTGCCCTATGCAGGTGTATACATCAAATCAGAAATTTTAAATGTTCTATGATAATGCCATTAAAACAAAATTCTCTCTAAGAATTTCCAACTTTCCTAGATTTGGGGTAAATACAAGTCTCCTCTCAAAGCTAGTATGACGACTTTTGCACTACTGTTTTTTCAAAGGCCGCGAGATGCATCTTTTTTTTTAACGCACACATGTGACTGTGCAATGCCTAGGTCCCTTAAACTTTCTAATTAACCCATGTAATGAGCGTTAGGCCAATGACTCCAAAAACAGATGTCTTTAGGGCACTAGGTATATAAATACCCCTATGGGCTTACTAGCTCGGGTTAAAAAGGCTACGAACCCAAACTAGTCACACAACTAAACACTTTCTTTTCTCTTTTTTTGTTTTTTTTATATAAACACCTATTTGTGCATCCCTTGACACCTTTTTTTTTTTAAACTGTCCCCAACAATAGGCAGCCTTTTTCAATTCGCCCGAATTAATTCACTGGTTTTGGTTGGCCTAACCTTACCGATGAACCAGGAGAACTCATATGACCAAATTTCAGAAAGTCGTCTCCTTTTTTTGTTCTCTCTTGAAAGAATTCTGAAAATGACACTTAAATCTTTTTATCCAAGACTTTTGAAATGATGTACACGTGTTACAGTGAAAATCAAAGTTCGGCATTCTATTTTTCTTTCAAAAAATTGTGAACCTTCATTTTACTTCCTTCCAAAAATTCTGAAATTCAAGATTTCTAGGCATCTTCGAATCGTCAAGTTCTTTTGAAAAAAATCCTTCTTTTCTTTTTGGGTCTTTTTTTTTTTTTTTGAGAAAACTATGGGAAAACGAAAAAATTTGTCTAAAATTGGACAAGTGTGCTTGTTCCACCCTCCAACCTAAACTAGACAGCATCTTCGATGTCATACATGAAATGCAAAATGGAATGTAATCATGAGGTGAAAATGTAAAGGGAGGAAATGGGTAGAAAGCACCTGGAGTAATGAAGCTTTCGCGTAGAAACCTGTCCAATGTGAGACAAAGAACACAAAAAGAAAAAGCAAGAAAAGAAAAGAAAAGATATATATATATATATATGCATAATGTACAAAGTTGTGGGCCACTGTCAGATCCAATGCCCTTCAATCCTGATAGACAGGATCGATCAGAGGAATTTCATTTTCCTCTGGAGGAACAGTCTCCAAGAATGGTTTTAAACGTTGTCCATTAACTTTAAAAGAGGCACCATTCGATGGATCAATGAGGGTCACTGCCCCATATGGAAATACTTCTTGAACAATGTAGGGGCATGTCCAACGAGATCTTAATTTTCCAGGGAAAAGATGAAGTCAAGAATTGTACAATAGGACTTTTTGAGACGGATGGAATGACTTCCTTAATATCCGTTTATCATGAAAGGCCTTAGTCCTCTCTTAGTAAATTCTTGAGTTCATATAAGCCTCGTTTCTCAATTCTTCTAATTCATTTAAATCAAGGGCTCTTTTCTCCCCAGCCTTGTCTAGGTCAAGGTTCAGTTGTTTTATGGCCCAATAAGCTTTATGTTCCAACTCCACCGGAAGGTGGCAAGCTTTCTCATATATAAGCTGGTATGGAGACATCCCAATTAGGGTCTTATAAGCAGTTCTATAAGCCCACAAAGCATCATTTAGCCGCATTGACCAATCTTACGATTTGGTTTTACCGTGGTCTCCAAAATTCTTTTGATTTCCCTATTTGAGACCTCTACCTGCCCACTTGTTTGAGGGTGATAGGGGGTAGCCACTTTATGTGTAACACCGTAATTTTTAAACAAACTCTCAATGATGCGGTTACAAAAGTGAGTACCCCCATGACTAATGATGGCACGTGGAGTTCCAAAACGGGAAAAGATATTATCCAAGATAAATTTTTTGACCGTTTTAGCATCATTATTCCTACATGGGACTGCTTCAATCCATTTGGACACATAATCGACTGCGACGAGGATATAATGAAAACCAAAGCTCGGGGGAAAAGGTCCCATAAAGTCTATACCCCAAACATCAAATAATTCGACGACCAAAATTGGGTTTAAAGGCATCATATTCCTATTGGAAATGGAACCCAATTTTTGGCACCGCTCACATGCCTTACAGAAGTCTTGTGCGTCTTTAAATAACGTGGGCCAGTAAAATCCAGATTGTAAAATTTTGTAAGCGGTCTTTTTAACAGAAAAATGGCCACCACAAGCATGTGAGTGACAAAATGATATTACACTGTTTACGTCATGGTCAGGAATGCATCTCCTAATGATTTGGTCTGGGTAGTATTTAAAAAGGTATGGTTCATCCCAGAAAAATTGTTTCACCTCAGTGAAAAACTTATTTTTATCTTGTTGCGTCCATTCTTTTGGAATTTCACCCGAAGCTAGATAATTAACAATGTCAGCATACCATGGAGAATGGGCAAATGTGGCAAATAATTGCTCATCAGGGAAAGTGTCCTGGATTGGCAAGGGTTCTAAAGTGTTGGAAAGGACAAGCCTAGAAAGATGATCAGCCACCACATTTTCTACTCCTTTCTTATCCTTGATTTCGATATTGAACTCTTGGAGTAGAAGGATCCATTTGATCAATCTGGGCTTGGCTTCTTTCTTAGAAAGAAGGTACTTCAGCGTAGAATGGTCAGTAAAGATCACAATTTTGGATCCAATTAAGTAGGAACGGAATTTATCCAGTGCATAGACCACAGCCAATAGTTCTTTCTCTGTTGTAGAATAATTAATCTGTGCACTGTTTAAAGTCCTACTAGCATGGTAAATCACATATGGCCTTTTGTCCCTACGTTGCCCAAGAACTGCCCCCAACTGCATAATCGCTAGCATCGCACATGATTTCAAAGGGCAGGCTCCAATCTGGAGGTTGCATAATTGGAGCAGTCGTCAACATGTCCTTAAGCTTGGTAAAAGCCGCTTGACATGCCTCCGTCCACTCAAATTTTGCTTCCTTTAGCAGAAGGTTACATAATGGTTTAGAAATGACACTGAAATTTTTTATGAGTCTTCTGTAGAATCTGGCATGCCCTAACAAAGATCTTACATCGCTTACGGTTTTTGGGGAGGGCAAATTGGAAATTAAATCTATTTTGGCTTTGTCCACTTCCAATCCTCTAGATGATACAATGTGGCCAAGGACAATCCCTTGTCGTACCATAAAATGACATTTTTCCCAATTCAGTACTAAATTCTTTTCTTCACACCTAGAGAGGACCTTAGTTAAGTTGCTCAAACAATCTTGGAATGTATCTCCAAAAACTGAAAAATCGTCCATGAAGACTTCGAGAAAACGTTCCACCATATCACTAAAAATACTAAGCATGCACCTTTGAAAAGTTGCAGGAGCATTACACAGCCCAAAGGGCATCCATCGGTAAGCAAAGGTACCAAAGGGGCATGTAAAAGTTGTTTTCTCTTGGTCTTCCGAAGCGATCTCTATTTGATTTATCCAGAATATCCATCTAAGAAATAATATTACTCGTGGCCAGTTACCTGTTCTAAAATTTGGTCCAAGAAGGGTGGGGGGAAATGATCCTTTTGTGTGACAGCATTTAATTTTCTATAGTCAATACAAACTCGCCAACCTGTGGGTACATGGGTTAGGACAAGCTCATCATTAGCATTACAGACTACAATGACGCCGGACTTTTTAGGTACAACTTGGGTAGGGCTGGTCCATTGGCTATCCGAAATTGGGTAAATGATACCCACATCTAGAAGTTTCAAAACTTCAGCCCTAACCACTTCCTGCATGGTGGGATTTAACCGGCGTTGCATCTGACGGGAGGGTTTTGCATTCTCCTCCAAATAGATATGATGTGTACACACGAGGGGATTAATTCTCTTAATGTCAGCCACGGTCCAAGCAATTGCACCTTTGTGCAGTTTGAGCACTTCTAAGAGTTGGGCTTCTTGGTCCATGTCAAGGTGTGCATAAATGACTACAGGAAATGTTTCATTTTCTCCAAGGTATGCATATTTCAGGTGTGAGGGCAAGGGTTTCAACTCAGGTTTGGGCGGCCTCACCTGAGATGGAAGAGACGGAGTGCCAGTTGGTACCAGCTCTTCAAAAAAGGATTTGCCTACAGTGTTGACCAGTTCAACAGTGCTATCATGTTTTTCTTCGCAGAGGGTAGAGTCCTCAATTCACTTAATAGAATCGGAGATCGATTTTTCAAAAGTTTCTGCTGTAAGAACACCGAACAAATCTACTTCTTCAAGGTCAATGTTATCATCCCGTGGTTGTTTGCAAAGGTAAAAAATATTTAGCTCTAAAGTCATGTTACCAAAAGATAGCGTCATTTTTCCATTCCGGCAATTGATCAGTGCATTGGATGTGGCTAAAAATGGTCTCCCCAAAATTACCGGAATCTAAGCATGAGGATCTGCCACAGGATGAGTGTCTAGCACAATAAAGTCTACTGGAAAGTAGAACTTGTCAACCTGCACAAGCACATCCTCTACTATCCCTCTCGGTCTTTTGATTGATCGATCTGCTAGCTGCAAAGTAACCTGGGTGGGTTTGAGTTCGCCCAGCCCCAATTTTACATAGACCGAGTAAGGTAGTAAGTTGACACTTGCCCCAAGATCAAGCAATGCTTGTTCAGTTTGATAATTTCCAATAATGCACGAAATTGTGGGGCATCCTGGGTCTTTGAATTTAGGGGGAGTGTCGTGCTTTAGAATTGCACTTGCTTGCTCAGTGAGAAACGCTTTCTTTTGTACATGTATCTTATGCTTCAACGTGCATAACTCTTTAAGAAACTTTGCATAAGATGGGACTTGTTTGATTGCGTCTAACAACGGGATGTTAATTTTGACCTCTTTAAGCACATCCAAGATTTCCTGGTTCTGTATAGATTGCTTGGGAGGAGCTAATCGGTTGGGAAAAGGCGGTAAGGGCTTAATCCTGGAGGAACTAGACTTTTCTCCTTGATAGGAGGGACTTCATTTTCTTTACCTTTCTGATCTGAGGATGTAGGTTGTTTATCTTTTTCTAGATCTGGCTTTTCAATCTCTTTACCACTACGTAGAGTAGTAACAACTTGAACCTGCTCCTTTGAATTTGACGGACCACCTTGATGAACCTCATATTGCCCTTTTGGATTGGGCTGTGGTTGGGCTGGAAAAGCCCCTTTATTTTGTGCTTCAATTAACTTGCAGAGGTTCTGCATGGTGTTCTGTAAATTCTCAAAGTTCCTATCATGTTTCTTATTGATGGACTCTTGATTCATCATAAACTTAGCCATAAGTTCATCCCAAGGCGTCGTTTGAGTTGTAGGGGGTACCATTTGCTGTGTGTTTTGAGCATATGTACCAGAAGTACCCCCAAACTGATTTGACATTTGGTTGAAATTGGGCGGAGTAGCATTTGGACCATTCTTCCAACTAAAGTTGGGGTGATTCCTCCAATTAGGGTTATACGTGTTACCCAAAGAATTGTTAAACTGCCGGTTGTATGTGTTGGTGGCATTTGCTTGCTCGTGAAACACTTCTTGAAAAGCAGGGAGTGTTGGGCACTCTGAAAAAATGTGTTTATCACTAGCGCATATGCCACAAACTATAGCAGGTTCCTTATTCTTCACAAATTTCAAGGACTCAACTTCTCTTGTTAGATAGGCAATTTTTGCTTGTAGATCATCATTGCCTTTGAATACATATAACCCCCCTCCTTTGGCCTGATTTGATTGCTTTACAGGGTCTATACCTTCAGATGTGTCCCAATTTTGTGCACTATCTGCCAAAAACTGAAGGTAGGTCCATGCTTGATTTGGGTTCTTCGCCATGAACTCCCCATTGCACATCATCTCCACGAATTGTCGTGTTTCTGGACTAAGTCCATCATAGAAATGACCAATTGTATTGTGCAATTCAAATCCGTGGTGGGGACATGCAAGGAGTAGTTCATTAAAGCGTTCCCAACACCTATAATAAGACTCATTGTCTTTTTGTTTAAAATTCATAATATTTCTCCGTAAGGTGTTGGTCTTATGTAATGGGAAAATTTTCTTTAAAAATTCCCGGACCATGTCGGACCATAGAGCAATCGAATTGGACTGTAAGGAGTGAAGTCATGCCTTAGCCTTATCTTTGAGGGAAAATGGAAATAAACGAAATTTGATAAGGTCTTCCCTCACATTTTTGAAGTGTAGTGTTGCACACACTTCTTCAAACTCTTTTATGTGCAAATATGCACTTTCCAATTCAAGTCCGTGAAATTTGGGGAGAAGTTGAATTACTCCCGGTTTGATTTCAAATTGACCTGCACCTGCGGGTATAACCATGCACGACGGTGTGGCTTGTCGTGTAGGGTGAAGGTAATCACGTAGACTCCTAAGTGGTTGATTCACCTCCCCATTATTATTGGGTCCATTGCCATTACCATTCTCATTCCTCATTTCATCATTATCGCTGTGCTCATCAGCCATATTGGAAATTCTAAGGGAACCAGGAGATCTAGATTCGTAGAATTTAATCAAGCTCTTGACAAGTGATTCATTCCTTTCTAATCGATTTGAGGAGTCCCTCTGCCAAGAAGATGCGGGTCTTTCCTTCTTTTTGGAATTTTGAAAAGTTTCTTTTTTTTTTTAAGAAACCTAGAAAGAAAAACTACCTAAGGACCATTTTTAGATTTAAAAGAAAATTCCCAAATTCTTGCAAACTATTAATCTTAGAGAGTTTGATATCTCTAAGGAAAGTTCCCAAACTCAAGTCTATTAAACTGGCCCGACTAGGTAAGCCCCCAGATCAGTGGTGGGGTCACGATGCGTTGCAAGGTTCCCGCTTAAAAACCACTTTCTAGAACAAGAGACTTATCTCCCTTATCTAATGGGACAAGACTTGCCTAGACATCGAACCAATCAAGAAAGGCAGTTTGTTCGGCTTTCCAAAGAAATAACTAACCTTCTTAGAAAAAATTCCAGCAAGTTTTTAAGAGCTCTTTTAAATTTAAAAAAAACTAAAACAACTGAGTTTCCAATTAAAGTTCTGAGATTTTCAGATCTTGGCAAGTTTGGTGGCCAAAAAGCCGAATTTGCGCGATCTAAGACTTGCCTTTGTGAGGGAAAGTTCCAGAATTTTTTTGGAAACTTTAAAAACCTAAAAATATGAAAGAAAACCTGATTTTAACACACCTTAATTAATCCTAACTAGCAACTAAAAAAAATCGACCTAAACTAGTCCAAATTAGAACAAGTAAACTAGGCAATTTTCCGAAATTGATGTAATTTTTGAAAAATCAGAAAAAAAAAATTCAGATCTGAAATAGTCCCAATTTTATAAAAAATCAGAGATTAAAAATCCAATTTTTAATGCAATAGAGCTGGTCCAAACATTCCATGCATGCTACCCTTAGATCTAGAATGATTACGGAATAGTAAAGGCACACACACAAAGAAATTAAAAAGATAGGTTGGAAAAATTACCTCAAACGAAGAAAAACTCCCCGGCAACGGCGCCAAAAACTTGCTCGTAGCCCCAAGTGCAAGGCCGCGATTGTAGTAATAACTCGGTGAAGTCCGAGGTCGATCCACATGGAGTAATTAATCGTGCAAAACCTGTCCTATTGAAAACTAGTTCTAGCCTAAAAAAAACTATACAAATCAAATGTCCTACTTTAATTAACAATTAATTACAAGTCTGAAAAAAAAATTAATTACAACCAAAGAAAAATAAAAATCCTAATCTAGAAACCTAATCTAAGTATTGCATCACCATAAGAATTATTAGTCCAACCAATTCCAATAATTATTAAGATGCATGAAAATAAAATAAAATAAAATCGGAGAATAAAAAAATGGATTTTAATTCTAAAACTTTGCAATAATTACTTTGTTAAATGCCATCAATAAAAACCAAGACCATCGCACCAAGTGGGCACTGTCACTACACACAAAAATTTGATGTTGACCCATTGGTGAAGACCAAGACCCCATAAACTTGATTTATTAATGAAAGACCCATTACAAGCAAATAACCATTACAAAATTATGTGAATCAAAATAAAATGCATCCAACCTTACCTTAGACATAGGAAACACTAAGCGGAGGAGAGGGACTCGCGGTCTTGAATGGCGATCCAACCGGCTATCGTTTTGCGATCTGAAATCCAAGCAAGGGAAGATGAAGAATGGCTGGTCAGATGGTGGATCGACGGTAGCAATGGTGGTGGTGCGACGGTGGCGTAGAAATCCAAGTGGTGGTGTGCCTTAGAGAAGGCCTTGGATGAAATTGTGATGGAAGGAGGAGAGATGAAGAAAAATTAATGGAAAAAAAGGGGATGAGTTACTGGTCGTCCAAGCTATGGAGGGGATTTTTGGACGTGTGGGAGTTAGAGATTTTGAGAGGAAGAAAGAGATTTCTTTTCTTTTCTTTTTTTTTAAACATAGAATCCTTAGCTTAAACACCAAGCAAGTTTTTTTATTAGAAACAAATTTGAATTGAGAGAGATTCCTTTCCCAAGTTAACTTCTTGTGGAGCTAGATTTTCCATGCAGGACTCTTCATTTTCCCCAAAAAATTCAGATTGTTAGCCAATCTTTGTGCATTCATAGGGTTGGACGTCCAAGGGAGTAGGATCTTCAATATGCCCTCATAATTTGATTTTGAATTTCAATTCTTGGTAAGCAATATCCTCTTTCATAGGACTGCCTTTTAGCTAACAGATAATTTCAAAAACTTAAATTCAGATTTTTATGGAAATCTTGGAACTCTTGTGGACCCACTTTCTCTCCTAAAAACCATCTCAAATCTGAAATTAATTGCACGCATGACATAAGAGTGGGCCCCAATTTGATGTGTGATTCTTTAATGGAAGGTCTTGGACACCTCATCACATGGCCTACAAATCTAGAACTTAAATTCAAGAGATTAAATCTGAATTTTTGCATATGAGAGCGGACCCTGACATGGCCGGCAAAAGTAGATGGGTCTCATGGTGCATTTTCTTCATCAATTCTCTTCCGCGGGCCCCAATTTCTGAAATTTCTTACAAAAATGAAAACAAATGTCAAAGAATAAACTATTTAAATAGGGAGGAATTATGCAAGATGCAGGACCAATTCACATTAAATAGATGCGTAAAATGTCACCATTTTATCAAATTTTCTTTTAAATCAATGGTGCAAAGAAAGTATATCATTTTATTTGTGAATAAAAAGTTATGAGAAATTTTTGACTTCTAATGCCAAAAATAGAGAAATTCATGATTTTATGTGAAAATGCAAATTTTCAATGAGTTTTGACTCGAATTCAAACTTTGATGCCCATAAACATAAAACATGATTTTTTTACTAAAATGGTCCGTGATTTGATGATTAAGTCCTTAGTTAATTCTAAAATAATGAGGAAATTATGCATTTTTAAGGACTTATTAAGATACCCCTGGGAAAATTCAAAATAATGAAAAAGAAGACAAAAAAAGGAAGAGATCTTCATATCTCAAAACAAAAAAAACAAAAAAAAACAAAACAAAAAAAAAAAGAAATCAAAACCCACTAAACAGTAAGAAATCATGTTCAACTGGATATAAAAAAAATCAAAAATTAAGATTTCAGTCTCCGAAAAAAATATGGATTGAAAAAAAAAAGAAAAAAAACAACAAGATCCCACAAACATTATCCCTTTTATAAGTTGATAATTAATTTAAATATTAATTAAAACTTTACTTTGCATGGTATTTAACTTGTTCATCGCATGGGATTTCATGCTAGTTAATTAACTTATATCTACGATTGTAAAGGAACATAAAAGGTCATTAAACCTATCCAAAAATTTCTCGTCTGTATCCCAAAATTTGAATTTTCGTGATTAATAAGATTAAAAAATTTGTTAGTAAAGTAACATGCTCTCCCTCTTTGTCAAATGCCATATTGATTAAGGTATTGTTTGGCAAGTTCACTTTCTGTGTCTGTTTTACTTAAATTGATTCAAATAGAGATTAGATTGCTCGACAAGATTTCATATTGATTAAGGTACGTCTAGTTCCCTTCTAAATGTCATATTGATTAAGGAATGACTAGTTCCCTTCTAAACGTACAGCCATAATGATACAAGGAAGATTGGTGATTAAGATACATTTTTTTATTAATGAAAATTGTTGAAGAATCATTACTTGTGTTGTATTTCTAGTCATGATTTTTGTTAACTTGAGCACATTTTAAACTAATTTAGGTTTTTCCTATTTATAGAATGCTGAAGATAATGAGTACCCAGATGATGTTCAACCACTACTAGAGTTTATCATTACTTCCAAAGATATCACTGAGACCGGTGCCACCGTGACTTTGCTTGTTTTCAACAATGAAAAGGGCTTTTCTGAAAAAAAATATTGACTCCATTTGCAGCATCGGGCGATCTACTAAGAAAGGAAATCGGCAATGTGGTTATATTGGGGAAAAAGGTATTTTTAGTATGGTATTAGTTTCTTCTTCGCCCGTTTTATTTACTTAATATAATGTGTCTGAGGACTTTTTGTTACTCCCAGTCCCGAATTAATTGGGATTAGTACTAATTAATCATGTTTAACTAAGTTAATTGTGATTAGTGGTCAAATTAGTTGAATTATTCTTGAATTGTTGGATTAAACTTAAGGAAGTGAGTTTAGATTGAAACTAAGTTAATTGAATTGATTTTAGACTCGAATGAGAAAGAGTAAGGACTTTTCCGTAAATACGGATTTTCGCGTATTTCGTCGAATATGGTAGCTCTTGATACCATCACGTGTATCTCGAAGAGTACATCAATTTTCATAATAGGTTTGATTGCATTTGATCTCAAATGAATCAAATGAGTCTTCATTTGACTCAAAGTGTAAATAGGCTTAAGAGAAGGGGTTAAAGTGCAAAATTCAGTTGATAAGGTTCTAAATGAACCCAAATGATCATTCATTCGATCATTTTAGCGAACTCAAGAACCCTAGGCTTAGTTGTGAGAACCCGACCCCTAATCTCTTGGATTAGTGTTGTTTTATTTGTGGATTAGTTCTTTTTGTGGGATTAGTATTTGTTGGGTTGAGTTTGTGAGCTAGAATGGTTTTTCTTCTAGTTTTGGGCTTTTGAGTGCTTTGGTAGCTTGTGGGGCCCTTTGGGGGTTCCTTTTTCGGCTTTGCATTTTCTTGCGAGATTTTCCCGATTGGTTTCGTATTGTGTTTTTGGCCCGTTGCATTCATCTTGAGGAATCCTACAACTTTCATGTTGATCTCGTATCCATTTGAGAACCCGAAAACCGATTTCTTGGCCTTGAGGGCAAAACAGTCTTTTCACACCAAATCTGTACCCAAAACTCGATATTCTCGAAATCCGTGAAACATACACTTTTTGGAAACTAGATATTTCGACGATCATTTCTTCCTTCTTCGTCGAATCCATCCGAGGTCCCGAATTAGATGATTTCAGCCACCCAAGTTCTTTAAGTTGTGGGACCCATTCTCACTTGTTTATAAAAGGAACCCATCTCCTTCATTGCTCATTCTTCACCATTGTTCCAGCACAACCATGGAGTCTAGGGTTTTCCTTGCTCCCTCTTCTTCTTCTTGCTTCCCATCACTCAATCCACTTCCAAGCTTGCACCAAGAAGAGATTGGAGGCCACCATCTTCTTCATCTCCTTGAGAACTTTCTTTCCATAGCTTTTGTGGAGCTCACCAACCATTACAAGATTCCCTTAGAGCTTACCATTTCCATTAGAGGACCTTGCAAGTAAGTGTTCTTCTTCATCTTCTAGATATGTGTTCTTCTAGCCTTAGAGAAGCTCCACCTTGATTATTGAGAAGTTTCCTTGTCATTTCATGGTTTAACCCATTTTAGGGCTTTTTTGGGGGTTTTTGTAGAGATTGTTGATCTTGAGCTTGAGAGGTGATTAGGAGCTTGTTTTGCTAGATTGGAACCCAAGGCAAGTGGATGAATGGATGGTTTTAATGTTATCAAAGTTTTATGAGAAATCCTAAATTTTGTTCCTTATTCTTGATAATTTGATATATGTTTTCACGTATGTTTCTTGCCACATTCTAGTGATTTTGAAATGCATATTCGTGGGTTTTTCTCTCTTGTTAAATCTCGTAGAAAGGTATGCATTTTATTTGGTCAAAGTTTGCTCATATGGGTTTTATAGAAATGTGGTTGATTTTATTGTTTCTCCCTACATGTTTATTTATTACTTTGACTTGAAATGAATGCTCATGAAGAGCCTTGATAGTACATTTATTGTCATAGATATGTGATGGTTCATAGCCTTTAATTCCTCTTGTTTCGTCCCAATTATATCTTATGTGAAATGGTTTCATTCTTGCTTTCCTTGGATTGAATGTGATGTTGATGGAGGGGAATGTGATGGAGGTTGTGAAACATTTGATGGTATTTGAATCAAGTTTTAGACTCCTCAATTGATGTATAAAGATGGTTGAAAGAGGGTTGTAAAAAGGAAGAGAAAGAGGGGAAATGAACTGCCCAGAATTCAGTTTCTGGACAGTTCGCTCGAGCGACCATGACAGTTCGCTCGAGCGACCTGTCCAGAAAGGGATACGAGTTTTCCAGCAGCTTGGTCGCTCGAACGCATTTAAATAACCGCTCGAACGATGAGTTCGCTCGAGCGAACTCCCAGATTCGCTCGAGCGATGCGGTCTGCCTGGCCTGATGCGCGGGTACAGAAATTTCGTGGACCTTGGCTAACCTCCTCGAACTCACTCGACCATATGTGAGAGCGTCTTGAGCCGATGCTCTTCACGGTTGGTTCGGTAGCATCGAAGTTCAATACATTTCAATCTTGAAAGGGATGGAACGACGCGATATCTTCGTTATATCTAAACACAAGTCTTTCCCTTGGTTATCGCGAATTCTATTCCTTTCGGTGACTGAATAGGTTGCTCGATGTTTCCGAATTAATGTCATACCTAGGATGGACCGTTGATAATCTTGATTCTTGCTATTGTAACATCTAGAACTACCCATAAGCTCATGTTAAGTTTTGAAAAGTGTAAAAGTGCATAAGGAGCCCGGAATGTCTTCAAACTCAAGGAGTACCAAGTAATTATTATAATCGACATACGGGACCCCTATTCACTTAAATAGATCTTGAAATTAATACCTTTCCCGAAATTGTTATAGTTCATTGTTTCACCTCTTTTCCCGAGATTTGCATTACATGACTTGTTTTTCCGAAAGCATTGGAGTTACTCTAGTAACAGTCATTTGTCCCGAAGTGCATTGCATCACATGATACGACAGTGTGCCCTTGAGCACCCCGTTTTACCCGTTTATTTATTGTACTTGATTGACTTGTTTCCCGAAAGCATTGAAGTTACTCTAGTAACAGTTATTTGTCCCGAGATGTATTCCCGATATGATATGACAGTGTGCCCTTGAGCACCCCCGTTTTACCCGTTTATTTACTGTACTTGATTACTCGCATATGTCTCGATTGGTTTTATCCTATGAGTCGGCATCACTAAGCTTGGATACCTTGTCGGTTTGATCCACCGACTTGGAAATCCCTCTCCCGTCCCGCCAGCTGCAGTTTGGATCCCGATACCCGGTTATTGCCGTGGTCCCGTCCCGATACCCGGTTCGCTACCGTGGTCCCGTTCCCGTGTATTTATTATTGTATATATGATTTACGTTGAGTCTCCTCACCTCGTGTGACTGAGACCAACGTCCCGCTCTTGTCACTTCGGTGATAGAGGACTTAGCTTCTTGTGATTGCCATCTTGCCAGTTCCCGATTCCTTGGACACCCGACATGGTTTATATTGCTTACTTGTTTTCAGTTAAATGATTCATTGCTTTTATGAAAGTTGTCATTTAGATAAGTGTTAATGCTCTCCATTGTAAATTCAGTCACTATTATATTGTTTTATGTCCTTTGCACACGTACATGTTTTACATGAATGTCGGTTGGGTGAATACCCGTGCTTTTACATATGTTTCTAACGATCGATGGCTTTTGCTAGATTTATATGATTTCACATGTCTTAAACGAAAACCCGAATTGTTAAATATCCGTGCTTTGGTTTAAATGACATTTGACTTGTGAGATTCCCATGTTTATACACGTTTTAAATGATTACCCGATTTGTCAAATATCCATGGTTTGAAATATGTTTTAGATGACACTTGTTTTGCCAGATTCCTATGTTTATACCTATTTTACATGATACTCGATTTGTTTAAATATCCATACCTTGGAATAGGTTTAAACGAACATTAGTCTTGTCAGATTTCTTGGGTTACACTTGTTTTAAATGAACACCCGGTTTGTTAAATATCCGTATTTTCACATATGTTTCAAACGGACATTGGTTTTGCTAGACTGTTATGGATACTTGATTTGTTGTATACTTGTGTTTTACTTAAGTTTCAAATGAACGTTTGTTTTGTCAAACCACTATATTTATACATGTTTTAGACGAATACCCGATTGTCAAATATCTATGATTATAGATGATGTAAATGAATACATGTTTTATTAGATGTTCATGTTTTACTCGTGCTGGAAATGAATACTAGTTTTCCCCGAGATTCCCGACTTTGCACCCGTATAATTATATGCAGCATTTCGAGCAAATAGCATGATTTATCATTTGTATTATTATTCGCTATATTGTGTTCTTTTCATCCACCTGCCAGACCGTCGTGTCTGACCCACTACTTTTGGTACTCAGGTTCAGATTTCTTCGTCCCGAGTTGAGTGTTTTGGTTGGCTGCGGAGCCATGCCTTGCAGGTTGTTTTGTCGGCTATGTCATGTAGACATTGAGCTTGACATCGGAGCTACGTCACCTTTGGGTAGTAGTTTATAGCTTATTGTTGTATGGCTTTTATTAGCCTTTTTCTTGGGATTCTTAATTAATGTACATTGATAATTGTAACTTGAATATATTTGGGAATGTAATATCCTGTTACTGTCAGCTCTGTAAGTTATTGTGATGGTTACTCCAGTCTGGTATGATTCTTGAGATAATAGCTATGGGCTAAAGGTTGAGTGCGACACGGAATCCGATGGCCACGGACTTCGGGTCGCAACGCCACAAATGCTTCCGCAAAATATTCAGAATGTGTTGTCTTCACACACGCGGATCTTGGGAGAAGTAAAATATAATTTATTCTTAATCCCATTTCCCGCCCCCGAGGTTTCGGTTCGGGGGCGTGACATTAGTCCTTCTTCCTTTTTCTCATTTTCTTCATCAATTGCCTAAGCTAAGAGTTGCACAAATGCTTTTGGAAAGAAGTTTTGCTACTTCATCTTCTTCATTGAGTTTTCCTCACTTCTTGGAGTGAAAGTTTAAGGGAAATCTCAATTTTCCTTATCTTCAAGATTTAGATTAAAGTAAGTGTCTAAAGTCCTTTACAAAGCTTTCAGGTCTTACTAGGTGTTTAAGATTGTTATTTAGCACCAATGGCTTATGGAATTCTGTTTTGGAATGATTTCATGGAATTAGGGTTTGAATTGGAAGAATTTCATCTCAAGTTGAGCTATCAAAAAGGGATTTTCGCTAATTAGCTTCAATCAAAGGCAAGTATACTCATTTTTAATTATTTAACTAAAGATGTGGTTTGAACTCTTGGAGTTCAAGTTTAAGGATTTCGTCTCAAAAAACCTGTAGAACTTAACACAGTTCGGTCAGCTGAACAGGTGATCGAAAGGTGATCGAGTGCTTCTGTAATAGGTTTTCAGAAGATTATAAGCTTCTGGAAAGCTAACCATGAGGTGGTCGAATTGTCTCAGCTAGTCGAATTCTAGGATTCAGCCAGCCGAATATGTGACCGAGCTCATGAGAGATTTTTGTATATATGTGAGGTTTCTGGATTTTTAACCGAAGGTAACCGAATTCAAACTCGGTTAACTGAATCGCAGATTTCGGTCAGCCGAATAGCTGACCGAACAAGTAACTGCATACATTAGTGAATTTGTCAGGAAATTGAAGGTTCTAAAAAGCTAACCGTAGGTAGCCAAATTTGGGTTCGGCTAGCCGGCTTCCAGATTTCGGTCGACCAAAAGGTGACCAAACAGGTGACCGAAATTGAGAATTTTTAGATTTTGATTCGGATTTTTCTGTATAATAACTTATTGAATTAAGGGATTTTTTTACGTCCACGGAGTGGTGTTTATACCTCCATAAGTGTTAATTAAGGAAACTCTAATATACAAAATGTATAATCTGATGTCTATCGAGAATAACATGTACATTAGACAACCGAATGTTTCACCTAAATGGATGGTTTGAGCTGGGAAAGAATTAATAGGAATGTGGATTATCTTAATTCTCTAATAGGATTGCATTCATATTGTTAAGCTCAAGTCTAAAATGTGAATTGTTTTATTTTGTATTCCTTTCAATTTTTATGAATGGAGTTTTAGGAATTGAATTGAAATCCAAAAAGGATTAAATGTTGACTTGAGTTATAATTGACTTGTATTGACTCTTGAGTATGACACTACATAGCTGTCCTGTTAAAGCTCGTTGTAGAGCTGAACGGGTTAAAATGATTATTCCTACTGCAGTAGATGGATTTGGGGGTGTTTAGGAACTCCATTGTGATGCCAGTTGTCCCTGGCCCGGACACTGGTTAGATCCCACAATATTTGCAAATGAAATTTGAATGTATACTTCCATTTGGAAACAATGAAATGAAATGCTATAGTAGTTGCTTTATGCGATCCTTATTTGATTCTGAATGCATATAATGTTGTCATTGTACGAATTGTTTAGAAGTGAATAATGAATGTGAGAGTTGTTTATTGATAGATTTGGACGGGTTAGTATATGTAACAACATATACTATTTTTGAGATCTATGTATACATTGTTGAATCGTCGCATTCACTAGTGTTATTGATCGCATTACAGGCCCAGCTGCCAATGCTGGTCCTGAAGAGGCCGCAGCTCTAGCGGAAGAGGCCGCTTCGGTTCCTCCAGGAGGACTAGTGGAGTGGAATGGCCGAGATATCATTTGATGTTGATATCTGACAGCGACAATGATTTGGAAATCTTTTTTCAAATGGTTTTAGAAAGTTTAGATACTTGCCATCCTGCATTGTATTTTAAATATGCAAATGGTTGACATGAGTGAATAACTGATAATTGTATATAACAAACTTTACTTTGATTTAAAGGACTTGTATAAGTGTACATTTGTTTATGATATCATCTGTATATGTTTTTCCGCTATATATGTGTTGACAGTTATGAATTGAATGTCTCACTTGCATGAAGTATGTATATCCCTAGTGGATTTCGTTTTAACTTCAGTTAATTCGGAGTTCACGAGAGTACGTGTGGTCACGCCTCGGGATTTACCCAGATGTAATCAAATAAAGGGCTCAGATTGTGACACTTTTACTATTATTATTGTTGTTATTGTTTTCTAATTGTTGTCCTAGTTGCTCCAGCATGCTTTTATTGTATGCCACGATGTACGTTACAATAAAAATAGATTCTCGAGGTATGTGTCCGTGATTATCATTAGATAATCCTTAATTAAGGGGATATGTTATTGTTTACCAATTTAACTAAAATGTGAATATAGTTATCCACTTTGCATATAATGTACGTATTATACACACAGAACTCCACAAGGACATAACTCCGAACATACGGGTATTGACCTACTTTTTGCACCATTGATAATTGGGTCTGGTTCCAACTCCACAAGGGTTCATACCCAAACAATAGAGCACCCCAAATGCTCTTGAGTTGACACTAGGCATGTGGATGGCAAGGGAATTGCCATACCCCTTGTTCGAGCTTGTGAGACTGTGTTGGTATAGTTTTGAAATGTTTTTGAAAGTCCGGGATCCTTAACCCTAGAGGGGGGGGGGGGGGGGGTGAATAGAGTGAGCTTCAAATTAGTGACCAATTTTAACTTCTTTAAATTAAATTAACCACTAGTAATGATTATCAAACCAAATGCGGAAGCTAACAAAAACAATCAGCGCAAAGCATGCACCATCACACAATGATTTATAGTGGTTTGGCCTCCGTACTTACATCCACTACCGGCTTGTGATCCAACACCGCACCGGATTTCCACTATCTATGCTTTTCAATTGGCTAAGCAATAACCTTTAACACTATGCTTTTCTTAGGCATAGCAATATCCTATACACTATGCTTTTCTAAGGCTGAGCAATAACCTTTACAAGATGCTTTTCCAAGGCTAAGCAATAACCTTTACACTATGCTTTTCTTAGGCTAAGCAATAACCTTTACAAGAGATGATTTCTCAAAGAAAGTGTCTATACAAACACTTTAAGAGATACAATTTAAGCTCAATTACAATGCCTCTAAAATAGTCGGATATGAAATTGAAAATCTAACTCACACAAACACTATATGAATCCAAAGGTGTATGCTCATGATGTGTGTGTGTGTGTGTGTGTGTGTGTGTGATAACTTCAATCAAGTTAAAAAGTAAGCTCAATCAATATATGCTCAAAGCATTTAAAAGTTTAAGGCACATAAAAAGTTTTGATTGAAATGAAATGCAAATCACATGTATGAATACTAACTTGTTGATAAAGTGAAAATCAAAGGCTCACAAGTTGTATGAAACTAATTAACTCTAAACATGTGATGCATGTGCAATGTTGTTTTCAAAACCAAACTAATTTAAATATGGCTCAAATGAATGAAAACAACAAATAAAGATTCAACCAAGTAAATGAATCATGCAATAGAAGAAATCAAAGATTTTGGCTAAGCATGATTAAAGAAGATTTTAAAACAAACTTGGTTTGAAATCAAGGTGAAAAATCCAATCCAACATAGATTAAAGATTAAATGAAGAATGGATTCAACACATCATAGTTATCATGCTAAAATTCATTTACCAATAATTTAAACAAAGCATATAACATAGAATCTAAGAGTTCTGGGCCATAGAATCAAGCTTGGAAACATGTTTTAAATCAATCTAAGAGTTTTAAAAACATGAAACCTAAAGTGCCTAAGTTTATTTGAAAGGTTCAAACTCATAGACATGCTTGATTCAAAAATATTCTTTTCAAAAATAAATGCATCCAAGTTTAAAATCAAAACATACATGAATCATAAGTTAGAAGTCTTAAAAACAATGCATGAGTAAATCAAGATTTCAAGTATTTCAAAAACAGTGCATGTGTGAAAATTCGAATGATGCTAAAATGATAATGCATCCATCAAATTGCAAAACACAAAATCCCTAACAATCTCCCCCTTTGCAATTTGATGGCAACTTACTCAACACCGAATTTACACACTAAGTCTTCAGCTCCCCCTAAGCTGGACAAGTCTTGAAATCTCTTGGATGCTTCATTCTCTTAGCTTGGGCTGTAGTTCCTTTTTCTTCATTCTTCTTTATGCTTGGAGCTTGATCATCCTTCAAGCTTCATTTTCATCTTTCTCTCTTTGGTCAAGCATCTTCTTTAGCTCTCAAGCTTTCTCTTCTTTCAACTCTCCCCCTTTGACCATGCATTATCTCCGTTTGGCAAGATATGCATTATCTCCCCCTGTGGAAGATAATACAATATCTCCCCTTAGATAACTTGGACATTCTCTCCCCCTTTGACATTAAATTGCAAATGTACCTACACACATATAGTAAGGAAAATACCTTTTAGTAGCACATGTTATCAAAAGAAATCGAAAATGAAATACATAACAGGTTATCATGTATGGATAGTTATCTCTAAGGGTACAAAACCAATACAAGGGTGAATTTGATCAAAGCTAATGCTTCCTATGAAGGTTTATACTCCCCCTCAATCCATTCTCTCTTTTTATTAACACTTTGAAAATGATGGGTACAAAGAGAAGGTGATTTTACCAATTGAGGGTAAACTTCAAGGGAACGATTAGTCTTGCTTTATATGATCAAATTATCAAAATTAAGAACAAGGTCAAGGGAATGTGATAGGGGTTACATGGCCTAACATCAACTAATGTGCTTATGAAAATCATATGCTATGTACTGAAATCATTTCATCAATCATTAAATATAACCATAATGTATAATGAGAATGAAATTCAATTCAATTATGAAGCCAACCTCAACCATTAACCAACCAAGATTATGATCATATAAAAATGACAGTTATGAGATTTACCCATGAGCTCATGAGAGGTGACAAATATGAAGATTATGATGCTAATGGAATGTGACATGGAATAAAAACATATTTCCTAAATAAAATCAAGTTCAATCCAATGTACACAAGGTCTATCACATTCTCAAGATATACCAATTGAATATGATACAAATTGATACTAATTGAATATCAAAAAATGATTAAGAACAAGGATATGATAAACACAAAATTCCATCAAGCATCATAAATGAATATTCATCACTTAAAGATATAATAACTTAGTGAGCATAGTGATAAATATGAGAAATTGCATTTTAAGAAATGTAAACATGTAAGATAAAAATGCAAATGTGTTATGACCAACAATATGAAATAACTAAAAGAAGATTAGGTTGGTCATTTAGGTTCAAGGCCTCAAGGTTTGTCTACGTATCTAACTTTAGGAATCCACCTAAGGTCTTGAGAGGGTTGTCCTTTGAAGTCTAGTTTTGAAGTCCCACCAACTCTTGGAGATTTGATTTGATAAATTTCTAATTTGGACTTATCACCATGATAATGAGATTTAACTAATTTTAGCTTGGATTGATGATTAGTCTTTTGAGGTTGGTGAGTTTTCTTCATAGAGGATTGAGTCATTTTTCTTTTCTTCTCACTTCTTATCTTATTACCTCCCTTATTTTGACTTTTGAGTATTAAATTTAACTTTGCAACTTTCTTCAAAAGTTCTTTCATGTGTTGATTTAGGGATGGTAGGTTGAGAAGCTTTTTGTTGATAGATTTATTTTGACTATGTTTGTTTTGTTTGGTCTTTTTAAAATCTATCTTAGGAGACTCTTGTTGAGAAGATTTAACTTGTTTGAGCTTCTTAGAGTCTTCCTTTGATTTCAATGTCTTACCCTTCATAGAATTATGTTTTGCTTTCTTGGATTAATAGATGGGTTTAGACATATGGCTTCTTCTTAGTTTGCACTCAAACCTAAAATGCCCTTCAATACCACAATAATTACATTTTGTCTTGGGCAAGGAAGAATGAGTACTAGAGAATGAGGAATCACCTTTCCCAAATGTGTTAGTGAAGAAAGGGTCATGTGAAGTATACCTATCAAATCCAAGACCCATCCTATGTCTTTGTGATTTACCCAATCTAAATAATTTTTCAAATTTTTCTTCACCTAGGGTAAATTTGCACACATACTTTTGTTTGTAGCTTTCAAGTTGAGTGACTTGGGTTTTAAGGGTTGAATTTTCATTTTGAACTTTTAATAATTCATTTTCAATTCCCTTATTGTTGTTTAGTTCTTCATGGGCAAGTTTTAAATCAAATTTAAGTTCATTAATAACATTAGATCTAAGTTCTAGATTTTTTATCTGATTTTGAGCATTAGATAAATTTTCCTTAGAAATAGTCAACTTGGATTCTAGGTTGTTAATAGTTTTGTCTTGCTTTTGTAATTGATCTCATAGTTTTAAATTTTCTTTATTAAGCTCATCACAACTTATCTTAATTTCATTTAGGTCATCTTGAACATTAGATAGGTTATGCAAAGAGATCATAAACTTAGAGTCTAGGCAATGTATTATTTCTTTATTTTCTCTAAGTTCATCATTAGAAGAGACTAATTCTTTGTTTAGTCTTTTAGATTCTTCTATTAATCTATCATTTTTTTTAACAAGCTCTAAAGACAATGTATACAATTCATCATAAGCTTGTTGAATATCATCTTCATTTTCATCATTTTCTTCTTCTTTTAATTTAAATCGAGATTCATTAAATTCAAAGTTTGAATCTCCAATTGTTGGAAGATGGGGTCTAGAAGAATCTACATAAGAATCTACACAATCTAACATAGTGGAATCCATTCTAATGATCTTCATGAAAGCACAATACTAGGGTTTTGACTCTAGATTTTTACACCTAATCAAGAGTTCCAAAACACTTGATCCTAATATAGAGCACAAGGCTCGGATATCAATTGAAAGTCCTACTCCGATAGGATTTCAAATTGGGGATCCTAGACTAAGGATCAACTCCAGGTTGTTAAGCCCTACAATGGAGTAACCTCGCTCTGATACTAATTGAAAGTCCGGGATCCTTAACCCTAGAGGGGAGGGGTGAATAGGGTGAGCTTCAAATTAGTGACCAATTATGACCAATTTTAACTTCTTTAAATTAAATTAGCCACTATTAATGATTATCAAACTAAATGCAGAAACTAATAAAAATAATCACCGCAAAGCATGCACCATCACACAATGATTTATAATGGTTCGGCCTCAATACCTACATCCATTACCGGCTTGTGATTCAACACCCCACCGGATTTCCACTATCTATGCTTTTCAATTGGCTAAGCAATAACCTTTAACACTATGCTTTTCTTAGGCTTAGCAATAACCTATACACTATGCTTTTTTAAGGCTTAGCAATAACCTTTACAAGATGCTTTTCCAAGGCTAAGCAATAACCTCTACACTATGCCTTTCTTAGGCTAAGCAATAACCTTTACAAGAGATGATTTCTCAAAGAAAGTGTCTATACAAACGCTTTAAGAGATACAATTTAAGCTCAATTACAATGCCTCTGAAATAGGTGGATATGAAATTGAAAATCTAACTCACACAAACACTATATGAATGCAAAGGTGTATGCTCATGATGTGTGTGTGATAACTTGAATCAAGTTAAAAAGTAAGCTCAATCAATATATGCTCAAAGCATTTAAAAGTTTAAGGCACATAAAAAGTTTTGATTGAAATGAAATGCAAATCACATGTATGAATACTAACTTGTTGATAAAGTGAAAAAATCAAAGGCTCACAAGTTGTATGAAACTAATTAACTCTAAACATGTGATGCATGTGCAATGTTGTTTTCAAAACCAAACTAATTTAACTATGGTTCAAATGAATGAAAACAACAAAAAAAGATTCAACCAAGTAAATGAATCATGCTATAGAATAAATCAAAGATTTTGGCTAAGCATGATTAACGAAGATTTTAAAACACACTTGGTTTGAAATCAAGGTGAAAAATCCAATCCAACTTAGATTAAAGATTAAATGAAGAATGGATTCAACACATCATAGTTATCATGCTAAAATTCATTTACCGATAATTTAAACAAAGCATATAACTTTTGATAAGGAAAACTAAGCTTACATAGATGATTTACTTATGATTTTAAGCTTTAGCTTCCCTTTATGACCCCCTAACCTTCCTTAGCTCATTCCCCTTTAATTGGCCTCAAAATTAACACCTCAAGAAAGGTCTCTTGGATCCTCTCATTTGTCCTAGGAATGATCTTTTTATATAGAGAAAACTGCCCAATGGCTCTATTGTCGGTCAACCGAACTCCCAACGGTCATAAAACGGCTAGTTTTGACCATTCTGGAACACGAACCGAAGTGGGTTCGTGTCGGTCGACCGACATCTTGAGTTAGGTCGACTGACATCCAGTTCGGTTGACTGAAAACACTGTCCAAAAATTACTGTAGCAAAATTACTGTAGCAAAGACTGTAGCACCAAAAAAAAGTTTTGCCTTCTTAAACGATTAAGTAAAAAGCTACTTCAGAGTATTTTGCTAGAGGGAGTTCTGGGCCATAGAATCAAGCTTGGAAACATGTTTTAAATCAATCTAAGAGTTTTAAAAACATGAAAAGTAAAATGCCTAAGTTTATTTAAAAGGTTTAAACTCATAGACATGCTTGATTCAAAAATCTTCTTTTAAAAAATAAATGCATCCAAGTTTAAAATCAAAACATTCATGAACCATAAGTTTTAAAAGTCTTAAAAACAATGCATGAGTAAATCAAGATTTCAAGTATTTCAAAAACAATGCATGTGTGAAAATTCGGATGATACTAAAATGATAATACATCCATCAAATTGCAAAACACAAAGTCCCTAACAGTTTTAATTGAAGAGCCCTCAAATCTTCGACTCCTCTTCAAAGTTCAAACGGAAATCTAGAAGACCAAAGTTATCTAAAACGAAAATGCTAGAGAGATGAAGGGGGATATCAAACGAAGTAAGGAAGGAAATCTAATTGGCTGTGAGGTTTGTTGTATTTGAGATAAATGCATAAATATTTTTTTTATAAAGTCTAAAAGATGCTTCTTCTAAAATTGCCCTTTTATCTTCTTAGTTTCTAATATTGTCTTCTCGCTCTCTGGTTATCACAATCTAAGTAAGATTATTAAAATTCAATATGTTAGTGTCATAGTCAAATCCGCACTTCCCTACGTTGCCAATTCTGTGTCTAAGTTCAAGACCTTGTCTTTGGAAGATTTATCAAGGGAGATCATCATCAAGTACAGAAAATCAAATCTTGGAAGGCTGGTGTTTCATCAAGATGTTCTTTGATTTTTGTTAATTATTCAATTAAATGAACCCTATGATTAACCAAGGATAGGCCCTTAGAACCCTCAAACCAATAGGTAAAACTTAACATGGTAAAATGGGCTAAACTAACCAGTTGATAGTTTTAGACCTCCTAACTAGCCGTAATGGGGGTACGGCTAACCGTAAGGTCTCCAAGGGTCTGTTAAGGTTGCTTTTCCATAATATTGTTTTTCAACATTTTGAACAATGGCCAGCTTACGACTAACTATAACTCGTCTTGCAACTAATCGTAAGGTCACCATAAGCCAACAGTAAAGGCCTATGGTCAGCTCATGGTTTCTTTTTCAGAATGGAGTCTTTCTGTAATTTTGAGACACAGTCATCCCACAGCTAACTGTAAGCTAAACATTATAGAACTTGGTCCTCTTTGACTGTTAACCAAACTAGTCATTGGAGATTGATAGCTAGCCGAAGAAAGTCTATGGCTAACCATAAGCTAGCCATTGAGAGCATCTCTATTTATACTTTAGCTCATTTCCGTGATGCCCCCCGCCCGGGGCACCTATTAGGAATTAGTGGGGTGATTAGTGAATTTCTTTCCTTAGCGTCCACGTGAGTGGGGATATAAAATTTCCAACACTTGCATGAACATTTTGTGAAAGCTTATGTGATCTTGCGACCTGAAGTCTGTGGCCCTCGCTTTCCGTGTAGCCACCCATCGTTTAACTTATGCTTATCATTATATCATACTTTATCAAATTGGAAAATCAGGAAATAGTCAACAAAGGCCCATTATAATATCAGTTTGGCCCATCCACGACCCATCTACTCAGCCCACATTATTGTAGACTTGTACATCAATACATACTAAACATAGATGGATACTAGTCAGACTTGCACAACAAGACATACTAAACTAGGAGATTTGATAGATTGTAATTGTAGCCCAAATTGGGCATCTCTGAGTTATAAATACAGTGATGGATCCTTGTGACAGGACATCAAAAATCAAAATCCATTAAGTCTCTTTTTGTATTTAGATCTTTCTTGCTTATTCGTGACATGGTATCAGAGCCAACCTTGGTGCAATAGAGGGATTAAGAGTCATCTAATCTCTCTTGCTTAAAGATCTCAATAAGAGTTCCTCTGTCAATTGTTTTGAACAAGAGTTCCACGACGACAAGGTGTGGAGATCAACAAAAGGCCATCATCTACATATCAGATCTGCTCAGAAGGAAACCATAGTCCTGGTCGCCTGACTTTCTAGGAGTTTTTGGCTATTTTTTCAGAATTTTTAAAGAATCAGAGGTAGGGTTTTTTTTTATCACATGTTGGTTTTTCCAGTTTCTGCAATATAATTTCATCAAATCCGTCCATCTTTGTGCACAAATATCCAATTGCTACAATCTCTGTTGTGTTGGTTCGATATTTTTTTGAAGTATCTATCTGATCACTTTGATCTGGTAGATTGAATCATCAGTGGGCCCCACCTACTGTTTTCTGCAGGAACTTTTGGTCGCCTGGACCAAAATTGTGTGTTTTTTTATACAAATCTGAGATTTGTTGTGATTTGTTGCTTTGGAATAGTTTTTGGGCTGTTCCTTGGTTCTCTGGTATTGCTGCCTCTGTTTCATCTGCACTTTCTGCATGATCTAAAGTTTCTCTAGGCCGTTTTGGTTGCTGTCTGGTTACTGCTCTTCTTGTTTATAGTTTTTTTACTGGTGTCTATCTATTACTATTGTCATCTATGGGCTGGAAATGGACAAGAATGAAATGCAATTGATCAAATTCAATGGGAAAAACTATTCTACTTGGGCCTATCAGTTTGAGTTATATTTGAAAGGCAAAAAATTATTGGGACACATTTCTGGTTCTATGAAAAAGCCAACGGATAATGCAAAATTGGATGATTGGGAAACCAAAGAAGCACAAATTATGAGCTGGATGTTGGGCGCAGTGGAACCTCAATTTTTTTTTTACATCTTAAGCCCTATAAAACTGCTTAAGATATGTGGGGATATCTGAAATACATCTATCACCAAGAGAATTCAGCCTGTCGGTTCCAATTAGAACATGAAATTGCTCAATATTCTCAAGGACAAATGACTGTCCATGAGTATTACTCCGGCTTCTCTGTCCATTGGACTGAAAACATGGATATTGCCTATGCCACTCTCACCGGAGACACTCTATCTGGGGTTCAGGAAGTTCATAAAATTACTTAGCGAGATCAATTCTTAATGAAACTTCGGCCTGAATTTGAAACGTTCGATCCAATCTTATGAGTCAACATCCGTCTCCCTCTTTGGATACATGTCTCAATGAAGTGCTCTGCGAAGAACAACGGATAGTCACTCAGCATCAACTATCCCAACAATCATCCACTGGTTCGGCTGAAGTTGCTTATGTGGCAAAAGGGAACCCTCCCATACGTGACACTACAACCCATGATTTGAGCAAAATTCAATGCTTCACTTATAAGAAGTATGGACATTATTCTTCTCAGTGCAAGAGAAAAGTTTGTAACTACTGCAAAGCTAGCGGGCATATCATTTCTGAATGCAGGAAACGACCAGAAAATCGTAATTTGCGTGCTTATTCTGCTATTGCTTCTTAAGATTCTCACTCTGTGGCACCTGCTTCTCCGTCTTCATCTATGTCTTCACAACAATTTGCACCCAACCCTCCTATCAACCCTGAAATAATTCAACAAATGATTCTCCAAGCATTCTCCTCCTTGGGCCTCTCAGGTAAAACCTTTCCATCTCCTTCCATTTGGTATTTTGATTCTGGAGCATCAAATCATATGACTTCCTCTTCTGGACTCATGTCTAATATTCAATCATATGATTGGAAACTCAAAGTTCAAACTGCCAATGGGGGTCATTTACCTATCACTGCCATAGGAGATTTCCACACAAATTACCTTTGAATCATGTTTTTCTTTCACTTGGCCTCTCTACAAATTTGTTATCTGTTGGACAACTCGTAGATAATCATTGTAATGTGTCATTCTCTTCTTCTGGTTGTGTTGTACAGGATCAAGGGACGGGACGGATGATCGAGAAGGGGCCTAAGTGCGGCCGATTATTTCCGCTTAGTCTACCTATATAACCTAGGGATGAATCTACTTCAACTTTTTCATGTGTTCTTCAAAATAATGTGCATCTGTGGCATAAAAAACTAGGACATCCTAATTCGAACATATTGTTATCTTTGAAAAATTCTGGTTTGATTAATAAAATACAGTTGTCTACTTCTGATGTGAATATTGATTGTTCTGTTTGCAAATTAGGAAAAAGTAAAGCCCTTCCATTTCCTGTGCATACCTCTATATCAGAAAAGTGTTTTGATTTGATTCATAGTGACGTTTGGGGTATAACACCAGTTATTTCTCATTCTCACTTTAAATACTTTGTCACATTCATCGATGATCATAGCAGATTCACTTGGGTTTATTTTTTAAGGGCTAAATCAGAGGTGTTTGAGGTTTTTAAAAAATTCCTAGCCTATGTTGAAACACAATTCTCCACTTGCATAAAGATTTTCCGATCTGATTCAGGTGGAGAATATGTGTCACACAGTTTTCAAGAATTCCTCCAATCTAAGGGGATTATCTCACAACGAACATGTCCTCGTACTCCACAGCAAAATGGCATTGCTGAACGGAAGAATCGCCATTTGCTTGACATGGTTCGTTGATTGCTACTTGAATCATCTGTTCCCCCTAGATTCTGGTCGGAAGCTCTATCCACTTCAGTTCATCTTATTAATCGGCTTCCATCTTCCAAACTTCAAAATCAGTCTCCATATTTCTGTCTTTTTCACTGTCATCCTACATATACATATCTTCATCCTTTTGGATGTGTTTGTTTTGTTCATCTTCCTCCTTCTAAAAGGACAAAATTATCTGAACAAGCTACCATATGTGTTTTTCTTGGTTACATAACTCATCAAAAAGGATTTGTTTGCTATGATCCATCTCTCAAAAGAATTCGTGTTTCTCGAAATGTTGTTTTTTTTGAAAATTTAAATTTTTTTTCTCATACAACTAATTCGTTCACTTCACTTCCCATGGCTATATTACCACCTTTTTCATCCGATACTTCTTCATCTTCTGTTGAAAGGTTCAAACCTGGAATTGTATATCGGCGACGCACGGAACCAATCGCTGCTACGATACAGCCCCACGACCCACCTGATCCAGCACCTGATCCAACTCCCCTCGTCAATACATTAGAACAAGCTATCATTCCCACTCTTCACCGCACCACGCATGTTTCTCGGGCTCCTAATAGATATGGGTATTCTCATTCGGCTTTTCTTGCCACTCTCGCTTCTGTTAACATTCCCACTTCCTACTCTCCAGCTATGAAACATGAATGTTGGCGGCAAGCTATGTCCGAGGAATTAGAAGCTCTACAGACTAATCATACATGGGATGTGGTTACCTACCCACCTACAGTTCGACCTATTGGGTGTAAATGGGTTTACTCGGTCAAACTGAAATCTGATGGCTCTCTCGACCGCTACAAGGCTCGCCTGGTCACTCTTGGTAATGGCCAAGAATATGGCATTGACTATGATTAAACATTTGCTCCGGTTGCAAAGATGACGACTGTTCGGGTGATTATTGCCATTGTATCATCTCAAGCCTGACCCATTCTTCAGTTTGATGTAAAGAATGCCTTTCTTCATGGCGATCTTAAAGAAGAGGTTTATATGCGCCTTCCTCATGGGTATTCCTCTTCCCATAGTTTAGATGTGGCTAAACTAAAGCGTTCCCTCTATGGCCTTAAACAGGCTCCTCGTGCTTGGTTTGAAAATTTTTGGGACACCTTGCTTCTGTTGGCCTTCCAGCAAAGTCCGTATGATCCATCGTTGTTTTTACATTAGTCTCCAAGCAGTATCACTATCCTTCTTGTTTATGTTGATGACATCATTATTACTGGAACTGATTCCGTAATGATATCTAAGCTTCAATCATTCCATATGAAAGACTTGGGTCCCTTAACCTACTTCTTAGGTCTTGAAGTTCATCAAACAGACAAAGGCATCATCTTGCACCAACACAAATATGCTCTAGACCTAATTGAACTAGCAGGACTCCAGCACTCAACTCCAGTTGATACTCCTCTTGAAGTGAACTTAAAGCTTTCTAAGGAAAGTGGGGATCTTCTTCCCGATGCCACGCTCTATCGGCAATTCGTTGGTAGCTTGATCTACTTGACTCGTACCAGCCCTGACATTTCCTTTGCTGTTAATCTTGTCAACCGGTTCATGACTCAACCAAGGCATCTTCATCTGGCGACTGCCCGACGAATTATTCGTTACCTTCTTGGTACGATTATTCGTGGTCTATTCTTCCCTACAGGCTCTCCACTAAATCTCATTGCTTTTTCCGATGCTGACTGGGTGGGTTGTCCTGACACCTGTCGCTCCACAACTGGGTGGTGTATGTATGTATCTTGACGATGCATTGATATCCTGGAAATGTAAGAAACAAGATAAGGTTTCAAGATCTTCCACAGAAACAGAATATCGAGCCATGTCTGCTGCCTGTTCTGAAATACTTTGGCTTCGTGGGCTACTCTCCGATCTCAGTTTTCCTCAAAGCTCAACTATACCTCTCCATGCTGAAAACACTGGTGCTATTCGTATTACATAAAATCCAGTCTTTCATGAACGAACCAAGCACATCGAAGTTGTTTGTCATTTCATTCGTGATGAATATCTACGGGATGTCATTTCCTTACCGTTCATTTCTTCTAGCCTCCAGATTGAGGACATCTTCACGAAGGGCCTTCCTCGCCCACGTCATCAATTCTTATCCAGCAAATTGATGCTTACTGATTCTGCGGCATCAATTTGAGGGGGGGGTGTCAACAAAGGCCCATTATAATATCAGTTTGGCCCATCCACGATCCATCTGCTCAGCCCACATTATTGTACACTTGTACAACAATACATACTAAACATAGATGGATACTAGTCAGACTTGTACAGTAAGACATACTAAACTAGGTGATTTGATAGATTGCAATTGTAGCCCAAATTGGGCATCTCTGAGTTATAAATACAGTGATGGGTCCTTGTGACAGGACATCAAAAATCAAAATCCATTAAGTCTCATTTTGTATTTAGATCTTTCTTGCTTATTCGTGACAGAAACGACAAGATAAAGAGCACACCTAAATAAGTCTCCATGTGGGCAAGTAAAACATATGTATATAATAATAATAATACATCAGCCCACAAGCAGGTGGCCACACGAGGCACCAGCCATGGTTCCGTGCAACATCATGCAAGATTCAATTTGCAGATGGAAATCATGAACTAAGGACTCCAAAGCAATTAGACCCAGGATGAATGGAACCTAACCTAAGCTTAGTGGTGCCGACTCTGGAGCAGGACTTCTACATCACTACATACTTAGTCCCTCGCAGTACTCGACACCCTTTTACAGGGAGGCAATAGGCGTGACATAACTTTGGGATGGCAAGAGGGGTGGGCAAACAAATATATACGTGAACATACACAAGGAATCGAGTACCTCACATTGGTCATACATGCTACATCACCCACGCATGGAGTAGAAAATGATATACTACGATACAACGAGAAAGAATCAGGTTAAACATCATGACAAAGATGAAAATGAACTAGACAAGGCCTAAGGACATGACTAAGATCCATCGGTCATAAAATACCCTCTTTTATGGAAAATGAGTATTTTGCCTTGGCCAATGAGATATGTTGGTGAATGAATTTTTCTTGCATGCCAACAATAAACATGCCACATAAAGCAAGCAATCATGCATAAATAGGCAATCTAAATAAAACAAGTCCTCTCCTCCACATGGCCCATGTGGAAGAATTTCTTGGACGTCTAAACACTTTGGGATTCCTCAAACTCTTTAGGTATCTCCAAACTCTTTGGCTAAGTGTCCAACATCACCATCCTACTTGTCTTCGAAGCAGCCAGAGTTTACAATAAATTCCTGTCTCAAAACTGAGATTTATGTGGCGATCTATTAATGAAAATACAATGGGCTAGGGAAACCACCATGCCTTGCCCTTTTGCAGGAAACCAAGGAAACCGTGATGCCCTTTACAAATTGCCCAATAAACCAATAACAAAAGAATGGAAAGAAAAAATTGTGGGGCCATATGGGGAGGAAAAAATCCGGCAAGGTTAGTATCTGATACAACCTACAGAACCCGCAAAACCAGGATTACCAATCTGAGTAAAGAAGGAACAGGTTACCTGCAAATACTACGAATCATCTCATGATCTGCACTAGCTGGTCGTGTGTCAGCGGTCGACCACGCATGGCGGCTGGTCGACCACGCAATCGTGGCCGAGCCAAAAAACCTCTAAAATGCCCCGAGTCCGCCATTAATGGCTTCGTCCATCCTTCTTTAATATCAGAAAAACCCTTCTCCAAAAATACCCATATCTGCTTCTAAAAGATGCAAATCTACAAAAACTTATCTGATACAACCCTAGATCTATACACTCCACATCTCATGCAGAGATTAGATCCAAAAAACCTGATCTAACACAATGAGAAGAAAGGGATCACACTGATACCAATTATTGGAAGTAGGTGGACCTTTTAGATATGTTTTCAAAACTCTTGACCCACTTGAAACAGGGATCAAACACTTAAAAGGACAAGAATCCAATCCCAAGATCTAAAATGCTAATCTCATGCATTAAGATCATAGATCTATCAATAAAAGACAGATCCAAACGAGCAAGCACAAACAAGATCTGCACCTGAGGAGCTTGGTTGTGCTCAAATCGAGAACTTGTTTTCTTGATTCTACGGAAACCCTTTCACAGATTAGATCTCCTTAGCCTTGTGTTCTTCAATGTTATGACCCTCTTGCAGAGAACTTCTCAAAAAGAATGGTGGGATCTCAATAGAGAAGAAAACCCTAGGCACTCAATGAGGAAACTAGAGGAGAAAGAGAAGGAAAGAGAGCGTGAGAGGGGCTGGGCGTTCCAAGCTTGGGCGTGGAATGTAGTGAATGTCCACCCCCCCTTCCTTATATATAGGTTTTGGTAAACCTCCTCTCTAACTAAAATTAGAAGTCTCACTTCTATTTTTATAAGTTTTCCTACTTCTTTCCTAAATAATTTCAATTGGAATATAACTTTCTCTTCTTGGGGCTAGTATGGGGACCATTAAGGATTCCTTAGAATCTGGACCCCACATCTCATGTGGACTCCGAACCCATAGTTAATTGCAAATAACCCCACTAAATAAATGCAATTGCACTCCAGTCTTAGAAATATTTACAAGAAGACCATAAACTTTTCAATTAATGCAAGTACGCCCCTCCATCAATTATATCCATGGATCCATTGGAATTGAACTGTCCAACGAAATTAGATCCATCTCTTATTATCCTTACAACCCAATTAATCACAGTAATCATTAGTACCATCTGATTATAACTCTTAGGGCATGTTTGTGTACGTTCCGCGAAAATGGGAGATTGCCACGTCAGCAAATTCCATAGAAATGGAAACTTCGGAAATGAATTTCAGTGGAATTTAGAAATTCACGTTTGGGGCAAAAAAATTTCCCCGCTTAATTGGTGCTAATGTTGTTTGGTGCGGCTATTGATGATTTCTTATTGAAAAACAGAGGAGCCATCACAAAAATAATACCCATCACAAAAATAATCATCATACATACACCCAACTAATCAAAGAAAGCAAAATCATAATGCAATGGTCGATGCAGATAAGGTTTTGGGTTGAGTTGGAAAAGAGTGAGGAAACGAGATTTATAGGAGGGAGAAGTTTTCCAAGGAAATTGAATTCTGATACCCACCCCCCCCCCCCCCCCCCCCCCCATAGGAAATCCATTTCCAGCATTAGCAAGGAAAATGCTAATAAGGCAGGAAAGCGTTTTCGTGGAATTATTCCGCACCAAAAGCATGAAAAATAGGATTTCTACGGAAAATCGTCTACTTTTCTGTAGAAAAGTGTTACACAAACATGCCCTTAATCAAGACGGGTGCGCACTTATCAATGATAAATTCCATTAATTGGCACAAGGGGATATTTCTCACTTAGAGGATAGATTCCTTCTTAAGAACATATGTTCCCACAGCTCCAGTTCCATCTACCCAAGATATTGAGGTGTTGACCTACAGTTGGCCTCACTCATTGGTTACTCAAAGTAAATGTATAGCAAAAACATGAGTCCATTAAAAGCCTATTGCTTAGAAATTATGAGAGCGTTTCCTTAATCAAAGACAACTTTTGTATAAAGTGCTACTCATGGTCCTTCAGTACAACCAATGCACTAGCACAACAATTCAAGATCTTACACTCTGATGGTTGAGACAAACCACACTATCTCACAGTGACTGTGACGCTACAACCTTTTCAGATGAGATGCAAAGTCTCATCATCGACTGTGAAAATTATTAAGTATAAGAGTTGTGATATTTGTGTTCTGCATGTGAATCTCATCCACACACATGGATCACATTTAATATACTTATGGGCTTCAGCTCATCTCATGAACTATTATGTCATTTTGTATTGGTTATGTGCAATCATCAAATAAAATCGCATTCATCACATGAATAAAGCACGAAATTATAAATCAATTAAGATAATAAAGAATTTATTCAAATTATCCACTGGATTGAGGACATACAATATAACATATAGAGCCTTTTGCAATTTGCAAACATAATGAGGGCTGGTGTAGCTTTCAAACCCCCTAGGTTGGTCCATAAAAATCTCTCGATCCAACTCGCCATGAAGAAATGTGTTCTTCACATCCAATTGCCACACCAGTCCTTACAAGCAGAAAGAGCAATGAGTACACGGACACTAGTGATTTTGGGTACGGGGCCGAATGTTTCATCATAGTCTTGCCCATACTCCTGTGAGAAACCTCGAGCGACAAGTCGTGCTTTGTATATTTCCACCGAGCCATCTGGCTTGATCTTAATCTTGTATACCCATTTACATGAAATGGGCTTCACTCTAGCTAGTAAGGGCACAATATTCCAAGTCTCATTTCTCAGTAGAGCTTGAATCTCCTCAATAGAGTTGTACATTCCCCCATTATCAGTTCTTCATTCTAAACTGTATGTTTAAATTCTACAAACTTTTCAAACACCTCAGGATTTTCTTTCAAAAAATAAATCCATAGAAAACGAGAATAATCATCAATAACTGTTAACATGTACTGCATACCTCCAATTGAAGGATCTTTAACTCATCCAAGAACATCTAAAGTGAACCAGCTCAAGTGGCTCCTTTGCTTTATTCTCCGATTGAGCAGATGAGAGCTGGTGTGCTTTTCCATATTGACAACTGGACCAAGCGGTACCACCTCGTACATCCAATGCAAGAAGACCTCACACTAACTGCTTCTTCATCATGACATTTAGTTTTGAGTAACCAACATGTGCAAGACGTGCATGCCATAAATAAATTGTCTCATTCTTTAGAGTCTTGTCAACATATGCAATTTCAGCAAACATCACATAAATAGACTCAATTATTCTTCCTGCCATAGCAGGAGTGCCAGAGATTTGCAATTTCTTGTAGATCTTTACATCATTAGGACCAAACAAAATATAATTTCCTGTAGTAGCTAACTATGATACAAACAATAAATTAATTTTTCTTTATCAAGGGAACATGATACACATCTTGAAGAAGAATTGTATCTTTGCCCGATTTTGGTGCACATACAGCACTACCAACATGAGTGATTGGTAATTTCGCATTGTTTGCGTCACCACCATCCGTTTACCTTTATACTCATTTTTAGACAAGAGCTTACTCTCATCTCCTGCCATATGGTTTGAGCATCCCTAATTAACTATCCAATCTTTTGAATAGTCAATTCTATTTGAATGATTTGTCACTACCAAGTTTGTATTAGTTTCCATGTCTATTACAGTCAAGGCTAGATGTTCAAACTCATGATTGAAGACATTTGATTGTTTTGATATGGTAGAGAGATAAACACGCCACTCCTCTTCACTTTCATCCTTCTTGCTATTATTATCTTCTGAGGTTGCTGCATTTCCCTCTACAGGCTTTTTTTTCTTAGGCGCCCTACAGTCTCGAGCAAAATGACCTGGCTTTCCACAATTGTAACAAGCCTTCTTTGAATCAACACGACAATCACGAGCAAAGTGACCAGGCTTATCACAATTATGACAGGTCTTCTTTAAATCATGATCTTGCTCACGATTGTTTGGTCTTGGTTTATTTTGTAAGTCATGTTTAGACTTGCTTTGTTGCTGCCTCCCTTTCTTATTATTTTTAAATCTCCTCCGGCTTAAAAAGAATGCCTCCTCACTCTCTTTTAGAGAATCATTAGCGATCTGTTTTGCTAGACCCTCTTGATTGGACAATAGACTCTCCAATTCTAAGATGGTTGGTTGAGTTGACCATCCTTGAATTGCAGTAATGAATGCATTATATTCGGGTTTCAAACCACGAATTATGATCCTCCTCAATCATGCCTCCGTGATTTTTGACTCTATCTAGCTGTGCATTTCATTACATATTCCTTTCACCTTCACGAAATATTTGGATATTGACATACTGCCTTGCGAAATTGTACAAGTTCATTCTCAAGCAGCTGTAACCGTGCATCATTACTCCTTGAGAACAAAGTTGCAAAGACTTCTCATGCATATTTTGGAGACTTGGCATCTTGAATATGCTCAAGTAGCTCCTTTTGTATGGTAGCTTTCAAAACAAACAAGGCTTTTCCAGCCTTGATTTTCCACTTTCTTGCTGCCTCTGGGGTGTTATTTTGAGAGGTAGTTTCTATACCTCCCACAATTTCCCTTAAATCTTGACCTTGAAGGTAAGATTTGTTGAGGATGTGCAACCAAGGTCCCACATCGGCTAGAAATGGGAAAGATCATGTCATATAAGTAGGACTAAGTACTCCATTGGTATGAGGCCTTTTGGGTAGAGTCCAAGAGCAAATCCATGAGGGCTTAGGTCTAAAGTGGACAATATCATACCAATGTGGAGTTTGTGGTGGTCCATAGTATTTAACAATTGGTATCAGAGCCCAGGCCCAGACTTAGCCAGGAGAATCCTCGTATTGCCGAACAAAGGTGGTAGGCCCCAGTGATGCGTAGGGAAAGTGTAGTACTCACGATTGGTGGATCCATGGTGAGGCTCTCGAGTTGGCTCTCCTCGATGGAGCGGACGGATGGATGATCGTTTAAGGGAAGGCCCGGTAAAAATATCCAAAGAGATATGGTCCTTTGTTTGAGGGGAGGATTGTTGGGGATGTGCAACCAAAGTCCCACATCGGCTAGAAATAGGAAAGATCATGGCATATAAGTAGGACTAAGTACTCCATTGGTATGAGGCCTTTTGGGTAGAGTCCAAGAGCAAATCCATGAGGGCTTAGGTCTAAAGTGGACAATGTCATACCAATGTGGAGTTTGTGGTGGTCCATAGTACTTAACAATCGCGCTGATTGGAATTTGTTAATTAGTATGGCTCACTATTAATTAGTAAGTCTTAGTTAACTGGGCTCCTGGATTGCCCAAGTTGTACTTTGATTAGAAGTAGGCCTATTATAGTAAGTCTACTGTGATTAGAAGTAGGGTTTGGGGCTGATATTATAAATAGAGACTAGAGTCTCTAGGATGTACACAACTATTCTGATTTGCATAGTGATTCTTCTGTCTTCCCCATGGACGTAGGCCAAAAGCCGAACCACGTAAATCTCCTCTTCCTGTAGCCATAGATCACAACAAACTGGTATTAGAGCGAAATTTGGCATGATCGGAGGAGATCCATTGAATTGGATTTCGAAAGGGCCAAGAATCGTGTGAAGATCAGAAGATCTGATCGGATTGGTGGGCCACGATTGGAGAAGAAGAAGAGATTGGAAACAGAGGATCAAACTCTGTTTGTCTTGGTGGGCCACATCAGACGATCGTCTGATCACCGAGAAAATTGTAGAAGATCGTAGAAGAGGGAGACCGCTGCATCGCCGTGAAACCACTGGGTTTCTGTCTTAACGATTTGGGCGATTTGGGTTTGTTCTGTTTTCCCGGCTGGGTCCCACACCGCCGCCGCCGCTGCTGCGCATCGCCGGTGCCCGTGCTGCGTCGTTCCGTTGCCGGAGTGAGGAAGGAAGAAGACCGGAAGTCTTGATTACAAAGGAAGATTTTTTCTGTTTTCTTGTTGCAGAGCGTGCAACATTCTGTTACAGAACGTGGGTGAGGAGGAAGACATTGAAAAAGTAGCCTTTGACTCGGTAGTCCGAGGTACATGAAATTAATGGTCCCTGAAGCGCCACATAAATTGGTGATCCCTCAGTGCTGGTTATAGGCCAGATCAGTTTCGGGTCAGGTTGACCCGGTCCATGCAGGAACCCAGCAGCAAGGCGCTGACATCATCGCTGACATCAGCGTGGTACGGTCAAAGGCAAATTTGACCGATCGACGGTTGAAAATTATTTTTGCGATATCTTGACGATCTGGAGTCCGATTTGAGATCCGTTTGAACCTACGGACTCGTCTCGAGGAGATCTACACAGGTGTAGTGAAAGATCCGCAGAATGGCTGCTAAATTTGAGATTGAAAAATTCGACGGAAACAATGACTTCGGTCTATGGCGTTTGAAGATGCATGCTTTGCTGGTTCAGAATGGTTTGCAGAAAGCTTTGAAAGGAAAGAATGCTTTGTCTGATAAACTGTCAGATGAAGAGAAAGATGAGTTGCTGGAGAAGGCGTACGGTCAGATTCTGCTGTTTCTAAGTGATGGTGTACCGCGAAAGGTTGTCCAGGAGAAAACTGCTGCTGGCATATGGCAGAAATTGGAGAACTTGTACATCACGAAGTCCCTCACAAATCGCTTGTACCTGAAGAAGCGATTGTTCACCTTACAAATGCAGGAAGGTACGTCTGTTTCAACCCATCTTGATTTTTTTACGAAAGCTATTATGGATCTGGAAAATATCAATGTTGAAATTGATGATGAGGACCAAGCTACCATGTTGTTGTGCTCGTTACCACCCTCATATAAGCATTTTGTTGATACCATGATGTATGGTAGAGATACTCTATCCAAATAGGATGTAGAAGCTGCCTTGAACTCAAAGGAGTTGAAGAAAAAGGTTGCGGTTGACAATGCTGGTTCGGGTGAGGGTTTGGTAGTACAAGGAAGAACAAAAGACTCCAGTAGTAAGGGCAAACATAGATCCAACAGGAAGAACATTGAATGTTATTATTGCCATAAGAAAGGACACATCAGGAAAAACTGTCCCGAAAGGCAGAAAAAAGGGAAAGAAGTAATAGAAGATTCATCATCTGATGATTCAGTCAGTGTTGAAGATGAAAGATCAAATTATGTTTCCGATAATGCACTTTCTGTGATTGAATATGGAATTCGTCGTCAAGATGAATGGGTTCTTGATTCGGGTTGTTCCTACCACATGTGTCCCTATAGGGACTGATTTACCACTTATAGAGAAATTGACGGTGGTAGTGTCTTGATGGGCAACAATGTTGTATGTAAGACGGTTGGGATCGGAACAGTGAAAATCAAGATGTATGATGGAATCGTCAGAATGTTAGCAGAGGTTCGGCATGTTCCTGATTTGAAAAAGAATCTTGTTTCTCTTGGTGCCTTGGACTCCGACGGTTGTAAGTTTTCAGTTGAAGGTGGAGTTATGAAGGCTGTGAAAGGTGCTCTGATTCTTATGAGAGGCAATAGAGTTGGAAACTTGTATGTTTTGTCCGGAAATACTGTTATAGGTGGAGTTGCAATGTCTTCATCAGATGACCATGAATCTGTCTCAACGCACTTATGGCACTTGCGCCTAGGTCACATGAGTGAGAAGGGATTGACAATACTGAGCAATCGGAATTTGCTATGTGGCACGAAGATAGGCAAGTTGGATTTCTGTGAGAGATGCATCTTCAGAAAGCATTGAAAGGTCAGTTTCGACTCAGGTACTCATCGCACGAAAGGTATCCTTGATTATGTTCATTCAGATGTATGGGGGCCTTCGAAGGTTTACTCCAAGGGAGGGTCCCGGTTTATGCTGACTTTTATTGATGATTATTCAAGGAAAGTCTGGGTTTATACTCTGAAGAAGAAGGATCAAACATTTGTTACATTCAAGCGATGGAAGGAGATGGTTGAGAAACAAACTGGCAGGAAGGTGAAGAAGTTGAGGACAGGTAATGGCAAGGAGTACAGATCAACAGAGTTTGGGAACTATTGCAAAGATCATGGCATAGTTTGGCATGACACCACTACAGAAACTCCAGCGCAGAATGGAGTTGCAAAGAGAATGAATAGAACGATCTTAGAGAGAGCTCGTTGTATGTTATTTACTGCTGGATTGTCCGAAGACTTTTGGGCTGAGGCAGCAAATGTTGCAGGCTACTTGATAAATAGGTCTCCACACACAAATATTGGCTGCAAAACATCGGAAGAAATGTGGTCAGGCAATCCAGCAGATTATTCTAACTTGAGGATCTTCGGTTGTCCGGCTTATGCTCGCGTGAAAACCGATAAGTTAGAACCAAGGGCTGTGAAGTGCATCTTGGTGGGATATGCTTCTAGGGTGAAAGGATACAAGTTGTGGTGTACCGATCAGGATTCACCTAGATTTATCATCAGCAGGGATGTTACATTTCATGAGGATGCTTTACTCGAAGCGAGAAAGCAGGTGGAGGAGACAGAAGTAGGTAGCAGAGGTGACACCATTCAGGTGGAGTCAGACATCCTAGTGAGGAAGGAGAGTACATCCGGCTCCTCTCGGGATACAGGGGATAGTCAGACTGTGCAGCAGATGCAGCGGACAGAGCCGCAGATGCCGCAGAGGGGTAGACCGCAGAGAGAAAGAAAACCGCCGGTTAGATATGGTTTTGAGGATATGACGATGTATGCGTCGACATCAGACAGTGGCCGTGATAATATGGTTGCATACGCATTGACGAATGAGTCTCTTGAATTAATGGAAGGGCTGGAAAGTAGTCGACATGCAACAACTATGACTGAAGAGATTGAGTCTCTTGATGGGGAAGATCAGGCCATCGGATGCAAGCGGTTCTACGAAGAAGAGGAATGAGCTTCCTGTGCAGGTAGAGTGCAGACAAAGGTTCCTGATCATGTATGCAATTTGAAGAAATCATTGTACGGGTCGAAGCAAGCTTCTAGACAATGGTACAAGCGATTTGGTGCATTCATGAAGGAATGGGTTAAATTCAAGTTCAAGCATTGCTTGGACTTGATTGGTGTGTTCGGTACCTGAGTGCCCTCAGGGGCAGGTGGAGACGGTGAGACGTATTTTATGCATGAGGATCAGCTTTAATGTTCGCCAAGGTGGAGATTTGTTAATTAGTATGGCTCACTATTAATTAGTAAATCTTAGTTAACTGGGCTCCTGGATTGCCCAAGTTGTACTTTGATTAGAAGTAGGCCTATTATAGTAAGTCTACTGTGATTAGAAGTAGGGTTTGGGGCTGATATTATAAATAGAGACTAGAGTCTCTAGGATGTACACAACTATTCTGATTTGCATAGTGATTCTTCTGTCTTCCCCGTGGACATAGGCCAAAAGCCGAACCACGTAAATCTCTGTGTTCTTCTGTGTGTGATTGATCTCTTCCTGTAGCCATAGATCACAACAAGATTTAATATAAGATTTCCAATAATCATAATTTGTGTTATTTATCTTCTCTATTCCACTTACTGAATTAGCAAGATCCATCCTTCAACTACGTAAGATCAAGCTTTCAAGTTGCCAACTGCACATCTGGTCCCTTACTGAAGACTTCTTGAATCTCTGCAAGACAACTGCAACGCTTTCTCCGAACCCCTGATCGAAAAAAAAACCAGTCCCTGACTGGTACAACTCTCATACCAATTAAAGAACATAGAAAACAGAAAACAGGGCAACAAGGTACTGTTGTAGATAGAGAGTGAAAGATTACTTTTATTCACAACAAAAAAAAATTACAATATCAGTTGTTACTGCATACTGAAATTTATAGCACTACATGATAAAGCAAAAAATCAGCAACAAACTTCGGATATTTTTCACATTATTCTCTGACTCAATTATCTCCCTAAGGACTATCTAACTTATTGATAGATGTTAACATAAGAAGAAAAACTGCAACCACACTGTTAATAGAAAATCTGATAGAACTAATTTGTTACATAGTTAAACCTGATCCAATCTAAACTTGTAACTGTTGGAAGTAAGTGGGTCTCGTGGATATGTTTTCAAAACTTTTGACCCACTTGACTCAGGGATCAAGTACCCATAAGGCCATAAACTACATTCAGGATGCAATCCCTCCATCTCATCAATCATATACAGCAATAAACTCTATATAGAAGATAGAAATCATCAACAAACAAGCAACCAAAAATCCACAACATCCAATGAAATAGATTATACCTTTGGAGCTCGGTTATGTTTTAATGGAGAAGAAGACTTGCTAATTGAATAAACTCTTTCTCTGTAAGCAATTTAGGATCTCCAAGACCTCTTAGTCTTCCACGCTACATCCCGTATCAGATCTCATCTCTAAAGGAGATGGGTGGGATCTCCTAAAGAAAACAAGTAGAAGATCTAAGGATCTAGAAGAGAACTAGAAGAGAAAGAGAAATTGTGCAACACTTGCACAATGTGGAAGCCTGGGCGTGAATCCTTGTAGTAAACGTCCAAGGGGTTTGTTTCCCTTTTTATAGCTTGGCAATCCTCTTCTTACTAATAATTAATTAGAAGTCTCACTTCCAAAAGAATTAGTAACTTTCTTCTTTCTAATTATTATAGAAGTCTCACTTACACAACAATTAGTAACTTACTATTACCACTATTATAAGTCTCACTTCAAATAGAATTTGTAACTTTCTAATTCTTTTCTTTTAGAGTTCAAGTAGGATTAGTATCTTTCTAATAAGTTGGGCTAGCGTGAGGACTACTAGGGATTCCATAAAAAGCTGGCTCCAATTGGGATACCGTGACCCCACATCTCATGTGCAATCTGGGCCCACAGTTAATTGCAAATAACATCACTATATAAATGCAATTGCACTCTAGTCATTGGAATAAATTATAAAGAAGACCCTAAACTTCCCAATTACCGCAAGTAGACCCCTCTATCAATATCCATGGATTAATTGGATTAAACCTGTCACTTCCAATCTTAGATCCACATCTTATTATCCTTGAGCCCCAATTAATCATAGTGATCATCAGTACCATCCAATTAACTCTTAATCGAGATGGGTGCGCACTTACTAATGACAAATCCATGAGTTGGCACAAGGGGATAATATAGATAGATTCCATCTTGACCATTGAATGTTCCCACAGTCCTACTACCATGTACTCAAGACACTGAGGTGTTGACCTACAGTTGGCCTCACTAATTGGTGACTCAAAGAAAATGAATAAACAGAAACTTGGGTCCATCAATGTCTCAGGATTGAGAGCCTATTGCTAGGGAATTATGAGAGCAGACCTTAAAATCGAGACAGTGTTCCATAAAGTGCTTCTCATGGTCCTTCAATACATCCAATGTACTAGCACCATGATCCAATATCTTACATTTTGATGATCAAGACAAATCACACTATCTCATAGTGATCAAAGTACTGTAACCTTATCAGATGAGATGCCTAGTCTAATCAATGGTTGTGAAGACATTTAAGCATAAAACTTTGACACATATCGCCCGTATGTGGACCTCATCCATATACATATATCACATCTAATATACTAATGGGACCCGGTTCTTCTCATGAACCATTATGTCATGTGTATTGGTTATGTGCATTAAACAATAAAACACCATTCATCTCATGAAAATAAAGCATGATTTTATTGATAAATAAAGAAATTAATCAATTTATTACATCATCTGATGGATTGAGACCATACAAACTCACAGTAACTGCTGGCTATTGCAGAGAATTGGCAATGATCTCCAAAAGTTTCTATGTAGAAGCCAATATGATGAACAAAATGTCCTGTTTACCGCATTGAGCAGAAATGATCACCTCCTCTGCCTTTCCATTGCCACTATGATCACATATTGAATCACAGTCTTAACCTTTTTAAGAGAGAGATTTTAGAGTTCAAAAAAAGAGTTGTCCTCTAATTACATGCAAAGAAGCCTGGGTATCAGATCTGGATCTCTCACTGTGAATAAGTGATTATTTAGAGAGAAGGGACAGTAGAGTTTGATTCCCAGGGATTTGGACTCAAATCGGTTTGAAGTCAACATTAAGCCCCACAATCACCACCTTTCTTATCAGTTTTTCTGTTATTAAGCACCTTCATAACAGTACTCTATTTCATCTCAGTATAAGCTCTCTCTTGTCAAAAATTCTATAATTTGTATGGTTATTCAATGGAGAAATTTTCACCCTGAGATTTGTAATCTCTTTATGCAAATTATAACTTCTAGCAATAATAACCAGGTCTGAGTACTTATCATGAAAGGTGTCCTAAATTTTCTTTTCTACCGACGATAAATACATGATAGCCAATCATATCAAACTCATAGAATTCAACAACCAGGACATCACAAGGAAATTATAGGACTTCCAATTAGTATTCCACAATTCCTAGGATCTTCCTTCGTTGGTTCAGATGACCAGCCATCAAAATACTCTTTAACTTTTGCCTTTTACAAAGTAACTATTGCACTGCTCTTGACCATCTTAAAAAGCTGAATCTAATAGTAGTGATTTGAATAGGGCTGACTGAAACTCTGGAATCAAAACAGAGTTTTAATTCTCAACTATTGATCCAATGGGTAGATTGAGTTATAAGTAATGTTTCCTAATCATTGCAGCAAAATAGCAAAATACTTCTATTAACAACCCCCCATCAAAGTCTCGAACTATGAAATAAATTTTATTAAAAAAAAAATCCTAAGTCTGACCCTTGACATATAATCAGCAGCAGCTGGTGCTCTCCATGTGAAGCAAAGAGTAAATAAGATGAGACAATGAGAAAAAGGGAGGAGAAGAAGAAGTTTAGGGAAGACAGTTGGTTGTAGGAGGAGAAAGAAGTAGGAAGGGTCTCACTGTCAGAACCATGAGGTTGCAAGTTCAGTCATGTTACCAATAAAAACGAAAGAAAGAAAGAAAGAAAAAGAAAAAACCTTCAAATTTAGTGCTATGTATCATCATACCAATGAATGAAAGAAGGAAGCCCTTCGTAGGACAGGCATGAGATCACACTTGTGGAAGGCTTGCACAAGGTCCAATTTGATATCTTGGGAAGCCCTTCTGCAGATGTGACAGAACCCAAAAAAGACATTAATTGGATAATCCCACCATTTGTTACAGGACTTCTGAGTGTAGGAAATGGATGGATTTTCTCCTTGAAAAAGAATCCCTTGGTGTCAGTTTGAGGCTATGGCTAATTAATCCTACTCCCACAGGGTGAATTGTCCATGTGTCATGTGAACTAGGAGTTTCACGAAAAAAGGTTTTAGTTGCAATTTTCTCCGACACTTGAAATTACCAACTAAACTAATCACTGCAACTCAGGTAATAAGTGCACTAGCAAACGAAAGATGCTTATTGGTCCTCTTCGAAATGAAATCTATATAGGATTGAAATAGAAGTGAAAGGATCTATTGAAAAATTCAAAGCAACAGTAATAAGGAATAATTGCAGTCATGGATACAGCTTTACTATGATCCAATCTTGAGTTTCAAACACTGTCCACATTGTTGAGTAAAGCAATCTCTATTGAATTTCTGTTTATCATCAGTCAATGCTCACCAGAAACAAAATTCCTTCTACTGTAAATCACATAGGAGGAAGCAGAGCATGATAAATATAATTACTTCAAAAGGCTTTCAGATGATATAGCTTATAGCGAGCTGAAGTTTTTTAATATAGAAAATAGAAGTGTTATAAAGAACTTGTAAGTCAAAATGGTGATTCTATAATACGGAATAAACACTTTAAAATAGAATCGAAAAGGCTTAATGCTAAAGAAACAGTACCTCCAGCCATTGATGTTCCTCACGCTTTTGCTGTGCTCTCCCAGTGATGTTTGGCACTTCCAAAACTCTATTCACTCTAATTAGATGGTGTAAGACTGAAGGGGATTGAGTGATCGAGTCTGGGGACCAAACCGTAGTATTTATAGCCAAAACTTCCATCAAGCTTTGGTGGCTACGTGTCCCACTTGTTCAGTTTATCATGGGGCAGTTCTAACGTTCTACGAACGTGATGAACAATTAGAGTGGACCACTTCAAGAGCTCCTAAAATGAAGGGGAGATGGAGACTCGTTCTTACGAACGGCCTCCGTGAGAAACGGTCAACATTCTCCCACTTGGTCCACACTTCTAATCTTAATGTTTTATCTTAAACCCATCGATAAACTGTATTTAAGTAATAAATACATGAATCATGGCGATAGGTCCTCTAATGACGAGTATTACCTTCCATGTATTACTATGTATTTACTTCTTAAACATTATAATTTATGTGGCAACAATTTCTTAATGAATAAACCCTATGCTTATTCTTGGTCCAACATAGATGAATTTTTCTCAAAATTAATTAAGGTGCACATCAATATGAGAAAAAAAACTATCAGAATAATTAGGAATTTCATTAAAATAACATTGTTCATACAATGAAAAATTACATAATGGAACCAAGTCCCATTTTCACTACATGATCCTTGAATATAAATGGTGGCATGCCCTTAGTTAAAGGATCAGCGATCATTAGCTCAGTGCTGACGTGCTTAATGACCACTTTCTTTTCTTTAACACGTTCCCTTATGGCTAAATACTTAATGTCGATGTGTTTAATTCGACTCCCACTTTTGTTGTTCTTAGCCATAAGAATAGCAGATGTATTGTCGCAATAGATTCTCAATGGCCTAGAGATAGAATCCATAATTCTAAGCCCAGAAATGAAATTCTTAAGCCATACACCATGTGAAGTAGCCTCAAAACAAGAAACGAACTCGGCTTCCGTAGTGGAAGTGGTAGTCAAAGTCTGCTTGGCACTCCTCCATGATATAGCTCCGCCGGCCATCAGAAAAAATGTATCCTGATGTTGATTTGCATGAATCAATACAGCCAACAAAGTCAGAATCTGAGTAACCAATTACTTCCAGATTGTCTGTCCGTCTATACATAAGCATGTAGTCTTTGGTTCCTTGAAGGTACCTCATTACTTTCTTTGCAGCTCTCCAGTGGTCTAAACCCGGATTAGTCTGATATCGTCCCAACATTCCCACAGCAAATGCAATGTCAGGTCTTGTACAGACCTGAGCATACATTAGGCTTCCAACAGCAGAAGCATATGGAATGTTTTTCATTTGTTCCCTTTCAAGGTCGTTCTTCGGGCATTGGTTCAAAGTGAACCTATCACCCTTCACAATGGGAGCTACACTTGGTGAACAATCCTTCATCCGAAATCTCTCTAAAACTTTATTAATATAGGTTTCCTGAGACAGACCCAAGATACTTCGAAATCTGTCTCTATGGATCTTAATGCCAATGACATAAGATGCCTCACCCATATCCTTCATGTCAAAAATTTTAGAGAGGAATTGTTTCACCTCATGCAGCAAACACTTATCATTGGTTGCTAGCAAAATGTCATCCACATATAAAACAAGAAAACAGATTTTACTCCCACTGACCTTCAGGTATATACATTGATCCATAACGTTTTCTACAAATCCGAATGAAGAAATTACATTATGGAATTTTAAATACCATTGGCGGGATGCTTGTTTTAAACCGTATATGGATTTCTTGAGCTTGCAAACCAATTGCTCACCATCACTAGAGGGGAATCCTTCAGGTTGTTTCATGTAAACCTCCTCCTCTAGTTCTCCATTGAGAAAAGTTGTTTTCACATCCATTTGTTGCAACTCTAAGTCAAAATGGGCTACTAATGCCAAAATAACGCGTAATGAATCTTTCGTAGATACAGGAGAGAAAGTCTCCGTGTAATCGATTCCATCTATCTGAGAGAATCCCTTAGCAGCAAGTCTTGCCTTATATCTTTCAATGTTGCCCAACGAGTATTTCTTTGTTCGTAAAGACCCATTTACTTCCAATGGCTTTTACACCATTAGGCAACTCAACAAGATCCCAGACGTCATTACTCTTCATAGAATTCATCTCTTCCTTCATGGCATTGTACCATAATTCTGATTCTTTGCAACTCATGGCTTGTGAAAAGAATTCGGGATCATTTTCGGCTCCAGTGTTATAGTCAGATTCTTGCAGATACACAACATAATCGTTAGGAATTGCTGATCTCTTTGGTCTAGTAGATCTTCTTAATGTTGTACCATCATATTCCTGAGAAGTATGTGGTTCAACTTGTTGTTCAAAAGTTCTTGGCAACTCTTGAACTACCTGATCTACTGGAATGTCGTCAGCAGCTTGTGGAACTTCAATTATTGGTTGTTCAACACCAGTTTGTACTTGAGGGGTGCTGTAAATAATAACCAATCTATCACTTGAGGTGGAAGGTTGAGATTCTGAATGATCATTCTCAGAAACTATGCATCTGGTTTGATCGCTCCCACTGATCAAGTCATTTTCAAGAAACTTTGCATTTCTTGATTCCACAATCCTAGTGCTATGAGATGGACAATAAAACTTGTAACCTTTAGACCTTTCAGCATATCCAATGAAATACCCACTAATGGTCCTTGGGTCCAGCTTCTTCTCTTGTGGATTATAAATTCTCACTTCAGACGGGCATCCCCAAACGTGCATATGTCGCAAACTCGGTTTCCAACCTTTCCATAATTCAAATGGTGTTTTAGAAACAGCCTTGGTTGGAACTCGGTTTAATATATACACTGCCGTCTTAAGTGCTTCAGCCCACAATGATTTAGGAAGATTGGAGCTACTAAGCATACTCCGCACCATGTCCAACAATGTTCGATTTCTTCTTTTTGCTACACCATTCTGGTCCGGTGAACCAGGCATGGTGTATTGGGCAACAATCCCATGCTCTTGAAGAAACTTTGCAATGGACCAGGTGCTTGTCCATTTTCTGTGTATCTACCATAATACTCTCCACCTCTATCTGATCTCACGATCTTAATTTGCTTACCGCATTGTTTCTCTACTTCAGCCTTAAAGATCTTAAAGGCATCTAATGCTTCGTTCTTATTATGAAGCATGTATAGATACATATATTTTGAGTAATCATCTATAAAAGAGATGAAGTATTTCTGACCATGTGAGTCCATGTCTGGACTACATATATCAGTATGTATGATCTCTAATATGTCCGAACTCCTATTGGCACCTTTCTTTGACTTGTTGGTCTGCTTTCCCTTTATGCAGTCCACACAAGTCTCAAAATCAGTAAAATCCAGAGTATTAAGTACCCCTTCATTTACTAATCTTTTAATTCTATCTATGGAGATATGACCTAATCTCCGGTGCCATAATTTAGAGGAATCCTCATTAATAACACATCTTTTAGTGCCAGTGTGAACATGCATCGAATCATAACTGGCATGGTTTTGTAAATTAATGCAGTAAAGACCATCAGACAAAATACCATTCCCAACACAATCAGATTTATAAAATAAACCGAATGATGAGTCTGAAAAATTAAAGGAATATTCAAAAGGTACAAGTCTTGAAACTGAAATCAAGTTTCTAGAGAAACTTGGAACATAAAAGGTCTTTTCTAACTTTAAAACAAAACCACTACTTAAAATTAAATAGCAAGTTCCTATAGCTTCCACATGTGAGCCTATCTTGTTTCCAGATAAGATGCTTTGCTCACTATCCACTGGCTTCCTTAGGTTTTGCAAACCCTGCAAGGAATTCGAAATATGGATTGTTGATCCAGAATCAATCCACCATGTGTTAATATTGACATTAGCCATATTAGATTCATAACAAACAAATGAGGTTGGTTTACCTTTGTCTGCAAGCCATTTCTGAAATTTGGCGCATTCCTTCTTCATGTGTCCCTTCTTTTTCCAGAAGAAACACTTGGAGTCTTTCTTGATACCAGCTTGGGGAGGTATTTTACCTTTCTTTTTCTGATTGGCTTGAGATTTTCCCTTTCCATGCGTTGCCAGCATTGCACTTTCTGCCTGTTCCATCACCAGTCTCCCTTCCTTTTGAACACACATGGTCATGAGTTCATTAATTGACCATTTATCCTTATGTGTGTTGTATGAGATTTTGAAGGGTCCATATTGGTGCGGAAGAGTGTTAAGGATGTAGTGCACCAGGAAGGACTCCGATATTTCAACCTCGAGTTTCTTCAATTGAGGCACATTGTCCCTTATTTGCATGATGTGCTCGCGCACACCTTTCACATTGGTGAGCCTTAGGGATGACAACTTCATGATTAGGGTGCTTGCTAGTGCCTTGTCTGAAGTGACAAATTGTTCATCAATGGCTTTCAGCAAGTCTCGGACCTTTTCATGCTGATCAACAGAACCACGAATACCAGTAGAAATTCTGGTCTTAATGAACATCATGCTTAGGCGATTAGATCGCTCCCATCGCTCATAAAGCGTGATGTCCGCTGCAGTATTGGTATCAGTAATTGATGGTGGTTCTTCTTTCCTAATAGCATAGTCTATGTCCATCCACCCTAAATGAAGAAGAACTCTCTCCTTCCAGACCTTATAGTTATCTCCCTTAAGTTCAGGGATATCAAAACGAATATCAGAGAAATTTGTAGGTTGTACAACTGCATAAAATTATAAATTACATGCTTATGTTAAAACGGGGGCCTATAATAAAATTCCATGCTCTACCAATGTAAATCATGAAAAAAAAATGAATTTAATGACATAAAATTTGCCTGTGGGCTAAAATTTTAATCCAAGCAGATTCAATTATTCTTTATGATAGAATTTATCAAATTATTTACTTAATACATAATTCTAAAGGGTATATTATGTATGTAATTTGATATATATTCTTTCTCAGGTTTAAACTTTATGATAAAACTATCAAATTATCTAATTCATAATTCCTGTGGGTAAGTTATGAATAATTTGATATTTTACCCTAATTTATCATATAAATATAATAAAAATTCCTGTGGGATAAAATTTATTATATTAAGTATGATTAATTACAACTAATGTCTAAATATTATTTATGTGATCCTTATCAGTCATAATATATAATTTTATTTAATTAAAGATGATGTGGCTATTCTCTAATTAAGTAAAATTATATGGATCACTAGACATTAAGCCTTTTATACATAAAGATTAACTAAATATGAGTAAAATTAAAATTACAAAAAGCAAGTCCAGGTCAAGCATCCCATCCTCACAGAACTCTATACAAGTTGAAAACCATACCACCCCACATGTATGTAAAAGGTCAAATGCATGTTCTGTTGTGACTTGTCTCATCCATCACATGTCAACATCATTCTAACTCCTTATCCCCTCACATCATCAATACACATCGTCCCCTTCCTTTAGCAAACAGAACTGATTTCTGCAATGGAAATCGACACCAACAGAAAATGGGCCACTTGGATAGTGGTCCCACTGATCAAGAGCCTAGGATGAGCCCACATCAATATGATCACCCTAGCCATCTCTTCAAGATGTATGGACCAGATCTTAAATTAATGGCCCAACTAAACGATATGTTATTTTTCAACAAAACTGAAAACTAAGTGTCGTTCAGCTCCAAAATCAAGACTACATGTCGTTTTGGTTGTCTTCAACCTCCAGACTGGGTTGCAGGTCACGATTTCTTGGACGTCAAAAACATCCAAGAAATTAAAACGTAATTTTAAACTTTCGGCCAAAAACAGAGACAAACAGAGCATCACTCAAACATCAAGGCAGAGAATAAATCTAGGCTCTGATACCAAATGTAAGTCAAAATGGCGATTCTATAATGCGGAATAAACACTTTAAAATAGAATCGAAAAGGCTTAATGCTAAAGAAACAGTACCTCCAGCCATTGATGTTCCTCACGCTTTTGCTGTGCTCTCCCAGTGATGTTTGGCACTTCCAAAACTCTATTCACTCTAATTAGATGGTGTAAGACTGAAGGGGATTGAGTGATCGAGTCTGGGGACCAAACCGTAGTATTTATAGCCAAAACTTCTATAAAGCTTTGGTGGCTACGTGTCCCACTTGTTCAGTTTATCATGGGGCAGTTCTAACGTTCTACGAACGTGATGAACAATTAGAGTGGACCACTTCAAGAGCTCCTAAAATGAAGGGGAGCTGGAGACTCGTTCTTACGAACGACCTCCGTGAGAAACGGTCAGTAGAACTATCTATTACTTATATGCATGATTGATTGATAAAATATACCAAATGTATTGGTAGGAAACCTAACTAAAAAGGATCAGATCAGTATTCGCTTCTCGGGTGATTTGCAGGTATTGGGTTCAAGAGTGTGTTTCTTGTTACCAGTCAACCATACATATTCAGCAACGGGTATCAGATAAGGTTCAATGAAAAATCAATGCCAGTTGGATACATTGTTTTGGAATGGGTGGAGAAGCCAATTCTCTGTGACATCCATCAAATCTATGGCTCTAATAGAGCCCTTCAACAACAACTATAGTGCTGCCTTTAAAATCTGCCGAGGTACAAGCTGTGAAGCAACAGCTTTCAAGCATATACCCTGAAGTGTTGTTGTTTCTTCCAAAGATTAAGCGACTCATCATCAGGGAAGACAATGATGAACCTAGGCTCAGCACCATAAATTCAGTCTCCATTTCAAGTGAAACAGAATTCCATACAAGAAAGAGCAGTGATGCTGAGTCCTATACACTCCATCTATATGCAGAGGACAACCATTTAGAACAAGAGAGTGAATGCAGTTACTATGTTTGGAGGCAGAAATTTCCAGTTAGAATGGAAAGCCGAGAAGAAAGAAGAATGGAAGTTGAAGAATGGGTGATTACTATAGCTTTTCCATATGGGCAGCGTCAGAATAGAGGGATGACCTTGTCAGACATTTATGCATTTCTGCCCACAGGGATGCTAAGCAACTTTCCTTTTATAATTCAAGCGGATTTCATCCTTACATCATCGAGGGAAACAATAGTTTTTGATAACAAGTGGAACATTGGTATTCTAGATTGTATTTCTTCTGCATTTCCCAGGGCTTTTGCCTCAATTGTTACAGCATCCAAGAGTGCACCATTGTCATCACTGTTCCACATTTTTGAGTTTCTGCCTCTGAGCAACCCTTCATATCCTGTGCTGAATGATGCGAAAGATGCAATAAAATTGAAACTATTTGGAGAAGATATTATTCCTTTTGAATCATCGATGAAAGAAAAGATTTTCCGTAAGCCTGTTGAAATGGTCAATGTTATTGTAAGTGCAAAAAATTTGAGACTTACTTAGGTAGTGTAAGACTTCCTGGGAGAGTCTGGCTGGCTGAAAACCTGGAGAAGGAAGAGGAACGAAGGATTAGAAACCCAGGCTATTGTCAGCACAAAGCCCTCGGATGCCTAAATCAGTTCAGTTACTAGGCTACAGATGATTGGAGAAGAAAGAGCATGAAAGTGTATGTGCTTTTTTTCTACTTACCTCATTGGACTCACCTTGTATACATATATATATATATAGGCACTTGGTTTCATCAAGAATTTCCTTAGTGGGGGTAGGTAAAAAGGGAACATCCCATTAGGCCATACCTTGTATCTTTAGTGGGGGTAGGTAAAAGCCCTGTCCTATCAGTCCATACCTTGTATGGCTGCGGATGTGACCACATTATAAGGTCAACTCCTTATAATGTGCGTGCCCTGCAGGGCATTTATTATGATTGACATTCGACGCTTATCTCGGTAGATTGAAGCCACCAAGACCGAGATGGGTGTGTGGGTGATGAACCGAGGCAAGGCTAGTCATTACTCCCGAGGCTAGCCAGAACCGAATACCGACCCCGTGGAGGCACCAAGACGAGCGAGACCGAGACCAGGACTAACTTATCTGTCATCCGCTATCAAGATCGTACTCGTCTGTTGAATTATGAAAAAGGTCCCCACACAATTGCCCCCTAGCTCCTGACCTCCTGGAATCTCCCTAATCTTTGAGGTTCGGAGCTAAGAACGTTTCTACGCCCAGACTCCATTTCGATGGTAATTGCTGACGTCTGCTGGTGCCTAATCCTTATCACAATGCCGCTTCGTGTGCTCGAGGCAATAAATGGTATGCCTTTATTGTTTTCACCTGTCCGGACACGCGTATGTCGCTTCATGTGCCCTGGGCAGTTAATGATGCGCTAGAGTTGTTGTGGGGGCGTACTGGCGCTGCCACGCGTCTTCTTCTGCTTGGTTGTTGTTCGAACCGAAGCAACATGCGGGGAGTTCGAAGCATCATTTCCCACGCGTACTTTTAAGAGGAGCTTCTCCCCTTCTATAAAGAGGGGTGCCCCTTCTCCTTTCCTCACCTTTGCTTTTGCCTGGAATGAAACTCTGCTGGAGAAGATACCTTGCTGAGACCAAGACTTAACGAATCGAGAGATCTCCGTTTTTCGAATCTTTTGCCCTTCCTTTTCTGTGAGTCTTCTTTCCTCTTAACTTGTTTTCCTCCTCGTGTCCTTCTTTAGGATTTCTGTTAGTTCGCTCTCTAGGGTTTTGAGTTTCCTCTGTCGCCCCCTTTTAATTTTTAGACATGGGGATTTACAGTCACTGGGTGGAGAATGCCTAAGCCCTGGAAGGACTTAGAACTGCGTAGAGTATACCCAATGATGTATTGGTGAAGCCGATGGACCCTCAGGGCGGCTTGGATGGCCTTTTTCACTTCAACAAGTGGATGCCCTTCCCCTTAGTATCGATTATTGAAGGTGGGGTTAGATTTCCCGTTCACCCCCTTCTTAGATCGTGTCTGAGCACCTGGCGGCTCTGCCCTTTCCAATTAATGCCTAATGGTTTTAAGATAATCATGGGCATCGCCGAGCTCAACAGGATCCTCAATATTAACCTTGGCGTGCACAACATTGAAGATGTCTATGACATCTGCAAGTCAGCAGGGGACGAGGATACCTATTATCTCCGGGTGAAGGCGAAAAGTCGGCCCCTGGTGACTGCTCTGGAGGATTCGAGCAAGTATGCAGGGGATAAGCGTCTGCTTGTTTCGGGGAACTAGGAGTTCGGGCCGTCCGAGATCGAAGCGGCGAGGAGAATCCAGATCCCCCGGAAACCCGGGACTCCCCCGAGTAAATTTTTACTTCCTTCAGGGTGTTGTGTTCATCTTATGCATCATTTCGCCGGGCTAACGTTTCCTTCTTGCTCTCTTGTGCAAGCATCCAACGAAGAAGGAAGGAGGCCTCCTTAGATCGCTGGAAGAGGAACGAGGCCTGGTTCCAGAAGGTGTACAACTATCACGGTCACGAGACCCGAGCTGCCTTCTCTCTACTTGGGTATAAGCGGAGGTACCAGTCCTATATCAAAAGGACGCTCGAGATTCCCAGCAGGCCGATTGGAGAGGTGGTACTCGCACTAGCCGAGACCAGTGGGCAGGATCCTCCGGAGGTTGAGGCCTTCAATCCAATCAGGATTGTGGAGGACATCTCCTCTTCAGATTCAGAAAAAGAAACAGGAGCGGAAGGAGAGATGGATGGACAACGCCCTCCACTGAAGGATCTGGGGACGATGATCTTCAGGGGCCGAGCTGCGCCTTCCTCAAAGCTTGCCCCCAGCGGATCCAGTACCGCTTCTGGCTCTTTCGCCAGCACACCCACTGGCGCCCCTGATGTAGTCGGGGTCTCGTCTCTGAAGAAGAAAAGTGCCCCAGGGCCTTTTCAAGAGAATAGGAGGTTGCCAAGGAGGCTCGGGGGAGGCCGACCGAGACCGAGAAGGAGGGAGAGAGCCCCCCCCTGAGAAGAGGCCCTGGGTGGAGGGGGGGTTGGAGCAGCCCGTCGGGACGGCTCCACCCTGCCTGCGTACCATACCGCCTGCCCCTTTCAAGCCCGACTTGCAGATTAATCCCGAGCAGTTTTTGAATGTCGAGGACCGGGTTGGCACGCACTCTGGGACCATTATGGCGGTCGATAGGGCCTGTGCTCTCCCGAGAGACATGGAGAGGCATAATAAGGCCGGTCAGCTGAGCCTCATTTATTCGTCGATGAGGGCGTCGATCGAGGTGAGTTGTAATTCACTTGCTTCTCCAAGTACTGTGTCTTGGTCATCTGTCTTATCATGTTCTCTTCTTTTACAGAATGTACAGAGGCTGCAAATAATCTTGGAGAGGACCGAGAAAACGGCTGCAGAGTCACCGAGTTGGAGGGGGAGAAGAGGAAGCTGGGAGGCGTGCTGGAGACCAGCGCCGGAGAATTAAAGAAGATGGAGGAGAAGAATGTTGAGCTCGCAGCGGATCAACTAGCGGCGAAGGCCGAAATCATAAAGCTGTGGGCTGAGAATAGCCATCTGAAAGGCTCGGCCGAGGCGAAGGTGAAACGGGTGCACGAGCTGGAGGCCGAGCTGGCGAAGAGGGACACTGAGGCAGCGAGAAAGGATGCCGAGATTGAATCCTTGCAGAAGGAACGAGCCGAAATCCAATCCTCCTCTCGCGCCGAAGTCACCCACTCTTTTAAGGAAGGGGTGAATGGGCAACAGCCGAGTATGAGGCTCAGATAAAAAACCCGAGTCTAATACTATACGAGCTGGGAGGCAGGGATGCATTAAAACAGTATGGGGTTCCCGAAGGCCACCCCATCTATGAGAACCTGCCTGTGTTTGAACCCCTCCTTTCTGACACTGATCCAGAGCCCGCCTCTGGCGCCTCCGAAGCCCGCCTTGAAGCTCCGGGCTCCGAAGCCCTGACTCCTCTTCCTCCTCTTCAGGGCGCAGTAGAAGGCGTGCAGGCTTCCTCCTCCTCTGAGATTCCTAGTGGGTCGGTCCCTCCCACTAATAAAGCAGCGATAGGGCATGCCCCAAAATGATGTATTCCTTTTTTTCTTTCTTTGTAAATGAAAATGTATTTGTAATTACTTTTCTTATTAATAAAAATGAAAATTTTATCTATCTCAGTCTTCTTGCCTTGTGTATGTATTTTTGTCCATTTTGTTCATCCCCGAATGACTTTTTTTATGATTCTACCAAGTGGCTAAGGTCGGTCTTTCGACTGTTGACCTCGGTTATAGGATGTGGTTTCAGAGTGTACAAGTGCCTAAGGTCGGTCCTCATTTGAATCCGTAAGCAGGGGAGGGCTAGTTTTAAATTGTCCTAGCCTAAAGGACTTGGTTTCACAATCGGATCAGGACGGCTGGTTTCGTAACTTCGTACAGTAGGGCCGGAGTCTTAATCAGTCTGAGAGGCATGCCAAATCCCATGACTTGGTGACCTAGGCAGTTGTAACCTAGCGATCTTAGATGGTTGGTTTCGCGACTGAGCCAAGAGAGGTTAGTCTTATGACCGTGCCCAAAGATCACCTTGAACGGTCCATAACTGAGCCGAGATCGAGGTGCTGATCAAATGACTGGTTCCATAATTGAGATAAGGGGGGTTGGTCCCAAGACCAAACCGAAAACAGCTGGTTCTGTAACCGAGCTGACACCGAGTCCCGCAACTTGGTGATTTAAATGGCTGGTTCTATAACCAAGCCGAGGGGGTTGGTCCCATGATCGAACCAAAAGCAACTGGTTCCGTAACCGAGCTAATGCCGAGTTCCGCAACTTGGCGATTTAAATGGCTGGTTCTATAACCGAGCCGAGGGGGTTGGTCCTGTGACCGAATCGAAAACAGTTGGTTCTGTAACCGAGCTGACGCCGAGTTCCGCTACTTGGCGATTTAAATGGCTGGTTCTATAATCGAGCCGAGAGGGTTGGTCCCGTGACCGAACTGAAAACAGCTGGTTCCGTAACCGAGCTGACGCCGAGTTCCGCAACTTGGTGATTTAAATGGCTGGTTCTATAACTGAGCCGAGGGGGTTGGTCCCGTGACCGAACCGAACTCCATGACTTGGAAGGAAACCTGGCAAATATTTTCATAAGAATAAGTCCTTCCATAAGAATTTGATTCATTTTTTGGTACATTTCAGAAGAAGTATTTCTTGAGGTGTGAGGCATTCCATGGTCGTGGCAATTCTCTGCCCTCCATGTCTTCCAGTCGGTAGGCTGATTTCTCTGCTTCCATTATCACCTTGAACAGTCCATTCTAGTTCAGGGCGAGCTTACCTTCATTAGGATTTTTGTTTGCAAGGAGCATCTTTTTTAACATCAGTTCTCCTACTAAAAATTTTCTTTCCTTGACCCTTTGATTGTATCCTCTGGCTGGTTGTTGTTGGTAAGAGGCTAGGCGAACCGCAGCGGCATCTCTTCGCTCTTCAGCTAGATCGAGTTCCCGAGCTAGGTTTATGTCATTCTTTCCTTGGTCTAACAGTTTCGACCTTAATGTAGGGAGGCCGACCTCGAGAGGGATCACAGCTTCCATACCATAGGCGAGGGAGAAAGGTGTTGCAGTGGTGGAGCGCCTAGGGGTAGTTCTGTATGCCCAAAGGATGCTCAGGAGCTCTTCCACCCATCCTCCTTTGGCTCGGTCGAGCCTCTTCTTGAGTCCGTCAAGCACTACTTTGTTTGAGATTTCGGCCTGGCCATTGCTCTGCAGGTAAGCTGGGGTCGCGTAGTGATTCCTGATACCGAGCTCCTGGCAGAAGTTCCTGAAGAAATTGGAATCGAACTGAGTCCCGTTGTCAGAGACCAAGGTTCTTGGTACTCCGAACCTTATGACGATACTCTTCCAAACGAAGTTCCTGGTGTCGTGTTCGGTAATGGAGGACAACGGTTCTGCTTCTATCCACTTGGTGAAGTAGTCAGTGGCCACTATCAGCCATCTCTTACTGCCTGGGGTTCCGGGAAGAGGCCCCACAATGTCCAATCCCCATTGAGCAAAGGGCCATGGACTGGAGAGCGGGCTCATATCCTGTGCTGGTTGATGGAGGGAGTGTGAGAATTTCTGGCATTTTTCGCATTTCTTTGCATAGAGTTGTGCATCCTTTTGGATGTAGGGCCACCAGTACCCTTGGCTTATGGCGCGGTAGCCTAGTGACCGACCTCCAATGTGGCTTCCGCAGATCCCCTCATGGATTTCGTATAGGAAATCTTCGACCCTGCTCGGCTGGATGCATAGGAGATAGGGACCAGTGAAGGACTTCCTATAGAGCTTGCCATCCGGAGACAACCAAAATCGAGCTGCTTTTAACCTGGTCTTGTGAGCCTCGTTTTTATCTTCGGGAAATCGGTCATGCTTCAAATAGGCAATGATCGGATCCATCCAGCTTGGACCGAGATCGACGCACGGAATCTGCCGAGGTGGGCGAAACTCTTTACTTGGAATTTCCAAAGTTCTCACCTCAACTATTCTTTTCTTCCCGGCTTCGACAGCTGATGCCAAACTAGCGAGGGCGTCCGCATGGGAGTTGGCTTCTCTACCGATCTGTTTGACCTCGGCTTTCTGGAACTGAGAGAGAAGCTGTTTTGCATGAGACAAGTAGGCTATCATCCTTTCGTCACGAGCCTGATAGTCCCCGCTGAGTTGGCTCGTCACCAACTGAAAGTCACTGAAGACTACAAGTTGTTGTGCCCCAAGGATCTTGGCGTTATTGAGCCCTGCGATCAGTGCTTCATACTCTGCTTCGTTATTAGATGCCTTGAAACCAAGCGTTAAGGCCTGCTCGATGACAAGGTTTTCTGGACAAAGGAGGATTATGCCGACGCCAGCTCTCTTCGATGTCGAAGACCCGTCTACGAAGACTCTCCACGCTGAGTCAAGGGATTGCTTCCAAGACTATTCGTGCTCGGTCTCGGTTGCTTCACCCATGCCCCCATTGCTTTTTCTTTGATACTCAGGTCCCGTTGCCGGTTACCTTGCGGAGGAGGCGGTCGGTGAACCGCAGCACCTAGTTGAGTGGCATGCTGATGATGTCACTTAGACATTTGGTTGCTACGAGAGACGTAACATTTTGGGAAACTGTTTAACCATTCTTTTGGGTTATTGTTATGAGATGTATTGGCCTTTGTTGGCCTCAATTTTTGGGGAATGTAATTAAATGATCATTTATATAACTTTAACTTGTTAGGGTTTTTGTAGATTGCAATTTGATGGATGCATAATCATTCTAGCATCATTTGATTCACACACTTGCATTGTTTTAGATAAACTTGAAATCTTGTTTTATTCATGCATTGTTTTTAAGACTTGTAAAAGTTTCAATTTATGCATGATTTGTTTTTAAACTTGGATGCATTTGATTTGAAAAGAGTTTTAGAAAATCAAGCTAGCCTATGAGTTTTAAAATCTTTCAAAATGTTTTAGGCTTTTTATGGTTCATGTTTTAAAACCCATAGAATGATTTAAAACATGTTTTTAAGCTTGATTATATGGCCCAAAAAGTTCCACAAAGAAAACCTTCAAATATTGCAAAGTTGGAATTTTTGGCCATTGCAGTGTCTCCTGTCGACCGGCGCAGAGGTCCCGGTCGACCGGGAACACTGCAGGCAGAAATTGCCTGGGGCTGTCTAACGGTCAGAAATATAGCCGTTGTGTGATCCCGGTCGACCGAGACCTGTGTGCAAGTCGACCGAGGACCAGCCGTTGGGCACTTTTTGCTATAAATATGAGTTCTTTCCTTTGCCAAAAGTTGGGAATTTTAAGGCCCTCCTTGAGGGGTTTTGAGGCAAATAGAAGGGAAATGAACTAAGGGATGAAGGGGAGCATTAGGAAAGCTAAAGCTTGGATTAATGAAGTTAAATCTCCAAGTAGGCTTTACTTTCCTTAATCATATGTTTTCATGCTTTGTTTTATTTTTGGTAAATCATTTCTAGCATGTTAAACTATGTTTGTGTTGTGTCCTTAACATGTTTTATGTTTTGAATTGATTTATTGTTTTGGATACAACACCATATGATTCAATCCAAGTAGTACTTAATCTTTGGTAAATCTAAGTAGATCATGTTAATGAAAGAACCTTTGAAATTATATGTAACATGATTCCTATACTTGGTTGAATCTTTGGTTGTTGTTTTCCATCATAAGAAAATCACTTTCAAAACTATCTTACGTTTTGGACTCAACTTCTTTACAAATCACATGTTTTCATGTTTTGTTTTTATCTTAGGTAAATCTATAGTAACATGATAACCTATGATGTGTTGTATCCTTAGCATGTTTTATACTTTGAATTGATCTATTGTTTTGGATGCATCACCATTGATTCAACCCAAGTAGTACTTTAACCTTGGTAAATCTAAGTAGATCATGTTAATGGAAACATCTTTGAAATTAGATGTAACATGATCCATATACTTGGTTGAATCTTTGGTTGTTGTTTTTCATCATAAGAAAATCCTTTTCAAATGTATCTTTTGTTTTGGATTCAACAAACTTTACAAATCATATGTGTATTATTGTTTTAAAGTTTCACAACTTGCCTTACTTTGATAGGTATATCATATTCAAGTTGTATTTATAATTACATATGATTTGTCCCCTTATTTCAATCAAATCTATTTTTATGTTTTAAGCTTCATTGTTGATTTGATTGACATCCCTATGCATCACATGTTTAGAGCTAATTCATTTCATACAACTTGTGTATCTTTGACATCATTAACAAGTTGTTACTTTTAACATGTGACTTGCATTATTTCCTCAATCATAAATGTTTTTGAGCTAAAACTTTCAAAAGCCTTAGGCATACATTTATGAGCTTTCTTTTTAAAAATGATTGAGGACATCACACACACACCATATACTTTCATCTTTGCATTAATAGTGTGTGTGTGTGTATTAGTCTTACACTTCCATATCCGCCTATTTAAGAGGCATTGTAATGAGCTAAATAGAATCTCCATCAAGTGTATGTTAGACACTAAATTAGAGAGATAACCAACCTTGTGGTTGAAGAGGTTATTGCTTAGCCTATAAAAGCATCATGTATAGGTTGATGTTAAGCCTTGAAAAACATCATTGTAAAGGTTATTGCTAAGCCTTGAAAAGCATATTGTAAAGGTTATTGCTTAGCCTATTGAAAAGCATAAATAGTGGAAATCCGGTGGGGTGTTGGATCACAAGCCGGTAGTGGATGTAGGCATTGAGGCCGAACCACTATAAATCCTTGTGTGATGGTGATTGCTTTGTGGTGATTCTTTTGTTAGCTTCTGCATCTTGTATGTTTAATCATCACTTGTGACTAGTTTGTTTTAAAGAAGTTAAATTTGTTAAAATTGGTCATAATTGGAGCTCACCCTATTCACCCCCCCCCTCTAGGGTTCGGATCCCCAGGACTTACATAACTTACTTTTGGGAACATGCTAATGATCATTGCTCATTCTGATACAGTGTTTATATGTATGATTTTGTCTTTATGACTAGAGATGGTTTGAATATTTGATTTGCTACACACTTCCGCACTTAAAAGAAATGCTCATTTATGGTTGTGATATCCTTACCGCGGACACCTGTGGGAAATTAAATAGATGTGTGCATTTCATCACACCACTCTCATCACATTGGTCTCGATCTCGGATCAGTCCCTTGGGCCTGGTCCGGGGTCGCGACAAACTGGTATCAGAGCGAGACGTGTTTCAAGCAATTAAAAGAAATTAGAAATCCTAAGGACGTGGCGAGGATTCGTTAGACTCTTCGTTAGCTAGTATCGTGTGAGCAGTGTGTAACCCATTTACTTGATTATTATGTGCTAACAACTTGTTTTGCAGCATCATGCCACACCTCGTAAGAGACCGATAAACATAAATCCTTCCGCAAGTAACAATGATCATACAGGGCCAGTCGAGGAAGATCTGGTTGAAAACATCATGCCCAATCAATTCCAACAGATGATGCAAGCAATGCTTGACCAATAGCGTCATGCCAATGAAAATCAAACTAGGCTACAAGAACGGATGGTTAAGAAAGATGAAGATCATGCCAGGGAATTGGCAGGAATGCAGAGGCAATTGTTAGAGGTGTTACAGAAAAGGCCTGAACCGGTTCAACATCAACCTGTTATTGTCATCAAACAAAGGCAACATGACCCGAACGCTTTGTTTGAGCGGTTTCGGAAAAGAGCTCCGAAGGAATTTCTAGGGATAGAAGATCCACTAGCGGCAGATGATTGGTTGGAGCATACGGAGAATATCTTTGAGATTTTCCAATGCATCGGGGGAGAAAGAGTGAAACTTGCATCATCTCTCTTTATCGGTGTTGCAGACATATGGTGGAAAACAGTTAGGGATGAGTACAGAACTATGGCAAATGCAGTGGCTTGGGTTAACTTCAAGAGACAGTTCCACGACAAATATGTACCCACACACATCAAGAGACAGAAGGCAATAGAGTTCCAACAACTTGTCCAAGGCAACATGACAGTCCTCGAATACCTCACAAACTTCGAGAGATTATCTAGATATGCTCCAGAGTTAGTGGACACGGTGGAGAAAAGAATTGTAAAGTTCCTCGAAGGACTAAATCCCATCATTGAGAGAGATGCTACCGGAGTTGTAACACCTGCAACCTTCGACGAGGCTGTCAAGAGGGCCTATAAATTTGAGAACTTCCATAACAAAATCCTCAAAGTTCAGGGAAAGAGTCCAACTTACCAATAGAACCAACATAACCACCAGCACCAGAGAAACCAACAGAACAAGAGGCAGAGGCCAGAGCAGAATGTTCAGAACCCAATGGTTTGCATCCACTGTGGGAAGAATCATGTGAGTGTTGAATGTCGTACCATTAAAGGAGCATGCTTCAGGTGTGGTTCTGTGAGCCACCAAATGAGGGACTGTCCAAGACCGAATTGGCAAAATCAACAACAGCAGGCAGCACATCATCTAGCACCACCACAGAATGCAATGGTTGTCCAGAACCATGCAAGGCCACTTCAACAACAGTATAGACCCCAGCAGCAACAGCAGGCCCGTCAACAAGGACAGAATCAGAATCAGCATCCCCCACAACAGAATAGGAATGCACAACAAGGCAGGCCACAACAAGCTCAGAATAGGCCACAGCATCGAGGGTAAATATATGTGTTTAATAGAGCTGATGCAGAAGTAGCAGGCAATGTCGTGGAAGGTACACTCCTTGTTTGTGGGATTAAAGCTAGGATCTTATTTGACCCTGGCTCTACACATTCGTTTTTATCCTGTGAGTTTTCTGAGTTGATTGATATGCATGTTAGAGAACTTGAGTTCATTTTGACTGTGGCAACCCCAGTAGGTAAACAAGTTATTTGTAGAACCTTTTATCCTAGTTGCACAGTCCAGATAGGAGAAGTGGTTTTAACCACAGATCTCATTTTATTGGAGATGTATGATTTTGATGTCACCCTAGGGATGGAATGGCTGGCAGGGTACCATGCCACAATTGATTGTTTCGATAAGACCCTTTTTTTCAAGTTAGATGAGACACCAGCAGGGGTGTTGTTTCAGGGAGAGAGGAGAAATCCTCGTGCAGGGTTTGTCTCAGTGTTGAAGGCTGATAGACTTTTGAAAAGTGGATGTGAAGCCTATTTGGCGTTTATCACGGAGGATAAACGGTCCCAATGGGTGGAGGGGATCCCAATTGTTTGGGAATTCCCGGATTTTTTTCCAGAGGAGATTCCAGGTTTACCACCCATAAGAGAGATTGACTTCACTATCGAGTTGTTACCAAGGACCGCTCTGATATCTATTGCACCTTATAGAATGGCTCCAGCAGAATTGGGAGAATTGAAGACTCAGTTGCAAGAATTGTTAGACAAAGGATTTATGAGACTGAGTATTTCACCATGGGGAGCTCTAGTTTTATTTGTCAAAAAGAAAGATGGTTCGATGAGGATGTGCATTGATTACAAGAGATTGAATCAAGTGACCATCAAGAACAAATACCCATTGCTAAAGATAAATGAATTGTTTGATCAATTGCAATGTGCTTCTTACTTTTTGAAGATTGATTTGAGATCCAATTACCATCAGCTGAGAGTCAGAGAATCAGATGTGTTAAAAATATATTTCCGAACAAGATATGGCCACTATGAGTTCCTAGTGATGCCATTTGGGTGGACCAATGCACCGGCAGTATTCATGGCATTGATGAACAAGATATTTGCGCAGTACTTGGATCAGTTTGTGGTAGTATTCATTGACGACATCTTAGTGTACTCCAAGACCAGAGAAGAGCATGAAGAGCATTTGAGGATAGCACTGTAACTTTTGAGAGAGAACCAGCTGTATGCGAAGCTCAGCAAGTGTAAATTTTGGTTAGACCAAGTCGCATTTTTGGGGCACATCATCTCCAAGGAAGGATTGTCAGTAGATCCATCCAAGATTGAAGCAGTAGTGAATTGGGAAAGACCGAAGAACGTGACAAAAATAAGAAGTTTTCTGGGATTGGCAGGCTATTATCGGAGGTTTGTGCAAGGATCTTCATCGATTGCATCGACATTGACGAAGTTAACAAGGAAAAACGTACCGTATGTGTGGACAGATCAGTGTGAAACTAGTTTCCAAGAGCTGAAGAAGAGATTGACTACAGCACCAGTCCTTACTTTACCATCCGGAAGCGGCGGTTTCACCATTTTTACCGATGCTTTGAATGTTGGACTCGGTTGCGTGTTAATACAAGAAGGAAAAGTTGTCGCATATGGATCCCGACAGTTGAAAAATCACTAGAAGAACTATGCCACCCATGATCTTGAGCTTGCAGCGGTTGTTTTCGCAATGAAAATGTGGAGACATTACCTCTATAGAGAGAAGTTCGAAGTCCACTCCGACCACCGCAGCTTACAGTATTTATTTTCTCAAAATGAACTGAACATGAGGCAACAAAGATGGATGGAATACATCAAGGATTACGATTTTCCAATCAAGTACCACCCGGGGAAAACTAATGTAGTTGCCAATGCCTTGAGCAGAAAATCAGTTGGCTTGGCAAATCTAAGTGGCACTTGTATTTTTGAACAATTTGAGGAGTTGAGCATAGATCTACAGCCACTAAGGAAGGGTGTTTTGTTAGTTAACAAGTTAGTGTCAGAGCCTTCTTTCATCCAGAAGATCAAGGATAGTCAATTGGAAGATCCAGAGTTGGCCAAGATTTCAGAGCACATAGTAGAACGTCCTGACTTCCGTATTGTTGATGGAGTTTTGTACTACCATGACCGTCTGTGTGTACCCAATATTGAAGATTTGAGGAATGACATTATGACCGAGGCTCACAGTACGAAGCATTCAATTCATCTAGACAGTACGAAGATGTATCAGAATTTGAAGGGTAGATTTTGGTAGAACAACATGAAGAGAGAGATTGCAGCGTTCGTCTCCCGTTGCATGACTTGCCAGTTGATTAAAGCAGAACATCAGAGGCCTTCAGGATTATTACAGCCATTAGAGATCCAAGAATGGAAATGGGAACATATTACCATGGATTTTATTTCAGGATTACCAAGGACCAGTAGAGACAACGATGCGATATGGGTCATTATGGACCCTCTAACCAAGTCAGCTCATTTCATTCCTGTGAGGACAGGGAAGAAGATGCACATGCTACCTTTGGCAGAGTTGTTTGTCAACGAGATTGTCAGTCGACATGGACAGCCAGTTTCCATCACATTTGACAGAGACAGCAGATTCGTCTCGAGATTTTGGAAGACATTGCATGAGTCTATGGGTACGAGATTACAGTTCAGCACGGCTTATCACCCTCAAACAGATGGCCAATCAGAGAGGACTATTCAAACCCTAGAGGATATGCTCCGTGCTTGTGTGTTAGACTTCAAGACTCAATAGGATGAGACATTACCGTTGTGTGAGCTTGCATACAACAACAGCTACCATTCGAGCATTGGCATGGCGCCTTTCGAGGCATTGTATGGCAGAAGGTGTAGGACACCTGTATGTTGGGAAGAAGTCGACATTCGCAGTTTCCATGGACCGACTATTGTAAGTGAGACCAGCGACAAAATCAAGTTGATTCAAGAATGTCTGAAAGTGTCCCGAAGTAGAAAGAAGAGCTATGCAGACTCCCACCGAAGGGATTTACAGTTCCAAGAAGGAGACAAGGTTTTCTTGAAAGTGTCACCTACAAGAGGGACTTTGAGATTTGGACAGAATGGCAAGCTATCATGGAGATACATTGGACCATACGACATTGTGAGTAAGATCGGTGATGTGGCTTATAGATTAGCCTTACCACCTGAGCTATCCGGCGTACACAACGTCTTCCATGTGTCTATGTTGAAGAAGTATGTCCCCGATCCATTGCATGTACTACGACATGAACCTTTGGAAATCAGAGAAGATGCCACCTATGTTGAGAAGCCCATGCAGATCATTGATACAAATGAACAAGAGTTGAGGACACGATCTATTCAATGGGTCAAAGTACTATGGGAGAATCACATATCGGAAGAGGCAACTTGGGAATTACGAGATCAAGTGCAGAAGAAGTATCCAGATCTACTACCAGATATGAGTTTTACATTTCATTTGGAGGACCAAATGCCCTAACGGGTGGAGGATGTAAGACCCCGACCCGAGTGAACCCGATTAGTGTTAATTAAGTCGTGTGTTAGTATTAAGCGTGATTAGTACTCTTTGACTAAGTTGGGTTTAGAATAGCTTTTGATAAAGTTTTGAGGAATTTTGAGTGCTTTGGTGACTAGTGGAGCCCTTTGGGAGTTCCCTTTATGACTTTGCGTTTACTTGGGGGATTTTTTGGAATTGTTTTGATTTGTGTTTTTATCCTGTTTTATTTTTCTCGTTAATCCTGACAACTTTCATGTTGATCCCGTTCCCATCCGAGACCCCAAAAATCGATTTCCTAGACTTGAGGGCAAAACGGTCTTTTTACACTAAATCTTTACCCAAAACTTGATATTCACGAAACCCGGGAAACATATACTTTTTGGAAACTAGACATTTCGGCGATCATTTCTTCCTTCTTCGTCGAATTCATCCAAGATCCTGAAAGACATGATTTCAGCCCAAAGAGTTTCTTAAGTGGTAGGACTCATTCTCATTGCTTATATAAGGAGAACCCATCTTCCATTTCCCTTTTCCAGCACAACACTTCAACCTAGGGTTTCTTTTCCCTTTTCTCTTCTTCTTCTTGTTCTTTTCATCTCAATCTCCCACCAAACTTACACCAACATCAAAATGGACTTCATCATTCTCTTCCTCACCTTGCAAGCTTCCTTTTGATACCATTTGTAGAGAAATCCACCAACTTTGAGACTCCCTTTGAGCTAACTCTTCCCATTTGAAGGTCATCCAAATAAGCAATCTTCTCCATCTTTTAGATTTGTATTCTTCTAGTCCTTGAGAAGCTCTATTTTCATTATTGTGAGTTATATCTTCTTCATTCATAGTTTGACCCATTTTAGGGTTTATTTTGGGGGTTTTTGCTTGTAGTTTGGATTTTGAGCTTGAGAGGTGATTAGAGACTTGGATTTGCTTGATTAGAGACCAAAGGCAAGTGGATGAAATGATAGTTTGAACATTTAATGGCTTTATGAAGAATGCGGTTGGTTTTGCTATTCATATCCATATTTATTAGCATGCATTCATTGTGAAATAAATGCTCATGAAAGGCTTTTTGTTAGCTCAAGGCAAGTGGATGAAATGATAGTTTGAACATTTAATGGCTTTATGAAGAATGTGGTTGGTTTTGCTATTCATATCCATATTTATTAGCTTGCATTCATTGTGAAATAAATGCTCATGAAAGGCTTTTTGTTAGCTCATTTATTGTCATGGAAATGTGGTTTATTACCCTTTATTTTATCTCTTGATTATGGCTCAAATGTACCTTTGTGAATGTTGGGGTTTCTTCTCTTCCTTTGGTGTTGAATGTGAAAAATAAGGTGTTTAGATTTAATGTTTATTGGAGTTTTGATGAAGGTTTTGAAGTGTTGTTTGAAGAGATTTAATGGTTGTTATTGGGAGGCATGGAGGCCTTTTTACTGCAGGAAAAATGTTTTGGAGATGGAGGAGAAAAAGGCCAGAATGGCCATTCCCAGGTAGCAGAAATGATTGCCCGCTCGAGCGCGTATCAGGCCGCTCGAGCGCACAATCATTCTGACTGCAGCTCGGGCAGCAGATTGACTGCCCGCTCGAGCGGACGATTGGCCGCTGAGCGCACAGACGTTCTGTCTGCCCATCTTTTTGTGCAGCCCAGGTCCGCTCGAGCGCACCCCCTCTCGGGTATGGACCACTTTTGGAGCTCGGGAAAGGTTTTTAAGGGAACCCCTTGACATCAGGGAGAATTATTAGGTAATGTATGAAGCCTATTTGAGAAAGAAATCACATCACAAAGATTCATCGAAGTCTTAATAATTGTGTAAGGAGCTCGGAATGTCCCCAAACTCAAAGAGTACCAAGTTTATATCGAAATCGACATACGGGACCCTATTCACCTTGGACTAGTTTTGAATCCCGATACTTGTCCCGAAATTTCAAAAGATCAATTGTGTTTTCGGTTATTCCGAATTGTCACATGTATTCCCGAAAATTCATGAATTATGATTTATCATTCCCGAAAGCATTGAAATTGTAATTTAGCATTTTGTTTGCCCATTTATACATTGCCCGAATTGAAAGGAAATTTGTGCCTTGAGCACGCCCGTCCCACTCGTTTATATACTTGCACATGATGTGTTTTCACTACAAGAAAAAGGCCCAACAGTGACCAAATGTTTCAGCGACCGCAATTTTCGGTAGCTATTGCGGGTAATAGCGACCGCTATTAGCGACCAAAAAATAAATCCTGTCGCAATTATTAGCGGTCGCTGATCAGTCGCTGATTCACAGTTCCCGCCATTAAAATTGGCGCAATGGCATCAGCGACCGCATTCGGTCGCAGAAATCGGTCGCTGATCCTTTCACTTCTTTTTTTCCCCTTGCCGCCACCAAAAGCCCTTTTTCCCTTTGCCGCCACCAAAAACCCTCTTTCTCTCGCTCTCGGTCTCTCACGCTCCCTTGGTGTCTCTCTGCTCTCCCGATCTCTCTCAAGCTCTCTCGGTGTCTCTCTGCTCTCTCTCTCTCTCTCTCGCTCTAGGTCTCTCTCTGCTCTCTGTCTCTCGCTCTCTAGGTCTCTATCTGCTCTGTCTCTCGCTCTCTCGGTCTCTCTCTGCTCTCTCTCCCTCTCAGTCTCCCTCTGCGTCTCTCTGCTCTCTCTCTCTCTCTCGCCCTCGGTCTCTTTCTGTCTCTCGCTCTCTAGGTCTCTCTCTGCTCTTTGTCTCTTATTCTCTCGGTCTCTCTCTGCTCTCTCTCTCCCTCTCAGTCTCCCTCTGCTTTCTGTCTCTCGGTCTCTCTCTCCCTCTCAGTCTCCCTCTGCGTCTCTCTGCTCTCTGTCTCTCGCTCTCTCTCTCCCTCTCAGTCTCCCTCTGCTCTGTCTCTCGGTCTCTCTCTCCCTCTCAGTCTCCCTCTGCGTCTCTCTGCTCTCTCTCTCTCTCTCTCGCTCTCGGTCTCTCTCTGCTCTCTGTCTCTCGCTCTCTCGGTCTCTCTCTGCTCTCTTTCTCTCTCCCTTTCAGTCTCCCTCTGCTCTCTGTCTCTCGGTCTCTCTCTCCCTCTCAGTCTCCCTCTGCTCTGTCTCTCTCTCCCTCTCAGTCTCCCTCTGCTCTGTCTCTCAGTCTCTCTCTCCCTCTCAGTCTCCCTCTGCTTTGTCTCTCGGTCTCTCTCTCCCTCCCTCTCAGTCTCCCTCTGCTCTCTGTCTCTCGGTCTCTCTCTCCCTCTCAGTCTCCCTCTACTCTCTGTCTCTGTCTCTCTCTCTCTCTCTCTCTCTCTCTCTCTCTCTCCAAAAAACCCATCTCTGTTATCAGGCGCAGACCCATCCCACTGAAGAAACATTGCGGCCCCTTTTCTGGTCGTCTTCGCCAAAGCCAGCACGAGTTTTACCCCTTCTCCAAACCCCATCGTCTCCAATTTTTCAAAGTCTTTCTCGAACAACATCAACAAGAAGTCGAAGAAGAAGAAGAAGCAGCAAAATTCGAAGAAGGAGAAGAAGCAAACGTCGAAGAAGAAGAAGATCCTGATCCAAGCGTCCACTTTCCCAGCCCCCACTTTCTCGTCTGGATTCTGATCTCTACACCATCAGAAGCATTCGACATACACTTGATATAAAGCTAACTTGATCTCTTCGTCAAATCTCTTCGGGAATTGAGGTAAAGATTCTGAATTTTGTTCTACTTGCTGTCTTACTAACAGCACCCACTAGATGTTTGGTTCTGTTTTTTAGTATTTGTTGTGATTTATCTCTTGTGATTCTCTTTATGTATTGTGGATCATTTGTGATGCCTTGTGGTTGTGGGACATACCTATCACATCGGATGTTGCCATTTGGGACCAAAAAAAAAACCCCAAAAGAAATGAAAAAAGGAGCCATCTTAGGGAAGTGCTACCAGAATTATTGCCTCACCACTGCAGCTGAAGATGTATTGTCATGTGAATGCAGTGTGTCCTTTATCCCATTTGGGTTCTTTTCTAGTTGAGCTGCTTGAATCTTTGACTGATGATTAGTGGTTACTACATCACTTATAGTTCATATTGCTCTTTTTGTAATAGTAGTAACTACAGGATCCCATGTCATTGAATATCTGTGGCTCCCTGCCTTGGGTATTGGATGAGTACTGGAAGATCCTAGCCCTTTGCTTGCAGAAATACATGCTATGAATGGATGGTTAGTATCTTCCAATCTGGGATGGGATTGTTTTGGGTCATCCATTCTAGGACACCGAACCATGGGCCCCACACGAACAGAGTCATGGGTCTGACTGACCATCACCAGCATAATTTCATGTTCTGAAATGTGTAATATAGTCTGATTTTTTGGTTTTTTGTTCTAGATCTATTTGTTTAACGTTGAAAACGGTTGAGATTTCTGTTTATTTATGTCGATTTCTATTTGTTTCGATCTACATCGATTGAAGTAGCAAGTTCTCGATTGCTTGTTGATGAGCGAATCTGTTGGCCTCTAGGTCTCTGATTCAATTTCTTTGTAGCATGATTTTGATCAACTACCACAAGTTCACATGCATGTAGGATCGATCCATTTTAGTCAGTTGGAATATCACTGAATTTCTCTGTGTTGATAGAAATTAATGAATTTCTTCTTCTTATTATATATGTTGCTTTGAGAGTTTCTAATCACTTGTTGCAACTGTTTTCATGCATTTGCTTGCATTCCATCCATGTGATGTTTGATTGATTTTCGTGATGTTAAAACTTGAAAGGATCCAGATTTCATATTATTGCAATATCTACTACCTAGTATGAATTATTTTTTTATTGTGTCCATACTCTTATTTTCCAGTTTTTAAGTTAAAAGATTAATGTGGATATTTTAACTGATCGAAATGGATTGGGTACGGATACCTAAACCTATTTATACAAACCATTTATTGAACAGGTGCAAGTAGGTAGCCCATAAAGGTGTTGGTCCTGTTGGACCCATGAGCATTACAATTAGGATAAGGTATGGACCAATATGTCTCAAGGGTCTACATTCCAAGCAAATGAGATGAACCTAAAATTGAACAATCACTACCCTCAATGTGTGGTTTACCATAACGACTAGTTCTTGGGAAGGACATCCTTCATTTCTCCTTGATAAACTATGAACTGTTCTCTACATTTCTTGGAACCTTGGAAAGTCTAGAAGGCCAAACCAACCTAATTTCTTTGTCTTGCTTGATTATCTATGGATGTTCTCTTTTTTAAGTTTTGGCAAGGCAAGGCAGTTGGGCCAATGTGTACAAGTAGAGTGAGAAGAACATGCATGGAGACGACCTGGGTCTGCATTATTTTACTAATATGAATGCGTGAGTTGACTTGTATATGATGCAAGTTGCAAGTTGCAATTTGGGACTCTCATGCCACATCCATATTACTTTTTTTTAAAGGGGAGGACTAGGTCCAAATAACTTCCTGGAACTGATCCCTTTGCCGATTTCTTTGAATAAAGTTGCTTACATTATCATGACTACTCCAAGCTTACATTATCATGACTACTCCTTCCAAGCTTTGGCCTTGGAAGGAGTAAAATCAGATGACGGTAAGCTTATCTTATAAAGATTCAGTTTTTATTTTAAGCCTACTTTGCAATGATGTTTCTCTGTTCTTTATTGGATGATGTTCTTGGTTTTTTTAGCGGGAACTTTGTGACACTATACAAAAGGATCATGTATGTAGTTCTAGCTTTCCTTCATCGACTACTATTACTATTTGAAGATGGTGTTTTTAGGACGTCTTGTAAAGTTTCTTTTGTACTAACTGATAAAATAAAAAGGAGTTTCCTTTTGTGCTGGAATCTGGACAACAATGCTATTTTTTTTTTAAGCAAGAACTATATGAATGTTACTGAATCTTCTTTTCAAGTTCTTTGTTAGAACAAATCTTTGATACAGTTTTCTTGCTGCATTGGTGTCATATTTGAAAGTGATCTAGTAGGAGATTGGGACTGTTTTGAGGTGCCCACCCTTGTTTCACCTTTAGGACAAGTACTGTAGGGTATCAATTAGCAAAATACGCCCAAACCATCCAGTTGACCAAAAATGCAAAATATAAACCCCAACACATTAGCACCTTTGTGAATGTGAAAGGCCCACTGAACCTTATGCCAAATCTCTAACCGTTTAATGGTGATAATGAAATCGATCGTGCAACCCAACAAGAAAAGGGACGGGCACTAATTCGTTCGAGATTGCCCGAGCTCAAACCGTTAGAATGAGGTCTCTGTCAATGATATAATTTAAAACAATAGGACATGTTCAGTTTAGAAACCCGTTCAAAATTCACTTATTAGGAGTGAATTTTGAATAGTCCCCAGTTTGGGACTGTTCTTGTATGTCATGCTCCCACTTAGGCTGGTGTCAACTACTGAAGCAAATGTATCTGTTTGTTATAAAGAAATTTTGGTTTGTTTATCCTCTATTGTTCTCCGGGTGCATACTTAGACTGTATAAATTATAGTCTACTTCGTGTACTTGGAGACCGATGGGAGATGCTGCCGAAATTTCTTTTGAACAACAGATGCACTTGTTTGAGTCGTTGACATTAGTGGGACGTCGCATACAAGAATGGGATAGAAGCCTGACCGGTGTAATAAGGGTAGAGACATATTTAGATAGGAACCATGCATTAATTTTACCTAAAGACGGCATAGTTTAATATAATATCTCTTGTCAAAATAGGTATCGTAGTATCATGGATTACTATTCAGACCGTAGTTGGATGAGACAGCGAAAGTCAAGTGCCCAGATAGGTGCTACAGTTGAATTTAGAACTGGTTGCCAAGTGTTTTTGGATTATGTGTATAGTCACCCGGAATGTGTCAATGGCCAGAACAAGATAAGATGTCCTTGTTTGAAGTGTAAGAATGTAAATTATATGGACAGAGACATGGTCGCCTATCATTTACTTGTTAAGGGGTTCATGAATAATTACGAAGACTGCTGATGGGCACATGGGCAGAGAAGAGACAGTGGCATCACCCAAGTACATAATCCCGGCAACAGTACCCATCGTACGAATGACATGGTCCATGATATTGCAGGGCCTGATTTTGATTGGGAACAAGACAGAGAGCAAGTTATGAATTCTGATGCCAAAGCGTTCTTTAAGTTATTAGACGAGGGTAGCGAACCGTTGTGGCCTGGTTGCACCAAACAAACTACGTTGTCTGCAGTGGCGACATTACTTAACATCAAGGCTGATCACAACATGAGCCACGAGTGTTTTGAGTCGCTCTTGAAGGCGATTAAGAGTATGTTGCCTGACGGTGAAAAATTGCCGGATAACTACTACTTTTGTAAGAAAATGGTGAAAAAGTTGGGTCTTGGATACCAAAAGATCGATGCATGTCCGAACAATTGTATGTTATTTTATAAGGAAAATGAACATAAGACAAAGTGCACGTTGTGCAGTCATGATCGGTTCAAGCCTAATAAAGAGGGTGTGACTACAAAAAAGACAAATATACCTTTTAAGATTTTAAGGTATTTTCCAATTACACATCGACTAAAAAGACTGTACATGTCTTCCAGAACAGCTGAACATATGACTTGGCATGCGAGATCTCCAGCTAAAGATGTGAAACTTAACCATCCTGCAGATGGGAAGGCTTGGAAAGATTTCAACTTAGCACATCCTGGGTTTGCAATGGAACCCAGAAATGTGAGGCTTGGATTGTCCACTGATGGTTTCAACCCTTTTGGCCACTCAGCTATTCCGTACTCCTGCTGGCCTGTGATTGTTACTCCGTACAACTTGCCTCCTTGGATGTGTATGAAACAGCCATACTTGTTTCTTTCACTCGTGATTCCTGGTCCCAAGAGTCCTGGAAAGAATCTTGATGTTTACTTGAGACCTCTTATAGACGAGTTGAAGGTACTGTGGGAGGATGGAGTACAGACTTGGGATGTTTCCACAAAAACAAATTTCAACCTTAAGGCAGCTGTTATGTGGACTATCAGTGACTTTCCTGCTTATGGTATGTTATCTGGATGGAGCACACACAGAAAAATGGCTTGTCCATATTGTATGGAGCATACAAAGTCTTTCAATCTATCGCATGGTCGAAAGCCTTGCTGGTTTGACTGTCATCGTCGTTTCTTGCCGGTAGATCACTCGTTTCGAAGAAATAGAGAAAATTTCAGGAAAGGGAAAGTAGAGAATGATATGCCTGCACCACGACTGTCTGGGACAGAGATGCTTGATCGTGTGATGCGATTGCCGGTCATTCAATTCGGTAAGACTGCTGCATCAGAAATAATAAATGGGTTTGGCGATTCTCATAATTGGGTTCGGAGAAGCATCTTTTGGGAACTGCCCTATTGGTCTACAAATTTGATTCATCATAATCTGGATGTGATGCATATTGAGAAGAATGTGTTCGACAATGTATTTAGTACCGTGATGGGTGTTCCGGGCAAGACGAAAGATAATGATAAGGCACGGTTGGACATGAAAGACATCTGTAAGCGTCCTGGATTAGAACTATATGAAACTCCTAATGGTAAGATAGTCAAACCGCATGCGAAGCACACATTGTCCAAAAAACAGGTTGAAGATGTGTGCACATGGATTAAGTCTCTGAAACTACCAGATGGATATGCGTCAAATATTGCAAGGTGTGTTATAGGTGGGAAATTGCAAGGGATGAAGAGTCATGACTGTCATGTGTTCATGGAGAGACTCATGCCTATAGCATTCCGGGACTTGCTTGATAAACCAATATGGGATGCTTTGACTGATCTTAGTCGTTTCTTCAAAGACATATGTTCAAAAACGTTAAATGAAAAGGACATGTCTATACTTGAGAAGAACATCATTGAGATCACGTGTAAGCTTGAAAAAATATTCCCACCTAGTTTTTTTGACTCCATGGAGCATTTACAAATCCATCTACCCTATGAAGCTCATGTTGGTGGTCCAGTTCAATATAGATGGATGTATCCTTTTGAGAGGGTGATGGGAAACCTTAAGAGGAAGGTGAAAAATAGAGCTTACGTCGAGGGGTCTATATGTGAGGCATACAGTTTCAATGAGATATCTATGTTTGTCTCAGACTATTTTCCCGACGAAGTGTTGACAAAGGCCAATCGAGTCCCAAGACATGATGATGGGGGCAATGTTGAACTAAATGGTCGGCTTTCTGTATTTGGTCTACCGGGTCGCGCTTATGGAAAAGGGAAGCGCATATTTCTTCTCTGAGCAAAACTACATGCTGCACATACTTACATTCTTTTCAACTGCCAGGAGATTGACGACTTTGTCAGGTATACATGATAAATAAATATTTAACTTTATGTTTTATCCTGCAATCTCATATATTTAGCTGTTAATTGTTATAATATATGTATAGATCATACGATGACGAGTCAAAAGAAAATCAAATCGACATCACTGATAAAGATATTCAACTCAGTCGTGATAAAAATTTCGCACTATGGCTAAAGGACAAAGTAAGTTAGTTATGTTAATTTATGAATTCATTTAATTTAATTGAATTTTTTAAGTGATAATTCAGAAGTTAACAAATTTTGTGTAGGCTCTTAATGACGTTTCGATTCCTTCAAATGTACATGTCCTAGCTATGGGCCCAGACAGAGACGAAGTCTGCCGCAATGGTTATAAAGTAAATGGCTATGACTTTCATACAAAGACATATGCCCGCGGAAAAAGAACAACTAACACTGGAGTGTGTGTTCAAGGAGATTGTTACAATGAGCTTGGTCGTGCCTTTTACGGAGAGTTGGAGGAAGTCATTGAGTTGTCATACAAGGGTACTTATGGGGGTCAGATTAATTTGTTCAAGTGTCGTTGGTTTGATTCAGAAAAAGGGATACGTGTCGATCGACATGGAATCGTCGATATTGGCGTCCATAGGTCCACGTACGTCAATGCACCATTTGTGTTGCCAACTCAAACACTACAAGTATACTACACTCCTAGTCCTATTAGGAAAAAGGATAGACCGCCTGCAGATTGGCAAGTTGTAATTCATACTCCTGCGCGCACTCGTGTCCAATTAGTAGACGGGGAGTTCTACCAAGAGGAGATGTTACATAGACCTCCTGTAATAACTGTGGATGACAATGATGAACTGACACAGTTAGTGGCTGGAGATGAACATGATGAATTGGATCCTGAGTCAGTACCTGTGCCAGTTGACAGTGACACTGAGGAAGAAGAGTTATTGACTGAAACTGACACTAAAACTGAATCTAAAGAAGATGATGGTTATGAATCTCCACATGATGTTCAAGATGATTCTGAATCAGACAACGATTGTCATTAAACTGTATGTTTAGTTTTATTTGCATTACGTATAGTTACATATATACATGTTCTCTATATATTTGTCATATTCATGTGCCTCTCGTCTATAGTTGTCGTAGTTAACTATTGCAAACAATTACATGTTATTATTGTCATTTTATTTGTGTATGTATAGATCAAATAAGTCATAATAACATCATGAAATTTTTATTTATGTAGATGGCTTCTTCATCAGCGCCAAGAAAGCGCGGCTTGGGTCGGGGTCCGAATCAGATCCCGAAGGCCCCGGCTAATCCGGATGAGCGGATTCTCATTCAGATGCGACCTCATCCGGACAGTACGTAAGTTATCTACCTCATCCCGTTTAAAATAAGATTGCTTATCTTTAATGTAAATTGTTGTATATTTCAGTGACTTTGCAGATAGCAAGATTGTGAAATGCATTTCACAGCTTTGTTTGCAGAACTGGCCTACGCTAGCGACTACGTGGGCGAGCACACCTCTCACCCACAAGGATGCAATTTGGACGGAATTTCAGGTATTTTTAATTAATTCCATAAGATAATATCATTACTGAACTAATATTGTTTAATAGTGTTGGATTGCATTATCACGGTTTTAATATTAATGGTTATTGCATTTTTATTTGCAGAAAAGGTATAGATGGGACGACGCGCACGCAGCCACGATACAGACACTTTTCTGGCAAAAGTGCGCCGTCCGAACGAAAGATAACTTGAGTAAAGAACGGCAAAAAGCTTTGCAGAATGCTCAGATCGACCATCCAGGGCAGGCCGAGGAGTACATGCACGAGTACAGCCCCTGGTGGTGTGCCCCCACCATATGGGCTGGCATTTGTGAGCAATGGAAAGCTGAAAGCTGGGTTAAGAGATGTAGGACTGCCGCCGTGAATAGAGCCTCAGGTGCATCTAAAGGCAACAAGGCACCAGGCACGTATAAAGGCGGCAGTATATCCCAGCTGTAGCATGTTGCTGCCAGGGTACGTATTTTGCAAAGTTTTTGTTTTTTGTTTTTTATGTTTACAATCATGGTATTAGTATGAGAGCATGTGATTAATATATATACATATGTGTGGATCCCGATTTATATTTGTAGGAGGCTAGTTCCCAGGGTCAGCCTATCCATTGGCTAGATGTCTACGTGGCGACCCGCGACGGTCTGCCTGAGGCTGTCCGGATAGTAGTAAGTTTTTATAACTTGTATATGTTGTTTATAAATTTTAGTGTCATTCTTTAGGGTAACTATTTATTTATATTATATATATGCATATTTTTAACCTGATGACAGGAGACTTATAAGACATTGATGGACGAGCGCTATCCTGAGGGCATCCCGCGGCCGCCGATAGATCAAGAGCTGTGGGAGAGGGCATCGGTTGTCAAGAAGAACTACGTTAAAGGCCAAGGACAACGACGACGACCGACAGCGAGTGGCACAGGCAGCTCTAGTAGCCAGTCTACGCAGTCATCATGCCATCTGATGCCACATACTGCTGCTGACTGTGTGAGAGCGATCTGTCAAGATCGTGATCTCCTTCGTACACTGCGTGTGCATCTGCAGTCCCTGGATCCTGATCAGTTAGCAGAGGCAGTGGCGACAGCAGCACAGCAGGAGACTGATGACCAGGTAATCTTACTATTTAGTACAATCAACTTAATCACTTAATTATATATTATATACTATATGTTTAACATGTTTTATTCTTTTGTTCCAGGCACGTTTGGGCGATAATGCGTGAGATCTATTCATGTATTCTCTTCGTCTTGTTCTACCTTTGTACTTATCTACCTTCGACTTTGATAAGTGCTAACATTACTAAACTAGTTATTTTCTTTCTGAGTACTGCTATGTTTGTCTAATCCCAAGTATTTGGCATCAATAAATCTTTGTGCATTGCTTTCTTTCTGAGTACTGCTATGTTTGTCTATGAATTGTAGACATGAGATGAATATGGTAGGGTCACAGCACATATATTTACAATATAAAAATGAAGTATTTGATATGTTATAATAAGCAGCCTATTTTGCCTGGCATTATAGTTGATCATGCAAATTTTGACACATATCTGACTTGATCTAATGGTTATGATCTAGGCAATTTTGAGTACAGATATTGGATGCATAATTAAATGTTTTTGTGTACAGATACCAAAACACATGTTGGAGAAGCCTGCTGTCCTTGCATCATTTGGTATAATAAATGGTACAGGAGATATAGGATGTCATACGTTCAGTGTCAAAGGATTAGAATATACAATGGAAACTAGGTTTAATCCTTGGTGTGATTAAATTATATTTTCAAGTTCAAACCTCATGGACTGATAGAAAGTATACTGAAATAGGAAACAAAATTTGTTGAGTAATTTCCAAAATCATAGTGCAAATGGGCACATTAAAGAACAGATTGAATGAATTGATCACAGAATCGACAGAGTATGACAAGAATGAAATTGCAAACTGAGTCGGATACCATTTAATCAAAGCATGGAAGTCAGTTATCTTGTCCTTGAGTACACAATAACTAAGAAAAGTTGCTAAATTTCTAGAAACTCATTGGTAGTATAATTTTTTTTACATCATAGCATCTATTTTATGCCTACAGGATCCAAGAGTATAATGCAAGGTAGCCATGACATGTCACGCTTTTTCATTTTCTTTCTGCACCTTGATCTCCAATATCAATCTGTCCAATGCAATTGCACTGTTTTTTTTTTATTATTATTATTAATGCCGATTTATTTATCTGCTTCGTGTCACTTTCATTTTGGTGGTTTGTGCAGGAGGCAACAATTGAGCAACTGCTTCCAATTTTTCTGTCACTTTTAAAAGATGAATTCCCTGATGTCCGACTCAGTATTATCAGCAAGCTTGATGAAGTGAACCAGGTTTGTATAATTTCAAACTAGCACAACAACCTGTGCTTACCCCAGCTACGTCCATACATTTCAAAATTTAATATCCATATATTTATACATTGCAAATTAACTTATACTTATAGAAAATATATATATAATTTTAATAAATGATTATTATAAATTTAATAATTATGGAAAAAATTAAAAGGAGAAAAGACTATGAAAGTAGATATTTTTGCAAACCGGTAAGAAGTGCAGCCCAAAGAGTATAAGAGAAGTGGGTTAGAAAGGCATTAGGAGATTAGGGAGAATGGGAGTTGTTGCATAAGGAAAACAAGAAAAGTGGTAATATATGTGAGTACTGCTCATTAAAAGTTAAGTAGTTGGGAGTTGATAATTGAGGAGTTATAAGGGATAACTGACAACAGAAGGAAGTTGCATAAAATGTGGGGATAGTGGTGAAATGGTTTGAGATAGTGGGAACAACTGTCGGTAAAAATTATGAAGTTATGGTCAAAATCCAATCCAAAAACCTTTCTCTTAAATAGATTATAATGGCTTGATGTGTACCATTTTTAGCATATATTTTTTGATTGATCATACGAGCACATTTTTTTTTCCAGTTATTTGAGTATGCACTTTAGGATTAATATGCTAAATATGCTATCAACTTGATGTTGCTTTTCTATTTATTTTATAGTTTCACATTTTTATCTTATTTGTTATTGTTTAGCCTTTCCCTTTTTCTGAAGGATAACCTATTTTATTAAAAAGAAGCAAGACAACTTTAGGGGATGTGATGCCTGAGATGGGCTTAGCACTCCCACCCAATACCTCACCGAACTAGGACCGTAAAGAAGACAACTACAAACCCGAGAAAGGCATGTTGAAAATGCTGAAAAAAGAACTCTGGATCCCTCCTTTGGCTAACTGATCTGCATTGGAGTTGGTTCCCTGAGAACATGAGAAAGTCGAAAGTTTTGCCTGCCTTGTTCCTTTCTTCTCATAGTATTGTGAGTATTGCTTTAGCCATGGCTATTGGGAACCTTGAGAAACCATGGAATTTTTATTTATTTTTTAAATCCACATTTAGCTAGGCCCCACTATCCAGTACATAAACTTCTTGTCGTTTGGCAAGGCTGGTACTGAAACTCTTGAAATTCTCTCTTAATTTTCAGCTTGCCCATTGTGTTTTCTGAGGCTGCATGTGTCGATCCTAACTTCCTTGCAGGTGATTGGAATTGATCTCTTATACCAATCACTGTTACCAGCCATTTTTGAGCTTACAGAAGATAGGCATTGGAGGGTTAGACTGGCAATAATTGCGTACATCCCTTTACTGGCAAGCCAGTTGGGTGTGGATTTTTTTTATGATAAGCTTGGTGCTCTGTGCATGCAATGGTTGGAAGATAAGGTTTATATTATTATATTACACCATTCAAAAAAATATATTATATTACTTCTTATAACATGGCTAATCTTTTGATGATTCTGGAGGGTTTTTTTTTCTCTGGCTTTATCATGTTGCCTTCAATTCTTTCATTTTTTTTCCTCTTGTTGACGTATACGCAATTCGTTTTTATTGCTCTAGTTAGTTTATTGGTTATTTGTGCTTGCCTTCACCTGATGCCAATTTTTTTTCTTCTTCTTAACAACTTCTGGTTGCACTCAACCAAGTAGAAAGTGAGAAAATATGAGTATGCTGACGTGATAGTAGTGTCATGTGAGTCAACCACAATACGTATCTTTAGGAAATAAATGAAAGTAAAGAATACCATTTGGGGGAAAAAGACATTGATGCAAATGTGTTCTGACCACTTAATCACTTTTTGTGCCTATGAGCTGGACCGTTGTCTTTTGGGAAAGTCTTGAATGAGGAGTGCTCAAAAATCTTACTAGAATATGGGTTCCTTAACCTTAAATTTCTGAGCTACTAAACAGACAGTAAAGAAAAGATTATTACCTCAGTTCTAAGAAGGCCAATTAGTGGATGGCTGGACCTGCCTTAAAGAATTTTGGCTTCCACCATTGGCATTGTCCCATCAGATCAATGGTCAAGGGTCTCAATGACCAAACTGCAGCACCATGTGTATCGAATTCTGGACCAACTATGTATGGAATCCTGCACCGACTGTAGTTTTTCTTTTTTAGAATTTTCATTATTATTTAGTTCTTTCTGTTTGGGAGAAGACACTTAACCGTAACAATATGATGCTTGCAGGTGATGTTTATTTGCAACCACTGCCCATTTGTTATACACCTAAAGAAGGATATTGTGAAGCTAACAAATTTCTATATAAATGTAGGACTTCCTTTCCAATGTTTATTGCTTTATTGTGATGCAATATGCTCTGTAATATTGTTAACTCACTCTAAGTAATTAACACTATTATATTTCCCATGTGAGGTTACAGAAGGGACTAGCAGTCATAGCAATCTCTTCTAATTCTGTAGCTACTCACCCACAGGTATCTTATATGCTAAGGCCCTACATGAGCTCCTCGAAGTTGTATGAGTTCTGGCTTATGGGAAAAGGAGTTGATAGTTGATACTCTCTTGGTCGATCAAGAAGTTTTCTTTTGTACATTGATGTTCTAAATCGCCTTGAAATGTTTTTAATTTTTTTTTTCACCCTGAAAAACACATGAGACACGTATACTTCACATGAAGTTAAAAAAGAAGCAAAGATGGATGTGCCTAACAAAATTAAGGTAGAGATGGAAGTAAAAAAAGAACCAAAGATGGATGACGATGATGATCACATACAAAGGTTGTCACCTCCCAATTGAAGAAAACAAACAAGAAATCAAAAAAGATTATAAAAGCTTCTAAATACTCAAAGTCGTTGAAGGTGCCACCTGGCTCCGGTGGAGGGCAGAAGTGGACTACATTTAGGATTGTATAATTCATTTTTATTGATTAGTCTTACCTTTAGATGAGGCTATGCTGATTAGTCTCACTAGTTTTTGTTGTTGTTTCTTTTGTCCTCAGATGGTGCTTGTTGAGTAGCCGTGCTGCCGTCAGTATGGTGCTGATGGCAGTTACTTACGTGAGTGAAGCTATGTGGGGCCCTCCTTTTTGTTGTCAAACCTGCTTAAATCCTATTAGCTCAAATTTTACTCTGAGTTCCACTCGCTAATGGGTTTATCATGTGTAGAAAACATTACTATATATATATATATATTTTGCAGATGATTAATATGAAGGTTCATCACTCTAATTGAAGTGGAATTAGGCCAGTGCACCTATTGTCAAGGCTATGAAACAACAATCCAGGGATGTGCAAAATGAGTTCAAAATGAGGCTTACTCAGGTCATTTTACATTCATGCCTTTTCGTCTCTATGTTAGGACATATGACTTATAGTGAACCATCATTGTGAACTTGCAATTGCCTCTTCTTTTTTTTTTCTTTCAGATCATCACCCAGTTTAAGGAGCAAGGCTTAAATACTAAATTGTACTACAAAAACAGAGAAATGGGGGAGACTTTCAGTATAGTCCCTACAAGTGCAATCAGGCATGTACCATGAACTTTAAGCTGTGCCATGTTCACCGGATATGAAATTGTTTTTTTTTTTTTTTTTGGTGCTTGTTGTAGCTGATTTAATGACATTTGTTTGTTTCTGGTATTCCAGTGGTACAGGCATCCCGGATCTTCTTTTGTTATTGGTTCATCTTTTGTTATTGGTTCAGTGGACACAAAAAACCATGGAGAAAAAGCTTGTGTTTGTGAGTGAAGTACAGGTGTGAACAATGTAGAATCTATTTAGGCACATTTTTTGTTTACCATGTTTGATATCTCTGTTACATGTAAAAACTAGAGACCAAAGTCTGATGTTGGGCTTGGGGTACTTGCTTCCTTCTTCTTGATTTACATGTGTGGCTTTTTTGGAAGATTTTGTTCATGAGGAATGTAGAGCTTCTGATTGTGGTGCACCAACACCATGAAAGTTAGTTTCTTCTTGTTTTTTGTTAACATATTTAACCTCTGTATTATTAATTATACAGTCTCTTTGCTTGTCCAGGTGCAAAAGAAACTACAAATGAGAATTGAGGCTCAAGGGAAGTATCTACAGGCCATTTTGGAGAAAGGCCAAAAAAGCCTCGTCTGATGGTAATAGCCTTGGAAGCCTAGAAGCAACAAGAGCCCAACTTACTGACTTTAACTTGGCCCTCTCGGGCCTTATGGAAAACATGAATCAAGCAGGAGAAGCAAGGCATGGGGATCTTGGAAAAAGCAATAAGAATAGCAATCAATAACAATAGTAAGATGTCATTTTCTATTTTAAAGGAAGTAAGATGTGAATAGGAGGAGGAAGTGAATATGTATAGATTTGGATGAATGTTGTTTAGATGAGGTTTTAAGAAGTGAATATGTATAGATTTTCAAATATGGTATGTTGTACATTTGAGTTATGTATATCAATTTCAAGTTTAGAAAATTTGGAACAATTTGATAATCGTACATTTGAGTTATGTAAATGGGTTTCAATTCTAGAAAATTGGAACCATTTGATGTTTCATTTCTATAATTTGAACCATTTCAACTACTGTGTGTTGGGATATAAAGCAGGTGCAGGTACAATTTTTTGGGAAATGCAGAAAACAGGCAAATTTTTTTTTATTTGTTCACTATCAACGACCACATTCGGTCGCTAAAAGGTTTCTACGACCGAAAAGGAATTTTTTTAACTTTTCTTAATTAATTAATTTTTAATGTATCAGCGACCGAATGCGGTCGCTATAAACTTTCTGCGACCGCAAACGAAATTTTTTTAATTTTTTTAAATTAATTAATTTTTAATTATCAGCGACCGAATGGGGTCGCTAATATGTATGTGCGACCGCACATATCAGCGACCGCGTTCGGTCGCTAAAAAGTTTATGCGACCGCAAACGAAATTTTTTTAATTTTTTTAAATTAATTAATTTTTAATTATCAGCGACCGATTGCGGTCACTAAAAGAGTTTCGGCGACCGAAAAGTAATTTTTTTTAATTTTTATTTGAACTATTAGCGACCAAATACGGTCGCGGATAGCGGTCGCTGATACTTTTCAGCGACCGCATCGGTCTCTATTGGCGGTCGCTGATAATTCGGTCGCTGATGTCGGTCGCCGAAGTCCACCTAGCGACCAGATAAGCTGCGACTAAGAGTAGCGACCGGATGCGGTCGCTGATACGTTTTAGCGACCATATGCGGTCGCTGATAGGCTGTTTTCTTGTAGTGTTTATACATGTTCTGATTTTGTTATTTGACCTATGAGTCGGTACCACTAAGCTTGGATTACCTTGTCGGTTTGATCCACCTACTTGGAGATCCCCCTCCCGTCCCGCCAGCTGCAGATTGGATCCCGATGCTCGGTTTATTACCGTGGTCTCGTCCCGATACTCGGTTCACTACCGTGGTCCCATCCCATATAATTATATTGTATATGTATGTTTCGTTGAATCTCCTCACCTCGTGTGACTAAGACCAACGCCCCGATATGCTCTCGTCACTTCGGTGATAGAGGACTTAGCTTCATGTTGTTGTCATCTTGCTTGATTTCCGATTTCCTTGGATACCCATACATGTTTTACACTGTGCTTATGTTTTTATTAAATGATTTGATTTCTTTATGAAGTTATTGATCGAACAGGTTTAAATGCTTTTAATAGTAAATGTATTTATTATTGAATTGTTATGTCTTTTCACCCTCTTACCAGACCGTCGTGTCTGACCCATTTTCTTTGGTACTCAGGTCCCGTTGCCGATTACCTTGAGGAGGAGCCGGAGGAGGCGGTTGGTGAACCGCAACACCTAGTTGAGTGGCATGATGATGATGTCATTTAGGCATTTGGTTGCTACAAGAGACGTAACATTTTGGGAAACTGTTTAGCCATTCTTTTGGGTTATTGTTATGAGATGTATTGGCCTTTGTTGGCCTCTATTTTTGGGGAATGTAATTAGATGATCTTTTTGTATAACTTTAACTTACTTTTGGAAACATGCTAATGATTATTGCTCATTCTGATACAGTGTTTATAAGTATGATTTTGTCCTTATGACTAGAGATGGTTTGAATATTTGATTTGCTACACGCTTCCGCACTTAAAAGAAATGCTCATATATGGTTGTGATATCCTCACCGCGGACTCCTGTGAGAAATTAAATTGATGTGTGCATTTCATCACACCACACTCATCACATTGGTCCTGATCCCAGATCAATCCTGTGGGCCCGGTCCGGGGTCGCGACATTTTGCAATTTCACATCCGGATTGCCTAGCCAAATTTTGAGTATTGGAAGCTTGTGTAAACCAATAAATAAACATTTGGTCCAGTTGTCACCTACAACACCATGCGTAGTATTAGCCTACAAATAGACTCAGCAATGTGATCAAAGTCAATGACATCAAGGATTGCATCAAAAGAGACAATAATGACAATATATCATATGAAGGTATATAAAGACTGAACTAAGCACAATATGCATGAATCGCGGTAAAAGAAGGGATTCATAAAAATAAAAAATAAAAAAAAACTATACAAAATCCTAGTAATTAGCTCCCGACATTACAGTGACTCTAGCGTGACTATGGAATGGGGCTTCTCATACATATCCAAACTAAAAGGCAAGCCATGTTGCTAAATTCTCCCAAATGATGGACCCAACGTGACCATGGGGAGTGGACAGGAGGAACACAAGTACCGAGGTGAGCTTTAGGGACACCTCAAAAGTAATATACTACACTGCAGTGAGTTCACTAAATCCACACTCAGCTTGGCCTAGCCTTGAGGGATCGAGGTTGAGTGGTACCGACTCGGATAGCCATGATGACATAGTATGACAAAAGAAGTTGTATAAAGTTCAGGTCAAAATCTAAGAAATAAAAAAGGTCTCCAACAAGCTACAAATGAGCTCTCCAACAAGCTCATAACTAAAATGACATCCAACTGTCTGAGACCAACTAAAATATGGACTAAATGGACAAAATAAAGGCATACTGAAATCGAAATGGATAACCATTGACCCACGTCACTGGCTCCGATAGCCATGATGACATAGTATGACAAAAGATGTTGTATAAAGTACAGGTCAAAATCTAAGAAATAAAGCTCTCCAACAAGCTCATAACTGAAATGACATCCAACTGTCTGAGACCAACTAAAATATGGACTAAATGGACAAAATAAAGGCATACTGAAATCGAAATGGATAACCAGTGACCCACGTCAAAATGGTAATTATCATAGTAAATAATACTTAACAAAGGCAAACCAACCCTTAGGATTGATAAATAACCAACACCTACGTCTAATCCAATTTGGGCAGTGTTTCGACATAAAAGAAGGCTTCCAAAATGGGTATGAAAGGTAGAATATTTGGATTCGGGTAACTTGGTTTGCAGCAGTGCAACGAATGTGCACTAACTGACCTAAGAAACTCAACAAGGATCCGGTCCATCCTAGGAATAAGTGGGGCAGTACACTGCGCCCTAAGTCCCATGGTGACCAACATATATCAAATCAAATATCATTCAACAAAACATTACTGGCATCATCCTAGGTCTTGGATTACCTTGGACCACGACAACATTCAACTCTTTGCACCCTTAGAATTTGGATGTCGGGTTTTCATACCCTTGGTGCTTTAGAAGGTGATAGACATCCAAGATCCTAAGTTTGAACACCCTTGGCTCATTACCGTGCTCCACATGCCTCCGAGTAATTCTGGGAGTGAGTGTCAGCATAGCTCTTCTGACGATTCCTAACAACCTTCAGTCTCTCCTAAATTTGTCTTGCTTTCTCACTTAAGTTGAGTCCGCGGTAGCTCTGAACTCTAGCTTCCTCCTAACTAGGGGCGGATCCACATTTTTCTATGTGGGTGCGGTCGCATTGAGTGATTCAAAAAAATGAAAGAATGTGTGATTCAGATCTGAACTCTTGATGAAACTAAAGAGTTCTATGGCTGGAATTTTCAAAAATCAATCTGGTATGATCTGGACTGCTGAAACCAGCCATGTAAATCACATAAAACCACCATGAAATCATGATCAACTTGTGTGTATTCTAAAAGGTACAATGGAGAAGACATACCTGATGTTCTTGGGTTGAAAAACCTCTGGAATCTGAACTAGAAGATCAGATCTGAAGCTATTTAATTCCTGCACACCTTGCTGGAATTTCTTGCAATAGTTCTCTTCTAATCTTCTTCTCTATTCCTCTTTCTCCAAATCTGATTGGCTATGATGGTGGGATCAAACTAGGTTTCTCTCTTCTAGTTTTTCCTTGATCTTATGTGGTCTTTCTTCAAGAAGAAAAGATGCAATCAGCTAGGATCTTTTTCTTGTGCAAAGGACGTCCAAAGGGGCTGGACTAGGTTTTCTATGGGAAAATCCTCTCTTTGTTTCCTTGCTCTTGCACGCCCAAAGGAGAAGTTTTCTCCTTCTTTCTCTCTATGTATTGCACGCCCAAGGGAGGGGGAAACCATATATTTAAGGAGGAATTCCTATTGAAGATGTTTCCTTATAGAACTAGGAAACTAAGAGGAGCTTTCCAAAACCAAACCAACTACTATAATGGACGTCCAACACTCCTAATTTTTAGTTTCCAAAGATAATTAGGAACCTTCAATCTTTAGGAAAACTTGCACAAAAAGAATTTCAGCCTTCCAAGTGATAGGACCTACTCAATCTTGGGACCCAGACATTAGGGACCACATTGGCTAGCCCACACACACTATGGCTCATGCATCAATAATTTATCTAGACTGGTAATTCATGTATGCCATCATGGGCCTATTTGAATTTACACTCAAAATTATTTGTCCACATTATTAAACAATTTAGGAAACCTTGCCAATCTAGGAAAGTGGCTAGAGAAGGGACCAAAAGACATATTTGCCCTTGGCTTCCAAAATGACCAAAATGTTCATGCTAACCCCATAGCAACACTAGGATCATTTTAACCTTAACTCATTCCACTAGAGAGTTATGGTTGCACTCCAGGGACAAATATTAAATTGCAAATTAAGCTCATCATAAACTGACGATTGTCTTTGACCTACCAAGTACAATGACCACAATGCCCCTCTATGTAACATCCATAATCAAGTAGGTTAACCGATGTACTATCTACCTTCTTGATTACATCTCATCCTCAGAACTTCATACCCTTGACTTAATCATCATCAGGATATCATTCTCTTGATCCAGGGAGCGACCCACAAGTTCAATATCCATATGGAACATCCATATACTAAGATCTTAGATTCTGATGATTAATCGGATAATTCTAAGGGGACGATCATTCCATCACTCGATGGCATAGATTCCATATTGCATTTGCACGTCCCAACTAATCAAGCCCGAGCACCCAAAACACAGAGCTGTTGACCCATGAACAGGATCTCACCCATAGTGAATTAAAGCACAAGAACTTGACTTCGTCAGTTCATCCACAAATGCTCAAGATTAAGAGCACTGGTCACTCAGTAGCAAGAGGTGACTTGATCTCTCTCTGTGATAGTACTATTTTAGAGATCACACCTTTAATGGTCATGTTCAATGCATGACACATGCACTAATGAGATATCCGGGAAAGACCTCCCGCTACTAAGGTAAGTCACCCTGAATACAGGAGAGTTTCTCACTATAACTTATACCAAGATGAAGTGCCCAACTCCACCTCTCAGTTATGAACAAATTAGTTATTTCCAGTGTCCATGACTTAGACCTTTCTGTGTGCAGTCACTACACACCTAAGTCATTTACTAGAAAACAATGGGCCTTACACAACCATACATATACACAAGTAATAAGAGAAAGATGTCATTCTATTAAATAACCAATAAATATCCAGTAACAGAGATGTGAGTGCAGTCAGTGGGCTTTAGGGCATACACCAATCCCAACAAAAACTCCATAGAGTTCTATGGGCCATATGGCCCACACCCCAATTCAAACCCCATTATACCCCACGTTACAAAGCCCCAGCCCCTTCAGTTTGTTTGGACCCAAAACAACAGAATACAGTACCCTCAACTCTTTCCATGGAAAATCATGTCCAATCTCGTCATCTTGAGCAGCAAATTAGTAGATGGTGGCATTTTTAGACTTAATCTCCGTCTCCCTGGTGATGGTTTATTCCTTCGATTTCACCCTTCTCTGTTTTAGTTCGTTGTCACTTATTTCTTTTTATTTTTCTACAATTTAGAAAACTGTATGCATATGATCTCTCATTTTTTTATCTTCTTCAATAATTATCATGCCTATGCTTCTAATTGAATCTTTGAGGGCACGTTTGGCAACAATCATCGCCAGAGGATTCCTTGCGCTTTTCCAGTTGAGGGTGGATTTCCGACGATTGGCTGGGTGTGGATTTGAAGAGGACTGACCGGAAAATTCATCTATTCTGATTATTCTTCCGGTCGGACAACCCCACTTCGGACGCGTTGAATCCATGGAAGGGAAGAAAGGCGAAGCTACGGTAACGCTATAGTACATAGGGTTGTAATGTGGGATTAATGAGTTTTTTCTTTGGACATATACCTTTTAGGTCCCATAATCAAGTTCCAAACCGTCAGTCACCTTTACAACTCCCAAACGGTCACGTCACCAAATTTCAACTGTTGATTCCTCTTACATTTCAAGACATGTGCCAAACGTCCTAACCGTTTACACAATGTAAAACGGGAAAAAATTAGTATGTTTTCCCCAGTTGTTTGGTTTATGTGTCCACGATCAAGATCGGAACCAGTCATTAGTTTGGGAAGGTCAAACACGGCAAGGTGACCAAACTTCAGCCGTTGGTTCCTTTTATATCTCGAGATATGTGCCAAAACGTCCTGACCATTTACACTATATGTAAAACGGGAATAAAAACAATATGTTTTCCCCAATTTTATGGTTTGTGTGGGGCCCACAATCAAGATCGGAACCAATCATTAGTTCGGGAAGGTCAAACACGGCAAGGTACTAAATTTCAACCATTGATCCTTACTATATCTTGAGATATTTGTAAAAACATCCATATAGTAAAATATTTTTTTATCTATGTGGACCCTCTTTGCACAATCAGAACCGTTCAAAGTCTCTAGATGACCACTGACAACTTTGAGGTGAATGTTGAGGTCTTGATTTTTCATAGATTATGAGAAACTTAAAAAAAAAAAACATTTACAACCATTAGATCTTACATTCTACAAAATTGTAGGAATCCTCCCTCCATCCAAACCTAGAACTCTCATCAGGAATCATACCTGAGGAGGTGTTGGTTCTTTGGAGATGGAGAGAATCTTCTAAACATAGGATTCTTTTATGTTTACCAAACGTACCCTGAACAAAAATTATGTTTCTTTGACTGCTAATCTATATATTCCTCATGAATTCCAGTTAGATTCTTTGATATTTGATCATTCTGGCACCTAATTAGTTCTAATAACAACCATTGTTTTCATCTCTTAGTGTGGATCTTTTGAAGATTGTGACTAATTAGGGGTGATATTGTGTTTCTTGAGAAATGTATTCGACTTTGTTTGGGTTTTGGTTGTAATACAATGGATTGATTATTGATGATCTGGAATTATGCAAGTCAGATGCTACTTTCAGTTAGGTAGAAATAGGATTGCTTGCTTACCTTTACAAAATGTGGGATTTTAGAAAGGATAATGTTTATTTATATCTTGTTGAGCAAATAAGTATTAAATTTGTCATTTTGAATGATGAACGCAAGTTGGGATTTTAGAACCATTTGGAATTTGACTAGCATGTTAGAGTGTGAATAAGATATGAGAGATTGAGGTGAATGGTATTAGTAATAAGTAAAAGACAATGCATCATAGTACGGTGCAAAACCCTACACTGTTAATTTTATGGATGTCTTTTACTTGTAGTGCCACTGCAAAACTTTAGCATAGCGAAGTCTAGCAAATTTCTTTCTTTTTTTAATGGTAAGTATAGCAATAGTTTAGCCCACCCAAACATAAATGATGGGTCCGCCATTGGGAGCACCATGTAAAAGAAATATTTGGGGAAGGGGCAAATGTAAAAATATATATATATTTAGAATTTACAGGGGGTTCTTAAAAATTTTAAGCTTTTTTCAGGTATGGGTGGGGGCTTCAGACCCCATACCCTTATAACTGGGTCTGCCCCTAGCTAGAATCGTAATTGTTGTTGTATGTAAATTCTTATAGAGGCAAACTCTCATCTCAATTCTTCTTGATATCAGAACACAAGCCCCTAGCATGTCTTCCAAAGTCCTAGTTAAATCTAACACCCAAAACCTAGTTAATTACCCACTAATTACCTTCTAATTATCATTAAATAATGTAGTTATAGTTAATCAAGGCTGGGACCTTAGAGAAGACTCTGGTCTATCTAGGCATGTAAATATGGGCGGGCGGCCTAAGCCCAGCACGGGCCCTGCACGGAAAAACTGTGTCTGGGCCGTTGACTTGGTCAATGGGCCGGTAGTCCCCAGTTGTGCCGTGCTGGGCAAGCACCCCGGCCCGGCACAAGGCACGGCCCAAGCCCGGGCCGCATAGGCCCAACAGTCTAGTTTTTTGAAACACCCCCCCCCCCCCCAACCCCAACCCCAACCCCAACTGCTATAAACGGTCAAATGAGGGGACATTAGTGTCCTTTGATCATTTTTTACCATTATATCCCCCACCTGCTATAAAACGGTCATATAAGGGGGGTATTTTGTGTCATTTTATTACTTAGGAACTCTATAAATAACCCTCATTCCTCTCATTTCTCTACACTTATCTACTCTCTCATTTCTCATACTCCCTCTAAGGTTATAAGCTCTCTTCAGTCTCATTCTAAAGTCTAAGCTCTCTAAAAAGTTCTCTAAGAAGTGAAGACTGAGAGTAACTTCTCTAAAGTGGAGGAGATCTTTGAAAGTCCTGGGATCCTGATCCTAGAGGGGGGGGGGGGGTGAATAGGGTGTGCTACAAATATGACCAATTTAGACAAATTTTAATTCTTAAAGATAAACTAGTCACATGTGATGATTTATCAAACAAGATGCGGAAGCTAATAAAACAATCACAACAAGCAAACACCACCACACAAAGATTTATAGTGGTTCGGCTTCAATGCCTACGACCACTACCGGCTTGTGATCCAATCACCCCACCGGATTTCCACTATTTATGCTTTTTAATAGGCTAAGCAATAACCCTTACAATGTTGTTTTTCTAGGCTAAACAACAACCTCTCAATGTGCTTTTCTAGGCTAAGCAATAACCTTTACAAGATGCTTTTCTTAGGCTAAGCAATAACCTTTACACAATACTTTTCTTAGGCTAAGCAATAACCTTTACAAAGAAAAAGATTTCTCTAAGAAGGTGTCTTCACAAAAGATCACTCTAAGAGATACAATTTAAGCACAATTGAATTGCCTCTAAATAGGCTAATATGAAAGTGTAAATCAAATTACAAACATACACTAAAGAAACTAAAGTGTGTGCACAAGTGTATGAATGCTTTACTTCAATCAATTTCTACAATGAAGCTCCTAAATGAATGCTTGATGCATTTTAAAATCAAATCTTAGAAAATGATGATTGAAGATAAACTAATCACATAAAAGATTCAAACAACTTTGAAGAAATGAACTAAACAAGTTGTATGAATATTTAAAGTCTAAGAGCATGTGAATTAGTCAAGAGAATTTGCAAACCATTCTTAATATTCCAAAGATGATAATGAGTTTGCAAAACAACTCTTTAAAAACTAGAAATCATGCATAAAAGAAAATACAAAGATTTAAACATGCACTGATTCTAATTTTAATGGAAATCAAAATGACAAGTAAGATGTACCTTTTTAAAACTCAAGCATTTGATTTCCAAAAAGCCCTCTAGCCTTTCCAACTTCTTCCCCTTTCTTTGTCTCCAAAATGGTCTCAAAAGTTAATGATTCAAGCCTCTTGAAAGATGAGAAAAGAATGGACTTTAAACCAAAAAACAGTCCAAGTGCTAGTCCCCGGTCGACCTGGAAACAGGTCTCGGTCGACCGGGTACACACAACGGTCAGAAAAATGACCGTTGGTGCTTCAGGGACCCAGTCGGCCTGCAGTGTGGCCGGTCGACCGGGTCCCCTGGGCCGGTCGACCGGCCACACTGCTGGTCGACCCCCTGGGACCAAAATTTCCAAAAATGCATATTTTCAAAGTATTTCTTTGTGAGGATTTTTGGGCCACTAAACCAAGCTTGAATAACATGTTTTAAATCAAACTAAGATGTTTAAAAACATGAAACACAAAAAGCCTAAAATGATTCGAAACTTTAAAACCAATGGCTTGCTTGATTTGATAAAGCTCTTTTCACATTTAAATGCATACAAAAATGATTCTGAAGATGATGAATGTATCCAAGGCACAAACCTAAATCCTCAATTTGATTTCTCAAAAGTAATGCACAAAGAATTAGGTTTTCAAAAGAGTTTGGATTCTAAAACAAATGCATCCAAGTTTAAAAACAAAACATGCATAATTCATTAATTCTACAAGTCTAAAAACCAATGCATGTATAAAACCAGATTTCAAGATTTTCTAAAACATTGCATGTGTGAAAATTCAAATGATGCTAAAGTGAAAATGCATCCATCAAATTGCAAATACAAAATCCCTAACAATCTTTAAGGACTTCTCCATTAGCTCTCTCTCTCTCATAAAGACATTTATTATTTTTAATTCTTTTAGTAATAATATACATAGTAATATTATATATTAAGTCTTATCTTCTCCCCTTTCTTATATAAATTATCACAAAAAACACATTATACATAATTATTTATTTAAGTTTTTTTTTAAATCTGTTTTTTAGAAAAATGGCTAGACCATCACAACCTTGACTTCTCTCTAAATGAGGAAGATCCTGGATTTATTCATTAGTTCAAGATCTGGGGATAGAAGTAGATAGTCATAATCCCCAAGAACCCAAACCCACTGGTGGTGAAGGGCCTGCATGTTCGGGTTCTACAACTAAAAAGAAGAAAAAACAAGATTGAGTTCTCCTGTATGGAAGCATTTTGTTAAAGTTAAGGTCTCAAATCCCAAAGGAGGAATAGATAAAAAGGCACAATGTAAATATTGTAAAGATCTCCTCAGTGTCAAATCAGCAAGTGGCACTGGCCACCTTCTTAGACAATTGAGAACGTGTGTGCCCGTACACACGAATACTGCTGGCATTGGGGCAGGGAGTGGGACCATCCGAACACAACTTTCTCAAACAAATTCAATTGGTGGTTTAGAAGTTTTTCACTATGACCCTAATAATGCTAGATATCTACTTGTAAGGTTTATAATAGTTCACCAATTACCATTTATACTTGCCGAAGACCGACACTTTGAAAGATTTTTTAAGGGAGCCTTTGCTCTTTCATGTCAAAAAATATATAGAGTTACTGCTAGAAATGATGCAGGAAAAACTTCTTTGAAAAAAAAGAGAGAGTTTAAAACAGGTTTTTCAAAATATATCTGGAAAAGTGGCTTTAACTTCAAATTTATGGACCTCTAAACAAAATGTGAGGTACATTGCAATCACATCACATTATATTGATATTGATTGGGTGATGTAGAAAAGAATGATTTCATTTTTTTATTAGAGTTCCCACACACTGGTGCTAGGATAGGGTTCACCATCCTCGGAAAACTTAGAGAATATAATATTGAAAATAGAATAATTGCTATAACTTTAAACAATGCAAGAACTAACAATGTTGCAGCAGATTTACTAAAACATGCGCTTCAACTTGATTTAAATGGAGCTCTATTTCACAATAGATGTGCATGCCACATCATAAATCTTATTGTACGAGTATGGGTAAAATCTATTAAAGATGATTTAGAGATCATTAAATGGATTGTAGGTTTCATTTTTTGTTCTCCCTCGCGAAAACAATGGTGGGGGGAAATATGTGTAAATTTGGGTCTAAGACCCAAGAAAATATCACAAGATGTAAAGCATAGATGGAATTTTACCTCTAAAATGTTAAAACAAGCACGTGCCTATAAAATGACACTAAACCAATATTGTCAACTTAATTTAATACATGAAGATATTTATATAAGTGATGATAGATGGACCCTTATTGAGATAATAAGAGATTTTTTGGAAGTTTCTCATGATGCAACCTTGTTTTTTTCCATGGTATATTATCCCACATCAAATCAAGCTTTAACCCATTTTTATGAAATAAGTCTTACTTTTAAAAAAAGTAGAGATTTTCAGCTTTTTCAACTTATGTGTGCACAAATGAAGGCAAAGTTTTCACAATATTGGAGAATAACTATAACGCCCCAAGATCCGAGCGCCTCGAATCTCAGGACGCTACGAGAAAGTACCCAAGAGTTGCGAAAAATCCAATAATATAATCAAGTGTGGATCTCATATGAGCAAGTAAATGGACAAAGCCCTATAATTTTATTTCACTTTAAGGGATTACAAGGTACTTTCCGTAATTAAACTAACTATTCAATCCTAAGCCAACATGGCCAGCTACAAGAAAATGAAAGAATAGAGATCTAAGTGATAGACGCCTCTCGATGCACCAACTGCATCATTCTTTGAACCATGTGGCAACCGATCAGCTGCCAAGCAAACCACCAATCAAAGAAAGCGAAAGAGAAGATACCTAAAAACACCAAGGATTTGGTCATGCTCGATGAGTCAGGCAAATAGGCATGTTTAGATGCCAATACATTATATTAATAGATAGGGAAGAAGACCATACTTGATCCCAACTGTACTTGCATGATTAGTATCTCGATAATAATATAGAATATCATAGTGCAACAGAAAATGGTGTGGAGTGTAGTGCAAGAACAATAATCGAGATATTTATATAATAGATGTTTGATACAACATATCAGGTAGATAAGATAAAGCCATCATCAAGGCAAGGTTATCTCTCATTCTCTAAAATCCATAGGATTTTTTAACCCTTTTCGGTGATGGATGGTACCGAATGTTCCTTCCTTCTTCTCCGGCAAAGCCATGTTTTGGCGGTAATGGGATTCTGGATCCTCTGTGTGGTGTCTTCTCCATCTCCAGTTTGGTCTCTACAAATCGCCTCCTCTCTAGTGCACAACCATGTTGGGGACTGAAACCCTCGTCTCCGATCTCTCTGCAACCTCGAAGAGATGGATCTCTCTGTTCCGGGCTTCTTTGAACCGCTATTTTCATATTTGTTCTCTACGATTGGCTTGCTGCGACTTTGGATCTCTTCCTCGGCTCAATTTGAGCCTTTTTCTTTTGTTTGCTGCGCAAGCAACGATCTCTGATCTTCTGGTTTCAGCGCCTTAATCTGATCAATGGTGATGTAGGCCCACTGATCAGATCAGAGATTCCAAATCTCTTTCACTGTTCTGCAACAGTCAAGAGCCCTCTTTGCACCAAACATGCAATTTCGACTGCTTCTTCATTGACGATAACGCCAGCCAACTGCTTCGTTTTCTTCCACTGAAACCATGTGACCAGTTCCCGTGTGTCTTGTACCCGAGAACTGCCGCTTACTGCTGGTCTTTTGAATGGCGATTGGCAGAGACCAATCTGAAAATCACCTTAGAAGAAAAGCAGTGACAGAAGATCCAGCAGGACTACAACCGCTGCTAGCCTCGCTGCTCGTTGTGCCCGTGCCCCAGAATCATCGCCCATGGCTGCTGTCCCAGGTTTCAGGTTGGTTCAAGTCAGGTGCAACCCGTCCACTCAATAGAAGCCCATATCCAAAACAGTAAGTAGGCAGGTGCGGACATCAACACCAACATCAGTTTAGTCAATGCTAATTTGACCAGTTTGGACGGCCAAAATTGATTCTTGATTTTCAGAGCCATCCAGACTCTATGATCGCTGCTGCCCACTTGCCGCCGTGACTGAGGAAGAAGATCGGAGAGATCATCGGAGCACTCGCCACCCACTAGCCTTCGATAAGATTTTGATAAATTTATTTGAGTTTTTGAAAAATTTATCTGAGTTTTTGGCAAAGCAAATTTATCTGAGTTTTTGGAAAATATATCAGAGTTTTTGACAAATTTATTTCCATTTTGGAAATTTTAACTGAGTTTCTGAAAAATCTATCTGAGTTTTTGGCAAATCTATCTGAGTTTTTGGCAAATTTATTTGAGTTTCTGGCAAATTTATCTCCATTTTAAAACTTTTAATTAAGTTTTTAAACAAATCTTTTTACTCTTTAGGCAAATTTATCTGAATTTTTAAAAATATATAGGGTCCACAGGTCGGAACCTATATAGACCTGAAACTGGACTCGTTTGTCAATTGGGACTTAAATTGGGTTCCGAACCCGAGCTCGAAACCGTTTATAAATCCGAACCTGAAATAGATTTCAGATCTGATTTTTTGCGGATTGGAACTTCCAAATAATCAAAGAATTAGATACTCGTTTGCAACCCTAATTAGTAACCATGTAATATTATGTTCCAGCACTTTTGAATATGTGGGTGGGTATTTTAATAACCATGCAATATGACCTCATTTTTTATTCTTTTACCTACAGTTATAAACATACTTCATATATTTGTTTTTGTTTTTATTTTTGTTTTAAGGGCAGCATGAATGCAAGACAGTGGGACTAGGGATGAAAGTGGGCCGGGCCGAGCCGGGCTTTGACAGGCCCTAGGCTCGGCCCTAGTATTTTTCAGTAGGCCCTAGCTCGGCCCGAGCTCGAGAGGGCCTCAAAAACCTTGGTTCAGGCTCGGCTTTTATTAAGTTATGAGGCCCTAGGGCCGGCCCTTTGAGCCCGGCTAATGATATAGCACTAGCTGAAAGAAAGTATTTTCAGGAAAAAAAATCTTGTAGGAATTTAAAGAAATCTACATATGCAAGCCATAACAAGAAATGGTCAAATGCATGCATTCATCCCATATTCTCATTCCCATAATTTGGATTGCAGCAATAAAATTAACTAAAATAAGAAAGACTCCATAAAAAGACTCCCTAAAAGCAAAGGGAGCCCAGTTCCAACACTCTATAATAGTTCAATGTTAATGTAGATGAGCATTATCAAACTCCAACAATAATACAAATCAAATTAAACTCCAATAGCATCATAAAATAAAATAAAGTATTCGGCTAGCATCATAAAATAAAGTCTACAGCATCACCTATAACAACAACAATAGAGCATTGTTAATAAATAATAATAATAACAAAGGAAAGGTTGTTCCAGAGTTACAAGACTTAAAAAAAATGTCTTCTAGACCATTAATATGCATGCATCCTCAAGGTTGTTTAGGGATTATTTATATTGGATTAAAATTAGGGTTTAAGGTTTAGTGCTTAGGTTTAGGATTTATGGATTATTTAGTATCATAGATTCATATATGTATTATATATTATATAGTGTACACATATATATAATATATGGATTAATATATGTAGGCCCTATGACTTACTACTTAGGTTTAGGATTTATGGATTATTTAGTGTTTAGGGTTTAGAGATTATTTATATTCATTAAAACTAAGGTTTAGGATTTATGGATTATGTTATATCATATATGTATTATATATTGTATAGTGTACATATATATAATATATGTATTAATATATGTAGGCCCTAGGGCTTACGAGCCGGGCTTCATCAAGCCTGAGCTCGGCCCCTTTAAGCAAACGGGCCTTCTACTAGGCCCTAGCTCGGCTCTTTTGTCTTTTGAGCCGAGTTCGGGCCGAGCCTATGACGGCCCGCGGACAGCCCCGGACGGCCGGCCCACTTTCACCCCTAGGCGGGACGGGAGCCAAGGGACAAGAAGCGGCAGCGGGACCCTTTCGAAACGACTGGGATGACCAAGAGTCCTTTGATATTCCTCATCTCTGGGCTTTTCCATGTCCGTATAAAAAGAAAAAGTACTCCGAGGCTCGTTCCTTCCTCCGGATGTAACCCCACAAAATAAAAATTTCCTTCTGTTTTGTTTTTTCACATTATATAGCTGTGTGTGCCTGTGGGCTGTGACCAAGCACTAATAAGTGAAGTTGTTTTACGGGAGAGGAGTGGATGAGATGAGAGGAGCATTTGTAGTGAAATTGTTACTACACTCATCTTAGAAGAATTATTTGGGCGATTGATCGGTCCTAGAATAGGGTTTCAAATATAATTTATTCTCCGCTATTATCTCTGCTTGAAGAACCAAAGATGTTAACCGAGTATCGTATCCACTGGGACAAAAAGGCTAAGTTGCGTTGTTTCCTAAATTCCTAAACTAATCCTATTGGAAAACAAAGTTCTGATTATTAAACTAATCCTATTAGAAAATGAAGTAATGGGTTGATTGGTTTTGATTAACAAATTAAAGATTTCTAAATTAACAAATTAAAGACAACTTTGATTCAATCAGAGAAAAGATCTAAGGGCACGAATCCACTCTAACCTCGCACAATGGCAAGTATAGGCCTAGGGTTTTACTGTCAACGCTACAGAGACTCGTCTTGGTTACAAACCTTCAGAGTCAACAAATAAAGGATGTGGATGTAAATCAGGGCATAACCTATCTCTATGGCATAGATTATCCGAAATCTAACAAGCACATTCATTCAAGCATCATTATATGACTTAGTACTCAAATCTACAAGATTAAAATACCAAAGAAAGAAATATTGCATTCATAAAATCCATTCAATGGATTAACATCATGTCATATAATCAAAAGCGTTTAAAATAAACCCTAAACCTATACATCACCATAAACAAAAGGTTAGGGCTTCATCGCAACCCAAAGATGAGGAATTAGTTACGCATGGAAGATGATTGGCGAAGAATCTCTGATGAAATCGCCATGGCTACGCTCCCAAAAGCTTCAAAACCTTCTTCAGACCTTCTCCCAAGATGTGAATATCCCCAAAAACGAGTTTGGGCTCTTATTTATAAGTTTTGGGGTGAAAAAGGTCTTTAATTCGTGCAGGAGATGGATTCCCGTCGGGTCCGGGCCCACTGGTCATCACAGCGAACTTCGTGAGGTCATATCTCCCTCGATATAGCTCCAATTTATACAATCTTGGACTCCACGGATATCTACTCGAAAAGAGCTTTCCAACGGTATGTAGATTTCATGAATCCGACACTCGATTTGAAAGTTATGACCATTTCAAGTTGCTGCCCCTGAAAATTCCGAGAATCATGGTACAATTAGAAGACCTTCCATGTTGGCATGCTATGGGGTGAGTGGGACCCATGTTGGATGTCCAAGGCATGTTTGGACTCTTGCTTTGCTTTCTTATTTGAGTCTCTTCCCATATTTAGCAGCTTTCTTACTTGCAACTCCGGTTTGTCATGCTTTGTGGGATTTCTTCCATTTTAGCTCTGAATTTCGCTCCTTGTATTTGTAATACCTACAAACAATAAAATAACAAAAATAAGCTAATTAATCTCTTTCGACGGTATAACCAAGTCCTCATTAAGGGGCCTAAAATGTATCTTTTAGACTCTCATCACACCCCCCAACTTACACTTTGCTAGACCTCGAGCAAAGCTAAAACAAAAAGAAAACTAACTAAGGCCACTTTCGTAGGGAGCACGGCTGCACTTAGCATGTGCAGCAAGCCTTTAAACCTCTAAGTTCCCCCTAGAGGATGAGTTATAGTCTCGTGAGGGTTTGCAGTGAATCTACCCACAAAATTCCTAAAACATAAAAGAAAAACAGGGAAAATTTTGCGCCAAGGTATCGACAAACACCGGATATTCCTGATCTTTGGGGTTTTCCATACACACTCAAACGTGGTTCACCAATCCTATCTTTTGGTCAGAAATCCTCAAAATCATGCTGGAAAAATTGATCGTGCACGGTGAAAATTGTGTACATATAGAGGCATGAAAGCATAAAACGATCCACTAACAATTTCCGTGAAAACACATCTTGTTCTTTCGAAATGTTGGGCCACCGAACCTCAGTAAAAGTTAACATGATTCCTCTCAAGGCATTTGTGGTGGCTTTCACACTATTGTTTTTCAAAGGACAACACTATTTTGATAAATTTTTTTTTTTTTTAAGAAATGACTGTGCAATGCCTCGGTCCCTTAAGCTTTCTAATTAACCCATGTAACGAGCATTCAGCCAATGACTCCCAAGACAGATGTCCTTAGGGCACTAGGTATGGCAATACCCCTATGGGCTTACTGGCTCAGGTTAAAAAGGCTACGAACCCAAACTAGTCACAACCTTTTCTTTTTTTTTTATGGTCCCCAACAATAGGTAGCCCTTTCCATATGCCTGACTTCAGTATGACCGAGGGTCAACTTTCCATCATAATTGCTCTGAAGTTTTCACTGGTATGGAAATCATAGTTTCACATTTCAAATTTTCTATATGATACGTGTCAAGTGAAAGATCAATAATTCAACAATTTCTCAAAAACTCTTTCTTAAAACAAGATAGTGAACCATTTCTCTCTTTTTCCTCACAAAAAGTTCCAAAAACAGGGTATCTTCGTTTCATAAAAACCCGATTAGAAATCTCCCGAAAGACTACCAACACTGGAAAAAACTCTATTTTTTTTTTCGGAATTTCCGGTGTCTAGACGCCCAGGTGGGGCGTCCGGACGCCCCATTCCAGAGAGCACCTGTTTTGTAAAAAATCCGGGCGTCCAGACGCCCAGCTCCAGCGTCCGGACGCCGGAGAATTTTTTTTTTTTTTTTTTTTTGAAACTACAGGAAAAGACTACAAGTAAAAAAAAGAACTAAAATCAAAGGAAAAGACTACAAGTAAAGAGCACTAAAAACCTGCTAAAAACTACCCCTAGACTACTCGAAAGGTTAATACCCCACCCCCCAACTTAACCTAACATTGTCCACAATGTTAAAAACAAAATAAAAGATAAAGGACAAGGAAAGTAAATGAAAATGAGGGATATCACCTGGGTACCTCTTAACAAAAAGTGGAGGGGAGGAAAACGGGGAGGACGCCCCCCAACTCAGACCAAAGTACCTGCGGAATGTTAGCGGCAAGCACAAAAAATAGAGACAAAGAAAACCTAAGAAGAACAAACCAAATTTGCAAAAAGACATGACTCAATACTTCCTTTATGTCTACCTCCTCCAGGTTAGGAACTAAAAATCTCTGCATATCTCGAGAAAGTGTAAAATCAGCAATGCAAGGGGGACAAGATATGTAAATGGAGGAATCAATATCTTTCAACTCAGCAGCTAAACAGTCGAGTGCATTCTTGCGCAAGTCCAACAAATCCAAAATTTGAGCTTCCCGACCATCATACAGATCAGGAGCAATGACAGCCGGCAAAGTATCCTCAAGGTGAAGAGCGTTTTCTACAATCTCATCAACAACATTGATTGCAAAGCAGTCATCTTGGTCTGAAGGTTGATGAGAGGCCCTAAAAGCATTCAGTCTCACTTTCATATTCCCGAAGGAAACATCCATAACTCCGGTTCGACAATTAATGTTCGCATTGGCCGTGGCCAAAAAGGGCCGTCCAAGAATGACAGTAGTGTGCTTCCGTGAATTTTGCACTGGTTCAGTGTCAAGGACGATGAAATCGACAGGGAAAAAGAACTTGTCGACCTTGACCAGAACATCCTCAATTATTCCCCGGGGCACCCTAACAGATCTATCAGCAAGTTGCAAGGTAACCGGAGTGGGCTTTAAGTCCCCTAGCCCAATCTGCTCATACACCGAGTAAGGCAAGAGATTGACACTCGCTCCGAGATCCAACAATGCATGATCAATTACGTGACTCCCAATTGTGCAGGTAATGGTGGGAGTGCCAGGATCTTTCAGCTTGGGAGGAGTGTCATTATGGAGAATTGAGCTCACTTGCTCGGTAAGTAAAACCTTCTTTATCACATGAGATTTTGATTTACGTTTTTGAGTGCACAAATCTTTCAGAAATTTAGCATAAGAAGGAACCTGTTTGATAGCATCCAGCAAAGGTAGGTTAATCTTTACTTGCTTAAACACCTCCAACATTTCATCCATGGTTGCTTTCTTTTTACTAAAGGGAGAGGGTGTGTCAAGACAAGTGGGAAAAGGGGCTTTAGGCACATATGGGGGTGCCTCGTTTCCCTTAGAAACTATGTCAGCCCGAGAGCTATTGGGATTGGCTGTGGGCTCTTTCACATCTTGCTTAGGCTCCTCAGGCCTAGTCTCAACCTCACGCCCATTCCGTAATGTGACAACCATTTTCGCTTGCTCATGATAGGTATCATTATGTTGCGAGCCACTACCCACATCAAAATAATTCTTAGGGTTAACCGTGGGTTGGCTAGGCAAGCGTCCCTCCTCTCTTTTGTTAAGAGCATTAGCTATTTGCCCGATCTGGACCTCTAGCTTAGCTATGGATTGAGAGTGGGAATGGACCAGCTGAGTGGTTGCTTTGAGCTCTTGCAACACTGTCTCCTCAAATGATGGAGTTCTTTGAGGTGGATGAGGGTTGGGTTGCTGGTAGGATTGTTGGGAACGATAGGCCGCAGGATTGTATTGAAAATTTGGCCCATTTCCCGGTTGAGAGAATGAAGTGCCTTGACCGGACGACTTCCATGAAAAGTTGGGGTGATTGTGCCATCCCGGGTTAAAAGTATTCGAAAATGGATCATTACCCGGTTTGGAGAACCCCTGTGCAGCATTCACTTGCTCTTGCACAAACTCAGGAAATTGGGGTGCTGCAGGACAATTGCTCACAAAATGAGCGGGACTAGAGCACAAAGCACAACCACTGGGTGGGGATTGGAGAGTTTGACCCACAGATAATAGCTGATCCAATTTTTGGGTCAAGGCAGCCACTTGAGTGGTGAGTTCATTAGATGGTTGAATTTCAAACACACCTCTAGGTTTTTGCAAATTAGAGGCTGCCGACCTCTCTAATTTAGCAGTGGAAGCATGGTGCTGAAAGGTTTCACTCATGTTCTAAAAAATCTCCCATTCCTCATCCTCATTTTTTAGCATAATTGATCCCCCACTGGCGGTGACTACCATATTCCGCCATTCAGGAGACAATCCATCATAAAAGAACTGAACCAATTGCCACTTGGCAATTTGGTGATGAGGACATTTTCTAATGAGATCCTTGAATCTATCCCATGCCTCATGAAATTGTTCATTATCAGTTTGGGCAAAGGATGTGATAGATCTCCTGTACTGATTTGTTTTACCCACAGAGAAATATTTATCCAAGAATTTTTGTTGTAGTTGGGCCCAAGAAGTGATGGAGTTTGCAGGTAAAGTACTCAGCCAATACTTGGCTTTGTCCTTCAATGAAAACGGAAAGAGAAACATTTTTAAGGCCTCATTACTGAAATTGTTTATCCGCACTGTGGAGCAAATAACCAAAAACTTATCAATATGATTGTATGAGTCCTCATTGTTCAAGCCATAGAAAGAAGGAATAAGATTGATTGTGCTAGGCTTGATTTCATATTGAGCTGCCTGTACAGTAGGCAGCTGAATACATGATGGTGACGCGTATTCTGAAGGAGTATAGTGCTTCTTCAAGGGCCGAAGAGGTGGAGCCACAGGAGCCCCCTCATCCTCTTTTCTTTCTTCAGCCATTAATGAATTTGTGTGTGAGATAGCAGAACGGTGTTTAGATGATCTAATTTTTCTAAAGGTTCGCTCTAAATTTTGGTCTAAAGAAACAAAATCTGGATGACAAGAGCGACAACCAAGCATGCACATACAAAAATTTACTGCAATTATATGAAAAGAATCAGAAAGTCTAGGCTTACAGTGCCCTTGGGAGGAGAGGAGAGATTTCTTTTTGAGTAAAACTTTGTCCTTTGTGAACTCTCTTAGATCCCTGCACAAATTCTAGAAATCTGTGTTAAAATCAATGCCCTGCAGTAAGGATAATAAACAATGTGAATAAAGCTAAAAAAGCAAAATAAAAAAAATTAACTAAACTAAACTAATATCAGAATTAAAAGAAACAAACAACCGTGCTAATTGTCCCCCGGCAACGGCGCCAAAATTATGATCGGTCCTAGAATAGGGTTTCAAATATAATTTATTCTCCGCTATTATCTCTGCTTGAAGAAGCAAAGATGTTAACCGAGTATCGTATCCACTGGGACAAAAAGGCCAAGTTGCGTTGTTTCCTAAATTCCTAAACTAATCCTATTGGAAAACAAAGTTCTGATTATTAAACTAATCCTATTAGAAAATGAAGTAATGGGTTGATTGGTTTTGATTAACAAATTAAAGATTTCTAAATTAACAAATTAAAGACAACTTTGATTCAATCAGAGAAAAGATCTAAGGGCACGAATCCACTCTAACCTCGCACAATGGCAAGTATAGGCCTAGGGTTTTACTGTCAACGCTACAGAGACTCGTCTTGGTTACAAACCTTCAGAGTCAACAAATAAAGGATGTGGATGTAAATCAGGGCATAACCTATCTCTATGGCATAGATTATCCGAAATCTAACAAGCACATTCATTCAAGCATCATTATATGACTTAGTACTCAAATCTATAAGATTAAAATACCAAAGAAAGAAATATTGCATTCATAAAATCCATTCAATGGATTAACATCTTGTCATATAATCAAAAGCGTTTAAAATAAACCCTAAACCTATACATCACCATAAACAAAAGGTTAGGGCTTCATCGCAACCCAAAGATGAGGAATTAGTTACGCATGGAAGATGATTGGCGAAGAATCTCTGATGAAATCGCCATGGCTACGCTCCCAAAAGCTCCAAAACCTTCTTCAGACCTTCTCCCAAGATGTGAATATCCCCAAAAACGAGTTTGGGCTCTTATTTATAAGTTTTGGGGTGAAAAAGGTCTTTAATTCGTGCAGGAGATGGATTCCCGTCGGGTCCGGGCCCACTGGTCATCACAGCGAACTTCGTGAGGTCATATCTCCCTCGATATAGCTCCAATTTATACAATCTTGGACTCCACGGATATCTACTCGAAAAGAGCTTTCCAACGGTATGTAGATTTCATGAATCCGACACTCGATTTGAAAGTTATGACCATTTCAAGTTGCTGCCCCTGAAAATTCCGAGAATCATGGTACAATTAGAAGACCTTCCATGTTGGCATGCTATGGGGTGAGTGGGACCCATGTTGGATGTCCAATGCATGTTTGGACTCTTGCTTTGCTTTCTTATTTGAGTCTCTTCCCATATTTAGCAGCTTTCTTACTTGCAACTCCGGTTTGTCATGCTTTGTGGGATTTCTTCCATTTTAGCTCTGAATTTCGCTCCTTGCATTTGTAATACCTACAAACAATAAAATAACAAAAATAAGCTAATTAATCTCTTTCGACGGTATAACCAAGTCCTCATTAAGGGGCCTAAAATGTATCTTTTAGACTCTCATCAGCGATCGATCTTTCACTTTTGTCTCTTAAGAGTTACAATCAATCGCAATGTAGACGAAGAAGAATCCGAGGGAGCACGTAGAAGAGATCAGGCGCGTGAAATTCTCGATTGGAGGGGAACCGAATCCTGTGATGGAGGATCTTCACCAGGCTGTAAAGAATCCCTCCGCAGAGCTCTACGCTAAGGACGTGCATTTCCTCATGGAGCTCATTCAGGTTTTTTTTTTTTCATTTCGGTAGTCTGCTGGTGGGCCATAGCTTTTTGTTGGTGGTCGTTCATCGGACGGATAGAGTTGTTTGTAGAGGTATTTAGCACATGTGATGTGCATCTTGAACGGTTCCGATTATGTGCTGCCGTTTGAGGAAGCAGAGCCGCTTAGGTGGTCCCTCAGGTGGGTTAGAACTTAGACGTCCGGATTACTGACCCTCTCTCTTTTGTTTTTTTAAGTCTTAATATTTATGCTGATTTCATGGGATCCTTGAGCGGAGCACACTTTTTTTTTTTTTTTTTTTTGTTCTTGTTTCTGTTTTCTTTTTCTTGCGGACGGAGACCACTGAGGTCACCCTGATAATGATATCTATAAAACATTTAATTTTTTTAATTTAAATTTCTCTTTGAGTTAGAAAAGTCAACAATCTAGCCAGTTTTCTAGTTTGAGTGGAGGAATATATTACAAGGGTTGGGATTATTTGCTCCTAGCGGTTAGATACTTTTAAGAGTTAAGCTACTCTGGCCCTGAAAGTCATCAAGTTCATGTTGCTTGTTTGAATTGAATTGAGGCGTTTTCTTTTAATTTTTTTTCTTTTGGGAAATTTCAGAAAAGCCCCTAAGTTTTTTTTTTATTTTTTGTTAATTTTTTCAATTCTCAAGAAAGGTAGAAATTAATTTTTTTTTTCAAATTAAAGTTTAGATTTTCCAGAAAGTTTCAAATTTGGTTGTTTTTGGCTAAATCCACTCGCCGGCTGTTAGTGTTTCCACTCTCTGTCATATGTAGAAGGCCCAATGGGTCACAAATGGGCTCAGGTGTCCTACTAACTAATGAATAAAGAGTCGAGAGAAGAAAATATGAGAATTCACTTTGTTTGAAATTTTCTTTATTTTTTTGATATGGTATGATTTTTATTGTCTTCTTTTTGTGCTATTTTTTTTTTATATTCGGTTGTTAAAATCTATTTCTATCTTGTTTCATTAATCTTTTTTTATTTCTTCTTGCTGTCAGTAGACAAAACAAAGAACCTCAACCAAGGAAACTTTTGGGCTTAATCTAAATAGTATTTTTGGGAATAAAAATAAATCTGAATAATTGCAAAAAGAATCAGGGTTTACCTGTTTCAACTACATTATTGATCTTCCCTAACAGAAGGTTGGTCTTCGTGCAGGATTTATGACTTTTGTGTTCCTTTTGTTTTCTTCATGCTAAAAGCAGTGTTGGAAGACCAGAATAATATCTAGCCAGGAAAGTTTCCCAGGATCCCTTTAGTAGAGCCATATCCTCCCAGCAAGAAACAGTCAACTCTTTCCTCTTTCCCATTTCTATAGCGTTAATTTTGGCCTTTATTAATTCCTGGATATTGACTTGTGCCAATAAAGGAAATGTCTTTAAATGGGAATTTTTTTTATTAGGTGTCTGATGGGTCATGTGGGCCACATATAATCACAAACATTCCATCAGTTGCTACATTGGGGACTCGATCTCATCCACTCTCACACACATGCATCTCCCTATCCAGAGGAGCAACAGCTAGGGACTGCATTAATCTAAAATAATCATTTCCCTTTATTATGATTATGGGTTTAGTAGTGGTTGTTTATAGAGTGTACATTCTCTTATTTCAATTGTATATTACAAAAGACTATTTCATGGGTTTTTCTTTCATTGCTTGCCACCCAATCAGGCCATCCAAACCTTTGGTGTTTTTTGAAATCCATACACCATCTCTCAATCACTCTTACAGACTCCTCTCCCCAGCACCTCTCTCTGCTGCTTACCAACCCAGCCACAGGCCCTTATTCCCTCATCACAGGAATTTATGGCTCCACCAACCATACCAAAAGGAGAGAATTATGGAAAGAGTTGGTTAACTCTTCTTCTACTAACCTCCCCTGGTGTGTCATAGGAGACTTCAATGCCACTCTCTCCCATGATGAGAAACTCAGCATTCGCCATTCCAGCCCCTCTTCCCTGACAGACTTCCAAACTGCCATCATGCAAGCAGGCCTGCAGGACATCCATTTCTCTGGAAACAAATACACCTGGTCAAACAATAGGAAGGGCCTCTCCTATGTAGTAGCTAGACTAGACAGAGCCCAAATTAACCACCTCTCGCTGACCACCTTCTCAGACCCCTTAGTCCATCATCTAGCAAGAGTTTCCTCAGACCACAGCCCCATCCTTCTGTGCCACAGCAAACCCAACTCTACCCCAAATGCCCCTTTCAAATTTGAAAATAAATGGATCCTCCATCCTACCTTCCAGGAAGTGGTCAAAAATAGCTGGGAAGCTTGCCCCGAACCAACTGGAAACCCTCAGTATATCCTAGCCCAAAAGCTCAAATCCCTGAAGCAATCCCTCAAGGTCTGGAACAGATCCACCTTTGGTAGCATTCACCAGAATATTTCAAATGCAGAGGCTCAGGTTCAACTTCTCCAACATCTCCATGACTCAGGGCCTTCAGACGATCTCAGGGAGGACCTATCTAAGGCCAAGGCAGCTCTGCATGAAGCCCTCAAAGCCCAGAAAATTCACTGGAAGCAGAGGTCCCGGATAAATTGGTTGAAAGAGGGTGACTCCAACACGAATTTCTTCCATCAATCAGCCAAGGCAAGAAGCTCTAACAACAAAATCTGCCAGATCTCTATAGCAGGTAACATCAGTGTAGATCCATCCTCCATCCAGTCAGCTGCTGTAGATTTCTTTTCCAACCTTTTTCAGTCTTCCCAAGCCACCCCTTGCCCTCAGCTCTTCCAATCTGATAGCCCCAAGCTTTCAACTGCAGACAACTCTTCCCTCACTTGTATGCCCTCTGCAGAGGAGATAAAAGAAGCTGTTTTCTCCCTCAAGCACAACAGCTCCCCAGGCCCGGACGGTTTTAATGGCAAGTTTTACACTTCATCTTGGCAAATCATCGGGCACTCAGTTACCCAGGCAGTTCAACATTTTTTCCAATCCAAAAAAATCCTTAAAGCCTCCAATACTTACTTCTTAGCCCTCATCCCAAAAACCAGCTCCCCAACCACCTTTGCTGAATTCAGACCCATCAGCCTTCTCAACTTCTCCTATAAAATTATCTCAAAAATTCTTGCTGCCAGGCTTTCCAAAATCCTCCCAAACCTTATATCCCCTCACCAAATAGCTTTCATTAAAGGTAGAAACTCAACCCATCACACTGCCATGGCTCATGAGCTCTTCCAGAAACTCAACTCCAAATTCAAGAAAGGGGCCTTCTGCCTCAAACTGGATATATCAAAAGCATTTGATAAATTGGAATGGCCATTTCTTTTTGCAGCTCTAAAATTTTTCAACTTCTCAGAAGACTGGATCACCATGATTAAAGAATGTGTTTGCACTCCCAAGGGTTCTGTCCTTATTAACCGCCTCCCCTATGGCTTCTTTGGCTCCTCCTGTGGCCTTAGACAAGGAGACCCCCCATCCCCTTATCTTTTCATTATTGCTGAAGAGATCCTGAGTCTCCACCTTCTCAACCTTCAACTCAAAAAGATCATCCACCCCCTATCATCAATACCAGCTACCCCCTGCCACCTTCTCTAAGCTGATGACATCCTTATTCTCATGAAGGGGAATTCATCCAGTGTAAGAGCCCTGAAGGATCTTCTTGAGCTCTACCAATCAGCTTCAGGCCAATACTTTAACCTCCACAAGAGTCTCCTAAAATTTGGCAAATGTGGTTGTAGAAGGAAACGCAAAATCAGCTCTACTCTTGGAATACAAGAGTCCTCGGCGCAGCTTACCTACTTGGGCATCCCCATTGTGTCTGGCACCCCAAAAAAGATGCACTTCCTTCCCCTCCTTGACAGAGTTAACAAGAGACTCCAGTCGTGGAAAGCCAAATTTCTTTCCTTTGCAGGCCGCCTAATCCTCATTAGACATGTACTTTCTAGCATGGCCATCCACCTTGCAGCTACCTTGCCTCTTCCCCTCTCCATTTGCAAAGCCCTTGAGAAAGCCATGAGACAATTCCTATGGTCAGGGAGATCGAGCTCCTCCAAATATAATTATGTCAGCTGGGACACAATATCTCTCCCCAAAATAGAAGGTGGATTGGGTATCCGTAGGATTTCTGAGATAAATGATGCCTCCTTCATCAAGCTCGGCTGGCAGGCTTCAACTGGTAGCTCTCTCTGGTCTTCATGGTTCAAATCCAGGTATTTTAAGCAGAATTCCATCTGGAGCTCAGTTAACACTATCCATGGATCCTACATCTGGAAAAAAGTCAGGAATCTGGCCACCCATATCCAGCATGGCAGTTTATGGATCTTTGGCAACGGTCAGGAAATTGATGTCTGGAATGATCAGTGGGCAGACAACCTTCCCATTTCAGCAAAATTCCCCAACTATCATTTCCCCCAGAACCAACGCCTCTCTTCTCTAATTCAAGCAGGTAGATGGATCATTCCCTCACAGCAGCCTCCAGACATCCAAAGATTCCTTCTAGACTCTATTAATCAGATCCCTCCAGCTCTCCAATCAAAAGACTCCCTCAGATGGAGTGACTCCACAGATGGTCAGCTCACTATGAAAGGGGCCTGGAATCTCATCCGTTCAAGAGCTCCCACTCTGGTATGGCCTCCTTATATCTGGAATGCTATCTGCCTTCCCAAAGTCAGCTGCTTTGGGTGGCGCCTCTTGCACAATAAGACACCAACAGAAATGCGCCTGAAGAGACTGGGATTTTCTTTAGCCTCTAGATGCAACATCTGCTGCAAAGAAGAGGACTCCTCCAGCCACCTCTTCTTCAACTGTGACCAAGCCATAGCTCTCTGGTCCTGGCTCTGCCACTCAGCTAACACAGCTAATCCAATTTCGTTCTCAGCCTCCTCAATCTGGGCAACTCTGACTAGAGGGAACGATGTAGCCGGCAAAAAGCACATGGCAACTATCATTTTAAACGTCATCTACTTCCTATGGAAAGCTAGAAATTTGGCTACCTTTGAGGGCAAGAAGATTCCACTACCTTCAATTCTGCAGCAGCTCCAGGAATTCCTCTCTTTTTCACTTGGTAAAATTTCCAAGCCTTTCTGTAGTTTCCAGCTCAGATCCCTTCTACACTCCCTCAACATCCCTGTAGGGTGACTCGCCGCCTCTCCTCGATCTGCTCCTCCTCAAGCAGTTTAATCTTCAGGTCCTCCTTCAGCTCCTCAGCGCCAGCAGTGTTCTCTCCGCAAGCTTCTCTCCTTCTCCGGCTTCCTCAGTTTCAGCTTCTTCTTCCAGCCCTGCTCCGGTCAGGGCTCTGCAGCTGGGCTTTGAGGCTCTTCTTTCCCCAACAATCGTCTGCCTTTGCTAGTGCAGCTCCCTGAGCCTCTCCTTCCCCTCCTTACTCAGGCGTCTCCTCCTCTCCAGCCGGTGGGTCTAATTTATGACGAGGTCTCTCTACATATCTTGCAGTTGGTCCTCGACATCTCCCTCCAAAGCTCTGGTTCCCAGATGTAAGCCTCTCCCTCGAGGGTTCCTCCGGTCCAGCCATTCAGGATCTGCTCTTCTCTCCAGCCATGCAGCTCTTCTTGCTCCTCTCCCCATCGCCAACTCAGGTGACTCTTCTCCCTAATTTGGCAATTTTTCCCCCTTTGGTTTTTTCTCCCCCCTAGGTCTATCTTCTTTTGTTTATGTCTTTTCTTAAGCATTGAGCTTCTTTTGGGGGCCCATTTCGGCCCATGTAAATCCTCTTTTCCCCTCTTCTAATATACTTACCCTTAAAGCAAAAAAAAAAAAAAAAAAACTACTTTTATTGTTTAGATTAATTAATTATTTCTTTGACGTCGAGCCCTTTGGAAGAAAGGAAAACCATCATTTTTTTTATTTACACGATCATTTATTGTCTACTTAGATGATTGCATCCGAAATTTATTTGGCTTATAATGACTACATTAATTTTTTTTTGTTTGATCAGTTTGATTGATTCAATTATGATGGTTTAGAAACCTAGAATTTTTCTGGTGGGATGCATGTTTTCTTTTAAAGAAAGAAGCTTTATTTAATTATTCCCGCTGAAATTATTTTAAGAAAGTAACTTTATTTTGGTCTCCCCAAGAAATAACTTTTATTCTGCCCCTATGCAAATTTTATATTCAAAACTTAGTTGATGTCGCGACCCCGGACCGGGCCCGTGGGCCTAATCCGGGATTAAGACTAAGTAATGTGTCGAAGTGTGGTGAAAAGATGCATACATTTATTTAATTTCAAACAGGTGTCCTCGGTGAGGATATCACACCAACATAACAATTTCATTCAAGTGCGGAAGCGTATAGCAAATCAAATCATAATTCATTTCAAAATCACATGACTGATAACATATTTATATAACTTGATTTCAGAGTGAGCAATGATCAATATGGCATTTTCCCAAAAGCAAAGTTAAATGTTTATACAAAAGATCAGTTAATTAATCACTCCCCAAAAATAAAGGCCAGTTTAACCAAAAGAATATGTCAGTCATAATCCCCAAAAAATGTTTCGTATCTCATAGCTTGACCCGATGTCTACATGACATCATCAGCTTGCCATTCTCCTACTCGTTGCGGCACTCCGGCTGCCCCTTCTCAAGGAAAGGGGCATCTGGACCTGAGTACCAAAAATAGTGGGTCAGACACGACGGTCTGGCAGGTGGGTGAAAAGATATAACAATATAACCATAATTAAATGTACCTTGGAAAACATTGAAACATGCTAAAACAATAGTTTCCCTGAAAGAGAATGCATTATCTGTTAGAAAACATATATGCAATATAAAACATGAAAGGTACCAACGAAACAGGAAACTGGCAAGATGGCAACCACACTGAGTTAAATCCTCCATCACTAATGTGATGAGAGCAAGCTAGAGGCGTTGGTCTCGGACACTCGAGGTGACGAAAACCAACTAAATATATAAATACATGTAGCTAGACAAAACCACGGCCGCGGAACCGGGTAACGGGACAGGCAGGATCCAAACTGCAGCTGGCAGGAACAAGATGAGGACACCAAGTCGGTGGATCAAGTCGACAAGGTTGTCAAAGCTTAGTGGTGCCGACTTATAGGTTACAAGAAAGAAATCACGACGTATTCATATATATATATATATACAGGTGGGTGTGTAACACCTTAACAGGCGGGACATGGTGCACATAGGCACATAAACCACATTCATGTCAGGTCATGCATATACAGGCTAGCAGGACACTTAAAGTGCATAGTTCAGGCTTTCTAGAACAAGCTAGTAAAATCATGTGAAAACATGCGAGTGTATATGAAATCCAAGTACACGAAAACACAAGAAAGATTTCCACAAGATACCGGACTATGCATTAAGGATTTAAGATTTAAATCAATGTGTATAAGGGTCCCGTATGTCAGTTTTTCCACTGGCTTGGTACTCAATAAAATTAAGGACATTCCAAGCATCCTATACACATTGATAATTCGAGAGTCCTCAACGTACTTCCGGGACAAAATTTTCTCTAAATTCCCAAACAGTCCTTCCAAACCATTTCATGAACATATGGTTCGAAACAGTTATTTTCTTCCTTCTCAATTCCCAAAATTTTCTGGGAGGTTGGTCACCTGTCGGGGCGGCTAGCCGAAGTCACCGCCTGGTGACCGCCCCTGCAGAAGTCAGAATTTCAGCTTACGGATCTGGTGACCAACCCTGAGCGGTCACCAGGTCGGTGCCGACTGGTGACCGCTCGTTGACTGGGGAACTGATTTCAGCCCCTTTTTCCTCCATTAAATTTCTCCAATAACCCTCTTCATTCCCTACAATAAAATGACTCCAATTCATCATTTAACACTTCCATTTTCATTAGTCAAATTTCTCCCAAACACCACAACATTTCCACCATTCTCGTGAATCGTTTTGGAAATAAAAACCACATTGAATACAAAACTTTTAACATTTCAAATAACTTCATCAAGAGAAAAAGGGTGGGAGAATACTTACGAAACATGTATTTGCCAATCTAATGGAAATCATAGCATGGATTACAAAGTAGATGAAAATATGAAAGACATTGAAAAACATCAAGAAATCATCCATGGGGAGTTTGTATTCAAAATAAATCTATTCAACCACTTGCCTTAGGTCCAAGTTAGCAAATTGATCTTCTAATCAAAATCACCAATCTACACAAAAACCCCCAAATACAACTCATTACAAACCCTAAATAGCCAAAACAATGGAATAGGAAGAGAGAGCTTCCAATAATGGAGGTGAAGCTTCCCTAGGGTTACAAGAATACATATCTAGAAGATGGAGATGATTGCTTACTTGGATGACCTTCAAATGGAAAGAGTTAGCTAAAAAAGAGCCTCAATCTTGATAGATTTCTCTTCCAAGAGTATCAATGGAGAGCTTTTACGGTGAGGAAGAAAAAGATGAAACCCATTTCTTGATTGGTGCAAGATTGATGTGGATTTGGAGATGGAAGCAAGAAGCAGAAGAAAAAGAGGGGTAAACCCTAGCTTGGTTGGAGCCACTCCTTCCACAACAAACATGAGCAAGAAAGAGGGGAAAAGGGGAAATGAGCTCCCTATATATAGAAACTGGAGGTAGGTCCCACAACTAACATGACTTGTTGGGCTTAAAACATAGGTTTCCGGTTCTCAAATGAGTTCGACGAAGAAAGGAAAAGTGATCGTAAAAAAATCTAATTTCTAAAAAATATATATTTCGCGGGTTTTGGAGCCATTGAAAATAGTGTCCAGATTTTGATGTAAAAAGACTATTTTTGCCCCTAACATTAGAAAAGTAGGGTTTCGAGGCCTCGAACGGGGATGAAGTCAACACGAAAATTGTAGAGATTAACGAGATAAGTAAAACGAGGCTAAAACAAGAATTATCGGAATATCAAATAATCCCCCCAATCACATGCAAAGTCACTAAAAGAACCCCAAATGGTCCCACTAAATCAAGAAGGCACTCAAAACCCCCCAAAGCTATTTAAAAGTTATTCTAATCCCAACTTAAATCAAAATCCACTAATCTCACTTAGAGCTAAAACACAACTTAATTAACACTAATCGATGTCACTCGGGTCGGGGTCTTCTGTTGACAATTGTCTCTTGGCCTTTTTTTTATAACACAATCAACTATCAACTCTCTCTAAATTTCTAAAAAATAACAATTAATATTGACCGAGTTGTGGTTTTATTTTTTGGAGTTTTATTTTTTATTTTTTTAATTTTTTTTATAACACAATCAATTATCAACTCTCTCTAAATTTCTACAAAATAACAATTAATATTGACTGAGTTGTGGTTTTAATTTTTGGAGGTTTTTTTTAAAAATTTTTTTATAACACAATCAATTATCACACTACAAGAAAAGTTACAATTAGCGGCGGTTTATAGCGGCGGTTTATGTATCCGTCACTACATCTAAGTATCAGTATACATATAGCGGCCAAAATTGTATTTTGCTGCTATAAACGTATTCATACATACTTATAGCAGCGGAAAATATATTATGCCACTATAAATACGTATAGCAGCGGAAAGTATGGTCCGTCACTACATCTAAGTATAAAAAATTACATAATACGAATACATATAGTGAATACATATTAATGTATAGCAGCGGAAAGTATGGTCTGTCACTATATCTAAGTATATATAATTACATAATACTACATATAGTAGTAGAAAATGTATTATGCCACTAATAAGATAGAGAAAATACATAATACATATAGCAGCAGAAAATATATTATGCCACTATACATAATACATATAGCATATAGCAGCAGAAAATTTATTATGCCACTATACATTATACTTATAGCAGCAGAACATTTATTATGCTGCTATACATTATCTACTATACTATACATCCCCCACAAAACCAAAGCCTTTTTTCCCCTTCCCTAAAACCCTAAACCCACACCAAAGCTGTTTTTTCCTCTTCCCTAAAACCCGAAACCCACATCCAGTCTCAAGACCAACGTCCCATCGTCGTCCAATTCCAAAACCCTATTCTCACTCGATCCCTCTCTTTCCCTCTCCTAATCAGAAAAAAGCGCAGTAGACGGAGCTTCGTTTGCTGAATCTCATGGCTATGGAAATTGGATTCACGATCGGTATTTTTGAGGTGTTGCTATGCGATGCAGCGATCGCTCAGATTGTGTGATGGATGGATCCAGAAATCGGATCTAGTTAAAGAAGAGATCAATCGCAGTTGATCTCGGTGGGCCAGCAAGACCCTCTGTTGCAGAGTTGTTCCCGGAAGGAGGAGAAAGAGACAGAGTCGATCCCCAGACTGTGTGTTTTTGTTGCAGATCGGAGTCGATCAGGGGTTCTGCGTTGAAATCGCAAAGGATCCGGAATCTCTCTGGCCGAAGAAGAGATCCGGACCTTTCAGATTGTTGCAGTCGCTGGAGGAGAAGCAGAGGACCTGGTCACAGTCGCAGATTTCAGGCTGTGTTTGCAAAGGGTCTGCACGTTGCAGAAATTGGTTCAGGAGGAGACAGAGTACCTGATCTTATGGTCGGCCATAATCTTGGTGAAGTGGAGACCTGTTGCAAAACAGTCGATCAATACCTATAAAGCTTCTTCTGCACGCTTTATGCTTCTCAGTTCTCAGTCGTCACTCTCTCCCCTTTCTCTCTCTCTCTCTAGCGATTGCTTCTCCTACAAGATCAAGGAAAAAACCCATTCTTTTCTTCACTTGATCTTATTCTCATCTATGGTGTTTGCAGATCTTACGACGATGTTAAGATCTATCCATGGCGATGCACAGATCCTAACAACAATCTCAACCAACAGCTCTACCGCTCGTCAGGTATTTTGATCAATCTCTCCCTCTGTCTCTCTCTTGAATTCTGTTCTCTGATTTGTTTTTTGGTGCATTACAAGATGCATTTTGAAGATTGTTGTTTGCGTTGATTGCATTTTAGGGTTAGTTTTTGTGTGTGTGATTTCCTTTATCAGATTGAGGTTTTGATAGGTTTAGATGTTGATGTAATGTAACGAGCTCTGTATTTATCGATTTGTCTGGTTTTGATGAAATGGATGCTTATCTGATGTTATATAAAGTTGGCTTCTTCTCAAATTAACCTATTCTTGTGCAGATTTTCCTTACCACTATAGAGAGATTGGGGAATCTCTCTATAGTTTGTTTAGCTGTGAATACCTCGTTTTCGTGAATTCCCCAATTCCTAGATTGGTGAAGTAGGTCCCTGATTGGACTACAACAGAGTACTGTAGTTCCCTCAATAAATGGAGATTTAATGCACCTTTTAAGTGGTTAGCTGAGAACATTGGCAGTACGTTTTGGACTTAAAGAGTGTTTCCTTTTCTCATGATATTTATAGCAAAATCAATGTTCAAAAATAAGAAGGTTATGCTGTGTTTTCTCCTTTTGTTTATTTTGTACACATAGACCTATGAGTTTATGCCATCATTGTAAATCCAAGATAGAATAATAGAAATTTTTTCATTGCATTAATCTCTCAATCTCTCAATCTTTTTATAATGTTAATATATATTTCACTTGGGGGATTTGTTAAATGACAGCTTCCTTCTATGGTGATATTGCAGGTCTTCAGAGGTGTGGAAAGAGCTGCAGGCTAAGGTGGGTAAACTACTTGAGGCCTGACTTGAAAAGGAGTACATTTTCACCGCAAGAAGAGAACCTGATAATTGAACTCCATGCGGTCTTAGGCAACAGGTAATCTTTGTTTCCCTATCTCATGATCAGAAAAAAAAATTACAAGTTATTTTCTGAAGATTAAGTCTCCATTGTTCCTTGAATGTATCCCTCGGCGAATGGAATGAGATGCAGGTCAGAGATTAAAAAGGTGTGCAGCAGTCGGAAGCCTTTGACACATTGCTTATCAGTACTACTGTCTTTGGAAAGTTCATAGTGTAAGCATTGAGAGATGTGATTCAGGATGACAAGTTTTGGAATGTTTTTTAGGATGCTGCCAAGGAGAAGACTGGTTCACAGATGCAACATAATTGTGCTTCACCCTAGGTAGTCATGACTCATACTTATATCCCATTTATAGGAAAATTCTGTCAATGGATATAGTTCTACAAATTAAATCATATATTATCCACCAATTTTGAGGATATTTTCGCCTTCAATCATCTATTGCAATGTACTTGACAGAAATACGTATCTTCATTGATTTTTTTTTAAATAACTGATGAGTGCTGATAGATTAAAACAAGTGCCAGTTGAAAAGGCTTGCTGAAATAAATTGAACTAGACGGATATCATTGCTCTTAAGCTGTTGTTGTGTCTAAAGTAAATTGCACTATACAATTACAAACTATAGTTTGCTTTTGAGTGTTGTTTTGATATTGGAGATGAGTCTAGGTTATTTTCGAATAAGAACAAATTAGGTTGATCCATGAATTCCAAGCGCTGATGCAGTTGTGGTCCCTGGTGGCCCACATAAATCATTAGCATTACTTGGCTATCTATCCATCATTGAGATTGCAGCAGCTTGCCTTTCTCATTCAGGATTGGAAGCTAAAAACATTCTTGTTGGAGTCCAGTACGAATTTGGGACTCTTTTTTTTTTTTTTTTTTTGAATGTTATGAAATTGGGACTGTTATACTCTTAATTGTAGACTAAGCACCGTGGACGTAGATATTAATTCAATGTTCAGAAGAATGACCTCGTATTTTTTTAATTGATTGATACAGGAAGTTTTGAGGATAAAAATAGAACATGCTGATGACAACCAAGCAATTTTGAATAATAGAGTGAAAGGACAGCTGAAAGTAACGCGAGCTTTTGGTGCTGGGTTTCTCAAGAAGGTTAGTTAGGATATAGTTCTCACTTTTTTTTTTCAACTAGTTTCCAAGGAATTTCTTTTATTGCCGATTTTCTTTAATTTATTTATAATTTTTTTTGAAATGGTTATGACATTAAATCATATTTGAAAATTAAGATAGAGTTTAAAAGACAAATTGCAAATACTACAATATTTCATGTATTCTTTGATCACCACTGCTATCACGTTGGGAGAGTTGTACTATCTCGATAAAAATGATGTGGAACACTGAATAATATCAAGCTTTCTGTTCCCATAAGTAATGTCTCTTGAAGGTTGAACAATTGGCAATGATATGATGCTGCTCCTATCTAAAGTTTCATCCTATTCTGAATGCTTGAAAAGAATACCTGTTTACTGTTTAGTACTTCTAGCTCATAATTGCCTATCATTAATGTCAAAGGAAATTGTTCTCTGATTTATGAATTGTTTCTCCTGTTATTAAAGATAGTTGTCTCTGATATTCAGTGCATCATGTATACATGTTCCTCAATGTCATTATAGACTTCCATGCTTTTAGCCTTCTTTGCCAACATCACTTCTTCAGTTGCTTTTGACATGGTTTCCTTTTCTTCTAATGATAGAATTGATGCATATGGGTGCAACTGTACCATTTTTTTTTTGTATTTTGAGTTCTCCTCTAGACAATGTATAAAATAGAATCTCCTGTGCATTGCAGGTGATTAGGATAGTGATTATAGTGGCATGTGGAACTATTTTTTACAGCACTAGACAAAGAAAGACCAGGTCCTTACAGAACTCCATTCCTGTTACTTTGACCTTTTTTATCTAATGTTTTTCCAACCTTGGTTTCATTAAAGTCCACTAACTCCATTACAATGTGAGCCGGTAAATAGGGCTGGTAAAGTTCTCTTGCTATGACTAAAGCTTAGCAGCCTTGACCACTATAGGCCAGACCTGGTCCTATTTTGTATTATATTTATTTTATTTTATTTTGCCCTGCTTACTGGGTGTGTGCTTGAGGCCTTATAGACAGGCAAGCTGGGCCCCACCTAGGTTCTAACATTTTCCACATCAAGGCTAAGGATTGAAAAATCCATGGCCAAGCTCTGTTAGTGGTTGCCCAGACCTGAGTTCAAGGCCTGGTAGATCAATGGTTTTCTGCCACTTGGGCAACAAGGATTATAGTGTTCTCTTGATCAGTCTTATGATGAAACTTTCTTCTGTCTTCTCATTGGCAGGTAAGCAGGTTATGTGAAGGAGGACTTTGAGGAGGCTGCAAGACTGAAAAAGGCTATCACAGAATCAACATCAAAAGACACAGTGGCAAAAAGTATGCCTGTGTCATGTGAGGTGGCTCTTGCTTCGATATCTAAGGATGGTGGCAATGAGGATGAAATTAGTTGTGCTGAATCTTGGGCTTCTGCTTCAATTTCAGAACTAGAGCATTTTAAAAATGGGAAACCAAAGGGTCAATCATGTAAAAGTAGTGCGCTATCGGACCTACTTTTCCAATGGAAAAGTTCTGAACTTAGTGGTGTTCTACAGAATTTTGTCCAGATTTGTAATGCTCTTTTACATGGAGAGGCTGATCTTGAAATTTTTGTGGGAGAACTGATGTAAACTTTGAACTTGATTATGAATCACTGCTTTTCCCTTCAAGATGTTTCAAGCATGAACGTGGGCACAACTAAATTTCATTGCTTTCTTCATGATCTTGAGGTTTAAATTGTTTCTGCAGCATCAGGTTGACCACTTTTGATGCTGTGAAGGGTCTGATTGAAGCCAGTCAGAAAGAGCTTCAAAGAATCATGGAAGAGAATAAAGCAAAACTTGATAACAGAGCAAAACTAGATAACAGTGCAAAAATAGATGACATAGCAAAATTGGTGAGCTGACTCAGGGTTTGTTTAGTATTATTCCTTAGCTGAGAATATTTCTATTATGAGAAAAGCTCTATCCTGAGTATGTATGTTTGCTTTTCATCTGGGTGGTTTTGATCATCTCAATTTTTCTCTCGAACCGGAAGAACAAGTTCGACGAGAGTTTTTGTACAATGGCGACGATCTAGACGTGCATCTGATTCTTTGTTTCTAAAATTGGTGAACTTTTGTAATGCCTGAAACTTTTGCCTGTCCCCCCATTTTCATTTTTTTTTTTTTTTTTGCGGTGGTGAGATTTTGTGTATACACAGTATCTGGTGGAGTCTGCTTCTGTCACCCGAGTGAATCAGGTTGGTTTGGTGTCTGTCAAAAATGGATGGTAAAGAAAGATTGACCGATTGAACATAGCGCTAAACTTAGAAGGCAGAGGACCTGATGAATGTCATCAATCTACTAAATTGACATTGTAGACTTAAGGTCTTTTAGCAGCAGTTTGTGATGTCTGCTGCTACAAGACTTGAGGCCTTTTAGCAGCAATTTGTGATGTCTGCTGCTTCAAGATACAAATAGCAGCAGACAATTATAAATATAATATTGAAAATGCTATGAATCAGTAGCGGCAGATTATAATAATTAGTGGCGGTTTACAACCGCTGCTATTGATAATTTTTTAGCAGCAGCCCCAATTCTATTGCAAATACAATCAACGACAAGATCTTCAACGACAAAAGTGGCGGCGGACATTTTTCCGCCGCTAAAGGTATTAGTGGCAGTTTTCATACATATAGCAGCGGTTTTTATCCGCCGCTAAATGTAATTTTTCTTGTAGTGTCAACTCTCTCTAAATTTCTACAAAATAACAATTAATATTGACTGAGTTGTGGTTTTAATTTATGGAGGTTATAAAGTTTGTTGGTAATGGAAAAGTAAATTTACATGTTACACTCTCAAATCACTGATAAGAAAGAGCTACTCCGAAATTCAGTTCATAGACCAAGACTGCTTAAATTTCTTTAGAAATTGTATGTACGTCTAATATGGAAGCATAGCTATTTATAGTTATTAACAAAGTTGAAACAAATATACTATTTCATAAAATGTACCTTAGATTACCTGACTCCTCTGACTTTGCAAGGCTAGGCTAAACTACACCTAAATGCCATCTTCATTCCATTTACTATTATTTCTCTTAATCTAAACATTTAGAAGGGAATTGAATTTTTCATCTACAGAATGTTGAAGATAATGAGTACCTACTTGATGTGAAACCGTCACTTGAGTTTATCATCAGTTCCAAGGATATCACAGCAACTGGTGCCACCTCGACTTTGCTTATTTTCAACAATGTAAAGGGTTTCTCTAATAAAAATATCGACTCTATTTGTAGCGTTGAGCGATCCACGAAGAAAGGAAACACACAACGTGGTTATATTGGAGAAAAAGGTATGTATGCCTAATTCATTATTGCTTACTTCTTCCAAAGCTCTACTAAGTTTAAAGAATTTGGGGCTTCCTTGTTAACTAGATTATTCTATTAATCAATTGTTACTAAGTGAACATATTTGATGTTTGTAACTGTAAGTGCAAAAAATCTCGTGGACTTACTTAGATGAATGTAGAACTTTTGGGTAGGATTAGCTGCCGGAAAACCTGAAAGGAAAGGAGAAGCAACGGTCAGAGATCCTGGCTGGAGTCAGCGCAAGGCCCTCCGACGCCTTAGTTAGTGCTGTCACTGAACAAAGGATTGTTAGGTATTTTGTTTTTGCAATTTGGTGGATGCATTTGCATATTGGCATCATTTGAATTCACACACATGCATTGATTTAAAATATCTTGAAATCTAGTTTTATACATGCATTGGTTTTTAGATTTGGAAAAGTTTGTGTTTTATGCATGGTTTGGTTCTAAACTTGGATGCATTGGTTTTAGAACCCAAAACTCTTTTGAAAACCTAATTCCTTGTGCATTATATTTGGAAAATCATCTTGTGTATTTAGGTTTGAGTCTTGCATACATTCTTCACAAAAAGAATCATTTTGTATGCAATTTGATTTGAAAAGAGTTTTTACTAATCAAGCTTGCCTTTGGTTTTAAACCTTTGAATCATTTTAGGCTTTGTGTGTTTCATGTTTTTAAATGTTTTAAAACATGTTTTTAAGCTTGGTTTAGTGACCCACAAAATTCCACAAAGAAAATCTTCAAAATGCAAAAGTTGGAATTTTTGGGGGTGTCCCGGCAGTGTCGCCGGTCGACCGAGACCTGGGTCTCGGTCGACCGAGAACACTGCAGGGCAAATGGACTGTTTTTTGAACTGAAGCCCCAACGGTCAGAAATATGACCGTTGTGCTTTCTCGGTCGACCGAGACCGCCTTGCCGGTCGACCGAGAACTAGCCGTTGGCAACTTTTTGGCTATAAAGTCCATTCTTTTCCAACCTTTTTCAAGGCTTGACACATGAACCTTTGAGAGCATTTTGGAGCCATTGAAAGGGGATGAAGTTGGAAAGGCTAGGAAGTCATTAGGAGAGCTAAAGCTTGGATTAATGAGTTAAACCACCAAGTAAGCTTTACCTTTTGTTAATCATAGTTTTCATGTCTTGTTTAAGTAATTGGTAAATGTTTTTGTACATGATAACTATGAAGTGATGAATCCATTCTTCTCTTAATCTTTGATGTAATTAAGATTGGATTCTTTACCTTGTTTCAATCCAAGTTGTTTGTTAAAACCTTCTTAATCATGCCTAGGTTAAATCTTTGATTTTCTTTACATGCATGATTCTTTGTCTTGGTTGAAACTTGCTTGTTGTTTTCATTCATTTAAACATTAGTAAAATCTATTTGTTTTTGAAAACAACATTGCACATGCATCACATGTTCTAAGTTAGTCTTTTACATACAACTTGTGATTCTTGATTTTCATATCATAAACAAGTTATTAAAACATACATGTGATTTGCATTAGACTTCATTCAAATCTTTTATATGTCTTAAACTTTGAATTGCTTTGAGCATACATATGAATGAGCCTTCATTTTAAACTTGATTGAAGTCATCACACACACACCTCATAAGCATACATCTTTGCATTCATAGAGTGTTTGTGTGAGTTTGTTATTCACTTTCATATCCGTCTATTTAGAGGCAATTTATTTGAGCTTAAATTGTAATCTCTTAGAGTGTTGAGTAAACACTTTCTTAGAGAAATATTGATTTGTAAAGGTTATTGCTTAGCCTAAGAAAAGCATTGTGTAAGGTTATTGCTTAGCCTAAGAAAAGCATTGTGTAAGGTTATTGCTTAGCCTAAGAAAAGCATTTTGTAAGGTTATTGCTTAGCCTAAGAAAAGCATCTTGTAAGGTTGTTGTTTAGCCTTTGAAAAGCAACATTGTAGAGGTTATTGCTTAGCCTTTGAAAAAGCATAAATAGTGGAAATCCGGTGGGGTGTTGGAGACACAAGCCGGTAGTGGATGTAGGCACGTTGGCCGAACCACTATAAATATTGTGTTGTGGTGATTGTTTGTGTGGTGATTGTTTATTAGCTTCCGCATATTGATTGTTTAATCATCACATTTGACTAGTTTATATTAAGAAGTTAAAATTGGTGTAAATTGGTCATAATTGTAGCTCACCCTATTCACCCCCCCCCCCCCCCCTCTAGGGTTAGGATCCTCGTGGACTTTCAATTGGTATCAGAGCCAAGTGCTCTATCCCTTAGGATCAAGTGTTTGGAACTCTTGATTAGGTGTAAAAACCTAGAGTTAAAACCCTAGAGTAGTCCTTATATGAAAATCATTAGAATGGACTCCACTGTGCTAGACCTTGTAGATTCTTCTAGATCCCTCATTCTTCCATCTTATGGAGATTCAAACATTAAAATTAAAGAATCTCAACTTGAATTAAAAGAAGAAGAATATGATGAACTTGAAGCCTATGAGGAGTTGTACACATGGTCCTTAGAGGTTTCCAAGAAAAATAAAAGATTAAAAGAAGATTCTATAAGGCTAAACCAAGAATTAGACTCTTCTAAAAATGAACTTAGAGAAAAAGATGAATTTATAAATTGTGTAGAATCTAAGTTCATGATCTCTTTAAATAATCTATCTAATATTCAAGATGAACTAAGAGAATTAAAGATGGATTATGATAATGTCAATAAGGAAAATTTAATTCTAAGAGATCAAATAAAAAGGCAAGATAAAGACTTTAACAATCTTGAATCTAAATTGACTATCTCTAAGGAAAATTTATCTAATGCTCAAGATGAATTAAATGAGATTAAGATAAATTGTGATGAACTTAAAAATGAAAATTTGAACCTAAGAGATACAATTAAGAAACAAGATGAAGACATTGACCACTTAGAAACCAAGTTGATTAAAAGTAAGTTAAAAACCCAAGAGCTTGAATCTAATGTGGTTAATGAACTAAAACATGAATTAAAACTTGCCAATGAAGAGCTATTCAAATATAAGGAAATTGAAAATGAACTTTCAAAAGTTAGAAATGAAAATTCAATCCTTATAACCAAAGTCACTCATCTTGAAAGCTATAAACAAAAGTATGAGTGCAAGTTTACCCAAAGTGAAGAGAAACTTGAAAAATTATTCAAATTGGGTAAACCTCATGGAGATAGGACGGGTATTGGATTTAATAGGAATATGTATTATGACCCTAAATTCACCAACACATTTGTGAAAGGTGAGTCCTCATTCTCTAGCACTCTCTCTCAAATGTCCAAAATTAAATGTCATTATTGTGGTAAAGAAGGACATCTAAAATTTGAGTGCAAACTAAGAAAAAGAAGCTATGTGTCGAAACCCATCTTTGAACTAAAGAATGGAGAATCAAAACCTATGAAGGGTAAGACACTAAAAATCAAGAAAGACTCCAAAATGACTAAACAAGTTAAATCTCTTAAAATGGATCAGTCTCCAAAGATAGATTCTAAAAAGGTTAAACAAGTCAAACCAAGTTTAAAAGAATCTATTAACAAAAAGCTTCTCAACCTACCTCCCTTAAGTCAAAACATGAAAGAACTTTTGAAGAAAATTACAAAGTTAAATCTAAATTTCAAAAGTCAAAGAAAGGGAGAAAGTAAGAAGAAAAGAAAAGTGAAGCAATCCCCTAAGAAACAAACTCACCAACTTCAAAAGACTAATCACCAATCTAAGCTAAATATAGTCAAATCAAAATATCATGGTGATAAGTTCAAATTGAAAATTTATCAAGTTAAATCTCCTAAAGTTGGTGAGACTTCTAAGATAGACCTCAAAGTTCAACCCTCCCAAGACCTTAGGTGGATTCCTAAAGTTATTTACCTAGACAAACCTTAGGGTCTTGAACCTCATTGACCAACCTACTCTTTATTAGTTAAATCACTTTGTTGGTCATGATTGCATTTGCATTTTGTTTCTTTTAGTTACATTTCATAAAATGCATTGCTTCTTTATGATCAATTGATTTTGTTTTCATGCACCTTTCTAAGTTACATTTCATGGTTTTCAAAATCTTTTGATTATAATTTCATCATGTTTGATTTGCTTTTTGCACTCATATGTTTTGCATTGCATTTCTACATGATTAATTGATTGTGATGTTAAAAGCTTTCATAGCTAGATTTTTCATGATCAATTGTTATTGAATCATTTGTGTATATGTCATAGTAAGATTATTTGAACAAATGATATGAATCAATTCAAGTTTTCCATGGATTCCTAAGTTATACTTTTACATGGAGAACATTGTTTTGAAAAATCAACTTGTATGTGTTTCAATTAAGTTATATCTTTTAATATACATGTTGAAAATTGATCTTCAAATTCATTCCTTTTATGCTCATTGTTGAATTTTGTTTATTGAAATGATTTGAAGATTGGATGATTGGAAATGCTCTATAACTTCATTAGTTAGATTCATCAAAGCATGTTCCATGATTCACATTTCCTTTTCTTTTGGTTGTATTATCTTTAGAAATGGAAATGTATGTTGTTTGCATCTTTGCTTTTTTAGTTATTCTTTTTATATGCAAATGACTATTGGTTCCATGTATGGTTGTGTTCTTAGTTACATTTGTAGAATCCATACTAGAACCCAAATCCATCCTCTTTGCCTTATAGTCATTTCTTTTTGGATGGTTATGATGTTGATTCATGTAGATTCTCTTGATATCATCCTTATACATGTTTCAACCTCATAGTAGTGTTCTTGATCATATGAACCTCTTTGAGATCCACTCCTTGTATTTCATAGTTATATCACTTGTTTGATGGATATCTTAGTGTTGAATTCATATGATCTAGACACTTTGGAAATTGCATGCATTACAAAGCTTTATCCTTTTGCATTGCAATTTGCCTTGTTCATCACTATGCTCTTTAGGAATATCATTAAAAGTGATGAATATGCATTTATGATGCTTGATGGTAGTTTGTCACATCCTTGCTTTGATTAATGTTATCATAGTCAATTGGTTTCATTTGGTATAACTTTCCATTGATTTCTTATCCAATTGATATCTTATCTTGTGTATGTGATAGACCTTGTGTGCATTGGACTAAACTTGATAAGTAATATGATCTTTCCATGTCACACACCATTAGCATCATAATGTTCATGATTGTCACCTCCTTTGCTCTTATAGGTATATCTCATGACCACCATGTTTATGTGTTCATAATATTGGTTGGTTATTAGTTGAGGTTGGCTTCATGATTGAATTTCATTTCACTCATTCATGCACTTTAATAAGTCATATTTATTGATTGAATGAAATGATTTTCAAAATCTTACATAGCATATGATTTTCATAAGTAATATTGATTGATGCTATGTTTAAGTAAACCCCACATCATGGATAGCTCTAATTTGGATTTCTCATAATAGTTATACTTTTAAATCCATTTTAGAGTGATTGATTTTATAGTCACATCCTTTAATCTCAATTGATATGTTTGTTTCAATTGATATCCATGATTGCTTCTCCCATTAGACCTAGCTCTCTTTTGGTAATTTGATCATATTGTGCTTAATAGTTAAATGAATCTAATCCTTTCCTTGAAGTTAACCCTCACTTGGTTAAACCATCTACTTCTTGAATCTAATAGTTAAATCTTTGTCAAAAGTTTGACAAAAGAAGAGAATGGATTGAGGGGGAGTGTAAACCTTCATAGGAAGAATTAGTTTTGATCAAATTCACCCTTGGATTGCTTTTGAGCCCTTAGAGTTAACTTCCATACATGATAACCTGTTATGATTTTCATTTTCGATTTCATTTGTTAACAGGTGCTACTAAAGGTATTCTTCTTGTCTCATGTGTGTAGGTACCTTTGCAATTTAATGTCAAAGGGGGAGAGAGAGTTCAAGTGTGACTCAAAGATCTCCTACTCTTCAAAGGGGGAGAGAGTTCGAGAGTTCAAGTACTCGAAGATCTCCTATCCATCAAAGGGGGAGAAAGAACTCAAGTTCTCAAAGGGAGAGAATGCATACCTTGCCAAAGGGAGAGAGAGGCATGGTCAAAGGGGGAGAGCAAATAGAAGAAAGATAGCTTGGAGCTAAAGAAGATGCTTGGCTAAAGAGAGGAAGATGGAAAGAAAGCTTGAAGAATGATCAAGCTCCAAGCATCAAGAAGATTGAAGAAAAGAGCCCAAGAGCCCAAGCTAAGAGAAGGAGCATCCAAGAAGAAGATTTCAAGACTTGTCCAGCTGAGGGGGAGCTGAAGACAGAGTGTGTAATTTCAATGATGAGTAAGTTGCCATCAAATTGCAAAGGGGGAGATTGTTAGGTATTTTGTTTTTGCAATTTGGTGGATGCATTTGCATATTGGCATCATTTGAATTCACACACATGCATTGATTTAAAATATCTTGAAATCTAGTTTTATACATGCATTGGTTTTTAGATTTGGAAAAGTTTGTGTTTTATGCATGGTTTGGTTCTAAACTTGGATGCATTGGTTTTAGAACCCAAAACTCTTTTGAAAACCTAATTCCTTGTGCATTATATTTGGAAAATCATCTTGTGTATTTAGGTTTGAGTCTTGCATACATTCTTCACAAAAAGAATCATTTTGTATGCAATTTGATTTGAAAAGAGTTTTTACTAATCAAGCTTGCCTTTGGTTTTAAACCTTTGAATCATTTTAGGCTTTGTGTGTTTCATGTTTTTAAATGTTTTAAAACATGTTTTTAAGCTTGGTTTAGTGACCCACAAAATTCCACAAAGAAAATCTTCAAAATGCAAAAGTTGGAATTTTTGGGGGTGTCCCGGCAGTGTCGCCGGTCGACCGAGACCTGGGTCTCGGTCGACCGAGAACACTGCAGGGCAAATGGACTGTTTTTTGAACTGAAGCCCCAACGGTCAGAAATATGACCGTTGTGCTTTCTCGGTCGACCGAGACCGCCTTGCCGGTCGACCGAGAACTAGCCGTTGGCAACTTTTTGGCTATAAAGTCCATTCTTTTCCAACCTTTTTCAAGGCTTGACACATGAACCTTTGAGAGCATTTTGGAGCCATTGAAAGGGGATGAAGTTGGAAAGGCTAGGAAGTCATTAGGAGAGCTAAAGCTTGGATTAATGAGTTAAACCACCAAGTAAGCTTTACCTTTTGTTAATCATAGTTTTCATGTCTTGTTTAAGTAATTGGTAAATGTTTTTGTACATGATAACTATGAAGTGATGAATCCATTCTTCTCTTAATCTTTGATGTAATTAAGATTGGATTCTTTACCTTGTTTCAATCCAAGTTGTTTGTTAAAACCTTCTTAATCATGCCTAGGTTAAATCTTTGATTTTCTTTACATGCATGATTCTTTGTCTTGGTTGAAACTTGCTTGTTGTTTTCATTCATTTAAACATTAGTAAAATCTATTTGTTTTTGAAAACAACATTGCACATGCATCACATGTTCTAAGTTAGTCTTTTACATACAACTTGTGATTCTTGATTTTCATATCATAAACAAGTTATTAAAACATACATGTGATTTGCATTAGACTTCATTCAAATCTTTTATATGTCTTAAACTTTGAATTGCTTTGAGCATACATATGAATGAGCCTTCATTTTAAACTTGATTGAAGTCATCACACACACACCTCATAAGCATACATCTTTGCATTCATAGAGTGTTTGTGTGAGTTTGTTATTCACTTTCATATCCGTCTATTTAGAGGCAATTTATTTGAGCTTAAATTGTAATCTCTTAGAGTGTTGAGTAAACACTTTCTTAGAGAAATATTGATTTGTAAAGGTTATTGCTTAGCCTAAGAAAAGCATTGTGTAAGGTTATTGCTTAGCCTAAGAAAAGCATTGTGTAAGGTTATTGCTTAGCCTAAGAAAAGCATTTTGTAAGGTTATTGCTTAGCCTAAGAAAAGCATCTTGTAAGGTTGTTGTTTAGCCTTTGAAAAGCAACATTGTAGAGGTTATTGCTTAGCCTTTGAAAAAGCATAAATAGTGGAAATCCGGTGGGGTGTTGGAGACACAAGCCGGTAGTGGATGTAGGCACGTTGGCCGAACCACTATAAATATTGTGTTGTGGTGATTGTTTGTGTGGTGATTGTTTATTAGCTTCCGCATATTGATTGTTTAATCATCACATTTGACTAGTTTATATTAAGAAGTTAAAATTGGTGTAAATTGGTCATAATTGTAGCTCACCCTATTCACCCCCCCCCTCTAGGGTTAGGATCCTCGTGGACTTTCAAGGATGAGATTAGGTGGAGAAGAAGAGAGAAAGCTTAGAGTAAAGGTGGTCCTTGTGTATCTGAACCTCACTTTTGTGTTTTTTCATAAAAGCCACCCTTTGGGTTTTACCTCTTGCATGTATATATGCAGGGAGAAGTCCAATCGGAAGCTTTCTTAGCAGAGGTAGGTGGAAAGGAGATGTCCCATCTGCCCATACCTTAATCTCTAGCGGATGTGACCACTCGGCGCCCATCCTGTCTGTCAGCTCGTACTGCCGCGTGACTGTCTTGTCATCTGACACTTTTACCGAGATCAGGTATTATCTTTACAAGGAGGTACTGGCACTGCTACCTAGATGGAGCACTTGCCCGAGGTGAAGCACTTAGCCGAGGTGAGCTATCTGGCTGAAGCCGAACTAGGCGGTGCTGAGGTGGAGATGTATAGGCCAAGATCAAGATGATCCGAACTAATACTGTTACTGTGATCAGCATAATTACTGTAATTAGAGAAAACCCCCCACACAATTGTCCCCTAGCTCCGGAGCTCGGAGTTCTCCAACTCTGAGGTCGGGAGCTAAGTATGAGAGGGATCCGCCGAGAGTAGTCTTTGAAGTTAAATGGACTCCATCTTGGTGTCGGTAAGCGGCGTCTGATCCATATTATGATGTTGCTTTATTTGCCTGAGATAGTCAATGGGGTTTGCCCATGTCGCTTCGCTGTTCAGGGTAATAAATAGCACGTTCGAATTTCTGCAGAAGACGAACTGGTGGTGTCACGTATCATAGCTTGATTGGCTGCGCAATCGTTATGATGAGACGCGCGCAGTACTCAATGTGATGCTTCGCACGTGCCGTTTTTGAAATCCGAAACGGTGCATCTGTCTTTATAAATAGGGACGCTTCTTCCTTCCTCATTTTTGCTATTCTCAGAGGGGAAAGGAAATTTTGCAGAGAGGACTGCTGGCGAGATTGTTGTTCTGCCCTAGAGATTCGTCTTTGCTGGGACCGCATCTGTAAGTTCCCCCTTCACGTCTCTATTCCATTTTTTCGGTTCTAGGGTTCCTTGCTTTTCCATCCTTCGCTTCGTTTAGGGTTCCTGCACCTCTGTCTCTGTGTTTCATTTTCCATCTTCTTTATATTCTAGGATGGGAATCTATAGATGTATGCTAGACACCCCTGCGGCCTTGGACGATTTCAGGGCTAGATTTGGGATACCAGACGATGTTTTGGTTAGACTTGATGACCCAGATGATGCCTTTGAGGGTCGAATCTTCTATGACGGCTGGATGTCGTTCCCCTTTGTCACGCCCCCGAACCGAAACCTCGGGGGCGGGAATGGGATTAAGCATAAATGTATTTTACTTCTCCCAGGATCCGCGTGTGTGAAGATAACACATTCTGAATATTTTGCGGAAGCATTTGTGGCGTTGCGACCCGAAGTCCGTGGCCATCGGATTCCGCGTCGCACTCAACCTTTAGCACATAGCTATTATATCAAGAATCATATCAGACTGGAGTAACCATCACAATAAATTACAGAGCTGACAGTAACAGGATATTACATTCCCAAATATGTTCAAGTTACAATTATCAATGTACATTAATTAAGAATCCCAAGAAAAGTACCAATAAAAGCCATACAACAATAAGCTATTAACTACTACCCAAAATATGACGTAGCTCCGATGTCAAGCTCAATGTCTACATGACATAGCCGACAAAACAACCTGCAAAACATGGCTCCACAGCCAACTCAAGCCCTCAACTCGGGACGAAGAAATCTGAACCTGAGTACCAAAAGTAGTGGGTCAGACACGACGGTCTGGCAGGTGGATGAAAAGATAACAAATATACTGAAGAATAAAACATAAGATAAATCATGCTATTCGATCAAATGCTGCATATAATTAAACGGGTGCAAAGTCGGGAATCTCGGGGAAAACCTGTATTCATTTCAAGCATGGGTAAAACATGACTATCTAATAAAACATGTGTTCGTTTACATCATCTATAATCATAGATATTTGACAATCGGGTGTTCGTCTAAAACATGTATAAATATAGTGGTATGGAAAAACAACGTTCATTTGAAACTTAAGTAAAAACATAAGTATACAACAAACCAGGTATTCATAGCAGTCTAGCAAAACCAATGTCCATTTGAAACCTATGTAGAAATGCGGATATTTAACAAACCGGATATCGTTTAAAACAGGTATAAACGTAGGGATCTGGCAAACAAGTGTCATTTGAAACATATTTCAAAGCATGGATATTTAACAATCTGGTAATCATTTAAAACAGGTATAAACATAGGAATCTCACAAGCCAAATGTCATTTAAAACAAAGCACGGATATTTAACAATTCGGGTAATCATTTAAAACAGGTATAAACATAGGAATCTCACAAGCCAAATGCCATTTAAAACAAAGCACGGATATTTAACAATTCGGGTAATCATTTAAAACATGTTTAATCACATAAATCTAGTAAAACCATCGATCGTGTGAAACATATGTAAAAGCATGGGTATTCGCCCAACCGGCATTCATTTAAAACATGTGCGGGTACAAAGAACAGAAGACAATATAATAATAACTGAATTTACATTGGAGAATATTAACACTTGTTTAAATAACAACTTTCATAAAGGAAACGAATCATTTATCGAAAAGCAAGTAAGCAATATAAGACATGTCGGGTATCCAAGGAATCGAGAACTGGCAAGATGGCAATCACAAGAAGCTAAGTCCTCTATCACCGAAGTGACAAGAGTATAACGGGACGTTGGTCTCAGTCACACAAGGTGAGGAGACTAAACGCAAATCATATATACAATATAAATATACGGGAACGAGACCACGATAGCGAAACGGGTATTGGGACGGGACCACAGTAATAACCGGGTATCGGGATCCAAACTGCAGCTGGCGGGACGGGAGAGGGATTTCCAAGTCGGTGGATCAAACCGACAAGGTATCCAAGCTTAGTGATGCCGACTCATAGGTCAAATAACAAATCAGGACATATGCAAGTAAATCAAGTACAATAAATAAATGGGTAAAAAGGGGGTGCTCAAGGGCACACTGTCACTTCATATCGGGCAATACATTTCGGGACAAATAACTGTTACTAGTGTAACTTCAATGCTTTCGGGAAACAAGTCATGTGATGCAAATCTCGGGAAAAGAGGTGAAACAATGAACTATTACAATTTCGGGTAAAAGTATTAATTTCAAGATCTATTTAAGTGAATAGGGGTCCCGTATGTCGATTATAATAATTACTTGGTACTCCTTGAGTTTGAAGACATTCCGGGCTCCTTATGCACTTTTCGATTTTCCAAACTTAAAATGAGCTTATGGGTAGTACTAGATGTTACCATAGCAAAAATCAAGATTATAAATGGTCCATCCTAGGCATGACATTAATCCGGAAACATCGAGCAACCTATTCAGTCACCGAAAGGAATAGAATTCGTGATAACCAAGGGAAAGACTTGTGTTTAGATATAAAGAAGATATCGCGTCGTTCCATCCCGTTCAAGATTGAAATGGATTGAACTTCGATGCCACCGAACCAACCGTGAGGCGTGTCGGCTCAAGACATTCTCACACATGGTCTAAACAGTCCAAAAAGGGTAGCCAGGGTCCCACCTAAAACCGAGAATTAGTGTCTAAATCAACACCATTCTTTTCTTTTTAGTTCCCTAGTCTTAGAGACCTTAGATTAGGGTATAATTGGTCTTACCACAAAGGTATATACCCCTAGGACTCATAGAAAGCCCAAAGGTTTCCAAAAAAAAAAAACAATATCAAATTTCTGTACCAGTAATACACAGAGTCCGATCGATCGGCTCAAAAAGCCTTAATACACAGAGTCCGATCGATCGGCCGATCGATCGGCTCAAAAAGCCTTATAGTTAAAGACAGACCGATTGATCGGCCTGTAGGTCCGATCGATCGGACCTGGGCGTGCAGCAGGTCCGGGACACTGATTTTTCTTCCCTTTTTTCCTTTCCTTTTTCCTTTCCTTTCTAACACTTAAATAATCACATAGAACTATAAACAAGAAGACTAAAATACATGTTTCCAAGACAATAATATGAGCTAAAGAGCTCCTCATTTCAAGTTTCTCCCTTTCCATTCTTTCCATTCACAACAAATCTCAAGGTGGAGAAAACTCATTCATGTGAAACCTTTTGAAACCTTGCCAATATGATGCATACATTTTCCAAGCATGAACAAGAGGGAATAAACTCATCAATAAGCACATTTCGAAATCAATATTAATCATAGTAAGGAAAACTACCAAAATCACCAAAACCCTTAATGAAACAAGATTTTTCTCACAAAACATGTTAATAATCAAAACGATCCAATCATCCACTTGCCTTTGACTCTAATCAAGCAAATCAAGCTCCTAATCACCTCTCAAGCTCAAGATCCACAATCTCTACAAAAACCCCCAAAACAGACCCTAAAATGGGTTAAGCAATGAAATGACAAGGAAACCTTTCAATAATCAAGGTGGCGCTTCTCTAAGGCTAGAAGATTACAAATCTAGAAGATGAAGAAGAACACTTACTTGCAAGGTCCTCTAATGGACAAGGTAAGCTCAAATGAAGTCTTGTGATGGAGGGTTCTCTTCACAAATGGTATTAATGGAAAGCTTGCAAGATGAGGAAGAGGTTGGTGATCTCCATTTCTTGATTGATGAACTCTTAGTGTGGCTTGGAGATGAAGAAGCTAGAAGAAGAAGAGAAACACAAGAGAAACCCTAGGTTGCTGGTTTGTGCTGGAAAATGAAGAATGGAATGAATGAAGGAGATGGGTTCCTCTTATAAGCAAGTGAGGTTTGGGTCCCACAACTTAAAGAACTTGGGTGGCTGAAATTATCTCTTTCGGGACCTCGGATGAATTCGACGAAGAAGGAAGAAATGATCGTCGAAATTTCTAGTTTCCAAAAAGTATATGTTTCACAGATTTCGAGAATATCGAGATTTGGGTATAGATTTGGTGTGAAATGACTGTTTTGCCCTCAAGGCCAAGAAATCGGGTTTCGGGTTCTCAAATGGATACGGGATTCAACATGAAAGTTGTAGGATTCCTCAAGATGAATGCAACGGGCCAAAAACACAATACGAAACAAATCGGGAAAATCTCACAAGTAAATGCAAAGCCGAAAAGGGAACCCCCAAAGGGCCCCACAAGCTACCAAAGCACTCAAAAGCCCAAAACTAAAAGAAAAACCATTCTAGCTCACAAACTCAACCCAACAAATACTAATCCCTCTAAAAGAAACTAATCCACAAATAAAACAACACTAATCCAAGAGATTAGGGGTCAGGTTCTCACACCCTTGGTCTTGGTGATCGAGGGTGGGGTCAGATTTCCATTGCATCCTCTTCTCAGGATTTGCCTCAGCAAGTGGAAGCTGTGCCCCTGCCAACTCATGCCCAACGGTTTCAAGGTCATCATGGGTACTGTCGAGCTCAATAGGATCCTTAGCATCGACCTCGGTGTCCATGACATCGAGGACGCTTATGACCTTTGTAAGTCCGCTGCGGACGACAACACATACTATCTTTGGGTAAAGGAGAAGCGGGATCCTTTCGTTCACGCCTTAAAAGATTCGAACAAATACGCTGGGGACGACCGACTATTTGTCTCGGGAAACTGGGAGATTGGGGAGGCCGAGACCGAGTCGGGAAGGTTATACATGGTCTCTCGTCGCCTTGGGACTCCTCCGAGTAATCACCGATACTTTTTGAATTACATAAGTCCTTTCTATATCTGTCGAACTGACATTCTTTTGCACTATGTAGACGTCCAAGAGAGGAAGCGGGAGGCGTGCTGAGCAGGGTGGAAGAAGAACAGTTCTTGGCTCAAAGAAGTGAGGCGTTACCGAGGCCACAAAGGCCGAGCTACCTTTGCTCTGCTCGGCTACGAGCCAAAGTATCAGTCCTTCATCAAGAGGAGGGCCGAACCGGAACCAGCTTCAACGAGCTCGGAGCACCAAGTGGCTTGGGGTGCTAGGGCTTCTGCCTCTCCTTCTGCCGAGCTCCAACGAGTTGTTGAAGAGTACAACTCACCTATCTCGGAAGAGAGCAGAGAAAAGATGCCGCCGCGCCGTCGACCCACTATTAGGGACCTGAGCGTGCTGGTGTTCGGGGGCTGATCTCATCCGACTCCCCCAGCTCCTCTGGTGTCTATTGCTGTCAGAGCTCCATTGGAACCCTCAAGCTTGGAAGGTCGGCAACGTACTGCCGAGACTGTAGAAGAGGGGGGGACTCGAGCCGAGAAGAGGGCCAGGACCGAGGCTTCAATCGAGGATGTCCCTAGGACCTCCAAGGTATCAGCTCCTGGGCCTGCTCCATGGAGACCTAGTCCTCAGATCGGTCCCGAGAGGCCCATCATAGTAGAGGACTAGGTTGCTGGAAATCCTCTTGTGATGGCAGCCCTCGCCGGTGCCTGTGCTCTGCCCAAGGATATGGCCAGGCATAAGGATGCTGATGACATGTCACTGGCGCTGGTGTCAATGCAAGCGACTCTCTTGGTCAGTTTCTAAGTCTCCCACGGATTTGATCTCGGTAATAGTTTCTCATAATGTTTATCTTCTTGCAGCAAGTGCAAAGATCTCATGTACAGCTGGAGAAAGTTCGGCAAAATGGCGCTAAGAGAGCGGAGGCGGAGGCATAGAGGAAGACTCTTGAAGCTGCATTGGAGGAGAGCGGCTGAGCAAGAACAACTTATCCGAAGTCTCATTGCCGAGGTGGAAGCCACGAAGGCCGAGACCGAAGTGCACAAAAAGTCGATGGCCGAGCAGAGGGAGGAAGCCGAGGCCAAGCTCGAGGCTGAGACCAAGGCAGCCTATGACGAGGGAGTGGCCGAGGCGACAACCCTACATGAGGCGCAGGTCGTGGCAATAAGAGACAAAGTTTGGGAACTTGGTTGGATGGCGGCACTGGATAAAGTGGGCGCCCCCGAGGACGACCCAGCTTATAGAAACCCGGCCAAGTTCCCGAGCTCGGATCCGGAATCAAGTTCTGCCCCCACTTTGAACGAAACTCCTACTGTAGCGATTGAGGTTCCTCGGGCTGATGATGCCGATGCAGACGATGCAGCTGCCTGAGTCTCTAATGTACTTTTGTTTTCTTTTGGTTGGAAAAATTGTAATAGAAAGCAAACTGTAATTTGATTTAATTTGAATACAATGAAATTCTTTTGCCTTCAAACTGTGTGATGCTCTCTTTTGGATGTTTTCTTCTTGTTTTTTCTCTAACTTCGGTTTCGTAACCGAGCCCTTCTCATGCTCTGAAGTCCAAGATTTGAGTTTGGTTTTTCAATCAGAATAAGGATTTGTTTCTTCAACTCAAGAATTTAGTGTAGGGGCACCAGGTTCGTCCGAGCTCAAATGGATGAAATTGTATGGATCCCTTTCATGTGTAGTAGTAAAAGGTTCGATAAGTTGAAGAGTATCTGGTTCCGCAACCGGAGTAAACGCCGGATCCTTTTAGTTGGATGTTATACAGTTGATTCAAAACCACTGGGATAGCTGCGGAGTCCCGTGACTCGACATTTTGCTGAGCAGGTACCGTTACCGAGCTGAGGGGAGGACCGAGCTCAGGTGCTAGGGGAAGATGCCGAGCTGGGGTGATGCTGACCGGGGTGGTGCTGTTATCGAAATTAGGACAATCTCGATAGTACGAAAGTATCCCCACACTTGCCCCCTAATTCTTGGAGGTCGGGAGCTAAGTATTGTAATGGGTGAGCCCTTCTGAGTGCATAAGTTTGAGTCCTGGTTGGTACTCTTACCGGATCTGGGATGATTGTTGTAGGTCCACCGAGCTTCGTGACTCTTTCGTTGAAGTTGTACAAGCCAAGGCTATAGCTGGAGCTGCCCTGATTGAAAGCAAGGCGTCGAGCTACCATGATCGAAGGTGTCCGAGCAGAGAAAATTGTTCGGAATGCTCCACGAAAAGATCAGACTGTTGCCGAGTTCCACAACTCCGACACTTTGCAGCTGGTTCTATAACCGAGCTATAGATGGTTGGTCCTGTGACCGAACCGAGGCAGTTGGTTCCATAACTAAGCTGACGCCAAGTTCCATAACTTGGCGATTTAAATGGCTGGTTCCATAACCGAGCTGATGAGGGCTGGTCCCACGATCGAGCCTAGGCAGCTGGTTCCATAATCGACCTGACGCCGAGTTCCATAACCTGGCAATTTAAATGGCTGGTTCCATAACTGAGCTGATGGAGGCTAGTCCCGCAACCAAGCCTAGGCAGCTGGTTCCATAACCAAGCTAACGCCGAGTTCCATAACTTTGCGATTTAAATGACTGATTCCTTAACCGAGCCGACGCCGTAACCGAGCTGGTGTTGTTCAGTCCGAGGTTGGTGCAATTACTAAGACCCGAAGTTGTTGAGGTGCCCACCGAGTTCTCTAACCTGGTGTTTCGTCTGTGCCTTCTGGAGACAACCAAAATCGAGCTGCTTTCAGCCTGTTTTTTGAAAGTCGAGGATCCGTCGATGAAGACCTTTCAAGATGAACTGAAGAATTGTCTCTGTGGTTGTTCTTCTGCCTCATAGTTCGGTTGTGCCTAGGGGGCGAAACCGGAGTCACTACAAAAAAAGGACTTTTAGTCTCGCTTTTAAATTGCGCTTTTGTGTCGCTTTTACAATAAAGTGACACAGTATGGTCTGATGTGTCACTTTAGAGGAGGAGTAAACGCGGAGGAGGTTTGTTGTGTCAATTTTCTATAACGCGACACACAAAAACAAATCTATGTCTCGTTTTATTCTTAAAGTGACACTAGCGGAGCAAATTTTTAAAATAATCTAAGCTAAATATTGAGGATGATTTTCCCCATTAAACAAAAGTGACACAAAAAATTTGGTTTTTCTTTTCTTACAGGAAATAGAAAACAAAAGCGACATTTGGGCGGGTGCTTGCAAAATTTGGGCGGGTCTGAGACGATCAACAGACCCCCCCCCCCATCCCTCCGATCCTCCCCTGCATCATCTCCATTCACACAACCCAGCCGATCACCTTCAGCCCTGCGCATCATCAGCCAGCCTCCCATCTCCATCTCCATCGCAGCCATCCAGCCGCCTTCTCTCTTCTCTCCTCACCAAACCCGCCACCCTCTGCTCCATTATCTTCCTCCGCCAGAAACAAGCAGCAGCAGCCCCGCCCACACGCAACACCTTCTTCCGCCTTCTCGAGCCGCCCCTGCACCAGGTACACCCCTCCCTCTTTCTTCACTCCGCACATACTGCGCATGCACCATTCCCCCTCTCCTCTCTCCTTCTTCTCTGTTCTCTCTCTCTCTCTCCCTTGCTCCCCATCTCTCTGCTTTCTCTCTCTTTCCCCATCTCTCTGTTCTGTCCCTCTATGCTCTTCTCTCTACTTCTTCTTCTTTCAGCTATACATGTTTATCTGTCTGGGTATGGAGATTTTGGGTTTCTGCTGGATTGTGGGAGTGGGTTCCATGGTGCTGGGAGATTTTGGGGGATGGATTGTGGGAGTGGGTTGCTTGGTAGGGGGGATGTAGACGATGGTGGATTGTGGGAGTGGGTTACCCCTACCCCTCTTGAACAATTCTCATTTTCCACTCCTGAGTCCTGAACTCCTCCCAAGTCCTAAATCATCACAGGTTCAACCCATTTTCCCTTTTCCATTCCCCTCCTGTTGCAGCAGCAGCAGAAGAGGCGGAATTGGTTCGTTAGGAAGAGAAAGAAATAGAATGCAGAGAACCCCATAACAGTTGGAAGAAAAAACAATCTATGTGGAGTGCATTAATGGGTGTAAGTGGGGAGTTTGACTGCTGTAGGTGGCTCAAAGAAAAAGATCTTTATGGAAACTGAGATATGAGTTCTCTTCAGAAAGATCTTCTATGAGTTTTAAACGTTTAAACCATTGAAACGGGTGACCTCTCACAGGACAAATTGATGGAACAAGACTTACCACACACTGATTAATTGCTTCATACTACAGGTTTAAACTTCAAAACACAATGCCTTCCCGCTTGGACGTTTCCAATAAGGTTTATGTTTTCCCCCATGTATTTACAGAATCTCTCTGCATTGCTTGCATGTTTAAACACTTTTTTCTACTTGTTCTGAAGCCCACTGTCACAATTCTTAATTCAAAATTTTCATTCCAGGTTTATCCATTCACACAAGTCACAAGTGTTCAAATCAGATCACCTAAACCGTCAGATGAAGTAGAACACATTCACTGGGCTGGCTAATTTGTTTTGGTTGGTAGCTTATATTCAACATCAGATCCAAATGAAACAACAAAGCAGAGAATAACATGAGTTGTATACCTCTGTTTTGCAAACTTAGAAAAGATGAGTAGACAAATTACAATTCCCAATTGCCAATACAACAGAGTCAACAAACAAAGACCCCTCATTGGTGCACCCCAAGACACAGTAATACTATACTATAAGATAAATTTTCTTATAGTTTATGAGGGGTCTATAAAATAAATAACTTAGTTTACATGACACTATGACCATGACAAGTAGGGAAAGAGAGTTGTTTTCCTTGGAAGAGAAGAGTGGGTGATTAGAATCATGTGGAGTGCATTAATGGCAAAGAGTGTGTAAGAACAAGACTTAGGGTTCTACAACTAAATTTCATTTTCAATCTCCCTCGAAATGGTTTCATTTTTTTGTTTTAATATTGCTTAGACCTTAGTTTGATGTTCTTTTGGGAATGCTTTTTTTTTTTTAAATCTCTTGTAAATGAGTTTCTATTGCATATTTGTGAGTACCAATGCTTTGTACTTTTATTTTTATTTTTTGCCTTCATGCCACTATTGATGTCATTTACAGTTGAAGAATGAGGTTTCTGTAATAGACCCCAAATCAATTGAAGCAGGGTTGGTTGTTAAAGGTAGGATCATTGATATTGATATGCTAGGTTTTTATGCTAATTCATTAAAATTGTGTGCCTTCCAGGTTCTGTATACTTTAATTTTGATACCGCTGATCAAGTATGTGCTTGTTGTTCTTTTGGCAAATGATAATGATGAAGGTGTGGTGGGTTTTTTCTTTTGTTTCCATCCTATTTTTTTCTCAAGCCTCATGGTTTACTTTACTTATACTCTGTGATTAGTCATATATGTCCATCTGTTTCTAATTTGTCATTACTATTGCTGGTGGTAATGGTTGAACAAAATAGTTTGGAAGTGGCTGTTGCATAGGGCCCTGTCGTGAGTGAAGTTGCTGTTGCAGCTGCAGATTCCTCCCTCCCTGTTGCAGCCTTGCAATATTTCATTGATGGAGTTCATACTTTCACTGGATTAAATTGGTAAGGATCTCTCTCCCCTTTATGTGCTCTTTTAGTGTTTTTTTTTAGTTGCAGAGATGATGTGATTTTGAGAATAGCCCATGTTGGGTGTATATGGTGTAGCCAGAAGAGAAGTATCTAAATATGTTATTATTGTTTTTGACATATATATAGTGGCCTTGCCTTGAATCTTTCAATTTGTGTATTCTCCACCCATGTTGGGATCTGTCGTTCAATAGTTCATATGACATAATCTTGGGCCCAGAAGTAGATACTCAAGGCTAGAAGATATTATGCATATCCTCAGTCCAAGAATGGCATAATTCGTCATAGAAAAATAATTGTTTGTCCTGAATGTGAAATGTATCATTACCTTTCTCCATGAGCCATCATCACTTCTCTGTACCCATGCTATAGGGCTATTAACCGACTATTTTGATTTTCTCATTGCCTATTTGTGCACTGTAATGACAAATTTATGTATTATTATCTGAGGCATGCGTTGTTAATTGTTATAAATTTGTTCAAGGTGGGCGGCGATTGCTTTAACAACTATTATGATTCGATGTGCTACAGTTCCATTTTTAATAAGTCAACTTAAAGCTACTTCAAAACTTACTGTAAGTTGAATTGATTTTTTCGTCCCTCATTTATATTTGCATTATAGTTTCTTCATTTCCCTTTCTAAAATTGAAAAGTAATTGGTAGCTACTTTTCTCATTGCTTGAGCACTTTCAGCCAGCCAGCCATGAAGAGGGATTGGGCTTTGGGGTAGCATTGCTTTAGCACTTTCATTCATAACAAGGCTGCCCCGGCTACCTTTGCACCACGTCTCCTCTTGAAGGCGCCCAGCCTCGCTCAATCAGACAAGTGGTTATCATATAAATCTGACTACTCGCAAGCCTGTTTAACTGTAATAGGTTGTGGTAAAGAACTAAAGAAATCTTCTTTAGAACTGACTCAGGTATTCAAATGCATGAACCGTCATTTATGCATAAACTGAGTTGCCTGCACTTGGTTTAGTAAGAGCCTAATGGAAAGTGTGGCTGGCAATGGACTACATTTACCTAATTGCCTGATGGATCTGACTGAAAGAAGATCAAGATATGGGCCACTAATGCTTGGACCCAAATATGACTTGGGTATGCCATCACTGTCGGTATTCAATCGTCTTGTTTTTAGCCATTATCGACTAAAATCCATTGGTTAGGATTGGTTGACACATCAAAGTATAGGACCGAATTGAATCCACAGTTAGGCATCATAATGAGTGGTTCTGATCTCAAGCAGAACTGATTTGAGTGAATTGTGTCACATGATTCATAAAATGATGCACATATCAGTGACTTGGTGAGAAAGCTGATTTTGCTCTGGATTCTCTCTACTCAGTTTGAACTGATGAATTTTTTGAGTAAGTTACTATAAGCCTGTCAATGGGCTGGATTTGGGCTGTGTCCAGTCCCAAGTCCATTTGCAAATTTGCAATCCTCTTTCTTATTCTATAGTGCTTATCATTGCAGCAAATGAGACCACATATGGAGGAAATCAGACAACAGATGCAGGATGTATGTATTGAACATTTTTATGGTCTTTATAAATTCATTACAGTAGTTCACATACCTTTCACTGCACTGATATAAGACTTCCTTTTGCAGTCAATGGACCCAAATTCCATTGCAGAAGGTCAAAAGCAAATAAAGAAGTTGTTCAAAGAGTAAGCAGCTTTTGTACGCTATAGTTTTCTTAAAATATGCCCATTGGAGTACATATTATTTGGAAGGTGACTTTGTATCCAAGTTTTCTTCTAGTCTGATGCTGAGCATCTCTATGAGATATCTTTAAAATCCTTCTAATCAAATGTTAAGTTTTGTTCACAATTTATATAATCCTAGGAATTAATTATTGAGTTAGACTATATAGAGTTTTGTATCACATTTACCCTCTTCCATATCCTCTGTTTTCTAGACATCTGAGTTTCGATTTTTGACTGCAGGTATGGGGTCACTCCATTTACTCCACTGAAGGGGCTTTTAATCCAAGGTCCTGTCTTTATTAGCTTTTACTTGGCTGTAAGTCCATCACTTTTAGTTACATCCCCAACATGCCAGATCTTGTCATCTTCAACATGATCAGCTCCTTTATTTTTATTATCATTCTAAATCATGGTGACTTTTGGACTTTTGAAACCCACATAGAACTGTGGAATTGAGCAGTACAGGTTTAAGAAATTCCATTGTGGCTCCATCTTCTCCTCAAGTCGGGTTTCTGAATTCTATTATATTGGTAGTCATGAGAGAAGTTCTGTATGCTATGGATTCTCACCATCATGTCAGCTAAATTCTCACCAATATATTTTTATCCTTGAATGCAATGGATCCTCACATCCTCAGGTATTGACTTAGCTAAATATGCATCATTACTATTTTGCCTTTTTCAGATGAATGAATAGAATAAGTTCCCTACATGTCATATGCTTTTAGTGTTATTAAAGAATCAGAGATGATGGTGGAAGTAGGTGTTAACATTGAGTCATTACCAAAGTTTTTCTTATCTTATATTTATATTTTATAGTTGTATAGTGTTATACTAATTAAAGAACAAAAAAAAGTGGTGCAAAAAGATATTAAAATTGAATGATGGCAAACTAATCCGAATGTTCTTTTGAAATAGGCGAAGCCATCAGTTGAATTTCCATTAATTTTTTTTAAAACAACAAATACTTAGTAACGGATATAAATCATTACAAATATAATACTTAGTAACGGACTCCAACCGTTACAAATAGAATACTTCGTAACAGATATCAACCGTTGCAAATAGGTTGACCAAATAGTTATATATGCATCAGAAAGTTGGAATTACCAACAATTTCATCCGTTGGGAACAGACTATGAACAAAATTAATAACCGTTACTAATAAATTGTAACGATTATAGATGTGTTGTTGAAATTAATTTCAGTCATAGTTCATAACCGTTAGTAATATTTTTAACGGTTATTAAGTGTTACTAACTTCCGTTACTTTTCATTTGTGACGCAATTGTGTCAACGTAAAATAACCGTTACTAATATTTTTTGTAACGGCTGTAGATCCGTTACTAATTGATTATTATGGTGTAGTGTTACTTTCTCCAATATTGTCACACCATATAATTGGGGTTTGAGCCATCAGAATTTAAGTGTCTTAAATTGGGGAGGGGGGGAGGGGGACGGTTGGACCGTCGGCTGTGATTAACTTGCATAGTTTTCGGTACGTTAATGCTTATTTAGTGTTAGTTGTAGATGGTGATAGGAATACTAGGTCATCATATTAGTGAATTATTGATTGCTCCTAGTTTGCTTGCTACTATGATCTTATGACATGTGAACTGCTAGTGTTTCAATTGCTCTTTCTCTAGTGACAAAATGTTTTCTCTTTAACATGAATCCTTGATATTGTTGGTTAAACTCTCCTTCTTACTTGATTATATTATTGATACATAGTCAAATTGTTATTATTTTGTAGGTGAATGAAGAACTTAATTAAACGGAGATGGAATGCCTTCTGCTAAGTGGATCTACTAATTAGGTTAAGTTAGTTTTGGTTAGTTAGGGATTTCCGGAAATTGTTTACAATGTAGCTTGCCTTTTTTTGGATGCTGTTGTGAAGGTTTTGGATTATGTCGTGACGCTTTGGTTACGAATTCGAAGGTTAAGGTAAATAGTTTGGATTATGGATGGATTCAAATTGGCTATGTTTTGAATAGTTTGTTTGATTTAGTGCGTGGACGAGCAAGTACGTTCCTTAATGTGAATGGTGATTAATTTTCAATTAATGAAATGGTTCTTATTGAATGTTGCTATTTCTATTTTTTTGCATCTTTTGTAAGGCAGGTTTAGTGATTTAAAAGTGTATCCATACTGCAGCATGTTATTAGTAATATATATATATATATTGCATTTTTATTTTAAAAAAAAATGGATGGTATCTCGCTTCTATGGAAACTGTCACAACTGATGACTACTTGTGTCACTTTTGGTCCGAAAACAACATATCGATCACTGCTTTTGAAAAGGGAGACAACAAAGTTATCTTTCTTGTGACGCTTTTAAGTTATTTCAGTGTCACTTTTGGGTTTAAAGTGACACAAGTAACAATTTTTTTGTGTCACTTTGATAACAGAAACTGACACAACAAATGTATTTCTTGAGACGCTTTTACGAACTTTTAGTGACGCCGGCAGATAAGACGCTTGCATAGTAATCAGAAAAGCGACACAAACCACTTTTTAAGACACTTTAAAAGTGACTCATTAAGACATTGTTTTTGTAGTGAGTCGTCGCCCTTTCTTGTAGCTGCTGTCGGAGGTGACGGATCAACTCGTCTTGCTCTTGGATAACACGGTTTCGGGCCCTGATACCCGCAAGGAGAGAGTCAGCATCGTCATCTTCACTGTCAGTCCGTTGATGGGACTGATGAGATTTGGATGGCACTGGAGTTTTATTTCGCCGGGGAGGCTCTAGGTGAAGATCGTCTCGCCGGGGCTGTTTCAGTTGATGGTTATCTTGCCGGGGAGGTACTGTCACCCCCCTTAAGGTGAACCTAACTAAGTCACAGGCTCCTCGATGCCTGCTGGATCGGACCTTTCCCGAGATGTCCTCTGGCGATGGGCCGGCCGGCGCTCCTGCAATACTGGCGGAAACTGCGCTGGGAAAACCGGTGGCAGTGGTAAGGCTTTTGATGATTCTCCGCCCTTCTTAACTTTCGGAGGCATGGCATTTTTGAATCGCTTCCCACAGACGACGCCAATTGTAAGTGCAAAAAATCTCATGGACTTACTTAGATGAATGTAGAACTTTTGGGAAGGATTAGCTGCCTGAAAACCTGAAAGGAAAGGAGAAGCAACGGTCAGAGACCCTGGCTGCAGTTAGCGCAAGGCCCTCCGACGCATGAGTTAGTGCTGTCACTGAACAAAGGATGAGGTTAGGTGGAGAAGAAGAGAGAGAGCTTAGAGGAAAGGGGGTCCTTTTATATATGAACCTCACTCTTGTGTTTTTTCATAAAAGCCTCCCCTTGGGTTTTACCTCTTGCATGTATATATGCAGGGAGAACTCCAATCGAAAGCTTTCTTAGCAGAGGTAGGTAGAAAGGGGATGTCCCATCTGCCCATACCTCAATCTTTGGCGGATGTGACCACTCGGCGCCCATCTTGTCTGTCAGCTCGTACTGCCGCGTGACTGTCTTGTCATCGGACACTTTTACCAAGATCAGGTACTTTTACCAAGATCAGGTATGATCTTTACAAGGACGTACTGGCACTGCTGCCTAGATGGAGCACTTGTCCGAGGTGAAGCACTTAACCGAGGTGAGCTGTCTGGCCGAAGCCGAACTGGGCAGTGCCGAGGTGGAGATGTATAGGCCGAGATCAAGATGATCCGAACTAGTACTGTTACTGTAATCAGCATAATTACTGTAATTAGAGAAAACCCCCCACACAGTAACTATAAAGGAAAATGAAAAAATGGAAAAAGAAAATAGATAATACTAAATTGACGAAAGAAATGTATCGGGACCATTACAATAAAATCCAGTCTTTTATGCCGAATTGCAGCTGAAACGCTTAGGTTTGGTAAGTGTACCAAACTGAACAGACACCCCACAAATATTATATTCGAAATATGGGCTTGTACAGTCAAAACCTACGCTTCAGTTTCGAGTTCATTGATTCAGAATAGGCCAACATTCTCAATTTCAGCCAAATCCCATGCAATTTTTTTAATTTTAATTTTTATTAACAAAAATGCCCTCCATTAGAGCTGAAAGTCCAGATTTGTTTTGGTCTTTTGTAAATGGAGAAGGGATTTTAGGACCCCAAAATCCCAACTTTAAATAGTTCATATCACTGAGATTTAGTTTTACTAGCGGTGATGCTTACTTTTTTTCTTTACATATATAGCTTCTTTAACATTTTGATTACATTGATTTTTTAATTTTTTTAATATTTTTCAAATCAAAACTCCAGAACAGACACTGAAATATCGAACTAGTTGAAATGTTTTAATCTGAAGTCAAGGAATAGGTTCACCGATGGTTGAGGTAACTGGTTACTAGGGATTAGGATGAGTTTCCTTTCAGAAATAAAAATAATAGATTCATTAGAATTTGCATTTCCTTTTTTTCTTAGTTAACAGCGCTATGTTAATAATAAGGGTTACCGGTTGCTTCTTACTTGGGACGGGGATGAGTTTCTTTTCAGATATTAGTGGTTTAGATTCATTAGGATTTGCATTTCTTTGGTTTTATTTGACAGGCCTGGCTAACAAATGATGAAGATTTGAAGCAAAGAGGAGTGCGATCCTAAGTGGAGAAACTAGAAGGCAGAGAAAAAAGTTTGGTAGACTCACTTGTGCGTCCAACTTTAAAACCTTTTCATTATCTTAATTTTTGGATGCTAGTTTATGAAAGACCCTCGAACTCCTATATTAAACTAGAGAGAGGAGCAATCCACTTGAGCCAAAGATACTCCAATCTACATTGGATCCAAGATTTCTTTGATGGAAATTAAAGGAAACCTTGTTAATTAAAGGTTTAAAGCAAGAATTAGATTACTAAAATAAAATTGTAGAGTAATCTGAGGTGATTTTCCTCATGAACTCTTACACCCTTTTGTGTAAACTTCTTAGTGTTAGAATGGCATGTGAGACATGTGGACCTTCCAATTGTAGTGGTGTTGACTGTATCAATAGATAGATTAGTGTTGGGTAGATAATTGTACATTGATTTTGTAATTGCCATTTATGGGATGGAATCACCCAATTAAGGGGATTACCTTACTGTACATACTATATTGAAATGAAAGGAATTTATATATTAAGAGGATTGATCGTAAGGATGATCACTGAGGTTAATTGAGAAAATCGTTCTCTTATATTTCTGTGTGCAATTCTGACATGGTATCAGAGCCATGAAAAGAATTTAGGATTTTTTCTTACCTCTTGATTGTATTGTCGTCATCGCTCTTGTCGGCGATCATCTCAGTAGCTCCTCGCATCTTGACTTCGGATATCAAGGCATCGTCACTATCTTGTCACTATCTCGTGTTCAAAGCTCTGTTGATTAAGGGTTTGAGACATCAAAACCCTATCTCAGACTCGTGGTGATATATCTCGTGATCATCTCTGCACTGAATCTGGTGAGTGTGGATCTTTGTCTCACGTCGACATCTTCCTCGTATCCTCATCACTATCTCGACGAAGTGAACGGAGCACCCTCTCTCTCTGCTTCGTTACAGAAGATACATCTCTGAGTCAAGTGGAGCCCGTTATACTCACAGCACTTCTCAAGGAGTGTCACTTTATTATTCTCTGCTCCTACTCAAGTGGCTATTTAGCCTCACCGTGGATACTCCACAGTTGATAAACCTTAGGAGTTTTCTGGGTTTTTTCTGCTTCTTTGCCAATTAGGTCAGGGTATCTCTAGCAATTAATTTTTTGCAAGTTACTTTTCTTGCATTCTATCATGGCTGAAAAATCTGAAATTTTGCCTGTTAAATTGAATGGGAAAAATTACTTTTCTTGGGAATTCCAACTCAGTATATTTTTAAAGGGAAAAAACCTTTGGGGACATATTGATGGTTCTTCTGCAAAGCCATAAGGAGGCTGACAAATTTGCTGAATGGGAAATAGATGACTCAAAAATAATGAGTTGGATACTTTGCTTTGTGGAACAACAGTTTGTGCTCAAACTACGTCCTTACAAAACATCCAAAGGGATGTGGGATTACTTAAAGAAAATTTATAATCAGGAAACTGCAGCAAGGAAATTTCAATTAGAACCTGAGCTCTCAGAATATTCTCAGGGGAATCAAACCATTGAAGAATATCATTTTGGGTTTATTACTCTTTGGAGCGAATACACTGAATTAATTTATGCAAAGGTTCCTGATGAAGCCCTTGCTGCTATTCAGAAGGTTTATGATGATAGTCAAAGAGACCAATTTCTTATGAAACTCCACAAAGATTTTGAACAAATTCGTGGCAGTTTGATGAGTCATGTCCCTACTCCATCCATGGAAGATTGTCTTGGAGAATTGCTTAGAGAAGAGCAACGCCGGATCTCGCAAGTCACTTTAGAACAAAAGGGGGGAACCATCAATGCCCATGACATTGCCTATGCAACTCAAACACGAACTAGGGATATGAGCAAGACACAATGCTATGGGTGCAAAGAATACAGTCATATAGCAACACAATGCAAGAAAAAATCTTGTAATTATTGCAAGAAGCCCGATCATGTCATATCAAAGTGCCGTAAGCGACCACAAAATCACAACAAGGCCTATCATGTCACTACAGAACGGGGTTCTTCTTTCAGCACTGTTGCAGCCATGCCTCCACAATCTGTTGCTATTTTTGCATCACCAATCATGCCACCATAGCCTTCCACTACTTTGACACCAGAAATGATTCAACAAATGCAGCAAATGATTCACTCAGCTTTCTACCTTAGGTCTGTCAGGTAAAATATCCAACCAATCTGTTTGGTATTTGGACTCTGGCGCGTCAAATCATATGACCCATTCTGTTGATCATTTCTCTCATGTCAAAAAATATGATGGAGATTTAACAATTCACATTGCCAATGGTGCGTCTCTTCCAGTTTGTGCAGTTGGTGACAACCCCCACTCTCTACCACTAAAACATGTGCTTTATTCTCCGGATTTAGCCACCAATCTGCTTTCTGTTGGTCAATTGGCAGAAAACAACTGCAAAATCGCATTTTCGTCCTCTAGCTGTCTTATTCAGGATCAGGCATCGAGGAAGGTGATAGCGAGGGGCCTAAGTGCGAGAGACTTTTTCCTCTTCAAATTCCAGCTTGTCCCAGGAATAAGACCTTGTTTTCTTTCTTTTGCAACTCTCCTATAAATAAAGACTATTTGTTATGGCATAAGCGTCTGGGGCATCCAAACACTCAGAAGTTATTTCATTTGTTAAATAGTGGCTTGCTTATGAATAAAACTGCTTGTTCATTGAAATATGTTGCTCTTGATTGTTCTAGTTGTAAATTGGGAAAAAGCAAATCTTTTCCTTTTCCTTCTCATAAAGATATCACAACAAATTGTTTTGATTTAATTCATATAGATGTTTGGGGCATAGCACCAGCCATTTCTCATTCTCATCATAAATATTTTCTTACATTCATAGATGATTATAGTAGATTTACATGGGTTTATTTTATACATGCCAAATCTGAAGTTTTTAATGTCTTTAAAAAGTTCCTTTCCCTAGTTGAGAATCAATTTTCAAAAACAATCAAAATTTTGCGCTGTGACTCCGGGGGGGAATATGTCGCTCAACCATTTCAAGATTTTTTACAGCATAAAGGCATCATTTCTCAAAGAACGTGTCCATACACTCCTCAGCAAAATGGAGTAGCTGAAAGAAAAAATCGTCATACTCTTGATGTTGCTCGCACCTTGCTCCTTGATTCGTCGGTTCCATCAAAATTCTGGGTAGAAGCCTTGTCAACTGTTGTGCATCTTATCAACCGTCTTCCATCACCTAAGCTTCAGAATTGGTGGACCAAGATCCACTCCCCTCTCGTATCCCCCTAATCGTTTATCACTTCTTGCTACTTTATCTTCCATTTTTATACCTGATACATATTCGCAGGCTGTGCAACATGATTGTTGGAGACAGGCAATGCAGGATGAACTTACTGCACTCCAATAGAACCATACTTGGGACATTGTTCCTTGCCCCTCTCACATCAAACCCATTGGTTGTAAGTGAATTTACTCTGTCAAGCTCAAATCTAATGGCTCTTTGGATCGATTCAAAGCTCGTCTTGTTGCTTTAGGCAATCAACAGGAATATGGTGTTGATTATGAGGAGACGTTTGCTCCAGTTGCAAAGATGACCACAGTCCGTATTCTCTTAGCTATTACTGCATCTCAATCATGGCCTCTTCTCTAGATGAATGTTAAGAATGCCTTCTTACATGGGGATCTTAAAGAAGAAGTTTACATGTGGGTTCGTTTAGGACTACCTTCTCATTCCAAAGAGATGGCTTGCAGGTTAAAATGCTCTCTTTATAGATTGAAGCAAGCTCCGAGGGCCTGGTTTGAAAATTTTCAAAAAACTCTTCCATCGGCTGGTTTCATACAAAGTCAATATGATCCATCCCTCTTTCTTCGAAAAACCTCTCGCGACATCACAATATTGTTGGTTTATGTTGATGATATCATTATCTCAGCCAGTGATCCCGACGGCATCTTACAATTACAAACATCACTTCATGCTTCGTTTCACATGATAGATTTAGGTCCACTCACATACTTCCTTGGCCTTGAAGTTCACAAAATCAAGGGAGGATTATTCATTAATCAGCACAAATATACTCAAGATCTGATTGTTCAAGCTCGTTTGCAACATACAACTCCTGTGGACACTCCATTAGAGATCAATGTGAAATATAGGAAAGATGATGGTAATCCTCTCTCTGACCTGACAATCTACAACAAGCTCGTTGTAAGCCTTGTCTATTTAACAATTACTAGACCCGACATTTCTTATGCTGTAAATCTAGTCAGTCAGTTCATGACTCAGCCTACCCATCTTCATTTAGCCGCTGTCAAGAGAATCATTCGCTATCATCAAGGTACATCGGAACGTGGCATATTTTTCCCCACTGCTTCCACTATGAAACTTCAAGCATATTGTGATGCTGACTAGGCAGGATGTCCAAACACAAGACGGTCCACTACAGGATGGTGTGTTTATTTGGGGAATGCATTGATTTCTTGGAAGTGCAAAAAACAAGATCGAGTTTCAAAATCTTCGACTGAGGCAGAATATCGCTCAATGTCATCAGCCTGCTTCGAGATTGTTTGGTTAAGACGCTTGCTTGATGAGCTTGGTTTCTCACAACCAACCTCTACACCTCTTCATGCAGATAATACCAGTGCCATTCAAATTGCCGAAAATCCTGTTTTTCATGAGTGCATGAAACACATAGAGGTTGATTGTCACTAAATTCGACAAGCATATGATGACAAAACTATTACTTTGTCTCATGTTACTACAGATTTGCAGATTGCTGACATCTTCACCAAAGCCTTACCTCGTGTCAAACACCAATTCTTTGTTAGCAAATTGATTTTGTTTGATTCACCCACATCAATTTGAAGGGGGGTGTTAGAATGGCATGTGAGACATGTGGACCTTCCAATTGTAGTGGTGTTGACTGTATCAATACACAGATTAGTGTTGAGTAGATAATTGTGCATTGATTTTGTAATTGCCCATTTATGGGATGGAATCATCCAATTAAGGGGATTACCTTACTATTCCATCCAATTAAGGGGATTACCTTACTGTACATACTATATTGAGATGAGAGGATCGATCCTAAGGATGATCACTTAAGTTAATTGAGAAAATCGTTCTTTTAGATTTCTCTATGCAATTCTGACACTTAGTTACCACCCTAATAATGAATACTGCGTGAACATAAGTATTTGCTTTGGTCTACGTAAAAGACTCATGTTGAATCTATCATCAACATACAGTAAAATGGATCAACAATCATGTTCAGATCTGAACAGCAGATTGAATTTAAATGCATACTTGACTCCATGATCAAATGCTTCGCCATCTCGATTCCCATAATCAAAGATTGTGGCCTCATAATCACGCGACACACTCTGTTTCCATCGTGGGGAGGTGAAAAGTGTTTATTCAACACTCTTCACAAAAAAGGAAGACATATTTTAATGTAAATGTATTGTGGCATCTATCAAAAAAGAGGTTTCAAATATATAGTTACCTGGTGATTAGCATACCTATACACGAGCATGTAGTTCACTTGTTATTCTCTAAGTACTTTATAATCTATGTTTCCTACCTTTTTAGCTACAAGTGTGCTACAGTCCTACAAGTGGATGTGGTATAGATTGAAACTAGGAGGACATACCGACCACGTAATCTATGGTGCCTAAATCAATGACCTCAGTAGATGTAGACAAGGATTAGGCTAACCTAACTTGATTATTGTCAAACCCCGAAACCCAGACTCATGGAATCCCAAATTTCAATTCCTGAACTCAACAATATGGTATGGGTCAAATCTTCCTAGCAGATTTTTTTTAATGTCACATCATTATAAACAAAGCTCTAGTCTAATTACCCAAACTTTATTAACCAAATCAAAATCTAACATTAAAGCAACTAAATAAAATCAAACCTATTAAAAGTAAATAACTGAATTAAAAATGAAATTAATTAATCTTTATAAGTTCTTTGGTTGTTGATTGCCACCTTACTAAGACTTAGTTGGGGTATGTCTTGTATTCCGGTTTAGCCGGGTCGATTCATCTATAGGTTAACCAAGACTGAGGTTCAGGGCTTCCGGTTCATAGTCAATCCCGAAAGGGAGGCTAGACCTTAACTACAATACATTTCCTCTCTTTTCTAGCTCGTACAGATTACAAAAGTTACTGTTGGGAAGAAGATGCACAACTTTCTCCCATTGCTTGGACTCCATATCAAACCCTTAAACTCAAATACTCCTTGTTATTGGAAATGGTCCTCTAAATTAGCAACAAATAACAATATTTATAATCCATTTGAATAAACTCTTATTCACAAATCATAATCAAATCATGGGAATGTTTACATGAACATCCAAACACCAAAGAGGTTCTTTCCTCCGCAAAACATGTCAAGTGCTTAATTCAAGTACTCATAAACTCACCCTAGCTCCTTTAAACGTCAGACAATTGGAGCTCCACATGAAAGAAAACCACAAGCTTACCTTTTTTAATGTCACAACAAAAGAGACCTTTAGTTGATTCAAATGGAAGGCCATAGTATTATTCCTTGTCTTGCCAGACTGAACAGTTCAGATCAAATGGTTTGCCAAAATTGAATTCTCTACAACCCTTCATCGGAGAAGTCAAATCAAGCATAAGGCCAGGCAAATCAAATCACCCCAACTGACGGGGCAACCCATTCAAACTGATCAAATAGAGTTGCCAACCCAATCAAATCGACCGAACAAAATTATCTTAACCGAATCAATCTAAATGATAAATCTGCAGATTAAAAAAAAAACTAGGAAAATCTCTGCAAAATCACCCCACCCAAATTGATCTAAACTGCTAATCTGTAAATAGAAAAACATCAAGCAAATAACTGCAAACTACAGACAATGGATACCCCTTGAATAGTTAGGCAGATTTTTTGAAAATTTAGTTCCTTCTTTGACTAATGCTTAATCCACTCCCTTGAACCTCTCAGTATGTCTCCTCTTTGGATTTAAGCTTTGATACCAAGTTAGGTACTTGATGTAATGAGATCTAAGGTTTCCCCCAAGGTCATAAAAAACTGACTATAAGAAATGAGAAATTAAGAGTAAGAAGAAGAATTGAGGAGGAAGAACGATATTGATTAACTATAGCAAAAATGAAATGAACTGCCCCTGAATGAATTCATTTACATGATTGATTGATTAACTATAGCAAAAATGTTGATATGGAAATTGAGGATGGCTCCCATCAGACATGAACAATAAATCAGAGGTTGACGGAGATGATCACATTGATTTTACCTTTTTCTTTTTACTTGTATCTGTCATTCTCATGTCTTAGTATGTCCATGTGATAATTTTGCATTGCTGAATTTCAGGTATCGGGTTCAAGAGTGTGTTTCTGATTACCAGTCAGCCTTATATTTTTAGCAACGGGTATCATATAAGGTTCAGCGAAGACCCACTGTTGGACGGCAGTGTTGGATACATTATTCCTGAATAGGTGAAGAAGAACCCAACTCTCTCTGACATCCACCAAATCTATGGTTCTGACAAAAACCTCCCCACAACTACTATAGTCCTGCCTTTGAAATCTGAAAAGGTGCAAGATGTGAAACAACAGCTCTCGAGCATACACCCTGAAGTTCTACTTTTTCTTTCGAAGATCAAGCAACTCTCCATTAGGGAAGACAATGAAGATCCTAAGCTCAACTCTGTCAATGCAATCTCTATTTCAAGTGAAGCTGAATTCAGAAGAAAGAAGAATATTGATGCTGAGTCCTATGTTCTCCATTTATATGCCGAAGAAAATAAAATTGATCACGAGTCTGAATGCAGTTACCGTATGTGGAGGCAGAAATTTCCTGTTGCAATGGAAAGCCGCGTAGAAAGAAGAATGGATGTTGAGGAATGGGTGATTACTCTAGCATTTCCACATGGACAACGCTTGAACAGAGGGAGGACCTCGCCAGGCATTTATGCGTTTTTGCCCACGGAAATGGTGACCAACTCACCAACTTCCCTTTCTTAATTCAGGCGGATTTTGTCCTAGTGTCTTCAAGGGAAAAAATATTGTTGGACAAGAAGTGGAATATGGGTATCCTAGATTGTGTAGCTTCTGCATTTGTCAATGCTTTTGTCTCCCTTGTGAAAGAAACTGACAGTACACCCATATCACTGCCACCCCTGTTTGGATTTCTACCTGTGAATGTGTCTTCCTATCAAGTTTTGAATACTGTACGAGATAAAATAAGATCAAAAGTGGTTTCTGAATATATCATACCATGTGAGTCGTACACACAACAGAAAATTTTTAGCAAGCCTGATGAAGTTGGTAGGCTGCTACCTGCTTTCTGGAATATCTTGTTAGAAGCAAGGGAGCAAGGCGTGGGCTTGCAGAATCTTTCATCCCATGGAATATGTATTCTTAGTTATGCATTTGACAAGGAAAAATATGATGTCATTTTGGACTTTTTGGGTGTGAAACCTGTGGGTATTGAATGGTACGCGAAGTGCATTGAGAGCTCAAATCTGGTGTTGGGTGTTTCTGAGTATGTCTATATGGAACTGCTATGCTTCTTTGCTGAGAATTGGATCAGTTATTTCAGGAATATTGGTATTAAGAGGATACCTCTTCTGAAATGTATAGATCAAGATGGAAAACCGGCTTTGTGGAGCATTAACAGTGTAACACAGTCCTGTGGTTCTCGAATATGCTTCGCATCAAATCCAGATCATGTCTCTTGGCTGCTTGATTGGAACCTCGAATTCAGATGTGTTGTGGACAGATATTTTTTACTTGAATGCACACAAGAGTGATTGAACCTGTTTCCCAAGAAGGCAGCAATAATGGATTGGCTCCGACAATGTGCTAATGTGGCTGGTGTAACTGTATACGATTACAGTGTTTTTCTTGTCAATGATATAGAGAGTGATAGAAGGCTTGCTATATCATTTACACACTTCTTATACCATTCCCTCAAAAGGAATTACCTTTCGGTCCGTGAAGTTTCTCAGTTGTGTGATCTCATCCCGCTTGTAGATAACTACGGGCGTGTGACTAGACAGAGGAAGGGGGTACTTGTTCCTGCAAACAACAGTAAGTGGGTGGGCTTATTGGGCGGCTCAACTATGTTGAATTAGCAGAAGATTACTTGAGAGCATGGCATTTTGCTGGCTTGTATTCCCAAGAGAAACTGCTTAGTGAGTTTCTGGCTACCTTTTTGAAAGCATTGGACATTCCTGATGTTTGTCCTGCCGATGCAGTCTTTCGTAATGTGTCCTCTCCACTGACAAAGGATAACACATTTTTGCTGTTGGACTGGATTAAAAACTTGAAATATAAGGGGTTGCCATTGCCTGGTAAGTTTTTGAGATGTATAAAAGATGGAAGTTGGCTGAAGACCTCTGTTGGGTACAAGCCTCCTTCAGAATCCTTCCCGTCCAGCTTTGACTGGGAAAACCTACTGCAGATGGGATCTATATTGGTTGATATTCCCTTGATTGACCAGGAGTTCTATGGCAACAAGATCAGTGACTACAAGGAGGAACTGAAAACAGTGGGTGTGATGTTTGAATATGGGGAAGCATGTCAGTACATTGGCAAGCATCTCATGAAACTTGCATCATGTGCCAGGTTAACAAAAGGCAATGTGTTCTCAATGCTTAGCTTCATAAGATTTTTGAGGGGGAGGCTTTTGCAAGTTGAAGATTTCATCAATAGCATCAAAGAGGGGAAGTGGCTGAAAACAAAACATGGTGACAGATCCCCAGTTGGGTCAATTTTGTTCGATTCTGAATGGAAAGCTACTTTGGGGATAAGCAGTCCCCCCTTCATCGAAAACAACAATTATGGTGAAGAAATCATTAGTTATCGAGCGGAGCTTGAGTTGCTGGGTGTTGTAGTTGGCTTTAATCAGAATTACCAAATCGTTGAAAATCATTTAAGATTGCCTCCTTCTTTTGAATCTGTTTCTGCTCAGAGTATTCTTTTAATGCTGGGGTGCATTCGGCATTCTTGAATCTCCGGACAACTTGCTGCAAAACTGAAGGATAAGAAGTGGTTAAGGACCAATCTAGGTTTCAGGGTTCCAACGGAATCTTTCTTGTTCAATCATGAATGGGGATGCCTACTGAAGATATTCAATGGCATGCCATTGATTGATGAAATTTTTTATGGAAACAGTATCAGAACATACATTAACGAGCTGAAGGAGGCTGGGGTAGCGATCACACTAGATGATGCATCCAAGGCAGTCACTCGTCGTTTCAAGGAGAATGTGTCCATTTTATCTTTTACAAGAGACAATGTGTTCTCATTGTTAGATTGCTATAGACACTTGAAGGGAGAAAAACAACATTTCCCTGGTGAACTTCGCAATTGCATGCTTGAAGAGAAATGGTTGCGGACCCGTCTTGGCTACAGATCCCCGAAGGAGTCTATTCTTTTCAATGCAGAGTGGGAATCCATATCTCCTATTGTATCCCTTCCATTCATTGACGATGTTGATGGCTACTATGGAAATCGCATCTATGAATACAGAGACGAGCTGAAGCACTTTGGAGCTGTGGTTGAATTTAAAGATGGATCACAGTTTGTTGCTGTTGGTCTTAATATCAGAAGTCCCGGTGATGTGACTCCATCTAATGCACTTTCATTGCTGAAATGTGTTCGAAACATACTTGGGAATCATGATCCCTTGCCAAAGGAATTCATGGGAAGAATAAACAACAAATGGCTGAAGACTGTAGTGGGTTTTAGATCCCCAGGTGAGTGCATATTGTTTGATTCAAATTGGGTACCTATACAACGGGAAGATGGGCCTTTCATTGATGAAGTATTTTACGGTGCCGAAATCTCATCCTACCGAAACGAGCTCAATGCAATAGGAGTGATTGTGGAGGTTGACAGAGGCTGTTCTTTGATGGCAGAACATCTCATCTGTCATTCTCATGTCAATGTTATAAGTGTTAAACAGGCCCAAGGCCCATAACAGGATCCAGTCCAACACATATCACACGTGGGTTGATTTGGTCAATATATCATTCAGTTGTACATATTCTATTAAGGTTTTGGTTTCGTAACTTAGAATAGAAATTGATTGTAATTAGTTAGTTTCTTAAATTGGAGCCTTGATTAAGGCATTGTAATAACTATATATTGACATACGATCTCCAAAGGAGGATACACACAATAATACAATTTTGAGTATTTTCAATCTTTCAAGTTCTGCTATCATAGTTTGTCATGGTATCAGAGCATTCTGATAAATCTTTCCTCTTCTAGTCTTCTTCTTCGACTTGTTTGTCGAATCTTGGTGATAACAGTCATTGGCATCCTGTCTTTGACTGTTCGTGCATGTTAAACATAGTTTTTCATCAACATCTTGAAGTCTGATCACTGTGGCCCACCACAAATCAGCCCAAGTTCATCACAGACATCATTCTATCTTGATCGATAGTTGATTCAGAGCCTTGTGGACGGTTGTTTGACTCAGCAGAGAAATCAGAGAACAGATTTAGGTCTGGGAACCATTCACGTCAGCAACTTGGAGCAACTCATCAGGGGCCCACCTCTGATCAGCATTGGAACATCAACAGAGCCTCCCATCTTGGCCGACCACTCATCCTAGAATTCTTGGACAATTTTTCAACAATTTTAGATCATCGGAGGTAGGCCATCTACCATATTTTTTGGTATTTCAGTTTTGTCTATCAGATTTCATCTCATCCATTCAGAATTATGGATTTTGGTCCGTTTTAAGTGAGACTTCTTCCAATAGTTGCGAAAATAGTCTAACCTTCCATTCCCAGTCTTTGATCTGACCATTGATCACCATCTGGGGACCACGTGGAAATTCTTCCACTGACGACAGGGTCGTCTGGAGTGTTTTTTTTTCTCTGTTGGGTGTTGTTGTGTGCTGTGGCCACGAGAGTCACTTGCTTTGCTGCTGCTGTTTCTATATTTCTATTAGAGTTCATCTCCATCCTCAGATCTGTGAGAAGATCTATTGGTGGGGCCCACGTACACTTTCCCGGTTGCTATTGTTCTCTTTGCTGCTGTCTTGATCCATATTTTTTGCCAATATCAAGTTGAGATGGAAAAATCTGAAGTTACCTTGATCAGTTTCACTGGAAAGAATTACCCTGCTTGGTCTTTTCAATTTCAAATATACCTAGAAGCTAAGGAATTGTGGGGATTTGTGTCTGGCACTGATCCTAAACCCACTTAGGATGAGAAGAAGATCTCTTCTTGGCATACTAAAGATGCCAAAATCAAATCTTGGATTCTGGGATCTGTCGAGCCTCATCTGATAATGAATCTCAAGCCTTATTCAACCTCTAAAGCCATGTGGGGGTATTTGAAGAAAGTATACCATCAAGATGAATCGGACGCCATTACCTTCGTTGGATGTCTGCCTGAATGAACTCCTACGCGAAGAACAGCGCATTGCGACCTTGGCTCATATAGCTAAATCAAAGACCGAGACTTATTCCGTCGCGTTCTCTGCCAATAGGACTTCTCAGCCTCCACCTCGAGACTTGAGCAAAACGCAATGTTACAGTTGTAAAAAATTTGGACATATTGCAACTCAATGCAAACAGAAGGTCTGCAGTTACTGTAAAAAGTCGGGACATATCATCTCTGAATGTCGCCGCTGCCCACAACGTCCATCACCACAGTCTCAGACTCCGCAGTATCAGACTCCGCATGTGTATGTTGCTTCTTCGGTTATGCCTGCTCCTCCATCGGCACCCTCACAGCCTGAGCCCTCATCCTCTCTCACTCCTGAATTGGTCCAACAGATGATTGTCAATGCCCTCTCTGCTTTTGGCCTCTCAAGTACATCCCCTCCATCTTCTACTTGGTTCCTTGATTCCGAGGCGTCTAATCATATGACGTCTTCCCGTGCCCCACTCTCTAATGTGCAAAGATACAATGGCCATCTTCAAATACAAACTGCTAATGGGGACCATGTTCCCATTACTGCTGTCGGTGAAATCTCTGGTCCCATTCCATTGAAAAATGTTTATCTGTGTCCAAATTTAACTTCCAACCTTTTGTCAGTCGGGCAGCTCGTTGAAAATAATTGTAACATCTCTTTTTCTTCTTCTGGTTGTGTTCTGCAGGACCAGATGTCCGGGAAGGAGATCGCAAGGGGGCCTAAGTGTGGACGCTTGTTTCCGCTGGATTTTTCTACGACTTCTAGGAATACAATTGACAATGATGTGTTTTATTTTTCCATTAGAGATAACTGCCAATTGTGGCATAAAAGACTCGGACATCCTAATTCCAAGGCTTTGTCCCTTATGTTAAATTCTGGTTTATTAAATAAATCTATTGGCTTATCTTCTTGTGTGCCTTTTGATTGTGCTACTTGTAAAATGGGCAAGAGCAAAACTCTTCCTTTTCCTCTTTCCACTTCGCACAGCACTCAGTGTTTTGATTTGGTTCATAATGATGTATGGGGAATTGCTCCCACTCTTTCTCATGCTCACTATAAATACTTTGTGACTTTTATCGATGATTTCAGTCGGTTCACATGGGTTTACTTTCTGCATTCCAAATTTGATGTCTTCAATGTTTTTAAAACTTTTTTAGCTTATGTTGAGAATCAATTTTCCACCTGCATCAAAATCTTGCGATCTGATTCGGGTGGGGAATATGTGTCCTCTGATTTTCAAAAGTTTTTACAAAGCAAAAGCATTATTTCTTAGAAAACTTGTCCTTATACTCCACAGCAGAATGGAGTCGCTGAAAGGAAAAACAGACATCTTCTTGATGTCACTCATTCCCTCCTTCTTGAATCATCAGTTCCTTCCCGTTTTTGGGTTGAGGCACTGGCTACAGCAGCTCATCTTATAAATCGTATGCCATCACCCTCTATTGAAAATCAGAGCCCATATTACCGCTTGTACCAGACATCTCCATCATATGATGATCTTCATGTTTTTGGCTCCACTTGCTTTGTGCACTTGCCTTCTTCTGAGAGAACCAAACTTACCGCACAATCAGCTAAGTGTGTGTTTTTAGGTTATGCGCCCTTCCAGAAAGGGTTCCTTTGCTATGATCCTCACATTCGTCGCTTCAGGACCTCTAGAAATATCGTTTTCTTTGAAACAGAGTATTTTTTTTAAAAAACACCTTGATCCTCCTGCCTCCTCCTCCTTGGTGTCTTTACCTGGTTTTTCTTGACAACACCTCAGTTGTTCGTTTTAATCCAGACTTTGTGTATCACAGACGGAACAGAGAAGCGCCTCCTAGGGATCCCCCTCTTGATCTTCCTCCAGCATTCGGTCCACCTCCGGCACTTGGTCCATCTGGCCCTCCTTCATTGCGTCGCTCCACTTGCATTTCGGTCCCACCCGACCGCTATGGGTTCTCCCATACTTCCTTAATGGCCACTATGTCTTCTTCTTCCATTCCCCAATCCTATTATCAGGCTGTGCATGATACATGTTGGAACAAGGCTATGCAAGATGAATTGGCTGCTTTAGAGAAAAATCATACATGGGATGTTGTCCCCTCTCCTATGGGTGTCAAACCTATTGGCTGCAAGTGGATCTTTTCTCTCAAGTTAAAATCAGATGGCACTCTAGATCGGTATAAGGCGCGCCTTGTTGCTCTCGGAAATCGGCAGGAATATGGCATTGATTATGATGAGACATTTGCTCCCGTCGCCAAGATGACTACCGTACGCATCATCCTTGCTGTTGCTGCATCTCAGTCCTGGCCTCTCTATCAAATAGATGTAAAAAATGCATTTCTTCATGGTGATCTCAAAGAAGATGTTTATATGCGTCTACCTCCAGGGTCCTCCTCTGGGAAGGGTATGGTTGCAAAGCTTCGTCGCTCTCTCTATGGTCTGAAGCAAGCTCCTCGAGCATGGTTTGAGAAATTTCAAGCTGCCCTTCTCCGTTTGGATTTTCATCCTAGCCAGTATGATCCTTCCATGTTCCTACATCATGCTCCGTCCGGGATTACTGTGCTCCTAGTCTACGTGGATGACATTGTCATTACTGGTCCCAATGCACAAATGATCCAGGCACTCCAGGCTTCTCTTCATCAGACATTTCAAATGAAGGATCTAGGCCCCTTACATTATTTCCTTGGTCTTGAAGTTCATCAATCGCCTAAGGGTATAGTTCTAAATCAGCACAAATACACGGTTGATCTTATTGATTTGGTTGGCCTTACCTCTTCCGCTCCAATCGATACGCCGATCGAACTAAATGCCAAGCTCAGTAAAGAGGAGGGTGCCCTTCTTCCAGATCCTACCGCATATCGCTAGTTAGTGGGTAGCTTGATCTACCTCACGATCACCCGTCCTGATATCTCATTTGCGGTCAACTTAATGAGTCAGTTCATGACTGCTCATCGTCATCTTCATATGGTTGTTGTTCGTCGCATCATTCAGTACCTTATTCGCACACCGACTCGGGGGTTGTTTTTTCCATCCAACAATCCTCTATCTCTCAAAGCTTATTCAGATGCTGATTGAGCTGGTTGTCCAGATACTCGTAGATCAACGACAGGATGGTGCATGTTTTTGGGTGATAGTCTGATTTCCTGGAAATGCAAGAAACATGAAAAAGTTTCCAAATCCTCTACCGAGGTTAAATATCGAGCCATGTCTGTTGCTTGCTCCGAAATTCTTTGGCTCCGAGGTCTGCTCTCTGACATTGGTTTTCCAGCAGAAGGAGCTACCCCCCTCTATGCAGATAATACCAGTGCAATTCGGATTACTGAAAATCCGATTTTTCATAAACGCACTAAACACATCGAGGTTGATTGTCATTTCATACGAGATGAGCTTAAACGCGATGTCATCAGCCTTCCGCATGTCCCCACTGAATTTCAAATTGCTGATATTCTCACCAAAGGTCTTCCACGACCTCGCCATCAGTTCTTGGTTGGCAAATTGATGCTTGTTGATTCTCCCGCATCAGTTTGAGGGGGGGTGTTAAACAGGCCCAAGGCCCATAACAGGATCCAGTCCAACACATATCACACGTGGGTTGATTTGGTCAATATATCATTCAACTGTACATATTCTATTAAGGTTTTGGTTTCCTAACTTAGAATAGAAATTGATTGCAATTAGTTAGTTTCTTAAATTGGAGCCTTCATTAAGGCATTGTAATAACTATATATTGACATACGATCTCCAAAGGAGGATACACACAATAATACAATTTTGAGTATTTTCAATCTTTCAAGTTCTGCTATCATAGTTTGTCAATAAGTAGAATCTATGAGTACTTGAGTAAGTATAACTGGGTGCCAGACAAAAATGATGCTAGTTGGAATTGGATCCCTCAAGGAGTGGACAAGAAAGGGAGAATGGGCGGGTTCTGATGCCTGTGTTCTTCATGACAACAAGGATAATCTCTTCAGTTTGCATTTGAATGTTCTGGACAAGTTCTATGATACAAAAATTCTCATCTTCTTCTCCAAAGTTTTTGGAGTGAGAACTCACCCTACAATTGATGATTACTGTCGGCTCTGGAGTGACTGGGAAAATGCGCATCGCCCATTGGCATTTGTTGATTGTTGTGCTTTTTGGGATTTTGTTGCAAAGCATTGGAGTGCAAAGACAAAAGGCCTCGTTTCTGACTGCATAATGAAGGTTCCTGTGAGCACGGGTTCGGGTGGAATTCGGCTTGTCAACAAGGATGATGTTTTCATCCCCAATGACCTGCAGTTGAGGGATCTTTTTGAGAAGGCTTGTCCAGATATATTTGTGTGGTATCCTCAACCAAGCCCACCATCTCTTTCTCAGAGTAAGCTCTATGAAATTTACACCTGTATTGGTGTTCAAACTATTTCAGAATCTGTTGAAAAGGATGAATCTTTTGAAACAAACAGCTCCAAAGCCAAGAAGCTTGATCCAAGGGATGCGATGATCAGGAGTGGATTGTTCAGAATTGTGCTTGGGTTTCTCGTAGATTCTTCTCTAGAGTTGCCTTCTGAGGCGAGGCATTTGATTGTCAAGCAGCTTCATGATCTGGAAATCTTAGATGAACCCATTACAGTATGTTATAGCCTGCTTCTCTCCTCAGGAAAGAGTCTTAGTGTGAATGCAAGCCAAATGGTACGTTGGGATAGGGAGAACTCAGAATTGTTCATTCAGAAAACAGAGAGATCATCTGGATACAAAGCCAACATTGAATTCTGTACATATTTCTCTGAAGCAATATCCAAGGGATTGTTATGGGACAAACCCGATCAAATCGATGGTCTCTCTGAGCTTATCAAGCTGGGTTGCCTATTGGAGTTCGATGATGATGCAGTTAAATTCTTGTTGAAGACAAAAAATCTCCAACTTTTTGTTGAGGATGAGGAGTTTCTGTCATCTACTTTGTCCTTTGGGTAGAGAAAATTCAAGCATGTAGTGTGGATGGATGCGTGCCACTTAAGGTACGCTGCTCTATAATATATAACAGATTTTATATAAGCATTTCGTGTGAAACTTGTTTTGGTAAGTTATGTATCTATGTGTTTTGAAGCTATGAAAACTGTCATAGCTATTGTGCCTAAAGTATATATTAGTATGTAGTGTTGTTGGAAGACTTCTGTCAGGTTATTTTGATCCAGCACTTAATATGACTTGGACAAGAAAGTAATGTCTCTCTGATACTCTTGTTGGCACATTGCTATTTTCTTTATTTTGGGCACTGGTCTTCATAATTTAAGCAGTGTTTATATTGATAAATGAGAATTCATGCATTTGGATAACCTGAGTTATTTTCAAGGGGCAGTTGTTTTTTCTTTGACATAACCAATTCCAGGTAAATAAGTTTATATACAAACTCAGGTTCATGAATGTAATTTTTGGGAGATGCAAGACTCCTTTGGGACTTCTGATCCTAATGGGATAATACCTAATCATTGTCCAATGAGAATCAAAATCATACAGAGAGATACTGTTCTTACTACAGAGACGCATTAGGGCATGAACGTTGTTAGAAATATTGTTAGGATGTTTTCAAGTTTGTGATTTTCGTGGGTTATTGTGTGTGGCCTTTTCATAAATCCCAAATATGAGTCTAACTTTGACAAAAAACACCAATTGGGTTTGTCCTGGTCTTGGTCTCCCCCATCTCGGCACCACCTCGGGTTCAACATTCGGTTCTGGCTAGTCTCGGTAAAGAGTACCAACTAGCCCCGTCTCGGCTTAAGCGCTGGCATACCCATCTCGGTCTCGGTATCTTCAGTCGACCGAGATAAGTGCCGAACGTCAATCATAATAAATGCCCTACGGGCTATCAGACAGAGCACGCGCCTGATAAGGAGTGGACCTTATAATATGGTCACGTCCGCAGCCATACAAGGTATGGACTGATGGGACAAAACTTTCACCTACCTCCACTAAGGGTACAAGGTATGGCCTGATGAGACGTCCCCTTTTTACCTACCTCCACTAAGGAAACTCCTGATGAACCTCAGCACCTATATATATGTACGTAAGGTGAGTCCAACAGGGTAAGTGAAGAAAAGCATACACACTTTCATTCTCTTTCTTCCCCACTCATCCTTGACCTAATAACAAAACTGACTTAGGCATCGGAGGGCCTTGCGCTGACAGCAGCTAGGGTCTCTGATCATTCTTTTCTCTTCTTTCTCCAGGTTTTCAGCTAGGTCTTCTCAAACGTTCTACATTCATTTAAGTAAGCCCGCGAAATTAATAGCACTTACAGTTATTATTGGAAAAATGTTGTGCAGAATAATTTTATTTTTACATATAATTAAGAGATTTTTACCCAAAAAAAAACATGTTTTAAGATTGTTGTTACCAAAAAGGAGTTAGCATTTATAGTATTAGCGCCGAGGGCTTCTTATGGGATTTAATTAGTTCTTATCGTTGATTTCGGCAAGGGATGTTTCCAAAGGAGAGTATAGATGGTTTGATCGCTTGCATCGGATTGGGAGCATTGATGTTGTAATACTCCTTTCAACAACTGTGCCACTCATCAATATGAAGATAGAGGTTGAAGAACAAATAAGGAATTAGCAATAGGTTTATGGTGCAATAGGATGTCCAACTCGTGGTCTCAGAGCCTTCTGCCGTACAAAACGCTCTCCGATATAATTTGAGAAGTCAATCATTTTGCAGTAACTATTAGTCTAAGATGCATTATTTGGTCCCCATAATTAAAAGTAGTCTATCATCATTATCGTTCTCATAGCCTTATTCCAACAATAGCAGCTTTAGCTACTTAAGTTTTGGCTTACCATTCCACTGTATCTTGGTCCATATCCTCATATAGGGTGCAATTCTTCTTAAATTTCATTTCTACTTCCATCAATGTCCTTTTCGATATATCCCTTTTCCTTGAAGGTCCATTACCTAGCATAGACAAACCTTTTCTTTCCCCACCATTGTTGTTTTACATTGGACATATTCAATCCATCTCAAATGAGTCTCCCTTAGTTTCTCATCTATTGATACTCCATCTAAATGCTCTTGGATGTGCTCGTTTCTTATTTATCTTCGCTGTTTTCTTAGTTTCATTTTTTCTTAATTTTATTACACATTCTTGCTAATTCTCTCTCTTTCTGCCGGTGGTGCTTCCTAAATGAATATAAAATTCCATTAAAAATAATGTTATAGTTTTCCCTTTTTATTTTGGTATTACTACAGTTCTTCAGATAACATTTTCTACATTGATGATATTTTGAAAATACTGTGATGTGTTTCATGAGGGTTTTCCAAAGCAAAGAATCTGATTTCCTATATTGTATAATCACCAAAGCTGAAATATCTGATGTATTTTTTTATTCAAGAATCCTCCCCAATATACATTTGAATCTTGGAGAAATCGCCACATTGTGTTGGCCAGAAAAAAAGAAAGTTAATGATATGTGCCCCAACTAATGGAAAATACCCAGATTTATACGGCTTGTGATTTTTTCTCATGAGATGGGAAGGAGACCTTGAGAATTTCCTAATCAATGAATAAAAAAGTTCTTGATGATACACCTCAGATGAGATTGGGAATTTTTTAGCATGGATTGATGCCCAATTCAATACTTCAGGATTGGCGGTGTTACCAATTTGGACCAAAACTTTTTGGAGGGATACTCTTTTCTTTTCTTTTTTTCTCTTTATAGAAATTATCCGGTGCCTATTTTTTTGTTTGTTTGATTTGATGCATGATAGTGGGGATCACCTAATCACCCATCCCAGTGGACTACACACATTACACCAATACCATTTTTCTTACAAGTGGACTGCAAATTTGGTAGGGATGGTCTGGTCCATCCATATATTTGGATCCATCAAGGATCATCTCCAAACTTTCAAATCAAGCGACCAAAGAAAATTGACCGACCCACTTGCAATGTGGTCACCACTGCCAAACGCCCACATACAAACACCAACCAGCATTCATAATCTTCCACCCCCCTTGGTTTCTCAAATCTAAACCAGTGCTCCAATTTCGACTTCAAAATCCTTATCCTTTAGCTAGACTTGGGAATATTTGTGAAGACCTTGAATTAATCTAGTCAGATCTTCTCAAGTTGTTTATGAATTCAATGAGAAGCAGGTGGAATTTGTAAAGATTTTACACGTTTTCTTTGTCCTTCCTATCAAATTTGGCGAGGGCTTTTGTTTTAATGTGAGAGCTTAATCTTTGGAAAAGATTCCAAACAATCGAAAATCCTGGAGACAAATCATTCTTGTCAAAGCTGCCAACGTTCTCGAACACGGGTGAAGAAGAAGATGACACGAGCAGTGATATTGCTGCTCACATTATCTACGAGCAACAACATCGCTACTAAGTATAAAAAAAAAAAAAAAACAAGAGAGTGGCGGGATGGCCTTCATAGCCTAAGCGGGTCCTTTTTTTTTATTTTCAACGAATTTAAGGGTTTTTTTTTTTTTTTTTGGTAAAATCTCCAATTTATTTATACAAGATCTATTTAGTAAATCAAATTCCCTGTTACTTTAACTCAACCTGTTTGCCATAAATATCTGCTGCATATCTTAGAATTTTAATGCTGTGAGTGGCAGCTAAATTGGGCACAGAAAGATGACATAGTGGATTCAAGGCGGTTTAGAATCCTGTCCAAGTCAGAATGATCCCTAGTGCTCAAAGAAATGGTAGGGCCCATATGTTACATAATATCAGTTATTTTTGAAATTTGGAGGATGAGACTTATGTTTGAAATGGGGCTTATTGTTGTCATAGGTGCGAAGACTAATTTTAATTTTCTATAAGATTTTACCTGAATCCTCTGCGATAGCATTTCATTTGCACAATAAAGTTTTTCCCATTTGACCCATCTTTGTTAGGCATCTGATAAATTATTCGCCGAAAATCAAATAAAGATATGATGAGGGCAGATCTCGACCTCCTTGTCTTAGTCCCCCATTTCAGAATTGTGGCCTTTGTGGATTTTGCAAATTCCCTATTAATTCTACCTCGAAAAGATATAGTAGAAATGTTCTCCTATAAGCAATTGTATATGAAGTCCGATTCCATGGGGCCCACTTGGGACCATCTCTGATCAATACGAACCCTTTCCTACTCTCGTCTGCCCATGATCTGGCACCCCCAATTTTACTCTGATCAAACCTTTATCAACCGTTGGATTGAATCTCAAAGAAATCTATTATTAGAACACCATTAAGATTTATGGCTATTAAATCAAGGGCTTAGAGGATTTGACGGGGTTGGTTTTTTATTGACCAGACCTTTCCATATGCCCTACACCCACTATAAGCAGTGGCAGAGGCAGGATTTTCTCGTGGGGTGAGGGGCAAGCAATAGTCAATATAATGTTAGTAATTTCCTTTCTACACTTCTTCTCTCACTAACTATAACAAAAATAAAATAAAATCTATTAAATCTTTTTGCAAGTAAAGGATCCACTCGTTTTTTTCTGAAAAAAAAAGGGAGAATTAAAAACCCAATAAATAAAAAGATGTAGAAAACTAGAGAAACAGGAGTGGAATCACACTACACCAAAAATCGGAAATTGGAACGGAAAAGCGTTCCTAATCCTTCCGTTCCTAATCCGTTAAAGTGTTCCAATTTCCGTTCCAATTTGGTACCAACCGTTCCTAATCCAAATTGGAACGGAAATTGGAACACTTTAACGGATTAGGAACGGAAGGATTAGGAACGCTTTTCCGTTCCAATTTCCGATTTTTGGTGTAGTGTCAAGAAGTTAAGAGGGAGGAAAAAAGATTCATCTATTGAAAATTGCCCAAGAAATATGCAGTCTCCTGGTAGGAGAATATTGCCCAATAAATAGAGGTAACACAATTAATTATCCAATCTATAATTGGCCTCTCAAAACCAACGGATAATAGACATGAAGCTAAGACATCCCCCACAGCCAATTGCCAACACACTTATGGTCAAGTGGTTTTGGCACCTGGCACCTTTAGTTTTACCCAGGCACCCAGGGATCCCTGGGTCTTCAAAGTCTAAAATATCACCCTTTACACATCCCACAAGATATCAACATAGACCTTATGAATATAAAATCTCACTTGGCATTTTTTACCCCCTGCTTAATCAATTATTTATTTTCCCGTTTTTTAAAAAGAAATATTTCTTTTGAGATTGTCTCATTATTAGTAGCTTTATGGGTGGCGAATATGCCACTAGATTATCAAAGATAATCTTAAGGTAAGAAAGGCCTTATGGGGTGCATGTGCAACCCCTTTATCCACGGAAAGGAAGGGCAACAACGCACCAGAAAGCATCTTTTGTTGCATTGACGAATCCAGGAAGAAGATTGAGGTTTTAACCTTTTTTGCTATTGGAAGTAGGTGGGCCTCATGTATAAGTATTCAAAAACTTTTAATTCACTTCAAGCAGGGATGAAATATCCATAGGCCAAGAACCCAACCCTAAAATCTAAAGCCCTAATATTATGATAATCCATCAAGAAGATAGATCAAGAAACATAAGAAACCACTTCTGTAATCTCTCTGGCTTGATTGACAATTACACCGTCGATTCCCATCAGATGCTGCATGTAGACTGCCTCGAGCACATTGCCGAATCACAAAATATTATAATCAGTGAAATTGAAACATAAGAACGCAAAATTCCATTTTAAAATGCATGCATTGATGGGACCAACAAGACCGGACTTGTAGGTACTGGATACTTGTCTGAGAAGAGTCAAGCCCTGTGAATCTGAATCCCCTGCTGCGTCCGTTGCAGGCTTTCCTTGTAACACAGATGCTTGGAACTTCACCGTGGCACCCACGTGGTGGTAATTGTTCATCTTGAATCTCATCCCCAGGCATGAAAATCTGGGTGGGCCGCCCAGGCCGAGCATGGCGCAGCACGGAAAATCCTGCGTTTGGGCCGCTGACCAAGTCAACTTGCTGGCCCAGCCCAGTTTCCATGTCTGCGATGCTGGGTTAGGGTACTTGGGCAGCGACACGACCCGGCCCGGCATGGTAATTAACCATGCCTAGCGGTCAGATTTTTGCCCGCACCCTCCCCCCCTCCCCCCCGCACAGCCCGCCATGGGCCGGGCTGGAGCGGGCCAGGCGTGCCTCCTTCATATGTTTTCCTCTTTTTTTTTTCTTATCAGTATTAAAAATAAAAATTAGAACACAAACTTGGAGAATGACAAAGATATTTAAGCGGTTCGGTCAAACTCGACCTACTCCACTGAGAAGAGAGAACCATTTGGATCTTAACTTCTTGAAGGTTTCTAAATAGGATTACCTTCAAAATCTTACAATCTTTTTAAAAAAAATAAAAATAAAAAAAGAATGAAAAACTTATATATTTACAAATTACAATGAAGGAAAAAGTAAAAAATCAGATGCATAGTCCACTAATGTATTCTACTGGATCATAATATTTCATTGATGTCAACTCTTGCTTCCTCTTATCTGCCAAATATCAGTCTCGTAGGCAAACACAACACTCCACCGTTTCTTCAGTTAGATTTATTCTTCTGTCATCCACCACACGTACACCTACACTAAAAGCCTGTTCTGATGCTATAGAAGACATTGGAACAGTCAATAGATCACAAGCCATGGTGGCCAACACCGGATAAACTCTTTCTTGTTGCTTCCACCAAGCTAAAAGGTCAAAACTAGATGCATCCTGCACCCGTATTACACCGACGTCAAGATATAATGATAACTCTGTCATAGTGTTACTTGAGCTTGAGCTAGATGCCATGCCCGTGGACAGGGAATAATACCACACATCTCAATCACCAACACATGTTTGCTGGACTTCTGAATGACTCATACTAAGCCCAGTTGTACCCATTTGCTCACAATAAAATTGAAAAAGTGCTTGTAAATTTGCCCTTATATTTGAAAAAATATTTAAATCTATATAATTCATATTTTTATTAATTCCATCAATAAAAAAATTGTACACTACTTAATTCTAACATATGATCAAATACAGCAGCTAAAGAAAATGTCATTGGAGCATCTTTCCAATATTTATTAAAATTTTCTTCTATGTTTCTAATAGTGCTACTCAGTAAAAAATGATCTCTAGATCTACTGAATTGTAAAATAATTTTGAAAAGTTTCATTAGATGTGGGATAATATATCCAGGAAAAAAATAATGTTAAAGTATAAAAAGTTTCTAATAAATCTCTTATATGGGCACATAACTCCAAATGTTCATCACAAATCATCAAATCTTGTGCATGAAAGCACAAAATTCATTCAAAACAGTTTTTCGGTCAAGTGCCTTATTTAACAAATCATACATAGAATCTCATTTATATATGCTCTACCTCTTTAGGCATTTTAATAGTTGATACGCCTTGCCCCGCACATATTTGGGCATACAATTATCTTCTCTGTGCGGAGGAGAAAATAAATCTAGTAATGTCTTCAATAGCATCTATGTAACTTACAATATGCTTTAAACCATCATTTGCAATGAGATTTAAGATGTGACATACACATCTATTTTGAAAGATAGAACTATCTATCAAAGTTGCAAGTGGCATCTGCATTCTCATTAATTCAATAGCCATTGTATTATTACTGGCATTATCTAAAGTTATAGATAAAAAATTTTCCTTAATATTATATTCATCTAGTTTTTTCAAAATAAATGTATTTATTTTCGTGCTATTGTGTGACCATTCAAGACAACTAAAACTAATTATACGTTTATTAATAATCCATTTTGCATCTATATTATGTGCAGTAATATAAAGAAAATGATCACCCCCTTTAGAAGTCCACATATCTGTGGTTATGGCTATTCTACCAGAAATTTCTACAAGGTAATTTTTTATATTTGTTTTCTCTTCCTACCAATAGCATCATTTCTGGCTGTATTTCTTGAAATACTGTGAAATTGTGGTTGACATATTTCTAAACTCATTCTTCAAAAAACTCATTTTCAACAAAAGAAAATGGTAATTCGGATAACATAATCATTTTAACAAGATTTTGTCTAGCACTTTGTGCATTAAAAGAAAAAAGACTCAAACTGCTGCTACTACTACTACTACCACCACCAGTAGTAGAAATTTGGGTCTATGAACTAGGCCTCCATGTCCCTGCATCCGCCGGCTTATGTAAAGCTAAATATTTTTTCCTATGTCTTGTCAAATGGCCGATACCCGATTTTGACTCGGCATCATAAATCTTACTATAAAATTTGCATTTTGCATTTTCAACTTTCTTTCCATTTTCAATAACATCAAACCTTGTAAATATCTCCCAAACTACTGAAGTTTTATTCCTCTTGGTTGGTTTATGGGAACTCTGAGGAAAGGGGGGGTGGTAAATCATCTACTTCATCTTTTAATTCAATAAAATCTTCTTTTACCCCTAAATTAACGGAAGAAGATTCTGTGGGAAATCTTCTAACCATATTTCAAAAAATAAAATTTATAAATAATAACAGTAATAGGCTCTAATAGCCTTCTTTTGTGATAATTAATATAAGAAAGGGGAGAAAATGAGAGTTAATATAATATAATATAAACTTATATATATGGAATCTCAAATTTAAATAATATAAATACTTTTAAATCTTTGAAGGCCCCTTTAATCTTGTTTCTGGATGACTTGATCTTTGGCCATCCAAAAACTTCTTAGAGAGAGTGAAATAGTTGAATGCTTTGAGAGAGAGCCAGAGAATGTATAAAGAGTGAGAGAGTTGTGTAAATTGGTGAGGAATGAGAATGGGAGGGTTAGGGTATTTATAGACTTTGTAAAATGAAAAATGACACAAAATACCCCTTATATGACTGTTGGGAGGGTAAAATGGATTTTTTTTTTAAAAAGGACACTTGGCCGTTGGCCGGGCCAATCTTGACGAGCAGCAGGTGCCAGCCCACATGCCAGGCGAGCCAAAAGGGCCAACAGACCCAAGTGCCTCGGCCCATTTGACATGCCTAACACCCCCCCCCCCCCACCCTCCCACCCCGCCAAAAAAAAAAAAAAGGGTTAGAAATTGGGGTTTTTTTTTTTTACTCTTTTACCCCCCTCCAACTGCCAAAAAATTGGTCAAATGAGGGGTAATTTATGTCGTTTCAATACTTAGAAAGTCTATAAATAACTCATCTCCTCTCATTTCTCAACACTCATCTACTCTCTAAGATCTCACACTCCCTCTAAGCTCTCTCAATCTATCTAAACTCTCTAAGAACGAATTTTCAACATTTTCAAGGTTAAGAAGTTCTCTTTCTCAGTAGTTACTACTCACTGCTGAAGGAGCTCTCTTTCATTCTCTCAACAAAACTTCTCCATTGGCCCTCCCTCTCTAGTAGAGGTATTTCTTATTTTTTATTTTGAATTTTATTTATTAATAATATACATACTAATATTATATATTAAGTCCCATAATCTCCCCTTTCTTATATAAATTATCACCACAAACACATTATATATAATTATTTATTTAGTTTTTTTTTGTAATTTTTTAAAATAAAATGGTTGGATCATCACAACCTTTCGACATTGACTTTTCTCTAAATGAGGAAGATCCTGGAAGTTTTCCTCAGGAGTAGGATCAGGGGATATAAGTAGAAAGTCATCCTTAATTTGCTGGGGGTGATGGCCCAAGTTCTTCAACTGGAAACAAAAGAATAATGAAGTCTATAGTCCGGAACCATTTTGATAAACTTAAGCTCCTTGATCCCAGAGGAGGTTTAGAAGAAAAGGCACAATGTAAATATTACAAAGAACTTTACAATGACATATCATCAGGTGGCACTAGCCACCTTCTTGGACATATGAAATTGTGTATGCCCAGACATGTCGCAGGAAATGAGGGGGCAGGGGGCGGAAGTGGAACCGTCCAAAACCAACATTCTCAAACCCCTTCAAGTGGTGGTTTATGAGTTTTTAACTATGACCCTAATAATGCTAGATACCAACTTATAAATTTTATAATAGTTCGCCAATTACCATTTGTGCTTGCGGAAGATATCAAGCATTTGAAAAAAAAATTAGGCATGACTTTGTCCCTTCATGCCAGAAGATTTCTAGAGTCATAGCCAGAAATGATGCAATAAAAACATTTTTGAAAGAAAAAAGAGAATTTAAAAGTCACTTTTCAAAACATACCTAAAAAAGTGGCATTAACCTTAAATTTATGGACCTCCAAACAAAATGTGGGGTAAATTTCAATCACATCAAATTATATTGATAGTGAGTGGATTATGTAGAAGTTAATGATCGCGTTTTCTTTACAAGAGTTCACACTCACTGGTGCTAGAATAGGGTCCACTATCCTTGGAAAAATTAGAGAGTATAATGCTAAAAATAAAGCAATTTCTATAACTTTAGATAATGCAAGCTCCAACAATGTCACTGTAGAGTTAGTAAAATATGCCCTTCAACTTAATTTAAATGGAGTTATCTTTCACAATACATGTGCATGTCACATCATAAATCTTATCATACAAGCAGGGATAAAAGTTTTAAGCATACTTTAGAAACCATTAAATACATTGTAGGTTTCGTTTTTCCATCTCCCACAAGAAAACAACGGTGGAAGGAGATGTGTGGGAATTTGGGTCTTAGAAAAAAAAAAAAAAAAAAAAAAAACCCAGCAAGATGTAAAGCTTAGGTAGAATTTTACTTATAAAATGTTAAAACAAGCCTGCACTTATAAAATGGCACTAAATCAATTTTGTTAACTATATTTAACATATGAAAATATTTTTATAATGGACGACAATTGGCAACTTCTTAAGATAATAAGAGATTTCTTGAAATTTTGCCATGATGCAACCTTATTTTTTTCTGGGGTATATTATCCTACATCAACTCAAGCTTTGGCCCATTTTTATGAAATAAGTATTGCTTTCCAAAAATATAGAGGTTTACACCTTTTTTAGTTGCTGTGTACAAAAATGAAGGCAAAGTTTTCATAATATTGGAAAATTGCTCCTTTAACATTTTGTATAGATACTGCATTAGACCCTAGGTTGAAATTAGTAGGTGTAAAAACTTTAATTACTGAAACAAATAAAAATATGAATCAAATTAATGTAAATTATATGTCTACAATTAGAACTCAATTAGAACTACTCTATTTGGAATACACTACCCAAATGGGTAGATCCGAAGCACCCTCTACCTCAATGGGTCCTCCCCAAATACATAAAGGGAAAGAGAATGCCATTTGGTGTATTATGAGGAGCACTCTAAGAAGAAGCTCCTCTTCTTCCGGGGGATCCTGAAGGTTGCGTTTAAGGCTTAACATAGGCTAAGGTCCCAAATCCGATTTTGTTATGGGTTTCAAATCCAATTAATTAATCTAGATGATTAACCTAAGACCAAAAAACAATAACCCACAATAGAGAGAGGAGGCACGAGATTTTTTTACATGGAAAACCATACTCGGGAAAACCCACGGGTCATTTAGTCTAGACCACAGACAGACCAAGCACTATAATAAAAGAAAAAGGTTACAAGAACACTCACAGAACCTTTCCCCAGTTGGGACTCAACCTAAGGACCGTAATGGACTTGTCGACAACTCGCTGTTCACCTTCACCATGCTTGAAATCACTACCTTGAATGCCTCTTAAAGGTGCTTAAGAGAACAAGATAATGTTTTTTCTTTAGTGTAGCACTTCTTACACAACAATAGTTAGGGATCTCTTAGAGAAATTCTCACTAGATAAAACAGGAGAGAGTTGGGGTTTAGGGTTGCAAGAGTGTCTATTTATAGGCCAAGGGTTGAGTACTGGTATTTCAGTTTGAATGGAATTAAGAATAGAAGTTGGAGCGAAACTTGGAAAGAAGAGTTTCAGTTTGTGCAGGACAAAATTTCTGAGGGTCGCTCGAGCGAGTAGGGGGCTTGCTCGATCGAGACCCTTCACTGTCTCGCGGGTCAGCAGGCCAACAGGGTTCGCTCAAGCGAGCTAGCGCTCTGGCTCAGGGGTGCTCTGTGCACTGTTTATTTCCATTGTCTTGCTTCTGCCATCCTCCAGTCTTCAATGAGAAGTCCCATCACAGTCCATATCTAAGAATAGAAAAATTACAACTCGATTTGGACATGATTTTTGTTCGAAAACCTAACGAAATTGCCAACTAAGAGACAAGGAGATCGAGATCTTCCCTCATCATATTTATATTTAATTTGTGGCGAATCACTCATAAGATGCCTAGCAATGATGGGTCAAATGGGGAAGACTTATCGTCCAAAGCTTGTCCAAGCAGACAGTAGAATGGGATCCTTCAATGTGCAAATGAAATGCTAAATCTTTTGCTACCTTTGGCAAGTTTGCAGAGGACTCCGATAAAATCTTATAGAAATTAGAACTTTTTGGTCTTCTCACATGTGACCACAATAAGCCCCATTTCAAACATAAGCCTCATCCTCCAAATTTTCAAAAACAACAGATAAAATGTAATATATGGGCCATGCCATTTCTTTGAACTCAAGGCATTATTCTGACTTGTATAGGATTCTAAACCGTATTCAATCCAGATCACCTTGTTGTGCCTACCAAATTTGGAGCCACCTGATCATACTGACCCCTTCACCAATGGCCCATAAGGTTTAACCCCTTAAAAAAAAATGGATCGTCAATCCAACAATGCAATCCATTCGGAAGAGTGTAAAAAAATGTGTAAAAAAATGACATCGGTGTAATGTGTGTGGTCCATTCGGATGGGTGATTAGGTGAGCCCCAATATGATGCATAAAAAAAGTGTGCGCCGGATAATTTCTATGTAAAAGAAAAGAGTATCCTTCCAAACGGTTTTGGTCCAATTGGTAACACTGCCAATTCTGATCCTTGGTCCAAACTGGAACTAAGTAAATCTAATCCAAACGAAAGAAGCCTAGGCTAAGGCTCCACTATTGGTCATAGAGTTGGTTGAAGATTGCATTTTTTGATCTTTAGCATCAATCAAAATTGAATCCAAGGCCTTCCAATTTAGTGGGTTGATCATAGTAGGCAACTTTGTCATCCAATTCACAACATGACTCAGAAGATGTCAACTACAGTAGAATATAGATTAGGGTATAACATAACCTAGAACATGCTAAGGCCCTGTTTGGATCCTTGGAGCTGCAATGAGTTTGCATATAACCTTATTTACCAGGAATTGGTATTGTCAAAGAAAAAACTACTACCCCTTGAAAACACTGCTTATATTACGAAGACTAGAGCAAAATAATGAAAATAGAAATGTGCCAGCAAGAGATTCAAAGAGACATTACTTTCTTGTCCAAGTCATAATAAGTTTTGGATCAAAATAACCTGGTAGAAGTCTTCCAACAACACTTCATACTAATATACACTTTGGCACAGTAGCTATGATAAAGTTTTCATAGCTTCAAAACACATAGATACATGACTTACAAAAACAAAGTTCCACACAGAAATCGAATGCTTATATATATATATATATATATATATATATATATGAGCAAGGCTCTCCTAAGCTCAAGCTCATGATAGAATTTCCGTAAGCTCATGCTTGTAGGGCCAACCTTTTGTCCATCCAAATGAATCAAACACATGACCCCTCTAAATTACACATGTCACCAACTTTTAGTCAGATCAGAATTTACCGGATCATTAAATCAACTATGTATCGATCCGAATGGACTATTGACCATTAAACTTTTTGGCCCATATGGAGATGATAGAAATTACTGTTGGGGATTATTTTTTTGCAGAGAGGAATATCCCAGGGAGTCCTTGAAATCTCCCTCACCCCCATCCCCATGTGGGTCCCCAGGTGGGCCCCACCACACACTTGAGCTTACCATATCCTAAACTTGAGCTTAGGAGAGCCGACCCATATCCTAAACTTAACTTAGGAGAGCCGGCCTTATATATATATATATATATATATAGATACACACATGGGAGCTCCTCTCGTCCGCCCATCACTGGATACACTTGATGTTAAGTGCTTCAAGTGCCACATGCGTGGACCCGCCCAAAGGCTTTTCATTTCTCGCGCCAAAATAAAAAAATCATGACCGATTTGGCCCTGGCTCCCCTCTCTCTCTCTCTCCATTCCCCCATTTCCATCGCTGGCGCTCTGTCCTCTCTCTCTCCATTCTGCAGGCACGATCGTCATCCTCGCGCGATCGATCGTCTCCGGAGAGATGCTCCTCTCCTCAGGCGACTTTGCCCTTCCCCCATTGGTGGCTCTCTCCAATTCCAGCTTTAGCCCTAACTCTCCTCCTCGCTGCATCTTGCGATCGACTTGGGCGACGAAGCTATCTTCATCCTACGACTGGCACCCTCTCTCCCGCGACCAAAGACGATCGGGATTCGTCTTTATCCTGTGATTGCAAAATACAATCGTCCTCGTCTCTCTCCCGCCAAAGCCCTCTCTCTGCTTTTCAGTTTTCGCCCTCTACAACCAGTAGAAATGGTATTTTGGGATTTTTTTTGTTTTTAATATATTCTAAGTGATTGATCTGAAGTCTGAGTTGGAGATGCGTTAAAGGGAGGGTTTGGATGGCTTCTGATTTCCAACAGGCCCCCATCCAAACCCATTTTCTCTCTTACAGTTCGGCTAGGGCTTTTTTGGGTTATGGGTTTTGTTAAAATTGTACTGAGAGACCGTTCTTTTGGTCTTTGGAAATGGGTTTTGAGGATTTTTTTTCTGGAGATGGTATATGTTGATGATGACGATGCTTGTTATGCTCATGGAACCATCTGGGTTGTTTCACCTTGTTCAGAATTTTTTTTGCCCTTTTCAGATTGGCTGTTTTTATGATACTGGTTCTTGGGGTTTTTTGTTTCTTTTTTTTTTTTTGAGATTTCATATTCTTCTGGTGATTTTGGGTTCTGGGTTTTGTTAAAATTGTACTGAAAGATCGTTTTGTTGGTCTTTGGAAATGGGTTTTAAGGATTTTTCTGGAGATGTATATGTTGATGATGACGATGCTGCTTCTTGGGTGATTTGTGATAAAAAAAAAAACAAGTGGGGAGTCCTCTATTTTGTGATAGAAACTATTCCACAGTTTCTTGTTTTGGTAAAGGAAACATTCCACGGCTGAAATTTCTCCATAAATCAAAGATACTAAGTGTACCTACTTTAAAAAAATGAGATAATAAAATTGCAAAGCAATTGAAATTTGTTGGGAGAATCAGTACCTTAGCCAATCTCCAAGCTTCCAACACTCTCACAAGCTATTTCTTGTAAATGGAGAGGAAGGAGTGATGAGTTAATTCCTCAACCCTCCATTTCTTTCTACTCTTGTCCCTCCATTGAATTTAGAATCTGGTTCTTTCTTGCAAGGATTGAGTGGGTCACTTTTTCTTTCTCTTCTTTTTACTTTTTCTTTGTGTTTGTGGAGGGAATTTATAATCCTCTTTTTAGTTTGATGATGATGAAGAGGGTGGCCACTTTTTTACTCCATGACCCAACAATTTTTTTTTGTTTCCGTTGAAAAGGCTTTTCAACTTGGTCCTCAACTTGAAGTGTTTCCAGCTTCTGTTAATAACAAAGGCATACCAGAGACAAACAGTTAGTTCAAATTGCAGTGAGAATGGAAGAAATGAAAGACTCAATTGAAGAGCGAGTAAGATGTTTGAGTGACAGCATAGAGACTCACATTAAGGAAAGTAGATCCAAAAATGGCCGTGCATATTTTATTGCGATTCTTCTCCCCTTTGCAGCGTACATGTGGTGTGGACGAAATGGGCGTGCCTATTTCTTTGAGTTGATGTAGGCATTGTTCTCTTGTGGGAGGCATAAGTGCATTTTGTTTTATTTTGTTTGTTGGGCTGGGATGCTTTGTATAAGAAAGAACAAAATTATATGGTTTGGATCATTTGGAATATGATTGATCAGTTTGATTTTGTAATTTGTACTTAGCTTGTTTGTACTTAAGAAGTTCTAGTGCAGTTTTAATGAAAAAAAATCAAATGTTGGCCTGATATGTTGTGTCTTTTTTTTTATCCCAAATTGGATGCTTCTAGGTGTTTCATTAGGAAAATCTCCTATCTCACTCTCTCTACTAGATGGGTGAGTGGTACAGAGTCTGTGAGGCAACCTACATCGTGGGCAGCTGTGTGAGATAAGTAGCCCATGCCACTGGGTTGTCTCGCCAGCATGTTCTTAACTAATTGATCAACACTGGTATTCAGGAACATTGAGAAGAGTTGATGGGCTAGCTAGCCCATTTGGATGTTTAATTCATAATGAATAGCAGAACATATGGGCTGCGTTTGGTCACATCAACTACTGATAGCAACAGAGGTTATGTAGAAGCTGTTGCTGTTGCTGATGCTTAGAAGTTGTTGCTGTTGCTGAAGCTAGGGGGACCAAGATTATGGAAAATCAGTGATTTGAGGCTCTAGAAGCTGTCGTTGTCGCTTGTTGTTGTCTTGTATTTGCGTTTAGCCAATCGTTGTACCAATCGCTAAGAAGTTGCTGTGACCAAACGCACCCATAAAAAGTTGGAATAACTTTCCAGGTCCAACTTTCCCAGTGTAAAGATTTTCCATGTTATAGGTAAAAGGAGATTGATTACATATAAATAGGGCAACATTGTATAATTCTTGCCTAAATTATATGTACAGTCACTGAATTTGCTTAAAAGTTGAATGCTACAGATCTATTCAATTTTGTGTTGATGTTTGAATAAGCTAGTTCTTTTTTTTCTCTCTCATTTAATGTGTTTCTTTCTTTTGGAAATTCTCCGCTTATTGGAAAATGGTAAACATTCCATAGTTGGTGACGTTTTGATCGGTTTGGTAAATGTTAAAAACCACCATGAACAAGTTTGGAGATGTAGCCTGTGTTATGTACCATTTAACCCAGCATTCAAATAATAGAAATTCTGCACCTTCACACCCATTTGATAAAAATTGTATTACTATCAACGGGCAGCTACTGACAATGATGGGTTGTGCCCTAGCATCCAGAAGCCACTGTTTGGCCCTAGCAGAACCCAAACACATTTCTTGAATCCAAACACATCATCAGGAATGCAAGGCAATTTTAACCTCACCATAGCACAGCCAAACCTATCAATTCCTCAATATCCTTATATTAAGTTCTGCTATCTCTGAATGCACCTTACATAAACAATGGCCCATTAACAACACGAGCACAATTTTGTGAATAGATTCTAGGCGTTAAACTAAGTTCACATATAAGCACTCAAAGAACACATATTATCAACCCAAAGAACACATATAAGCACTCAAGTAAATTTCCTCCCAAAAAGCTGAAAAGGAGAGGAAGAAAACAAGTGCTAGATTAGTCATGGTGGCGGAGGTCCCGGCTCAAATAGAGGTGGGCAGCAGCTTGTAAATAGACCACATCAGCAGAGGAACCATAAACTGTCAAGATTAAAAAATAAAAAAAGAGCACACACTATGTCAGATTCACATGTATAACACATACACATCCCCCACATACAGTGTCAAGTATGGGCATTATATTTCTGCAAAAGTAGAAAAGTAAAATAAGAGAATTCTCACCATGACATGAGGCAGTTGTTGGGTCCTCCATCAGGAGGAGGAGCTTCTTTGGGAGAAACGGCTCGTCGGGAGGGGGATCCATCACTTACTAGCACTGCCAAGGAAAATGAGAAGTCAGGTCTCAGTTTTAACAAATGTAGATCTAGGTTGTGGTTTTCTGCACCTAACATTCCTTCTTTCACTTACTAGCACTAAAATAGCAACAGAGTAAACACCCAAACTAGTCAGAGTCTTCCGAACTCTCACTACTATCAAGATGAAGATCTGGATCATTGTATTCATCTTCACTCCTTAACCTGAAATAATGCGTTATAAATTCTTGGTTAAAAATCTACCAAAATACCAATTATAGCAATTAAATCGTTATTGTTTAGCTATTCATTTGGGTGCTTGATCTTTGTTTCATGGAGGGGTTTGGCTGAGGGTTGTTGTAGGAATTTTTTTTTATTTAAAGAAAGGGCTTTTGCTTTCTTAAGAAAAATAATATATCATTGCTTTTGACAAGAAAGTAGAGGACTTGGAGATTGGGATCACTCTCTTGATTTAATTTCCTCTTCATAGATTTTGCTGCCTGTTTGGTTTTGTTGCAGTGAATAGATTAGAGAAAGAAATAATTCTTCCAAAAGAAAGTCATTTCTTTAAAAATTCCCATATGGGTATTTCATATTTACTCTGTTTTGTTTTCTGGAGGATTTTGATAAAAATTGCTGGAAAACTGGTTTGATAAAATTTGCTGGAAAACTGGTTCTCTCTCTCTCTTTATTATGTGTGTGTGTGTGTTTGTTCTGAAACACCCAAACAGACAGGGCAAAGATACAAGAGGCAGATAGATACTGAACATTCAAATACTAAGTCCAATGCAATTGAATCAAGCAAAATGAAGAATAAATGTGAAGTTCAAACTGAAGAAGATCAAAGGCAGCCTCTATTCATTGGGTTAAAATTGAAAGTTCAAACATCAGCAATTTAAAAAAAAAAAAATTTAAGCCTCACCACTCCAAAATGCCCATTCTTTGGCCTTTGTCAGCCAACATGTGAGGTGGTTTCCTTCTAAAAGAAAAGAATGAAAGAACACCCTCACCCACTCACACCCAGGCCTCCGAAGCCATCAGTTTCTTCCCCTTCTTATTTTACTTTAACGAACCCACTAAAGGATCTCAAAGCCCTAGCCGGACTGTAAGAGAGAAAATGGGTTTGGATGGGGGCATGTTGGAAACCAGAAGCCATCCAAACTCTCCCCTTAACCCATCTCCAACTCAGACTTCAAATCAATCACTTAAAATAGATTAAAAACAAAAAACCCAAAATACCATTTCTACTGGCTGCAGAGGGTGAAATTTGAGAAGCAGAGAGAGGGCCTAACCTAGCGGGAAAGAGACGAGGACGATTGTATTTTTCAATCGCAGGATAGAGATGACGATTGGGATCGATCGTCTTTGGTAGCGGGAGAGGGTGCCAGTCGCAGGATGAAGACAGCTTCATCGCCCAAGTCTATCGCAAATTGCAGAGAGGAGGAGAGTTAGGGCTAAAGCTGGAATTGGAGAGAGCCAACAATGGGGGAAGGGCAAAGTTGCCTAAGGAGAGGAGCGTCTCTCCGAAGACAATCGATCGCGCGAGGATGACGATCGTGCCAACAGAATGGAGAGAGAGAGAGAGGAGAGAGCGCCATTGATGGAAATGGGGGAATGGAGAGAGAGAGAGGAGAGCCAGGGCCAAATTATTCTTGATTTTTTATTTTGGTCTCAGATGGAGAGCAAGAAATGAAAGGGCTTTGGGCGGGCTCCACGCATGAGGCACTTGAAGCACTTAACATCAGTGTATCTAGCGATGGTCTTGGCATGTGGTGAGCGGACGCTCTCCTTAGCGTTAGCTGTGGAGAGGAGCTCCCTATATATATTATCCATTATATATTATAGAGCAGCGTACATTGAGTGCCACACATCCATCCACACTCTATCTTGAATTTTCTCTACCTAGAGGACAAATTAGATGACAAAAACTCCTCATCCTCAGTAAAAAGTTGGAGATTTTTCGTCTTCAACAAGAATTTAACTGCATCATCATCAAACTCGAATAGCCAACCTAGTTTGATAAGCTCAGAGAGACCATCGATTTGATCGGGTTTGTCCCTAAACAATCCCTTGGATATTGCTTCAGAGAAATATGTACAGAATTCAATGTTCGCTTTGTATCCAAATGATCTCTCTGTTTTTTGAATGAACAACTCTGAGTTCTCCGTATCCCAACGTACCATTTGGCTTGCATTCATACTAGGACTCTTTCCTGAGGAGAGAAGCAGGCTATAACATACTGTAATGAGTTCATCCAACTCAAAGATTTCAAGATCATGAAACTGCTTGGCAATCAAATGCCTCACCTCAGAAGGCATCTCTAGAGAAGAATCTACGAGAAACCCAAGCACAATTCTGAACAATCCACTCCTGATCATCGCATCCCTTGGATCAAGCTTCTTGGCTTTGGAGCTGTTTGTTTCAAAAGATTCATCCTTTTCAACAGATTCAGAAATAGCTTGAACACCAATACAGGTGTAAATTTCATAGAGCTTACTCAGATAAAGTGATGGCGGGCTTAGTTGAGGATACCAGGCAATTATATCGGGAGAAGCCTTCTAAAAAAGATCCCTCAACTGCAGGACATTGGGGATGAAAACATCATCCTTGTTGACAAGCCGAATTCCACCAGAACCCGTGCTTACAGGAACCTTCACTTAGCACTCCAATGCTTTGCAACAAAATCCCAAAAAGCACAACAGTCAACAATGCCAATGGGCAATGCGCATTTTCCCAGTCACTCCAGAGCCGACAGTAATCATCAATTGTAGGGTGAGTTCTCACTCTAAGAACTTTGGAGAAGAAGCTGAGAATTTTTGTCTCATAGAACTTGTCCAGAACATTCAAATGCAAACTGAAGAGATTATCCTTGTCATGAAGAACACAGGCATCAAAACTCGCCCATTCTCCCTTGTCCACTCCTTGAGGGATCCAAATCCAACTAGCATCATTTTTGTCTGGTATCCAGTTATACTTACTCAAGTACTCATAGATTCTATTTATAACATTGACATGAGAATGTCAGATGAGATGTTCTGCCATCAAAGAACAGCCTCTGTCAACCTCCACAATCACTCCTATTGCTTTGAGCTCATTTCGGTAGGATGAGATTTCAGCACCGTAAAATACTTCATCAATGAAAGGCACATCTTCCCGTTGTATAGGTCCCCAATTTGAATCAAACAATATGCACTCAGCTGGGGATCTAAAACCCACTACAGTCTTCAACCATTTCTTGTTTATTCTTCCCATGAATTCCTTTGGCAGGGGATCATGATTCCCAAGTATGTTTCGAAAACATTTCAACAATGAAAGTGGCACAATGGATGGAGTCACATCACTGGGACTTCTGATATTAAGACCAACAACGACAAACTGTGATCCATCTTTAAATTCAACTGCAACTCCAAAGTGCCTCAGCTCCTTTCTATATTCATAGATGTGATTTCCATAGTACCCATCAACATCATCAATGAATGGAAGGGATACAATAGGAGATATGGATTGTAACATCCCGAAATTCCAAGGATGTAATTATCTTAGTTAATTGTGTTTTTAGCTAATTAAGCTCGTTTATAAGCCAAACAGGTCCGATTAATCTTTAGGGTCGTGCGTGAGAAGTTGGGTTGAGATCCGAGCTCATTTGAGCAAACAAGGCGAGTGTGTCGCTTTTTCTGGAGAGTTCCGAGGGCTTTTTAGTATTTTTCACTTTTCGAGATTTTGGCACCGTTGGGTAGATGATTTTATTTCCTAAACTTTAGTCTTCTACACCATCTTGATCCGAACCCTCGAAGACACTCTAAAACCTGACCGGACCCAAACCCATTTAAACTTCCCTTTCTATCTCCTCATTCCTTTCTCTCTCCTCACTCCACGTGAACAGCCAGTAGCCCATCCCCCTTTCTTTCTTTATTTTTCCTTCTCCCTTATCTTCTTTCTCCTTTTCCTCCTCATCTTCATTCCCCACCGACATCAGCCCATCCCACTCTTTTTCCCCATTTCTCGTCTCCCTCATCTCGCCCAGCCATGCTGCCCACTGTCCCGGCACCATCACCATCGTCGCCGGACCCACCTGCACCGCCGCCGAGCTCCCCATCTCCGGCGAACCAGCTACTCCATCTCTCTCTGTTTTTCCCCAATTTTTCCCTTTCACTGTTCATTCCTTTCCTTCCATGTTTCTCTCTTTCATTCTCTATTTCCCTTTCTTTCTTTGTTTCTCTCTCTTCCTTTCTTTCTCTCTCATTCCTCTTGCTGCCAACGATTTTAGCCCACACCCATTTCATTCCCTCTCATTTTCTCATCATCTCATTTCATTTTCTCTCATCTCATCTCATCTCATCCTCCTCGCCCATTCCACCCATCTCATTCTCTCACTTATTTCCTTTCTTTCTCTCTCACTCCCCTGCCAATGTAGAACACCCCCACCCCACTTCCATTTCACTCTCTCTCTCTCTAATTCACTCTCTGTTTCTTTATCTCTTTTTATTTCTCCATTCTTTCTTTGTTTTGTTTTCTTCATTATTCTTGTCAATGGACCCATGACCCTCCATCACCACTAATTTAGTGGGCCCCAAAACCTACGATGATCACTACCATCTCCGCGTGGACCCAGCGAGCTTCTCATCCTCAATTGGATGGACTTGATGAGAGGGGGTATGGATGTATGTGGAGAGGGCAAGGCCCTATTTTCTTCGTTTGCAGGATTAGAATGGAAGGGTTAGGCCCTTCATATTTACCGATTACATGTTTTGGAATTTTGGAAAGGGGTTTCCACCCATTTCACTTCAGTTGCAGAATTGAGGTTCTGTAACTGTAGTGTAAGTGGTTGACCGACCAAGGGGACCGAGTCGACCGGCTACACACAATGAGGCTCTTTGGAGCCTGATGGAAATCACTGTGCACTCCATTTGTTTACAACTTCCGATCGACCGGACCGGGTCGGGTTGACAGGGTACTCTGGGTGGGATGTGGACCGGGCCCAATGATGGATACCTTTTGAAGACCCCTTTTGACTTTGTTCAGTTGGACTTAAGTGGAACCTTGGCTACCTTTTTGAGCACTGTCCAGAATTTCACCGCAGCTTACCACCTTCAGACTTGAGAGATAGAGTTCAGTTAGAATAACCAAATCTTTTACCTGTGATAGATTTAGTCATTTGGAGGACCAAATGTTCTAAAGAGGGAAGGATGTAACATCCCGAAATTCCAAGGATGTAATTATCTTAGTTAATTGTCTTTTTAGCTAATTAAGCTCGTTTATAAGCCAAACAGGTCCGATTATTCTTTAGGGTCGCGCGTGCGAAGTTGGGTTGAGATCCGAGCTCGTTTGGGTACAGTAGGCGGGTGTGTCGCTTTTTTCGTAGAGTTCCGAGGGCTTTTTAGTATTTTCCACTTTTCGAGATTTTGGTACCGTTGGGTAGATGATTTTATTTCCTAAACTTTAGTCTTCTACACCATCTTGATTCGAACCTTCGAAGACACTCTAAAACCTGACCGGACCCAAACCCATTTAAACTTCCCTTTCTCTGTCCTCACTCCACGTGAACAGCCAGCAGCCCATCCCCCTTTCTTTCTTTATTTCTCCTTCTCCCTTATCTTCTTTCTCCTTTTCCTCCTCATCTTCATTCCCCACCGACAGCAGCCCATCCCTCTCTTTTTCCCCTTTTCTCGTCTCCCTCATCTCGCCCAGTCGTGCTGCCCACTGTCCCGGCGCCATCACCGTCGCCGCCGGACCCACCTGCACCGCCGTCGAGCTCCCCATCTCCGGCGAACCAGCCACTCCATCTCTCTCTGTCTTTCCCCAATTTTTCCCTTTCACTGTTCATTCCTTTCCTTCCTTGTTGCTCTCTTTCATTCTCTATTTCCCTTTCTTTCTTTGTTTCTCTCTCTTCCTTTCTTTCTCTCTCATTCCTTTTGCTGCCAACGATTTTAGCCCACACCCATTTCATTCCCTCTCATTTTCTAATCATCTCATTTCATTTTCTCTCATCTCATCTCATCTTCCTCACCCTTTCCACCCATCTCATTCTCTCACTTATTTCCTTTCTTTCTCTCACTCCCCTGCCAACGTGGAACACCCCCACCCACATCCATTTCACTCTCTCTCTCTAATTCATTCTCTGTTTCGTTATCTCTTTTTAATTCTCCATTCTTTCTATGTTTTGTTTTCTTCATTATTCTTGTCAATGGACCCGTGACCCTCCATCACCACTAATTTAGTGGGCCACCAATAAAGTTGGCCCCACAACCTCCGATGATCACTACCATCTCCGCGTGGACCCCGCGAGCTTCTCATCCTCAATTGGATGGACTTGATGAGAGGGGGTATGGATGTATGTGGAGAGGGCAAGGCCCTATTTTCTTTGTTTGCAGGATTAGAAGGGAAGGCTTAGGCCCTTCGTATTGACTGATTACATGTTTTGGGATTTTGGAAAGGGGTTTCCACCCATTTCACTTCAGTTGCAGAACTGAGGTTCTGTAACTGTAGTGTATGTGGTTGACCGACCAAGGGGACGGAGTCGACCGGCCACACACAATGAGGCTCTCTGGAGCCTGATGGAAATCATTGTGCACTCCATTTTTTTACAACTTCCGATCGACCGGACTGGGTCGGGTTGACCAGGTACTCTGTGTGGGATGTGGACCGGGCCCAATGAGGGATACCTTTTGAAGAGCCCTTTTGACATTGTTCAGTTGGACTTAGGTGGAACGTTGGCTACCTTTTTTAGCACTATCCAGAATTTCACCGCAGCTTGCCACCTACAGACTTGAGAGATAGAGTTCAGTTAGAATAACCAAATCTTTTACGTGTGATAGATTTAGTCATTTGGAGGACCAAATGTTCTAAGGAGGGTCGGATGTAACATCCCGAAATTCCAAGGATGTAATTATCTTGGTTAATTGTGTAGCTCATTAAGCTCGTTTATAAGCCAAACAGGTCCGATTATTCTTTAGGGTCGCGCATGCGAAGTTAGGTTGAGATCCGAGCTCGTTTGGGTACAATAGCGGGTGTGTCGCTTTTTCCAGAGAGTTCCGAGGGCTTTTTAGTATTTTCCACTTTTCGAGTTTTTGGTACCGTTGGGTAGATGATTTTATTTCCTAAACTTTAGTCTTCTACACCATCTTGATCCGAACCCTCGAAGACACTCTAAAACCTGACCGGACCCAAACCCATTTAAACTTCCCTTTCTCTCTCCTCATTCCTTTCTCTCTCCTCACTCCACATGAACAGCCAGCAGCCCATCCCCCTTTCTTTCTTTATTTTTCCTTCTCCCTTATCTGCTTTCTCCTTTTCCTCCTCATCTTCATTCCCCACCGACAGCAGCCCATCCCTCTCTTTTCCCCCTTTTCTCGTCTACCTTATCTCGCCCAGCCATGCTGCCCACTGTCCCGGCGCCATCACCGTCGCCGCCGGACCCACCTGCACCTCCGCCGAGCTCCCCATCTCCGGCGAACTAGCCACTCCATCTCTCTCTGTTTTTTCACCAATTTTTCCCTTTCACTGTTCATTCCTTTCCTTCCTTGTTTCTCTCTTTCATTCTCTATTTCTCTTTCTTTCTTTGTTTCTCTCTCTTCCTTTCTTTCTCTCGCATTCCTTTTGCTGCCAACGATTTTAGCCCACACCCATTTCATTCCCTCTCATTTTCCCATCATCTCATTTCATTTTCTCTCATCTCATCTCATTTTCCTCACCCATTCCACCCTTCTTATTCTCTCACTTATTTCCTTTCTTTCTCTCTCACTCCCCTGCCAACGTGGAACACCCCCACCCACTTCCATTTCACTCTCTCTCTAATTCATTCTCTGTTTCTTTATCTAATTTTTTTTTCTCTAGTCTTTCTTTGTTTTGCTTTCTTCATTATTCTTTTCAATGGACCCGTGACCCTCCATCACCACTAATTTAGTGGGCCACCAATCAAGTGCGCCCCACAACCTCCGATGATCACTACCATCTCCGCGTGGCCCCCGCGAGCTTCTCATCCTCAATTGGATGGACTTGATGAGAGGGGGTATGGATGTATGTTGAGGGCAAGGCCCTAATTTCTTTGTTTACAGGATTAGAATGGAAGGGTTAGGCCCTTCATATTGACTGATTACATGTTTTGGGATTTTGGAAAGGGGTTTCCACCCATTTCACTTCAGTTGCAGAACTGAGGTTTTGTAACTGTAGTGTATGTGGTTGACGGACTAAGGGGACCGAGTCGACCGGCCACACACAATGAGGCTCTCTGGAGCCTGATGGAAATCACTGTGCACTCCATTTGTTTACAACTTCCGATCGACCGGACTGAGTCGAGTTGGCCGGGTACTCTGTATGGAATGTGGACCGGGCCCAATGATGGATACCTTTTGAAGAGCCCTTTTGACTTTGTTCAGTTGGACGTAGGTGGAACCTTAGCTACCTTTTTTAGCACTATCCAGAATTTCACAGCAGCTTGCCACCTTCAGAGTTGAGAGATAGAGTTCAGTTAGAATAACCAAATCTTTTACCTGTGATAGATTTAGTCATTTGGAGGACCAAATGTTCTAAGGAGGGAAGGATGTAACATCCCGAAATTCCATAGATGTAATTATCTTAGTTAATTGTGTTTTTAGCTAATTAAGCTCGTTTACAAGCCAAACAGGTCCTATTATTCTTTAGGGTCGCGCGTGCGAAGTTAGGTTGAGATCCGAGCTCGTTTGGGTACAGTAACGGGTGTGTCGCTTTTTCCGGAGAGTTCCGAGGGCTTTTTAGTATTTTCCACTTTTCGAGATTTTGGTACCGTTGGATAGATGATTTTATTTCCTATACTTTAGTCTTCTACACCATCTTGATCCGAACCTTCGAAGACACTCTAAAACTTGACCGGACCCAAACCCATTTAAACTTCCCTTTCTCTCTCCTCGTTCCTTTCTCTCTCCTCACTCCACATGAACAGCCAGCAGCCCATCCCCCTTTCTTTCTTTATTTCTCCTTCTCCCTTATCTTCTTTCTCCTTTTCCTCCTCATCTTCATTCCCCACCGCCAGCAACCCATCCCTCTCTTTTTCCCCTTTTCTCGTCTCCCTCATCTCGCCCAGCCATGCTGCCCACTGTCCCGGCGCCAGCACCGTCGCCGACGGACCCACCTGCACCACCGTTGAGCTCCTCATCTCCGGCAAACCAGCCACTCCATCTCTCTCCGTCTTTCCCCAATTTTTCCCTTTCACTGTTCATTCCTTTCCCTCCTTGTTTCTCTCTTTCATTCTCAATTTCCCTTTCTTTCTTTGTTTCTCTCTCTTCCTTTGTTTCTCTCTCATTCCTCTTGCTGCCAACGATTTTAGCCCACACCCATTTCATTCCCTCTCATTTTCTAATCATCTCATTTCATTTTCTCTCATCTCATCTCATCTTCCTCGCCCATTTCACCCATCTCATTCTCTCACTTATTTTCTTTCTTTCTCTCACTCCCCTTCCAACGTGGAACACCCCCACCCACTTCCATTTCACTCTCTATCTCTCTAATTCATTCTCTGTTTCGTTATCTCTTTTTTATTCTCCATTCTTTCTTTCTTTTGTTTTCTTCATTATTCTTGTCAATGGACCCGTGACCCTCCATCACCACTAATTTAGTGGGCCACCAATAAAGTTTTCCCCACAACCTCCGATGATCACTACCATCTCCGCGTGGACCTCGCGAGCTTCTCATCCTCAATTGGATGGACTTGATGAGAGGGGGTATGGATGTATGTGGAGAGGGCAAGGCCCTATTTTCTAGGTTTGCAGGATTAGAGTAGAAGGGTTAGGCCCTTCATATTGACTGATTACATGTTTTGGGATTTTGGAAAGGGGTTTTCACCCATTTCACTTCAGTTGCAGAACTGAGGTTCTGTAACTGTAGTGTATGTGGTTGACCGACCAAGGGGACCGAGTCGACTGGCCACACACAATGAGGCTCTCTGGAGCCTGATGGAAATCACTGTGCACTCCATTTGTTTACAACTTCCGATCGACCGGACTGTGTCGGGTTGACCGGGTAGTCTGTGTGGGATGTGGACCGGGCCCAATGAGGGATACCTTTTGAAGAGCCCTTTTGACTTTGTTCAGTTGGACTTAGGTGGAACGTTGGCTACCTTTTTTAGCACTATCCAGAATTTCACCGCAGCTTGCCACCTTCAGACTTGAGAGATAGAGTTCAGTTAGAATAACCAAATCTTTTACCTGTGATAGATTTAGTCATTTGGAGGACCAAATGTTCTAACGAGGGAAGGATGTAACGTCCCGAAATTCCAAGGATGTAATTATCTTAGTTAATTGTGTTTTTAGCTTATTAAGCTCGTTTTTAAACCAAACAGGTCCGATTAATCTTTAGGGTCGCGCGTGCTAAGTTGGGTTGAGATCTGAGCTCGTTTGGATACAGTAGGCGGGTGTGTCGCTTTTTCCAGAGAGTTCCGAGGGCTTTTTAGTATTTTCTACTTTTCGAGATTTTTGTACCATTGGTAGATGATTTTATTTCCTAAACTTTAGTCTTCTTCACCATCTTGATCCGAACCCTCGAAGACACTCTAAAACCTGACCGGACCCAAACCCATTTAAACTTCCCTTTCTCTCTCCTCAATCCACGTGAACTGCCAGCAGCCCATCCCCCTTTCTTTCTATATTTTTCCTTCTCCCTTATCTTCTTTCTCGTTTTCCTCCTCATCTTCATTCCCCATCGACAGCAGCCCATCCCTCTCTTTTCCCCCTTTTCTCGTCTCCCTTATCTCGCCCAGCCATGCTGCCCACTGTCCCTGCGCCATCACCGTCGCCGCCGGACCCACCTGCACCGCCGCCGAGCTCCCCATCTCCGGCGAACCAGCCACTCCATCTCTCTCTGTTTTTCCCCAATTTTTCCCTTTCACTGTTCATTCCTTTCCTTCCTTGTTTCTTCTCTCTTTCATTCTCTGTTTCCATTTCATTCTTTGTTTCTCTCTCTTCCTTTCTTTCTCTCTCATTCCTTTCGCTGCCAACGATTTTAGCCCACACCCATTTCATTCCCTCTCATTTTCTCATCATCTCATTTCATTTTCTCTCATCTCATCTCATCTTCCTCACCCATTCCACCCATCTCATTCTCTCACTTATTTCCTTTCTTTCTCTCTCACTCCCCTGCCAACGTGGTACACCCCCACCCACTTCCATTTCACTCTCTCTCTCTAATTCATTCTCTGTTTCTTTATCTCTTTTTATTTCTCCATTCTTTCTTTGTTTTGCTTTCTTCATTATTCTTGTCAATGGACCCGTGACCCTCCATCACCACTAATTTAGTGGGCCACCAATCAAGTGGGCCCCACAACCTCCGATGATCACTACCATCTCCGCGTGGCCCCCGCGAGCTTCTCATCCTCAATTGGATGGACTTGATGAGAGGGGGTATGGATGCATGTGGAGAGGGCAAGGCCCTACTTTCTTTGTTTGCAGGATTATAATGGAAGGGTTAGGCCCTTCATATTGACTGATAACATGTTTTGGGATTTTGGAAAGGGGTTTCCACCCATTTCACTTCAGTTGCAGAACTGAGGTTCTGTAACTGTAGTGTATGTGGTTGATCGACCAAGGGGACCGAGTCGACCGGCAACACACAATGAGGCTCTCTGGAGCCAGATGGAAATCACTATGCACTCCATTTGTTTACAACTTCCGATCGACCGGACTGGGTCGGGTTGACCGGGTACTCCATGTGGGATGTGGACCGGGCCCAATAATGGATACCTTTTGATGACCCGTTTTGACTTTGTTCAGTTGGACTTAGGTGGAACCTTGGCTACCTTTTTTAGCACTATCCAGAATTTCACAGCAGCTTGCCACCTTCAGACTTGAGAGATAGAGTTCAGTTAGAATAACCAAATCTTTTACCTGTGATAGATTTAGTCATTTGGAGGACCAAATGTTCTAACGAGGGAAGGATGTAACGTCCCGAAATTCCAAGGATGTAATTATCTTAGTTAATTGTGTTTTTAGCTAATTAAGCTCGTTTATAAGCCAAACAGGTCCGATTAATCTTTAGGATCGCGCGTGCGAAGTTGGCTTGAGATCCGAGCTCGTTTGGGTACAGTAGGCGGGTGTGTCGCTTTTTCCGGAGAGTTCCGAAGGCTTTTTAAGATTTTTCACTTTTCGAGATTTTGGTACCGTTGGGTAGATGATTTTATTTCCTATACTTTAGTCTTCTACACCATCTTGATCCGAACCCTCAAAGACACTCTAAAACCTGACCGGACCCAAACCCATTTAAACTTCCCTTTCTCTCTCCTCATTCCTTTCTCTCTCCTCACTCCACGTGAACAGCCAGCAGCCCATTCCCCTTTCTTTCTTTATTTTTCTTTCTCCCTTATCTTATTTCTCCTTTTCCTCCTCATCTTCATTCCCCACCGACAGCAGCCCATCCCTCTCTTTTTCCCCTTTTCTCGTCTCCCTCATCTCGCCCAGCCATGCTGCCCACTGTCCCGGCGCCATCACCGTCGCCACCGGACCCACCTGCACCGCTGCCGAGCTCCCCATCTCCGGCGAACCAACCACTCCATCTCTCTCTATTTTTCCCCAATTTTTCCCTTTCACTGTTCATTCCTTTCCTTCCTTGTTTCTCTCTTTCATTCTCTGTTTCCCTTTCTTTCTTTGTTTCTCTCTCTTCCTTTCTTTCTTTGTTACTCTCTCTTCCTTTCTTTCTCTCTCATTCGTCTTGCTGCCAACGATTTTAGCCCACACCCATTTCATTCCCTCTCATTTTCTAATCATCTCATTTCATTTTCTCTCATCTCATCTCATCTTCCTCGCCCATTCCACCCATCTCATTCTCTCACTTATTTCCTTTCTTTCTCTCTCACTCCCCTGCCAATGTGGAACACCCCCACCCACTTCCATTTCACTCTCTCTCTCTAATTCATTCTCTGTTTCTTTATCTCTTTTTATTTCTCCATTCTTTCTTTGTTTTGTTTTCTTCATTATTCTTGTCAATGGACCCATGACCCTCCATCACCACTAATTTAGTGGGCCACCAATCAAGTGGGCCCCACAACCTCCGATGATCACTACCATCTCCGCGTAGACCCTGCGAGCTTCTCATCCTCAATTTGCAAGCCACCACTCCATTCTCATCTGTTTGGCAAGCTCTCATTCTCCTTAGGTTTGGGTTAATACACTTTGGGTGTAGAAATGTTTTTGGTTGCTTAAAGCTTCTCCTCTAGTAATTTTATATTTAATTTAGTTTTATTTTACTAATTATCCCCTAGGTTTAGTTTGTTGGGCTATGGAGCTAGGATTTGTGGATTTGGCATTTTCAACCAAGGCAAGTAGATATTTATATATATGCTTGGATATGTTTGTCTTTTCTTTCATTTGATGATTGATGATGATTTAGATGACCACATATGCTCATTGATACTTTAAATGTTGAAAACATGATAATATAAATTGAATGGTTGGATTGGGATAGATGTTGGTTGGATGGACTTGATGAGAGGGGGTATGGATGTATGTGGATAGGGCAAGGCCCTATTTTCTTTGTTTGCAGGATTAGAATGGAAGGGTTAGGCCCTTCATATTGACTGATTACATGTTCTGGGATTTTGGAAAGGGGTTTCCACCCATTTCACTTCAGTTGCAGAACGGAGGTTCTGTAACTGTAGTGTATGTGGTTGACCGACCAAGGGGACCGAGTCGACCGGCCACACACAATGAGGCTCTCTGGAGCCTGATGGAAATCACTGTGCACTCCATTTGTTTACAACTTCCGATCGACCGGATTGGGTCGGGTTGACCGGGCCCAATGATGGATACCTTTTGAAGAGCCCTTTTGACTTTGTTCAGTTGGACTTAGGTGGAACCTTGGCTACCTTTGAAGACTCATTTGACTATATGTAAAAATGTTTTGAGCCGTCGTCTTTTACGGTTAATCCGGTTACAACGGTTACAACCTATCTCAATCTTGAACGGTACGGGACAACGGGATACCCCCTTTTATATCTATGCACGAAGACTGTTTGTTTGGGTATCGCGAACCCTAATTCCCTTCGTTGACCGAGTATGGTTGTACGATGCCTCGGGTTTAACATTATACCTATGATTGGATTGTTTATCGCTTCTAATTCCAGATTGTACCATCTGGTACTTTTCCACATGCTATGTTCATGTTCCTTAGCTTCGTTTGCTTTGTTTTATTTTTGGGATTTCTTGATGAACCTAGGTGTTGAACTTAGGATCCCTTTTGATGTTCCGCTTTTTTTGACGATTGATAGAAGTGTTGAGGCTAGGTGGCTTTGATTGTAAAAGCTTGATGAGGACTACTTATGGTATTGACGTTTGAATAAGCTTGCTTGATTGATCTCGACTTGATAATGGAAAGTAGTCTCTCTTTTGATGATAAATCTTGTTCATGCATGAAAGCCTAGCCCCTCACTATTGTTTGTCTAGGGATCCTTGTGTCAGGCACCACTTAGCTATATATCGCCTAACACAGATGGGGCACCATCTGTGTGAGGACCTTGATGAACGTCTGCGCAGTACGACCTTTTACTTATTGATGAATCTTGTTTCCTTGCCGGGTCATTACCGTGCCTTGTTGCCAAGTTACTACTTGTGCCTTGTTGCCGAGTTACAACTCCTGCCTTGTTGCCAGGCTTTAATCCTATGCCTTGCTGCCTGGTATATCCAGTGCCTTGATATCTCCACCACAACTCAATGGGAGTAGGGAGGGCAATGACACTATCCCGTGGTAATTAGCATATGTGGACCGCCTATCTTGCTAGATGTTTAAGTTAGATTGATATTGATTCGAATGCTATGCACTTCTTACGATCAAGATGCTATGCATGTCTTATGATCTTGTTTATCGTTTATTCTGATTCGTTCTGCATATCTATTGATGTTTTATATTTATATCTACCTGCCGACCATCGTGTCTGATGCTGCACTTGGTGCATAGGTACCGGGTACATTTACCTTTGGGAAAGTGGAGGCATCGCTTTAGGCAGTTTAGCCTGATGGTGAGTACGAGTTGTGTGTCGACAGTATTGTCGTCATGACCAGCACACGAGTGCCTTCATACTTTGGTTTATATTTATTCTCTTTTGGCTTAGGTTTTGTTAGAGGCCATTAATTAATATACTTTTGTTATCTTTTGCTAAACTTAAATTTTAGGAAAGAAAGATGTGCATACTCTGAAATGTTATATCATACCATTTGTTTAATATGATGTTCCGCTGTGTTTTATGGTTACCAAGGAAATGTTTATACCTCACCGCGGACTCTGATCCTATGGGACATGATTGGGGCCAAGTGTTATTATGATTATTGTTGAAAAAGTTTTAATTGACCCTAATCTCACGCATAACCCCGGTTTCACTTTTGGGGGCGTGACATGGATTCCCACTTTGCATTGAAGAGAATAGACTCCTTCGGGGATCTGTAGCCAAGACGGGTCCGCAACCATTTCTCCTCAAGCATGCAATTGTGAAGTTCACCAGGGAAATGTTGTTTTGCTCCCTTCAAGTGTCTATAGCAATCTAACAATGAGAACACATTGTCTCTTGTAAAAGCTAAAGAGGACACATTCTCCTTGAAACTATGAGTGACTGCCTTGGATGCATCCTCAAGCGTGATCACTACCCCAACCTCCTTCAACTCGTTAATGTATGTTTTGATACTGTTTCCATAAAAATTTTCATCAATCAATGGCATGCCGTTGAATATCTTCAGTAGGCATCCTCATTCATGATCGAACAGGAAAAGTTCTGCTGGAACCCTGAAACCAAGATTGGTACTAAACCACTTCTTATCCTTCATTTTTGCAGCAAGTTGTCCGGACATTGGAGAATGCCGAATGCACCCCAACATTAAAAGAATACTCTCAGCAGAAACAAATTCAAAAGAAGGCGGCAATCTTAAATGATTTTCAACAATTTGGTAATTTTGGTTAAAGCCAACTACAACACCCAGCAACTCAAGTTTCGCTCGATAACTAATGATTTCTTCACCATAATAGTCGTTGTCGATGAAGGGGGGACTGCTGATTCCCAAAGCCATTGAGAATCGAACAGAACTGACCCAACTGGGGATCTGTCACCATGTTTTTTTTTTTCAGCCACTTCCCCTCTTTGATGCTATTGATGAAATCTTCAACTAGCAAAAGCCTCCCCCCCCCCTCAAAACTCTTATGAAGCTCAGCATTGAGAACACATTGCCTTTTGTTAATCTAGCACATGATGCAAGTTTCATGAGATGCTAGCGAATGTATTGACATGCTTCCCCATATTCAAACATCACGCTGGCTGTTTTCAGCTCCTCCTTGTAGTCACTGATCTTGTTGCCATAGAACTCCTGGTCAATCAAGGGAATATCAACCAATATAGATCCCATCTGCAGTAGGGTTCCCCAGTCAAAGCTGGACAGAAAGGATTCTGAAGGAGGCTTGTACCCAACAGTGGTCTTCAGCCAACTTCCATCTTTTATACTTCTCAAAAACTTAGCAGGCAACAGAAACACCTTATATTTCAAGTTTTTAATCCAGTCCAGCAACCAAAATGTGTTATCCTTTGTCAGTGGAGAGGAGACAGTACGGAAGACTGCATCAGCAGGACGAAGACCAGGAATATCCAATGCTTTCAAAAAGGTAGCCAGAAACTTTCTGAGCAGCTTCTAATGGGAATACAAGCCAGCAAAATGCCCTACTCTCAAGTAATCTTCTGCTAATTAAACATAGTTTTGTCCCGTCCCATGGGTTTGAGCCCCCCAATAACCCCACCCACTTACTGTTGTTTGCAGGAACAAGTACTCCTTTCCTCTGTCTAGTCACACGCCCGTAGTTATCTACAAGTGGGATGGGATCACACAACTGATGAACTTCATGGTCCAAAAGGTAATTCCTTTTGAGGGAATGGTATAAGAAGTGCGTAAATGAAATAGCAAGTCTTCTATCACTCTCTATAGCATTGACAACAAGAACACTGTAATCGTATACAGTTACACCTGCCACATTAGCACATTGTTGGAGCCAATCCCTTATTGTTGACTTCTTGGGAAATAGGTTCAACCTATCTTGTGTGCTTTCAGGAAAAAAATACCTGTCCACAACACATCTGAATTCGAGGTTTCAATCAAGCAGCCAAGAGACATTATCTGGATTTGATGCGAAGCAAATTCGAGAACCACAAGACTATGTTACATGGTAAATGCTCCTCAAAGCAGTTTTCCATCTTGATCTATACATTTCAGAAGAGGTATCCTCTTAATACCAGCGTTACTGAAATAACTGTTCCAATTTTCAGTAAGGACGCATAGCAGGTCCATATAGACATACTCAGAAACACCCAACACCAGATTTGAGCTCTTAATCCACTTTGCATACCATTCATTACCCACAGGTTTCACACCCAAAAACTCCAAAATGACATCATATTTTTCTTTGTCAAATGAAGAACTAAGAATACATATTCCATGGGATGAAAGATTCTGCAAGCCCACACCTTGCTCCCTTGCTTCTAACAAGATATTCCAGAAAGCAGGTAGCAGCCGACCAACTTCACCAGGCTTGGTAAAAAATTTCCGCTGTGCATACGACTCACATGGTATGATATATTCAGAAACCACTTTTGATCTTATTTTATCTCGTACAGTATTCAGAACTTGATAGAAAGACTCATTCACAGGTAGAAAATCAAACAGGGGTGCCAGTGATATAGGTGCACTGTCTGTTTCTTTCACAAGTGAGACAAAAGCATTGACAAATGCAGAAGCTACACAATCTAGAATACCCATATTCCATTGTTGTCCAAGAATATTGTTTCCCTTGAAGACGCCAGAACAAAATCGGCCTAAATATGAAAGGGAAGTTGGTCACAATTTCCGTGGGCAAAAACGCATAAATGCCTGCTGAGGTCCTCCCTCTATTCAAGCGTTGCCCATGTGGAAATGCTAGAGTAATCACCCATTCCTCAACGTCCATTCTTCTTTCTACGCGGCTTTCTAGTGCAACAGGAAATTTCTGCCTCCGCATACGGTAATTGCATTCAGACTCCTGATCACATTTATTTTCTTCAGCATATAAGTGGAGAACATAGGACCCATGTTAGTATTTTGAAAAGTTGGCTAATTCATTGGGTGGACAAAACATGGGATTCTATGTAATTTGCAATTTTTAGTTGGACCACTTTGTGTTGAAGAAGAATTCCAAAGCAGCAAAAAGCAGGGAGTTTTCAGCAAACAGGCTGACCGGTCGATCGGACCCCCTATCCGATCGATCACCCAGAAAAAGGCCTCAGTTAAAAGTCAGACCGATCGATCGGACCTGCAGTCCGATCGATCAGACAGCGGCGAGCCTCAGCTATTTTTTAGCAGTTTCTTTCTTGTGGCCTGTTTTCCAATCCTATTCGAATCCAATCTCTCCCATACGTTTTTCCTAAGCTTATTTAAAGGTTTAAACTCTTCAGAAACCTCACATCTCTCAGATCAAAACCTTAGATTATACTTAGAGAGATTTACTTCCTCTAGAGAGTTCTAGTGAGAGATTCATGTGCTGAAGCCCTGTTCTCTGGAGATTTCTCATCGATGTTCCAGTCAATTTGTCTTGCTTAAGGCGTGGAGATTGAAGCACTAGAGAAGGTGAACGGCGTGGTCGTCGGCAAAGAATCACTGTGGTCCTTAGGTTGAGATCAACTGTAAAAGGGGAGTGAGTTCTCTTGTAACCTTTGAGTTTATAGTGCTTGATCTTTCTGGACCGGTGCTAGGTCCCGTGGTTTTTTCCCTTCCCAGGGTTTTCCACGTAAAAATCTTGTGTCCATCTTCTTGACTGGTTGTTTGATTAACTTAGGTTTTTCGTTTCCATATTCGTATCTGTGCTGGGATTTATTTTACTTTCTGTTAGGTTTGTGTTTATCAACCCTCCAGGAATTTTCACTTGGTATCAGAGCTGATTCACACTAACTTGTTGTGTGAGATCTTCACAGATTTCTGATATGGATATTATTAGAGATGGATCTTCTATTTTCAAACCCCCTCTCTTGGATGGATCGAACTACCATTATTAGAAAGTTCGAATGACTGTTTTCCTTCAATCCATAGATGTGGATGTCTGGAACTGTGTGGAATTTGGTTACACCAAGCCTACTGTCACCACTGATGACAACAAGATCATTGAAAAACTCATGCCTCAATGGACCAAGGATGATAAACAAACCTTCAATTTTAACAGTAGAGCCTTAAATGCCATTTTTAATGGCGTTTCTCCTTTCGAATTTCGTCGGATATCTATTTGCAAAACTGCTAAGGAAGTATGGGATATATTAGAAACTGTCCATGAAGGCATTCTCAAAGTTAAGCAAGCCAAATTTCAGAATTTGGCTACTGCTTTTGAAAATCTGAAAATGGATGAAACTGAAGTTTTTGATGATTTCAATGATAAACTGTCTGCTATTGTTAATTCTACTTTCTACTTGGGTGAAGTCATTCCTGAACATAAAATTATTAAAAAGATTCTCCGATCTCTTCCTGAGAGATTTGACCCAAAAGTAGTAGCGATTGAGGAGTCCAGCAATTTGGATTTAATCAAAGTTGATCAATTAGTTGGCAACATGCAAACATTTGAAGCTAATCTCAGGAAAACAAAGAAAGCTAAAGGAATGAGTTTGAAGTCTCATCTGGAGCATGATAATGACTCTGAACAAGAGACTGAAGACCCAGAACTTGATGCTCTCTTTGTTAAAAATTTTAAAAAATTCTTGAAAAATGACAAGAAGGATTTTAAAAAGAATTTTAAAAATACTTCACAAAAAGGACAGAATAAGCCTTCTTCGTTTAAATCTAATGCTGGTCAAAATACTGAGAAGAATGTGTCCAAAATTCCGCCCAAAAGTACTCACTGTTATGAATGCAAAGGTTTTGGTCACTATGCTTCTCAATGTGTCAATCGAGCTTGCCGATCTCAAGGAAAGGTTTTGAATGTCACGTGGGATGATGATTCAGATCAAGACTGCAATGACACTGAACACGAATCATCATCACCTGAACATGGTAAGTTTATGGCTTTTATGGCATGATCTAATGATTCCTTTTTGCAGGAAGGTGTGGAAAAATCGGATGAAACTATTTCAGAGGATCTTAATTCTTTGTCAGATAATGAACAGGATTTAGTGGAAGCATATCAGAGTCTCCTAAAACATTCTAGGAGAATGACACAATTGAATGATATTCTAAAAGGAAAATGGAAGGCTGCTGAAAAAGAAAATCTTGTTATTAAAACTGAATTCAATGAAGCCCAAGGTAAAGTATCTCAACTTGAAACACAGCATACCATTCTATCTGACAAGTTGATCTCTGTAGGGAATGAACGTGATTTACTACATGAGCACTCAATTCAAGCTGAGAAAGAAATACTAAACCTAAAGAAAGAACCGGATTCCTGCAAAGCGAAAAATGCTAGCATCACGGACAAGCTCAAGATGACTATTGCTGAATTGGTCTCTACCAAAGCTGATCTTAATTGGATGAACAAAGGGTCAAAGAAACTTGATGAAATTCTGGGTGCACAAATCATATCAAGCAGCAAGCATGGCCTTGGATTTGAATATGGTGCATCCTCCTCCAATAACCAAGGTAAATTTGTTCGGGGTAATACACTGTTTGCTAGTGAACCTGCTGTTTCTCAACCTAAACATGTGAATTCCAATCTCAAGAATTACATACCTCAACGTAAATATGGCCCTACTTGTCACTTTTGCGGAATCATTGGACATATCAGGCCTCATTGCAATAAATTACGTAAGAAACTTCGCATTGAAAGAAGGAAGATCAATTTGAGTCCTTATAAGGTAAAAAAAATCCATTTGGATACGTAAATCTGATCTTTGTTGCAATGTGGTACTCACGGCTCTTAAGGCACAACGTTCACATGTTTGGTACTTAGACGGCGGGTGCTCTAGACATATGTCAGGGGATAAGTCCCTTTTCACATCACTTGAAAGTCATCATGGTGGCAATGTTCAATTTGGAGATAGAAGCAAATCAAAAGTCATTGGTAAAGGATCTGTCAACATACCAGGTATGTCAACTATCAATAATGTCTTTTTGGTTGATGGACTTAAGGCAAATTTGCTAAGTATAAGTCAATTCTGTGAGTCTGGTAATGAGGTTAATTTTTCTCTAAATACTTGCTCCATTGTCGACGGTTATGGAAAACATGTTCTTTCTGGTAAAAAGAATTCCGATAATTGCTATGTGGCTGTCAATGAACATGTCTTGAACTGTAATTCTGCTACTGTTAATACTGTTGACCTTTGGCATCAAAGGCTAGGTCACATTAACCGTTCTGACTTGGAAAAACTCTCTAAGCAAGAATTAGTTCGAGGACTTCCCAAACTTCAAAAACCTCATAACCACGTGTGTGGTCCTTGCCAATTGGGGAAACAAATTAGAGCACTACATAAAAAATTGGATATGCTTACTACCAAGAGACCACTAGAGCTACTTCATATGGATCTTATGGGTCCTTCAAAATCTGCAAGTATTGGTGGCAAAAAGTACATTTTTCTTACAGTTGATGATTTCTCTAGATTTACTTGGGTTCGCTTTCTTAGAGATAAATCTGAAACCTTTGATGTATTCCATTGCTTATGGCTTCAACTTCTTGCAGATAAGGGTGAACAGTTTGGTGGAATTGCAAGAATCAGATCTGATCATGGCACTGAGTTTCAAAACTACTCTTTTGACTCTTTTTGCACTGAAAATGGAATAAAACATGAGTTTTTTGCCCCGAAAACTCCACAACAAAATGGAGTTGTTGAAAGAAAAAATCGGGTTGTACAAGAAATGGCTCGAGTTATGATCCATAGTAAGAACGTGCCTCAAAGGTTTTGGGCAGAGGCAGTCAACACTGCTGTAAATGTGATCAATCGAGTCTACATCAGGGCAGGCACAAAGAATACTCCCTATGAACTATGGACTGGTCGAAAACCCACTATTAAATACTTTAAAACTTTCGGGAGTAAATGTTATATCTTGAAAGATAGAGAACATCTTGGAAAGTTTGACTCCCGAAGTGATGAAGGGATTTTTCTTGGATATTCTTTAAATAGCAAAGCCTACAGGGTGTTTCACTTGCGTACTTCAACGGTCATGGAATCTATCAATGTTATTGTAGATGACGCTGGACCTTCTTATTTTTCTGATGAAGAAGCTGTTATTCCTGACATGGAAACTGAATCTGAAAGTGAAGAGTCTGGACTAAAAGTAAAAGGTTCTGCTCAAAGAACACCAAGTCATCAATCCTCTCCAAGCAAGGAAGTACATCCTCGATCCCAAAAAGGTCAGGTAATCAAAGATCATTCTCTTGACAAAGTCATTGGTGATATTCATGCTCCTTTAAAAACTCGTCAGCAAGTCCAAAGTGAGGTAAATTTCTTGTGTTATGTTTCCTCTCTTGAACCCAAAAACATAAATGAAGCGCTAATTGACGACTCCTGGATTAACGCCATGCATGAGGAGTTAGGTCAATTTGAGCGTAACAATGTTTGGAAACTAGTTCCACGGCCCAAAAATACACATGTCATCGGGACAAAATGGATCTTTAAAAATAAAACTGATGAATTTGGACAAGTCATTAGAAACAAAGCTAGACTAGTTGCCCAGGGCTACACACAGGTGGAGGGAATAGATTTTGATGAAACGTTTGCTCCGGTTGCTCGTCTTGAGTCCATTCGCATTTTATTGGCAGTAGCGTGTTCCTTGAAAATCAAGTTATATCAGATGGACGTCAAGAGTGCCTTCTTGAATGGATTTTTGAATGAGGAGGTGTATGTAGAACAACCGAAAGGTTTCCAAGACCCTCATAGCCCTGATCATGTGTTCAAATTGAACAAAGCTTTGTATGGTTTGAAGCAGGCTCCTCGAGCATGGTATGAGAGACTGACTACATTCCTGTTAGAAAACTCTTTTGTACAGGGCAGCGTGGATAAAACACTATTCATCAAGAGAGAAAGAAACAATATCCTCATTGCTCAAAGTTTATGTGGATGATATTTTTTCGGATCCACATCTGAAAATCTAGCTACCTACTTTGCCACATGTATGTCACAAGAATTTGAGATGAGTATGGTAGGAGAATTATCCTTTTTCTTAGGTCTGCAAATCAAACAATGCGAGAATGGGATATTTCTTTCTCAATCGAAATATGCTCACAATATTTTGAAGAAATTTGGGATGAACTCAGCCAAGCACTCCAGTACTCCTATGAGCACCATAGTTAAGTTGAGTTTAGACTCTTCCGGGAAAGATTTTGATGAAAGAATGTATCGTAGCATGATAGGAAGCTTGCTGTACTTGACTGCTAGTCGACCAGACATCTCCTTTAGTGTTTGTGTTTGTGCTAGATATCAGTCAAGACCTAAGGAATCCCATGTCCAAGTGATGAAGAGGATTTTAAAATATGTCGGTGGTACCATTGATTTTGGAATATGGTTTTCAAGAGATACAAACATGAATGATGTAGGCTACTCAGATGCTGACTGGGCAGGTTGCGAAGATGATCGAAAAAGCACTTCTGGTGGCTGTTTTCTTATTGGCAATAATTTGGTTGCATAGCACAGTAAGAAACAAACCTCCACCTCCCTATCCACAGCTGAGTCAGAATACATTGCGGCTGAAAACTGTTGCACACAATTGTTATGGATGAAACAAATGCTATCTGGTTATGACATTGCACACACCACAATGGTTGTTTATTGTGATAACAAAAGTGCCATTGACATCTCTAAAAACCAGGTACAACATTCCAGAACCAAACACATAGACATAAGGCATCATTTTATTAGAGATTTGGTTGAAGAGAAGATCATTAGCTTGGAGCATATCCCTACGGAAAATCAACTGGCTGACATTCTTACAAAACCCTTGGACCCAACTCGGTTTGATTCCCTTCGTAAGTCTCTAGGTATTTGCTCACACCCTTAATTTTTTTTCCCCCATCTTTTAGTGGCTTCCCTAACTTGTGATTTATTGAATTTTTGCCAAGTTTAAGATTTTTTTTGTGCACTAAAATTTACTTATAGTTTGAGGGTTATGGTTTGATTGCATATAATCAGTACTCTTCTCTGCTGGCACATAGCTTTAAAAAAAAAAAAAAAAAAGGTACCGGAGGATCAGGACTACCTACGAGTATGTGTGATAGCTACTATATGATTGAAAAGTTTCATTAGAGAAGGCTACCGTACTCATTAGTGTGAAAGTCACCTATGATGGATCTTATTTGTTGATTTACATTTAAAGAAAAAAAAGGAGTTGAGTCTGTTGTGTGTGATCCTATCATTTATCCTAGAACAGACTATTTTTCAAAATGTACACTCACTCTTACACTCTTATGCTTGGTACAAGATTCAGTGTATGATCAAAAGGGAATCATTCTTGCTCATTCTCTCGCTCTCTGGCTCGTTTCACTTATTTGGCCTAGGACCGATCGATCGGCCTAACTAGATCGATCGATCGGACATCGTCTCAGTTGGCATTTAAAACAGTTCAGCCCGTCTGGTTTTTTTTTTTTCTTTCATCTTCTTCTCATTCGATGCCCTAGAACCGTTTTCCCCTTTCTCCTTCACGATTTTTAGTTGGGATTGCTTGCTCTGTCTGAGGTATGTTTTCTCCTTCTTCCTTTCTCTCATTCTATTTCCCTTCACTTGCTAGACTTTGGTTTTCGAAGATGTATTGGGTGATTAGATTTTATTGATTTATTTGTGGATGTTTGAGATGGAATGTGTGTGATACTGTTCTTTCTTTCAGTCTCTATGTTGAATGTACACAGTTGGGAGTGTGATGTTTATGTTGTTCATCCATTTTGGATGTCCCATTTCTAAGATGAAGGCTGGATATGTTTCTTTGTATAATGCACCCCAGGTGTTTGTTGTTTTGCCTCAACGAAGAAATGGCTCCAAAAGTCTCACATCCTCATAAGAAGACCTGCCATCGTGGTAGCTCCTCCTCTGCCCCTACTTTTGACGGTGATAGATTTCAAAGTTTGATCAAAGAAAATTCATTTATGAGTGTGTTTTCAAAGAAGCAAGTAATTGTTGAATGTCCCATCCGCTTGGCAAAGATAGAAATTGGTTTCAGTGCGTGGCTCCGTGAAAGGGAATGGGATTCCCTCTATGTCTTCGACCCCACAGCATATGGGTCGCTGGTTCAAGAATTCTACAATAATATTCATGACTTTGGACAGGAATCCTTCAAATCATTTGTGCGTGGGATAGTTATTGAGATCAATCCAAATTTCATAGGGAAATTCCTTCAAATTGATAGGAGTCTAGATGCAGTCTATCCGACTCCTGAGCCTGATTCGGATGACATGGAAGACCCCGTTGACAATATTGATTGGGATGAAGTGATCACCACTCTTACTAGTGGTTGTAAGAGTACATGGCCAGGTGGCATCCTGAAGCAGAAATTTCTTACTCCATCCTACCGAATGTTGAATCTTTTTGTGTGCTATAATCTTCAGCCAAAGGGGAGAACATCAGAAGTGATACTGGAGACCGGCTATTTGCTATAATTGATTGGGACAGGGCAGCCTGTAGATATTCCTCTTACCATTTATAGGCACATGGTGGCAGCCCCTCTCGGTGCGTCGACTACTTCTCTACCATACGGAGCACTTATCACTCGTATACTTTTCTCTAGAGGAGTAGTGGTTGGGCCACATGATTCATTGGTGAAAGGGCCAGGCCCCATTACCTATCGCACCATCAGTCTGTCATCCGCCCATGTTGATGATAGTGGTGATGAAGCTCCAGCTCCGGGAGAAGACGCTGATGCCATTCCTCCTCCGTTTGATTCGCAGTTTGAGTCTGCTGTGCCTACATACCTTCAAGACTTTGAAAACCGTCTCCTGGATCAGTCTACACAAATTGAGCTTCTTGAGCATCGGATGGACTCACAATTTCAAGATGTTTTTACTCAGATGCAGCAACTGGATTGAGGAGAAGCTGGACTCTCTCCTTCATCGATTCCCTCCTCCACAGTAGTCCTAAGCAACTATCCTTTTGTCTTCCCCTCATCTTTTATGTTATGTGTTATGTGTTCCTGTTACTTCATTTAGATTATCTTAATTATGATCTCGTTGTTACTTGTTTTTACCTTGTCAATTTATGGCAAAAAAAGGGGAGATTTAGATTTCTTTACTTAATTTATGTGCTTAATTTTCATACCATTTGATCATGATCTTTTGTCAAAGATTACCGGTGACAGGTACTGCAGGTATCAGCTATGGAGATGGATTTTTTTTTTTTTGTTTCTGGGTAGATTTATATGTATTAGATGTTTTGTCCATGAATTGCCAAAGGGGGAGATTGTCAGTATTTTGGAGAGTTGGCTAATTCATTGGGTGGACAAAACATGGGATTCTATGTAATTTGCAATTTTTAGTTGGACCACTGTTGAAGAAGAATTCCAAAGCAGCAGAAAGCAGGGAGTTTTCAGCAAATAGGCTGACCGATCGATCGGACCCCCTGTCCGATTGATCGCCCAGAAAAAGGCCTCAGTTAAAAGTCAGACCGATCGATCGGACAGCGGCGAGCCTCAGCTATTTTTTAGCAGTTTCTTTCTTGTGGCCTGTTTTCCAATCCTATTCGAATCCAATCTCTCCCATACGTTTTTCCTAAGCTTATTTAAAGGTTTAAACTCTTCAGAAACCTCACCTCTCTCAGATCAAAACCCTAGATTATACTTAGAGAGATTTACTTCCTCCAGAGAGTTCTAGTGAGAGATTCATGTGCTGAAGCCCTGTTCTCTAGAGATTCCTCATCGATGTTCCAGTCAATTCGTCTTGTTTAAGGCGTGGAGATTGAAGCACTAGAGAAGGCGAACGGCGTGGTCGTCGGCAAAGAATCACTGTGGTCCTTAGGTTGAGATCAACTGTAAAAGGAGAGTGAGTTCTCTTGTAACCTTTGAGTTTATAGTGCTTGATCTTTCTGGACCGATGCTAGGTCCCGTGGTTTTTTCCCTTCCGAGGGTTTTCCACGTAAAAATCTTGTGTCCATCTTCTTGACTGGTTGTTTGATTAACTTAGGTTTTTCGTTTCCATATTCGTATCTGTGCTGGGATTTAATTTACTTTCTGTTAGGTTTGTGTTTATCAACCCTCCAGGAATTTTCAACTCAGCATCAATATTCTTCCTTCTTCTGAATTTAGTATCACTTGAAATAGAGATTACATTGACAGTGTTGAGCTTAGGATCTTCATTGTCTTCCCTGATGGAGAGTTGCTTGATCTTTGAAAGAAAAAGTAGAACTGCAGGGTGTATGCTCGAGAGCTGTTGTTTCACAACTTGCACCTTTTCAAATTTCAAAGGCAGAACTATAGTAGTTGTGGGGAGGTTTTTGTCAGAACCGTATATTTGGTGGATGTCAGAGAGAGTTGGGTTCTCCTCCACCCATTCAGGAACAATGTATCCAACACTGCCGTCCAGCAGTGGTTCTTCGCCGAACCTTATATGATACCCGTTGCTAAAAATATAAGGCCGACTGGTAATCAGAAACACACTCTTGAAACCAATACCTGCAAATCAGCAATGCAAAATTATCACATGGACATACTAGGACATGAGAATGACAAAGACAACCCCCCCCCCCCCTAAAAAAAAAAAAAGAGAGTAGAATCAATGAGATCGTCTCCATCAACCTCTGATTTATTGTTCATATCTGATGGGTGACATACTCAATTTCCATATCAACATTTTTGCTATAGTTAATCAATCAATCACGTAAATGAATTCATTCAGGGGCTGTTCATTTCATTTTTGCTATAGTTAATCAATATCGTTCTTCCTCCTCAATTCTTCTCATTTCTTATGGTCAGTTTTTTATGGCCTTGGGGAAAACCTTAGATATCAATACATCAAGTACCTGACTTGGTATCAAAGCTTAAGGCCAAAGAGGAGACATACTGAGAGATTCAAGGGAGTGGATTAAGCATTAGTCAAAGAAGGGTCTAAATTTTCCACAAATCTGCCGAACTATTCAAGTGGTATCCATTGATTGTAGATTTGCAGTGATCTACTTGGTGTTTTTCTATTTGCAGATTAGCAGTTCAGATCAATTTGGGTGGGGTGATTTTGCAGAGATTTTCTTAGTTTTATTTAATCTGCAGATTTTTTGTTTAGATTGATTCGGTTGAGACAATTTTGTTCGATCCATTAGATTGGGTTGGCGACTCTATTTGATCATTTTGAATGGGTTGTCCCCTCAGTTGGGGTAATTTGATTTGCATGGCCTTCTGCTTGATTTGACTTCTCCGATGAAGGAGTGCAGAGAATTCAATTTTGGCGATCCATTTGATCTTAACTTCTGATAAGTCTATGGCCTTCTGTTTTGTTGTGACATTAAAAAAGGTAAGCCTTTTTGTTTTCCTCCGCATGGAACTCCCATTGTTTGTTCGTACTTGAATTAAGTACTTGACATGCTTTATGGAGGAAACAAACTCTTTGGTGTTTGGATATTCATGTAAGCATCCTGATGATTTGATTATGATTTGTGAATAAGAGTTTATTCAAATCGATTATAAAAAATTATTATTTGTTGCTAATTTAGAGGACCGTTTCCAATAACAAGGAGTATTTGAGTTTAGGGTTTGACATGGAGTCCAAACAAAGGGGGAGTGTTGTGTGTCTTCTTCCCAACAATAACTTTTGAATCTTTATGAGCTGGAAAGAGAGAGAAAAAATTACTACAGTGAAGGTCTAACCTCCCTTTTGGGATCGACTATGAACCTCGAGCCTTGAACCTCAGTCCTAGCTAACCTAGACGAACTGAGGCGGCTAAATCAGAATACAAGACATTCCCCAACTGCATCGTAGTAAGGTGGCAAGTGGTAACCGACAACCAACAAACTTAGAGATGAATTAGTTTCCTTTCTAATTCAGTTATTTACTTTTAATTCGATTGGGTTGTAATAAGACTATTTAGTTGGTTTGATTTTATTTAGATGCTTTATTGTTAGATTTGGATTTGGTTAATAAAGTTAGAGTAATTAGACTAGAGGTTTGTTTATAATGATGTGACGTTAAAAAATCTGCTAGGAAGATTTGACCCATACTATATTGTTGAGTTCGGGCAGTGAAAATTGGGATTTGATGAGTCTAGGTTTCAGGATGTGCCAATGATCAAGCTACATTTTATGATGCCCAAATATGGATATGGATACGGACATTGATAAGGGGATGATGATACTACTCCTCACTTTTTGAAAATCTAGGACACGGATACGGATACGGGTATCCTAATTTTTTCTTTAGATCACTTTTGAATCAATGAAATTATCATTGTTTTTACCCTTTATAGCAGTTTTTATGGCCAGATGTAATAATATTAAAAGAACCATATGAAATCAATGAATTTATAAGTAGGATATGTTAAACTTATTCTCTAGAAGTATCGGTGCAATATCATGTATCAATACAAGTACTGTATAGGTCCGATACGGATACGTTGGGCTTGCACAAGTATCCGGATATCATATGCTACATTAGCCTTTTCCTTCTCTACATCTACTTAGGTCATTGATTTAGGTGCCATACATTATGCACTCCTAGTTACAATCTAACTCCATCAGATGATGTAATAAATTGATTAATTTCTTTATTTATCAATAAAATCATGCTTTCCTTTCATGAGATGAATGAAGTTTTATTACTTAATGCACATAACCAATACATATGACATGATGGTTCATGTGATGAACCGGGTCCCATTAGTATAGTAGATGTGATATATGTGTATGGATGAGAACCACATACGGGAGACATGTGTCACAAATCTTATACTTAAATATCTTCACAACCAGTGATGAGACTGGGCATCTCATCTGATAAGGTTGCCGCACTTTGATCACTATGAGATAGTGTGATTTGTCTCGATCGTCAAAATGTGATATTCTAGATCATGGTGTTGGTACATTAAATGTATTGAAAGACCATGAGAAGCACCTTATGAATTACTGTCTCGATTTTAAGGTCTGCTCTCATAACTCCCTAGCAACAAGCTCTCAATCCTGAGACATTGATTAACTCAAATTTCTATCTATTCATTTGCTTTGAGTCACTAATGAGTGAGGCAAACTGTAGGTCAACACCTCGGTGTCTTGGGTACATGGTAGTGGAACTGTGGGAACATTCAATGGTCAAGATGTAATCTATCTATATTATCCCCTTGTGCCAATTAATGGATTTATCATTAGTAAGTGCGCACCCATCACGATTAAGAGTTAATTGGACGGTATTGATGATCACCGTGATTAATTGAGGCTCAAGGATAATAAGATGTGGATCTAAGATTGGAAGGGACAGATTTAATCCAATTGATCCATGGATATTGATAGAGGGGCCTACTTGTGGTAATTGGAAAGTTTAAGGTCTTTTTTGTAATATATTCCTAAGACTGGAGTGCAATTGCATTTATATAGTGATGTTATTTGCAATTAACTGTAGGCCCGGATTGCACATGAGATGTGGGGTCGCGGTGTCCCAGTTGGAGCCAGTTTTCTATGGAATCCCTAGTGGTCCTCACGCTAGCCCAAAATATTAGAAAGATATTAATCCTACTTAAACTCTAAAAGGAAGAAATTAGAAAGTTACTATATCTATTTAAAGTGAGACTTCTAATAGTGGTAATAGTAAATTACTAATTATTGTGGAAGTGAGACTTCTATAATAATTAGAAAGGAAAAAGTTGCTAATTTATAATGGAAGTAGGACTTTTAATTAATTAGTAAGAGGAGGTTTGCAAAAGCTATAAAAAGGGAAGCACCCCTCGGACGTCCACTACATGGTATCCACGCCCAGCTCCCCAGTTGTGCAAGTGTTGCATAATTCCTCTTCTAGTTCTCTTCCAATTCCTTAGAGTTTCTAGTTGTGTTTTCTCTTCGAGTTTCCACCAATCTTCTTGAGAAAAGAGATCTGATACGGGTCATAGCGTGGAAGGCTAAGAAGTCTTGGAGATCCTAAATTTGCTACAAATAAAGAGTTTCTTCATCTATCAAATCTTCTTCTCCATTAGAGTACTACTGGGCTCCAAAGGTATAATCTAATTCTCTAATTGTTGTGGATTATTTTTTGTTGCATGGTGTTGCTGATTTCTATCTTTTAGTTTGAGTATATTGTTGTATATGATTGATGAGTTTGAGGGATTGCATCCTGGATTTGGTTTATAGCCTTATGGATACTTGATCCCTGAGTCAAGTGGGTCAAAAGTTTTGAGAACCTATCCACGAGGCCCACCTACTTCCTACACAATCCACACCCCATCCACTCGTGGGAGTGTAAATATTCCTAATATCACTCATGTAGCTAGGAAGGTAGGAAACATAGATTATAAGGTACTTGGAGAAAAACAAATGAACTACATGCTCATGTATAGGCATGCTAATCACTAGGTGATCATATATTTGAACCCTCTTTTTTGATGGATGTCCCAATACATTTTACATAAAGATATGTCTTCCTTTCTGCGAAGAGTGCTGTATAAACATTTACATGTTGGAAACAGAGTGTGTCTTTTGTTTATGGGAATCGAGACGACTAAGCATTTTGATCATGGAGTCAAGTATACATTTAAATTCAATTTGTTGTTTAGATCTGTCCATGATTGTCGATCCATTTTACTGTGCATTGATGATAGATTCAACATGTGTCTTTTAGGTAGACCAAAGCAAATACCACTACGTCAAAACAGGGAATTCCCGACACATGACTGACTGTAGACTCGACTAATAGTGGTCGTCACATTTTTGTGACGGGTTTTCTGCATCTTACGACGGTCCAGGGCAACCCATGTTGAAAAAAGGGTAAAAACCCCATCCACGCTGGCTCCCTCCAAAAAAAACCCTCCCAATCCCTCCCCTCCCGCCAAAAACCGAAATCCCTCACCTCCCCTCCCTCGCAATCCCTCCTCTCTTCCAACACCACCATCTACGCTGGCTCCCTCCAATAGATGATTCCTCCTCCATTAGGGTCGCAAATGGCTGAACCCATAACCCTTCTCATCTCTCACAGGATACTTGCATCTCTTCCTTTGTCTTCATCTCTCTAGCATCTCCAAAGCAACGAGCCGATCTTCTCTCTTCTCCGTCCTCATTTTTCTGGACCTCCTCTGTCTTTGTCTCTCTGGCATCTCCAAAGCAGCGACCCATCCCCTGTCTTCTTCATTTTCATTTTTCTGAACTTCCTTATCTCCAAAGCAACGAGCCCATCCTCCGTCTTCTCCAAAGCAAGGCTCCATCCTCTGTCTCCTCTGTCTTCATTTTTCTGGAACTCCTGTGTATGTCTCTCCGACATCTCCAAGGTACGAATTTTTTAGGGTTTTACGGATTTTCTATTTGATTCTTCTCTTTATCTTTTATGAGTATGAGTTCTCAACTGAATATGAGAATCTTATAAAGATAAGATATGGGTTTCATGTGGGTATTCAGTAAGAAGATGTTAATGAAATCTGGGACTTGTGAGCCTCGCTCCTAGAAAATCACCAGTGTCATGAGGTCCAAACTCCTCAAAGTTACTACATTTTTTTATTCTAAATCTTTCTGTAAGGCTAATGTTCCCAGTCTGGATCAAGCCCGCTGTGTGGTTTTATTTGCATGACCTTACTCATTCAAGGGTTGAGGCATTTTCGGGGCTAGCAGTCATAGGCAAACTCTCAAGTCTTGACAGTTCACAATTTAATTAAGGGTGATGTCTGTCAAGTTGTCTATCCGATACTTGTTCATTGTGCAAAGTGGAAAATGAGACAATCTGCCTTGTATTTATTTAGTTATGATTCACTTGGCAAATTTGGTGTTATTTCATTAGCATCTGTGGATTAAGGGGGTCTGCTCCCAGTTCTCTCAAAAATGTAGTGAAGGCATGGCAGAGCCTTGTATTGCTGGGTCATCTTCTCTGCTTAGTGAGGTGCTTTTCTGCTGCTTCTTTGCAGTCTTCTGCAGCATTGTAGTGTAGTGCCCTCCAATGTCTATCTTTGTGTGAGCTGTGCTGTGGCTATGTGTCTTCCTACTGCTGGTTTAGAAGCTCTTTGCTATGTTGTGCTTTGTTTTGTCTTGTGCTGGTGTTGTAGGTTTGAGCAGTAATTGCTGTTTGCAGTGCTATAAGGTGCTGTGGAGTTTTCTTCTTCTCCCTGTCGGCTGGATCTCTCTTTCAGCTGTTTTGTTTTTCTGTTGGCTGGTGCCTCTCCTGTTTCTGTGAAAGTCTTTCTGGTTGTTTTCTTTTGATTGTTTTCTTTCTTCTCCTTGTCCTGGCGGCTCTGCCCTTTTTCTTTTTTAATAAAAATTTACCATTCAGCAAAAAAAAAGGTATTCCTTCCTTGGGGTGTGGGCAAATTATTTGAGATTATCATTTGCAACAATAATTTGGTCTTTCATTAAAAAAAAGACAATAAATTGGTCTTTATCTTTCAGAACCTAACATGAAGAAATCTTCTTCATATAGTTTTAGTAAATTAGTTTTAAGGTTCAATGGGGGGCTGTACATAATTAAAGTATTGCATCTCTGCAATGTCCACCTAAATCAGGATATAATCTAAGAGAAAACTGTAGTAATTTTACATGTGGGGTACCCAATGGAGGCAATGAAAAAGATGAGACACAGCACCAATCTGGATATATAACTTTTAGGTATCCCATACTATAACTGTCGTTTGATATCAAATACAGTTCACTACTACTGCACAAGTGTTGAGGAGAGAATTTGGTTAGTTGTTGTGTGCTTAGGAGTTCAACTATTTATAGATTTCACAATGAGTATAAAGTTTTGGTTTCTTTTCTTTTTGGATCTATTTGTCTGCATTCTAAGTGTCTTTTGTAATTTGATGATTACTAAGATGTTCTTCTGCTTGGATGTATTTGTGTACTTTCTAGTCTAATTGGCAGACTGAATGGAAGTGCATTATCCGCATTTACGGCTAATGTAGATATTTATCTGAATTTTGGACTGCATGATTTTTAATGCATAAATGATAGGCTAACTATTGTAAGGTGAATGTGATGGGTGCACTGGAGACCCTGCTACTCTTTTCTAAGTAGCAGTTACATTAGTATAAATGATTTAATGGAGATATGACTTGTGAAGAGCCATGGTGGAAATTCTTGGATCTTATTCTCAACTTGTATTGTGTTTTTTTTTTCTTTTTTGCTGAAAATTCTCAACTTGTATTTTACTTGTGATTAAGATTTAAAGAGTAAGCTTACCTAATATGGCAAAAATTTGTGTTGGGTTGTGAATGGGTTGCATCACCACCACCAATGAAGTTTTTAAGCATAGTTCAATCCTAGGGCTAGGGCAAGGGTTTTACAATTAAAAATGTAATTCAAGGTTGAGTATTGTATTATATCTACAAAACCCTTTTATGCATACACATATGTATTTATGTAATGTTTCTCACAGTTGATTCTTTTTTTCTTACAATCTACAAAAGATATTGTACTCATGATCTTTTATTAAAATTATCTTTAGTCCTATAGCTCCATGATTTCTTGGCTATGCATAAACTCTTTACATATTTCTAAGGTTGATCACCACTGTATTTTTGGGCCATATGGTTTGCCTTATGCCACCATATCACCTACATTAGGCATGGACACAAAATAAAATACATAGGCGCATTTGCTCTGTTTTTTGTGAATGATAGCTATATTTTGGCAGCCATTTGATGGGAATTTTATGAAATTTTGAGGAAAAATTCAGGAAAATAATTGTTTTTGGTTCTCTAGATTTTGTGACTGTTTTCTTGCAATAGGGTTTAGATTTGTAGTTGAGAGAATGAATGAAGAAAAAACAAAGAAATCAGGAATGCCTAAGGATTTCAAGCCTTCTAAATGGGTGAATGGATTTAAACATTTGTTTCTTCTTCTTGATTTTGCTTGATGAGGGTGTGTGGAAATTTTTGGATGGAACATTTTATGTCACATTACATTTGTGGTTTTCCATTTGTCTTTTAAAACCATGATTTCTGAAGTGGGTATCTCTAACAATGGCTTGGGTCTCAAGTCTCCTTTGTATCGTAGTGCCTAACAATCAAAATATTTGAAAATCAATGTGGGTTTGGAGGGTCACGATGAAGCTGTGGCTAGAAAGAGGGAGCCTACCTATGACCGAGACTTGAGGAGAAAACACACACACCCCTTTATCTTATCTACATAAGTTAATGTGATTCCCCTTCTAGATGTTATCATTAATATAAACTAATGAAAATTGTCCATGTATGTGTGTGTGGATATAAATATATATATATATATATATGATTTTGTGTATTCTTGAAATATATGAGGTCCATTTTAAAATGGTTTAGGACACTAAAGAGGTGAGAAGTTTAGGATGTAAGGCATATATATAGATGGAAGCTTGATTCTGCTCCAACGTTTTTACTAGAGTAACGATATAAATATTCAATTTCCAAAGCATATAAAAATGGAGATTTTCCAAAAAGGATGAATTATGATGCATTATTTTTTAATTTAATTACTAATGGTTATTTTTCAGAATATGGCCCCGAACAAGGAGTGGATGACTGCACCAAGGTTATCTATTGAATACTTACAGGGGGTTGAAGAATTCTTAGAGTTCTTAAGAGCTAATAAAGAAAAATTAAGAGGTGATGATTTGTATTGTTGTCCTTGTGTAAAATGTCGTAATATAGTAGGAGGCAAGAAGACATTAATAGATATTCGTGAACATTTGATATGTGATGGTGTAGATACATCTTACACGATATGGACCCACCATGGAGAAATCTATCCCTCAAGTCGTTTAAACATGGATTCCATTAACCACGACGAAGATGCATTTCCAAGAATGGTTGATATGGTGAATGATGTGTTTGCACGTGTTCCTGTTGAAGACAACGTTGAAGCTCATATGGGGGGCAATGCAACTGCATGCATGGATGAAGATAATCACGAGGAAGATGTTCAATCTCAAGATAACTCACCAGAGAATATCCAATACAAGAAGTTAATGGAGGATGCCATACAACCCTTATATCCTTCGTGTCAAATTGAAGATACGAAATTGTCAGTGACGGTTGGATTGTTGAGTATGAAGGCTAGACATAAGTGGTCGAAAAAGAGTTTTACTGAGTTATTACAAATGATAAAAAAGATTCTGCCAGAACACAACACTTTGCCTGATAATACCTACAATGCCAAGAAGATGATCAAGTCGTCGTGTATGGAGCAGAAGATTATACATGCATGCCGCAACGATTGCATACTTTTCTGGAAAGAGTATGAGAATAGGGATACTTGTCCAAAATGTGAGTTTAGCAGATGGAAACCAGTAAACCCCACAAAGCCAAGAAGTGGTCGTTTGCCCTGGAAGAAACTAAGGTAGTTTCCATTGACATCGAGGTTGCAAAGGATGTACAGTGTACCGTGGATTGCAAAGAGCATGACATGGCATGCAAATGCGAGCTCAGTACCAAATGACTCAATCATGCGTCATCCGGTGGATTCATCATGTTGGAAAGAAGTTGATCGTAAAAATTCTAATTTTCCCTCCGAGGCGTGTAATGTTAGATTAGGACTTGCAACAGATGGATTCAATCCCTTTGGGACCATGAGCAACGCTTATAGTTGCTGGCATGTTATGATTGTTCCATATAATCTTCCTCCATCCCTTTGCATGCGTAAGGAATTCACAATGCTAACATTGTTGATTCCCGGAAAAAAAGGTGCAGGGCATGATATTGACATTTATTTGCAACCATTGATCGAAGAGTTGAATGAATTGTGGTCTACTGGAACCATAACATATGACTCTTACAATAAGAGTAGGTTCACAATGAAAGCAATTCTACTACGAGCTATACATGATTTTCCGACATATGGTCATTTATCGGGTTGTAGGACTGCAGGAAAGCTTGGTCGTCCTGTGTGTGGTGAAGGGACAAATTCATTGTGGTTAAACCATGAAAAGAAGTGTGCTTACATGGAGCATAGAAGATTCCTACCAAATATAAGACATCCTTTCCGGAGTCAAAAATCACAATTTAATGCAAATGAAGAAAACAGGAGGCATCCAAGGCGTTTAAGTGGATTAGAAGTGTTAAACAAAATGGAGACTATTCAAACTAACTTTGGAAAGAGTAAGAAGAGGAAGAGGTCTATTGATGAGTGTGATTCCACTGCATGGTCGAAGAGATCAATCTTTTTTTACTTGCCATACTGGAAGGTATATATGTTTGACATTCATGTATCTTAAATTTACAGTAACATGGTATAAAAGGCTTGCATACTAATAATAAGAATATCTTTTCTATAGGATTTTCCCATTCGTCATAACTTGGATGTGATGCACATCGAGAAAAATGTGGCAGAGATTCTAATTGGAACAATCATGAACGTAAAGGGAAAGTGTAAGACCCCGACCCGAGTGAACCCGAGTAGTACTAATTAAGTTGCGTGTTAGCTCTAAGCTTGATTAGTGATTTTGGCTTAGTTGAGTTTGGTATAACTTTTGTATTAGTTTTGGAGAGTTTTGATTGCCTTGTGTTAGTAGGACCCTTTGGGGGTTCCTTTTCATGACTTTGCATGTGCTCGAGGATTTATCGGCGATTTCGCATTCATGGTTTTAATCCCGTTTTATTGGTAATGTTAATCTCTACAACTTTCATGTTGGTCCCGTTCCCGTTTGAGATCTCGAAACCCGATTTCATAGCCTTGAGGGCAAAACAATCATTTCACACAAAATCTGTACCCAAAACTTGATATTTCCGAAACCCGCGAAACATAGACTTTTTGGAAACTAGATATTTCGACGATCATTTCTTCCTTCTTCGTCGAATTCAGTAGAAGCCCCGAAAGCCATGATTTCAACCTAATTAGATTGTTAGTGGTGGAGACCCTTCCCTTCCATTTTCATTTTCCAGCACAAGAGAGAAAACTAGGGTTTTGTGAGCAACTCTTTCTTCTTCTTGCTTTCCATCACTCAATCCACTCCCAAACTTGCACCAAGAGGAGATTAGAGGCCATCATCTTCTTCATCTCCTTGAGAGCTTTCTTTCAATAGTTTTGTGAAGCAAACCAACCACTACAAGAATCCCTTGAGCTTACCATTGCCATTAGAGGACCTTGCAAGTAAGTAATCCCCCTTCATCTCCTAGATTAGTGTTCCTCTAGCCCTTGAGAAGCTCTATTTTCATTATTGAAAGTTCATTCTTCTTCATTCATGGTTTGACCATTTTAGGGTTTATTTTGGGGTTTTTGCCTTGTAGCTTGGACCATTGATTTGAAAGACTTGTTAGAGCTTGATTTACTTGATTTGAAGACATAAGGCAAGTGGATGAATGATTTTCCAAAGCTTTCATTGATTTTAGATATTTCCATTAATGCACATTTAATGTTTTGTTTTGAAATGAATGCTCATGATAGAGTATTAATGACATGTTTATGATCATAGATAAGTGGTAGTTCATAGCATTGAATGTCTTCTTGTTTGGTTTCAAATGTTTATGTTGTGAAATGGTTTCCTTCTCCCTTTTTCCTTGTATTGAATGTGTTGTTGATAGAGGAGAATGGGATGGATATTATTAGAGATTTGAGGTAGTTGGAATGGGGTCTTAGACTCCTCATTTGATGTGTAAGAAGGGCTAAAAGGAGGTTGTAAAAAAAGGAGAAATAAAGAGGAGATGAACTGGTCCGGAATCTGTTTCTGGACTTCGCTCGAGCGACCATGACACTTCGCTCGAGCGACCTATCCAGAAAGGGTTCGGAGCATTCCAATAGCTTGGTCGCTCGAGCGCACCCTTATTCGCTCGAGCGGTCATCCCAGAAATCATTCCAGAGATTTGTTCGCTCGAACGCATTTAAATATCCGCTCGACCTAGTGAGTTTGCTCAAGCGACCTCAAATTCGCTCGAGCGAACCCACCCAGACAACCATCCCAGAGAGCGACTCGCTCGAGTGAACCCTACAGTCCGCTCGAGCGATGCGGTTAGTCTGGCCTAGGCTATGTTTGGGACAATGTTCGACTGTTTCAATGCATTGGGACTATTCTTTGGGAACCCCTCTATATCAAGGAGATTTATTAAGCATTGTATAAGGCCATTTGAGGAAGAAACCATATCACAAAGATTTCATCCGAAGTTTTGAAAATTCGAAGTGTATAAGGAGCCCGGAATATCCCCAAACTCAAAGAGTACCAAATTGTTATTTGATCGACATACGGGGTCCCTATTCCCTTCAAATAGATATTTTCCCCAAATGCCAACTGTTTACTGTACTTTACCGAATCCCGAGATTTGTACTACTTATCTTGTTTTCCCGAAAGCATTGATGTACACTTGAAATGGTTACTTGACCCGAAGTGCACTGCACCATTTGATATGATAGTGTGCCCTTGAGCACCCCCGTCTTGCCCGCTTGATTATTTACTTGTACTCGAATTGCTTGCATATGTCTTGATTGTATTTGACCTATGAGTCGGCACCACTAAGCTTGGGTAACCATGTTGGTCTGATCCACCGACTTGGAGATCCCCCACTTGTCCCGCCAGCTGCAGTTTGGATCCCGCTACCCAGTCATTACCGTGGTCTTGTCCCGATGCCGCAGATTGCTACTGTGGTCCCCGATGCCCGGCTCGCTACCGTGGTCATGTATAGTATTGTATATGTATATGTATTTATATGAGATCCACTGTTTCTCCTCACTTCGAGTGACTGAGATCAGTGCCTAGTTATTGCTCTATCACCTTAGTGATAGAGGACTTAGCTTCGTGTGGTTGCCATCTTGATTGTTTCCCGTTTCCTTGGTCACCTTACATGTTTTACATTGCATACATATATTTGGAATAAATGTTTTATCTCGTTCCTAGAAACTGCTATTTAAACAGGTTTACATGTTTTGAAGGTAAATCCATTTACTATCATATTGTCATTGTATTTTTCCTCCATTTGCCAAACCGTCGTGTTTGACCTACTCTTGGTACTCAGGTCCCGTTGTTGGATATCCCGAGGAGGAGCTTGAGGAGGCGGTTGTAGAACCGCAGCAGTTGGTTGAGTGGCGTGCCGATGACGTCATGTAGACGTTTGATGGTTATGAGAGACTTTACATTTTGGGGAACTGTTTAACCATTCTTTTGATTGGTCTTTTGGTTATATTGGCCTTGTGGGCCTCTACTTTTGGCGAAATGTAATTAAATGTTATTGTATAAACTTTAACTTACTTTGGGTAACATGCTAATGTTCATTGCTCATTCTGATACAGTATTTTAGACTTGTGTTATTGTCTTGATGACCAAGGATGGCTTGACTATTTGATTTGCTACACGCTTCCGCACTTAAAAGAAATATTCATTGATGGTCGTGATATCCTCACCGCGGACACCTGTGGGAATTTAAATAAGTTGTATATTGTTGATGTAGATCCCTATTATCATCATTCATTTAGTCCCGATCCCGGATTTCCGGTCCGGGGTCGCGACAGAAAGACAAAAGATGGTCTCCAAGTCCGCCAAGACCTAAAAGAGATGAAGATTAAGAAAAAGTTGTGGCCCGTGGAAAAGAATGACAAGTTGACTTATCCAGATGCTCCTTACACACTTTCCCGATCAGAGAAAGAATTGATATGTAAAACCTTATACCATTTGAAGGTTCCTATCAGGTATAGTTGGAACTGGAGACATAATTTTAGCCTGGATACTTTGGAGCTAAAAGACCTTAAGTCTCATGATTATCACATTCTCATGCAACAACTATTATCGGTGATGTTGATACATGCATTTGAAGGTCACAAGCCATTACGCGCCGCTATTCAACTATTATCGATATTTTTTAATGTCTTGTGTTCAAAGAGTATCAATTGTGAAGAATTGGCAAAGATGAAAGTAAGCGTTGTGGAAACATTATGTGTGTTCGAAAAATACTTCCCACCCTCATTCTTCGTATCTATGATGCACCTCGTTGTGCACTTGGCAGAGGAGGCACAAGTAGGCGGGCCTGTTAGATATCGATGGATGTATCCTTTTGAGCGGTAAGACAAATTTATAGTTAAAGTTATTTTTTTCTTTTTTCTTCTCCCTTATTCATATTCACCATTGAGATCTTATTAAATAGACATGTGACAGGATGATGAAAACATATAAACGATACGTAGTGAATCATACCTATCTAGAGGGTTCTATTTCAGAGTGCTTCCTTTTGGATGAGGCAATGATGTATGCCATGAATTATATGCCCGATGGTACAAAAGGAAGCCATAAGCAAGGACGGGAAACGTGGCTGGATGATGATCGTGAATGTGCCTTTCCGATCGATAAAAAGGGAAAGATTGAATATCTTGAGAATGTGCAGTACCAGCAAGTACGTAAATGGGTATTGCACATGTCTACGGAGAATGTCGTGTGGGAAGAGTAAGAAAAATCTGATTAATCTTTATGTTCTAGACCATCATGGCCTGTTCTGCATTATGAGGAGAAAAATATTTTGCATCGTCAATATGACTTTTCTTGCCATTGGTGGCTTAAAAAGTTGAAATGCATCCATAGTAACTGTTGAGAATCAAAGGGATCCTATTTATGATATTACCCACCCCATTAAATGACCAATGGAATCATATAGAGCCAGCTATACTTATCTGTAATGGAGGTTGATTTAGTGCTCCCTTGCGTAAGCTCTTGATTGGCCAGTGATTGAAGAAATTATTTATAATTGGAAAGGAAGTGTGGAAGGAACTTATCATGAGTTGTATCTTATAGAGTGTGAGAACTATTCAACTGGAGATGAGTGAGTTTCCCAAAAAGCAGGGGTAGATGTAAATATACACATTTATATACTATTATGACTAACCCCATATTCTACACTCAGATAGAAGGATAGAAATGGGTTGGAACACCAGATCTACTTTGGCAATAGCATAGATGAAAGATGTCAATGGTTACAAATCTAGTCCTATGCCAATGTGATGAACTATGCAATGGCATCATTGTAATATTGTCCTAAATTAGAAAGCTTGCAGACGAGCCATAGTATCACAAAAAAGCTTGCATTGTTACTCTTTTCCTTATAGAAAAATCATTTAATTGCCTCTTATTTATCATTTAATTTTCAGAATGCCGTTATTACAGCACGTGAATCTGATAAATCCGTGGTGGAAAGCGATATAGACAATGATGCAGTTGCGAAGGTATATTTCTTTTAAATAGATCCGTGGTAAAAAATTGAATAGATAAACAAACAAGAAAACCTCAAAATCTACTTCAAAATGTCAGCCAAGGGCTAGTACTTATGTTCAAATCTATTGCATGATAACAACATTTATTGTTTTTAGGTAGTCAACTCTTTTTTTCTTTTGGATGGAATAGGGAAGCGCAAATGAAACAATGGATGCATTGGTGGAATAAAAGGTGTCGTAGCTCCCATGATGATTCACATATTACGGCATTTCTTGTTTTTTCCTCTTCTTTAGGGGAGTTTTGAGTACAGTATAATATAGCTCTGATACACTGTAATACGTCCTCCATGTTCTTTTGTACTACTTTTTTCTATTGATGGAACTTCACTGTAACAAATTAACAAAAAGAATGGGTAAAGGAGAAGGAAAACAGAAAGAGATTGAAGGAATGCAAATTTTGGGGTGTTATCCTCCTGCTTGGTTTCCATCTTGAGCTCCGCGGGTTCTCCCATTTGGTAGTTAGGTAGGGGTTTAGGGGGTGAGTGGTAGGTGAGTTTTTTATTTAGGGCATGTTTGTGTAGCCCATTTCCGCGGAAAAGGTTGTAGTTTTCCGCGGAAAACTTCTTTTTCATGTGTTTGGTGCGGCAGTTTTCCGCGGAAATGCTTTTTCGTCACGTCAGCTTTTTCCTTCCTAGCCATGGAAATAGACTTCCTATGGGGGGGTATAGGAAGTCCATTTCCACGGAAAACCGACCTCCCAATTTCCTCTCTCTCACCCTCACTCCACCCAACCACCCTTTTTCTTCATCTTCCCCTCCCAACCCCTTCCACCCCATACACATACCAACTCACCCATCCAATAGTTTTCACTAAAAAATGATTTTCACTAAAGAAGTCCATAGCTGCACCAAACAACATTAGCACTAATTCATCGAGGAAAACCTTTTTGCACCAAACATAAAATTTTGACTTCCGCGGAAAAACTTTTCCAAAGAATTTGAAACCCATGGATTTTGCTGATGTGGCAATTTCCAATTTCCACGGAAATTACATGTACACAAACGTGCCCTTAGGTAATTTGGGATCTGGGTTCATCAGTAGGAAAATTGTTGAAAGTGCTGGAACTGACCTTGCAAACCACATCATAACCACTGCATATAAGTACCTGTAAGATAGCCAAACCAAACACCATGCATTACAAACTGACATGTTTGTAAACGAGGGATGCATGACATGATGGTGGGACCTATTGATTCCAAACAGAACGATGGGCTTGTGGATTGAATTTGAGTATCTGCCAAGAATCATCTCCTCTGTTATACATTATAACTTTGGTAATCTATTACTGATTATGAATTTCTACTGCAGTAGTAGTAGTATTTAATCCAGTTACACAGTGAAATACAGAGAGAAATATTTGTGGTAAAAGAACATATTCTTTTACCTTTCAATTGCAGTATCTTTTAATGTAGGTTATTGTTGACATTATATTTTTGTTTTGAGTTTTTTAAATAGGTCTTTGGTCGTGATGGCAAAGGACGTGTACTCGGCTTAGGCATGGGTGTGTCGAAGATAGCCATACAACATTCGGCTCCTTATAAGAGAGCCCTGGAGGAGGAACATGAAGCCAATACACACCTTCAAACTCAAGTGAAACGGTTGAAAGAGGAAATTGATGAGATCAAACAAGTTCTTTCCTAAAGGTGGGATGCAACGTTCTTCCACTTGTTATGAGAGTTCATCTCAGGTATAAAGTAATTTCTTTACATAATTGATTCAATAATTTAATGAATTACTTAAATTGATGAGATACATTGATGAGTTACTAATATCATGCATTTCTAATAGTTTGAGTAGGCCCGGGATGGTTCCCCGCGTGAGGAAGTACGCATGGGCACGAACCAGAGCAACACCTCACATACAAGAGAGGGTTCGTGTAGACTGCTTTCATATTTGAAGAAGGAGATTATAGTTGCGGTTGGCCATGTGATGGGTTTGTCGATCAATGAGGGGGGCTGCTATAGGATTGTTATAGATGGGATCTTGAAGGCTGATGAATTATTGTTGGGCGGAGACATGACTTTTGGGGATCTGACTCTGGACGATATTATTTCATGGCCGATTTTTAGATCTGTGCCCGAATAATTTTACTGCAAACAATGACATATGTCAATGATTTTGATTTTTTGTATTTACTTTAATATGTGGAACCGTAGTAGTGGTCATGAAATATGTTTTTTTTTGTTAAGTTTATTGTCGCTCATGACAATTTTGATGATGTAACTTTACATATTAAATGGATGGATGAACTTTGAACTACCAGTGTTTTTAGCTCATTTGAGCACTTTTAATGGATGGTTCTATGATTGTAACTCTATTCAATTTTTTAAAATTAATTGCAAGTTTTCTAAAATAATTAATTTTTTTTAAATATTATTGATAAAAACAATGGTCATGGACCGTCGTTTTATTTTATTTTCACTAAGATCCTGAAAAATAAATAAAGACGGTTAATGACCGTCAAAAACCGTGACTCTCTATCTCTGTCGATAATTTTAAATTTAACGACGGCTATAGACCGTCGATTAGAATAAACGACGACATTTTTTTCGTCGGGCGTCTCGATGGCCATAGACCGTCATTTTATGTGTTTTTTGACGTACTTTTGTTGACGCATATTCATTATTAGGGTGGTAACTAAGAAGTTTACACGGGGGGTGTAAGAGTTCATGAAGAAAATCACCTCAGATTACTCTAGCTACAAACTTCATTTAGTAATCTAGGTCTTTCTTTAAACCTTTTCAAACATAATATTTTCAGGGGCATCTGTTCAGTTTGGTACACGTAACAAAACGAAGAGTTTCAGCTCCAATTTGGTCTAATCGGCTGAATTTTATTGCCATGGTCCCAACCCATTTCTTTCATCAATTCAATTTTTCTCTATTTGTTTTTTCAATTTTTACATTTTCCCTCAAAGTTACAAACATCAAATATGATTACTTGGTAACAATTAATTAAAAGAACAATCTAGCTAACAAGGAAGCTATCAAATTCTTTAAACTTAGTGAATAGAACTATGGAAGAAGAAACCGATGCCGAATTAGACATACCTTTTTTCTCCAATATAACCACATTGCCTGCTTCCTTTCTTTGTGGATCGCCCAACGCTACAAATAGAGTCGATATTTTTATTAGAGAAACCCTTTTCATTGTTGAAAATAAGCAAAGTCGAGGTGGCGCCAGTTGCTGTGATATCCTTGGAACTGATGATAAACTCAAGTGACGGCTTCACATTAGGTGGGTACTCATTATCTTCAGCATTCTGTAGATGAAAAATTCAAATCCTTTCTCAACCATAAATGTTTACATTAAGACAAATAATAGTAAATGCAATGAAGATGGCATTTAGGTGTAGTTTAGCCTAGCCATGGGATGTCAGAGGAGTCAGGTAATCTATGGTACATTTTATCATATCGTATATTTATTTCAACTTTGTTAATAACTATAAAATGATGTGCTTCCATAGTAGACATACATGCAATTTCTAAAGAAGTTTTAAGTGGAATAATCTTAGGAAATTTCTTGCTTTATGATCTGAAATTCAGAGCAGCTCTTTCTTATGAGTGATTTGATAGTGTAACATGTAAATTTACTTTTCCATTACCAACAAACTTTATAACCTCCATAAATTATAACCACTTCTCAGCCAATATTAATTGCTTATTTTGTAGAAATTTAGAGAGAGCTGATAATTGAGTGTCTCATAAATATTTTTAAAAATTCTGAGATAGTTGGCAACTAAGTTTGTTATATAAAATTTGTGTGGGGCAGAATATAAGTTATTTCTTGGGGAGACCAAAATAAAGTTACTTTCTCAAAATAATTTCAATGGAAATAAGTTACTTTCTTTAAAAGAAAACATACATCCCACCAAAAAAAAATGCTAGGTTCCTAAACCATCCTAATAGAATCAATCAAACTGATCAAACAAAAAAAATGGACTTAATTATAAGCCAAATAAATTTCAGATGCGATCATCTAAGTAGACAATAAATGATCTGATGGTTTTCCTTTCTTCCAAAGGGCTTTATGTCAAAGAAATAATTAATTAATCTAAACAGTAAAAGTAGTTAACTCTCATCAATTCAAGCAATGAAAGAAAAACCCATGAAATGGCCCTGTAATATACAATTGAAATAAGAGAATGTACACTCTATAAACAACCACTACTAAACCTATAATAAAGGAAAATGAGTATTTTAGATTAATGCAGTCCCTAGCTGTTGCTCATCTGGTTAGGGAGATGCATGTTTGTGAGTGGATGAGATCGAGTCCCCAATGTAGCAAGTGTTGGAATGTTTGCTATTATATGTGGCCCACATGACCCACAAGACACCTAATAAAAATATTCCCACTTTAGACATTTCCTTTATTGGCACATGTCAATATCCAAGAATTAATAAAGGCCGAAATTAATGCTATAGAAATGGAAAGAGGAAAGAGTTGACTGTTTCTTGCTGGGAGGATATGGCTCTATTAAAGGGATGCTGGGTAACTTTCCTGGCTACATATTATTCTGGTCTTCCAACACTGCTTTTAACAAGAAGAAAACAAAAGGAACAGAAAACTCATAAATCCTGCACAATTAAAGACCAGTTTACTCGTTCTGACATGGAATTAATCATATGTTCACATTCCATCATGCACTCAATCAAACAGTGGGACCCATCTCAATCAAAATGAAATTTTAAGATACATCATTGGAGAGAGTGGCATTCATTTTAAATGGTTCAAATTATCATTAAGTTCCCAAATAATAGTTGCAATAGAGGGTCTAGACTCATCTCATCACCACCGATTATCTTCTCTCTATCAAATTGAAATTTTAGAATATAAAATTGGAGTGATGATATGCATTTTGAACAGTTCGGATTATCATTATATGAGCCCATGATGGAGTCTCATAGACCTTGTAAGTTCCCATATAATAGTTACATGCAATAGAATAACTAGAATCGTCTTCATCATCACCAATCATCTCCTATTTATTGCGCTGAATTTTTTTAATATATTACTGGAGGGGAAAATATTCATTTAGAATGGTTTAAATTATCATTATGTGGGCCCCACGATGGAGTCCCAAAGACTCGTGAGTTCCTATATAATTTTTTTTGTGTTTGGATTCTTTAAGTTTATTTTTTTAACAAATTTCTCAAAATCTATTAAGACTTAAGATATGAAACTAAACATATTGATGATTGTCCTTTATATGAGACAGTTGGGGACCACAAGTTGGGGGCCCACAGAAATGCAAAAAATTAGAACTATTGGTTGCGATTTTTTTTTATATTTTCTCACAAATTACTTAAAATATATGAAGATTTAAGATAATTCACTTAAAGGTATTAGGGTTTATCAGTTCTATAAACAAATTGAATACCTTAGATTACAAAAATTATGGGGCCCGTAGAAATAAAGAAAAATAAAAAAGTGGTTGATGTGATTTCATTCCGTGATCAATTCCATAACTAAAATAAGATCATCTTGTGAAGTCTTCTATGATGCCTTTTTGCAAGTGGGAGATGTGAAAGTGATCCACCTATTTTACCATTGTCACACCTCATTTATGTATCACATGGGGAAATAAGCGCAAACAAACGTGATGATGGGTAAACATTAGGCATGTGAAATACAAATTTTTTTTTGATGCATTGGGCGATTGGTGTAGAGTGATATGTTCAACTTAGAAAACACAGGATTTGATCATTGGGCATGTGTGTGAAACTAACGGCTCCCTAAAGGCGCAACTCTATATCCTCGAACGAAAAATAAACTAATCTCTAAAGAGATTGATCCAATCCAAAGATGGATTCCAGCACTAGGGCATACTCAAAATTACGAAACACAACTTAATTGAAGAGAAACTCAAAATTCTTTGATTAATTTGGCTACCTGGCCGTGAAGGATAAGGTGGATGATGAAAAGGGGGAAGAGAAAGAGGGTAGAGGGAGAAGAGGAGGAATTGGAAAAGAAAACTTACTAATAATTGTCATCGTTGGGGCCGCGGTGAAGAAGAAGATGTATGGATGAAGGGTTGGGAAAGAAGATGAAGAGGGAAAGTGAAGAAAAGAGGGAAATATGCATTTGAAAAAAATATATCTAACCATAAAGGAATCTGAGAAATCAAAAAAATTACGGTGAGTGGTAACACACAGCCGGAAAGTGGATTTAGCCAGAAAGAACCAAATTGAAAATTTTTGAAAATTTTAAACTTTATTTGAAAAAAAAAGTAAGTTTTTTTTTTTGGAAATTAAAAAAAAAACGAAGGGGCTTTTCTAAAATTTTCCAAAAGAAAAATAAAAAAAGAAAACGCCTCAACTCAATTCAAACAAGCAATATGAACTTGACTTCCGGGCCGGAGTGTTAAAAATATCTAACCGGTCGGAGCAAATAATCCCTTGTAATATATTCCTCCACTCAACATAGAAAACTGGCTGGATTTATCATTATCAGGGTGACCTCAGTGGGCTCGGTCCAAACGAAAACAAAAACAAACACGAACAGAAAAAAAGGTGTGCTCCCCTCAAGAATCCCATGAAATCAGCATAACTATTAAGAAAAAAGAGAGTCAGGAATCCGGACGTTTAAGTTCTAACTCACCTGGAGGGACCACCTAACCGATTCTACTTCCTCAAACGGCAACACAAGCAAAGACGATTGGAACCGTTCAAGACGCACATCACATGCTAAATACGTACCTCTACAAACGACTCTATCCGTCCGATCAACGACCACCAAAAAAAATCATGGCCCACCAGCAGACTACCGAAATGAAAAAGAAAAAAAAAAAAAAAAAAAAAAAAAAACCCAGAATGAGCTCCATGAGGAAATGCACGTCCTTGGCGTAGAGCTCTGCGGAGAGATTCTTGACGGCCTGGTGAAGATCCTCCAACACAGGATTTGGTTCCCCTCCAATCGAGAATTTCACGCGTCTGATCTCTTCTATGTGCTCTCTCGGATTCTTCTTCGTCTCCATTGCGATTGATTGTAACTCCTGATGAGAGACAAAAGTGACAGATCGATCGCTCAAATAATTCTTCTAAGATGAGTAGCAACAACTTCACTCAAAGGCTCCTCTGTTCTTTTCCTCTCCTCTCCCATAAAACAACTTCACTCGTTAGTGCTCGGTCACAGGCACACACAGCTATATAATGTGAAAAAACAAAAAAGAAGGGAAGGAACGGGCCTCGGAGTACATTTGCTCTTTGTACGGACCTGAAAGACTCGGAATATGAAAGGATAGAGGTCGTCCTACTTTCGTAGTCTTTTAGGCAAGGTCCCGCCTGGTATTGATGATGGATTTTTATTTATTTTTTTTGTTTTTCTTATTACAATTACCGCATGGGTGCTAACTGCTAAAGCCGATGATAGCCGCATCACAGCCGGAAAATATATTTCCACGGCAGAACTATTTGATCCGTAGGGATGTTGGATATTTCAGACTTAAACAGTATATGTTTTTTTTTCCTTGACTGTGGTACCGTCAAATTATCGTACAAACTGTTAAATAGCTATATAATCTAACGGCTTGGATTATGGTTTTATAGTCCCACGGTCAAAAATATAAATAATAAAAAATAAACTGTTCAAGTAATTATAGGATATCCTATATCACTGTAATATCCTAGGAATCGAGCAATCCTACGACGGTAACCGAAAGAGGCAAAGACTAGGAATATGAAAGGATTCTTGGTCGTCCTACTTTCGTAGTCGTTTCGGGAGGGCTCCCGCCTCATGTTCCATCCTAGTGTCCTGGATTCAGTACGTTACGTGGTATTGATGATGGTATCTTTCCCCAGAATATACTTTGGCCCCTAACTAGAGTTAAATTAGGGCAGGAAGAAAATGATTTTTTTAATGCATATGTGTGTGGACTTCATGCTAACCTAAAAAACACCAAATATATGGAAGTGTATGTTTCTAACTTCGGCAAAAGTAAAAACAAAAATATAATAAAAATTAAAAAAATGGAGGTCATATATACTGCATGGTTATTAAAACACCCACATACTTAAAAGTGCTGGAAAATAAAAAGAAAGTAATATTACATAGTTATTGAGGTCGGTATCTTTGATGGGACCAACTTGTGTTTAACATGTAGGTGGATCCCAATCACAGAAGACGCCCCTCATAAGGATACCTTGGCCTTGCTATTCAAGTTAATCCTAGTCCTTGTATATGATACTAGTAACAACGGCCTGTGCTCAGCTCAAGCAAAAAAAAAAAAAAAAACAAACAAACAAAAACAAAATTAGTATTATTTTAGGGTCGATATCGACTCTGCACGGGAAACAAAAAAAAAAAGTTCTTCCTCCTCTCTTTCCCAAACCCAATCCAATGGGACGTCCTGCTCATCCCTTTCCCAAATCCAATCCAATGGGAAAGAACCAAATGAAGAAAAAAGATAAACAAGAGAAGAATCGGCAACTCAAATCAATGAACCAACCGGTATGCCTTTCAACCAAAATGTCAGAGGCGCCCATCTCTGGTTTAGTGAGGGTTAATATTGAACCTACACATGAGAAAATAGTTTTCCATCAATCTTCCTCGTCTCTTCCCCAAACCCAACCCATAGTTAATGTGCAAAGGGTCGTCGTCGTCGTCGTCATCATGATTATCATCCTCATCTTTGCTTTAGCATCTGCATCTTGTTATTTCTAATTATGTGATTTCTCATAAAACCTTTTTTCTTCATTTCTGGTTAATCCAAGCATGCCCATGAAATCAGATGGTTAATAATAATAATAATAATAAATCCTTTACCATATTAATCTTTGTATTGTATCGAGACATTTATAATGGGATACAAGTCCTTCATGATTACTGCTTAGTATTATATGGAAACTGGAAGATATGGGTCCATGATCAGTGGGGACCGTAGGACCCTATAGATATTGTCTCAACATGTATACCTTTTCATTTATTTTGTTGAATAATTTAATTTGCTTAATTTGATCATCTCAAGTGGGCCTCAACTTCAATAAAACTTGCTCACCCTGCATGATTCTAATTTGGATAATGACAAGAGATAGAATTCAAATTCAAACGTTTGTGAAAATCTCTTATGAGAGAAGCTGTAGGAGAGAAAGATTAGCCCAAAGTGATGCGGCACCTTAAAATAATGTGCATTTTTTGTGCATATATTTTTAAAAGGAGAAAAATCCAATTTAATATATTTTTTGTGCTAATGTGGCACCCTCTATGGCATTCCTCCCTATTGCTTTAATATATAATAGCGCTTCAGGGCCTGCGCCCAATGCGAGCCTTTAATTCATCGAAGAAAAATCCAATTTAAATTGAAAGTAGACACCTAGTAAACAAACAAACTACACTTAATACAATTATATAGGGAATTCAAGATTGGTCACCATCTTTTGGAGAACCCCATATACGTTTATGCCTTCTCATTCATGAAGCGTGGATATTTGATAGAGAGAGAGGTTAGTTGAAAGTAAATTTAAATATAAATAGGAAGTAATTGTTGGTTAAATGCATATGAGAGGCATGATTTTTTTTATAAAAGCAAATATTTTAAAAGAATCTTATATATAAATCTAAATCAATCGTCAGAAGGAAAACATCAAATCATGTTCGAGTCAAACTTACCGTGTTCTTTGTGGTATCAGTGGCGACGATGCTAGAACTGTCTCTACTATGTAACATATTATGGGATGCAGTCGATGAGGAGGCTGATGCTGACGCTCCATTCTGCAATGGAATAACTAAAATTTCTACTTCCATATACCATGCATGAATGTTATATGAACGGTCACGTCCCCCGAACCCGATTAGAGAATAAACCGGATCCGGGGAGTGAAATTTATGACTAATTAAAATTTCTGTCCTTTAGGCCCAAGGATCGTAAGTCTGTTGTGAGGATATAATATTTCAAGCCTCAAATAAAATAAGAAATTGTTGAACTCATACAATTCTAGGCATATTTGGATATCAACAAGGAATAATGAATCTCAATATATATTAAAGTTGAACAAAGAATAAAATAAAACTTAAACAAGGAAATTAATTTATTCAATGGTCATCCCACTAATCGAGGCCATCTAAAACAATAGTGAAGTCAATAGTGTAAAAGTTCAGCGAGAAATAATAAATGAAGAAATAAAATCTAGGGAAGTCCCGATGATTCGCTCTCGTGCCGGGAATGATGACGCTACTCTACGTCATCAGCACGCCACTCTCGCTCCTCCTCTGCTGGTTGGAGATCCTCTGGGATCTCCTCACCTGCTTGCTCCTCGTAGTAGTACTCACCTAAGGAGTCTGCACACCAAGGAATAGAGTCAACGACATGTTGAGCAATAGATAAGCAAGATATAAATAATCATGACATGCATCAAGTATAAGAGTAATGACAGGCATAATAATCAAGAGAATACAAGGAATCAAATCTAGGCATAAAGCATGAGTAAATAACCAGAAACAATAACAAGAAATCCTAACATACTAACAATAACCACTGTCCAAACAATGCAATGCAAGAATCAAGAGGGAGACTCCGAGGATGTCCAAGCCACCTCCCGGGGTACCAGTAACAATCCTATCCGGACTACTGATACCAAAGTCCGACTCCAGGGGGGTCCAAGCTCCCGGTCCTGGGAATAGTAGCACGGTCCAAGCCCGCTCCCAACTGTTCAACGCCATGGACGCCGTCCAAGCCGACTGCCCACCCTGATGTTCGAGTAACCGGCCCATCAATAATATCCCAAACTGCAGTTGGCTATGACATGCAAATAATAATAAAGTGGTGTTGATACGAGAATAGACCAAGACAAGCAAGTCTGGCTAGCTCAATATACAAGACATGTTCGTAGGGATTATCTCATTCAAGTTAATACAAGACAAATCCAACCACATGATAATCCCTTCAATCTAACCAGTCATGTTTATCAATTACATAACACGGGGTTCTAAGGTACACTCTAAGTCAGGTCCAAGTCCTAATTCTACATGATAATTCCTTCAGTCTAACCAGTCATGTTTATCAATTACATAACACGGGGTTCTAAGGTACACTCTAAGTCAGGTCCAAGTCCTAATTCTACAAGGGATTATGTTTCATAATTAATTAGGTGTATTATGCCAAGAGAGTGAACAAGATGCAATTACAACGTATACAATTAAATGAGTCAAGGAGGAATTACGAGCCAACCCTAGGCAAGTGGTGTCATCCATGTATCCTACATGTTCTAACGAAGTACGTGTGGAATTGGATCAACGATGCTTCTAAGGAAATCCCTTGGTGTACAATCATGTTAAGCATCCTTTAGTTCAGTTTCATACGCATTCGGTTACCCCATGTTTAATACACGAATGCCTAGACACCTAATCAAAGCACACCAAGCCACGTGCTACGATTTAATCCCCATTAATGGTCAACTGATAGTAGGTTCATGGTTTCCAACATCTAAGGCCCAAACCTAAATTACTAGTCTTATTTCTAATAAAATATAGGTTGGGTCAATAATCTGAGTTTTTACATTATTTTCCGACCTCCGATCATGATGAAACCAGAACCATTGGATTCTACATCTCAAGGGCTTTCCAACGATATATAATATGTATAAATCCGACAGACGAATTAAAAGTTACAAGTGTTTTAAGTATTTTTCCAAAGTTATCAAATTTACGAAACTGCCATCCGATCGATCGGATCTCTTTGAGATTCGTCTCAGTTAACTGAGACCAACTTCAGTCCGATCAATCGGCTTGCAGGCCCGATCGATCGGCACTATAGCCTGAACCCGAAAGTGAGTTTTTCTCTTCTTTTTCCTGCAGAAAACGAGCCTCCTTGCTCCCCAATCATTACAATCATCATTCTCATCCATTCTATCAAATTAAGAACATCAAAAGGGGTACCAATTTAACAATTAATCCAATCCATACCACAAATCTAACCTAACATGTAATCCAAAATCACTATCATAACCATGCTTGGTTTTAGGGAAATCTAACAAGGAAATCATTACAATCAATGGAGAAAACATACACACATGATTAAATATAAAATGCATATCTACTTGCCTCAACCAAGAAGATGATTAGAAATTGGAAAAGCTTGAGGAGAAGCTTTCTACCACGAAGACCACAATCTACCCCGCTCAAAAGTAATCTAGAACACCGAGAAGAAGAAAGAAAGGGAAAAGATCATGATCCAACCTATTCTAAAAAAAAGAGAAAACGAATGAAAAAGTTGATGATGGGAAAAGGCTTACCAACTAGTATCAATGGAGAGAGGAGATCGAAAGGAAGAAGATGTGCGGTCCGGATCGCGGAGGTGATCTCTCCTGGAGGGAGATCTGGGCTTGAGAAGATGAAGAGGGAGAAGGAGGGCTACTGTAACTTTTGTTCGTTGCAGAGATGAATAAGAGATTAGGGCTAATCCCTGATTAAGAAGAGAGAGAATGGAAAGGACTAATTTGCCTTTAAGTGGGTCCGGTGAAAGAATGGACCATTTGAAGGGTTTCTGATCGTCGGATCGCGACGAGCTAAGAGACAAAAATGATCAGCGCAACGAGACCTTTCCAACGAACCCAAAATCACGGTGATAGGAATTTTTCCGGAAAAACACTCAATTTTCCCTAATTTACAAACTACCCCCATGCTAGGATCAAACGAACTCGAAATCGAACGAAACTTCGCAGACACTATTATAACACTAAAAGAAACTCACTCAAGGCCTAATCTCACTTAAATATCTAACAATATAATTAATTATAATAATAATAAAATAAACAGGTCAACGGGCCTGCTATTGGGCCCAATTGACCCAGTAAGGTCGTGGACCTTACATGAACCTTATAAGAATGAAAACGAAAAAGAAAAATTGTGAGAAGAAATAGGAGAAAAATTATTTAAAAGAAAATTTATTAAAGAATTAGTATATAAAAAAGCATATAAAAGAACTACGATATAAAGGGCCAATGTATTAAAATAAACAGGAATAATGTTTATAAGTCTCTATCAATCAATTCATGATATTTCTTCTGTCCATCAACTCCTTCGATTCATGCAGGTGTTCCACCCTATCCACTTGTGTCATTTATGTCACTTGTCCCATCTCTTGCACTTGTCTCAGCACATTAACTCGTCCCAGCACTTAATATTTATGATGGATGGGCTAAATTCATGGTGGATCCAGATATAAATGGAGATCTTGGGTCCTGAATATCTAGACCCAGTTTTGGATTTATTTTGGATCCTAATAACAATCTGATTATATTATAATGATCTAGGCCAAATGCTGATCTAATTTAGATGGGTCTGGATCTCTGTCTGTCGAGATAAAAACCCAGAACCTATAGTAATGATAGGGGCAAAGGCAGAATCTTTAGACTGCATGAGTTAAAAATGTAGCGTGCAAGGCACTGCATGCTATTATAATTAGGGTTGTCAAAGGGTCGGGCCTGGGTTTGTCCTAGCCCCACCATCAATATATGCAGGACCGGGCCTGAGCGGGCCAAAGCCCTCGGAGGGCCTTCACTATCTAGGCCCTTACCCTACCCTCGAGGGCTAGGGTAGGGCTTAGGGCTTCAAAATAAGAAAACTATTTTTTTTTAAATTATTACCAAAATCTAAGTGTGATCGAGCGTTATCTTGTCTAACCTCAATTGCAAAGAAACCATTAAAAAAACATCTGTTATCTTCACTAATCTCAATTGCAAATGAACCATTAATAAAACATCGGGAGAATATAAGTCATTTTTAAAAACTTTCTTTCATCAAATAAAGTCATACATGCTTTGGTGACTTGGGTTGGGTTCTAAACATATGATTTTATTTATTTTGACAAAGAAGGAAAATGGTTAAAGAGTATAATCTATCTCACACCTTTAATATGACTTTCATATGAATTTCCACATGTGAAATCATTCCAGCAGTGTCTTATCTTCGAGATTATTAAACCATTTACACTCACATACCTTTTATCAATTGACATTATTTTTAATTAAACACTAATCTGACTATTACGCATTCTTGGATTTCAGTCACAAAAATAAATGCACTTAAAAAATACTATTAGTTAAAAGAATTGAGAGATATAATTATCTAATTAAAAGGATGTTTGGATTACCCCATATCCTTAAAGTTCCATGCACATACTAATTAACTCTATGAATTGGTTGACATCCCAAGCAACTCTATAGAGAAAAAAATATATAATTATTAATAGAAATGAGTACACCCCCTTTTGCAATAACAATGATTTATAAAACATAATATAAAATGCATAAATAAGAAGCAATAAAACTAAAAAAAAAAAGGGATTAGAAGCATCGTGCTACACTTATTGATTATGTATTAAGTAAAATACAGAACTTAAATAATTAAATATAGATGAAATGAACCAAGTATGTATGTATGTATAGATTTTTAGGACATTTTTTAATGGGTAATTAGTGGGTATGAAATTGCCTTCATATCCCCCATATTACTACAAAGTGACTATGATAAGGGCATTTTAGTATATATCAAATGTATGTATATATTATATATGAAATAAATATAAGTAAGAGGACCAGGACCAAGGCCGGGCTAGGCTAGTACTATCCAAGCCCGGCTCTAGGGCTTTTCGTTAGAAACAAAAGCCCTCATTTTAAGGGCTTTTTTAGGGCCAGGCCGAGCCCCCTTTCTCAAGGCCAAATTGACAGGCCTAATTATAATTCTACATTCGGTATAATAAACTTGAGCATCCCACGCAACCATGAAAACTATTACGTACCTATATTAATGAGAGTGGCAAAGGCACACTGTTGACTCTACCTAAATAGATTGTTAAAAAGCATAGGACTCACATTGATGATATCTTTAATAAAGAACAAAGAGAAAACATTGATCGATGATAGAGGTAGAAAATAAAATTAGTAAGCTCACATTGATAGGATGAAACTATCACAGATGATATTGGACAGAACCATTATCCAAACATTCAAATTGACCCATGCCTCAATATCTTTTTTAGTAACAGAGCATCCTAGCCATCACTTTCAAATGAAAAGAGCATTTTTTTTAAAAATCCAATAGGCCTTTTCATTTTTTTTGAAAAAAAAACTGGCAATTTCTACTTGGTCTCAATGAAAAAAAAAAAAAACATGAATTCTTCTGATTCATGACCCAAGCATACGAAGGCATCATTCTATTTTGCAATGAAAGTCGTTAAAAAACAAGATATTTCTTGATGGTATGAGTTCAAAATGTGGCAAAGGCTTTGGTTATTAATGACTAATATACACATGTGATTTTCGAATTTCTTGAGAACTAGGCTTGTCAATTTGGCCTTGAGAAATTAAAGGGGACCCGGCCCGGCCCTCAAAAGGCTCTTAAAATGAGGGCGTTTGTTTTTAACGAAAAGGCTTAGGGCTGGGCTTGGATAATTTTTTGCAAGCCCTGAGATTTGAGGGTCGGGCTTAGACAGTACTAGCCCAGCTCGGCCTTGGCCCTATAACTTTTATTTATTTTATATAATATATATGTAAATATATACTAAAATGCCCTTATCATATCGCTTTGTAGTAATATGGGGGATATGAAGGCAATTTCATACCCACTTACCCATTAAAAAATATCCTAAAAATCCATAGATACATACATACATACATACATACTTGGTTCATTTAATCTATATTTAATTATTTAAGTTATATATTGTACTTAATACATAATCAATAAGTGTTGCACAGTTGCTTCTAATCCCTTTCTTTTAGTTTTATTGCTTCTTATTTAGGCATTTTATATTATTTTTATAAATCATTGTTAGTGCAAAAAGGGGTGTGCTTATTTCTATTAATAATGATACACTTATTCCTCCATAATGTTGCTTAGGATGGAACTTTAAGGATATGGGGTCGATCCAAACATCCTTTTAATTAGATAATTATAACTCTCAATTCTTAAAAGTTTAAACTAATAGTTTTTTTTAAGTGCATTTATTTTTGTGACTGAAATCCAAGAATGCGTAATAATCAGATTAATATTTAATTAAAAATAATGTCAATTGATAAAAAGGTATGCGAGTGTAAATGGTTTAAAACTCTCGAAGATAAGACACTGCTGGAATGATTTCACATGTGGAAATTCATAAGAAAGTCATATTAAAGGTGTAAAATAGATTATACTCTTTAACCATTTTCCTTCTTTGGCAAAATAAATAAAATCATATGTTTAGAACCCAACCCAAGTCACCAAAGCATGTATGACTTTCTCCGATAAAAGAAAGTTTTTAAAAATGACTTATATTCTCCCGATGTTTTATTAATGGTTTATTTGCAATAATGTATGTTTTTTTAATGGTTTCTTTGCAATTGAGGTTAGACAAGATAATGCTCGATCACACTCATATATAATGCTCGACCACACTCAGATTTTGATAATAATGTTAAAAAAAGTTATCTACTTAACGACCATTGGTCCTTTTCCACTTCCAATTCCAACAATGCAATCAATTTTTCATAGCTTTAAAACCATAATCAAATAACAAGAGAATCCCTTCAAAAACAGAAAGAAAAATAGAAAAAAAATAAAAAGAACAACTAAATTAAAGAAAAGTTCTAACTTCATCTATTTTCAATCATATTCAATCAGCAAGAGAGAACCCAGATGAATTTTTCTATGAGATAGTAAAAGGAGAATAGGAAATCTCTTCATTTCCACATAACCAAAACCTCTAAATTTCAATCATCAATCCTTCAAAACATCATTATGAAATTAAAACTCCGGTAAAGCAGAGTCAAAATGTCCCATACATAACTGTTTTTGCCATGACCCATACCAATTTCCTGCAGGTTTAGCCTTTAGATTCTCATTTGCTACTGGATTTTCCTCTAAAGCATCCTAAAAAACAGTTAAAAACGAACTTCTCCTACACTTTCCTTGGAAACAAAAGACCCAAAACAAACCAGATATCAGTTCAAAACCTATATCTCGACCCACCGACCGACACGTAACGAAAGGGTTTCGCTTTGACCGATACAATGTCCAATCCAGAGCGTTAAACCATGATTCCTTGAACTAACTAAGAAAACAGTAGCATTTCTCAAGAACCCCAAATCCCAACGCATCCAAAACGGAAGAAAAAACAGATTTTCCCTCGATTCCCACTCGGATTTCGAAAAGAAAGAGAGACCTAGATGGAGATTTTCTCCAATGTAGCGAAATCCCACCTGAGATACATCTTCTGCGATGTCGAGGCCTTCGATGGAAACCGCTTTGCAGATAGAAGTGGGAAGCAGCTTAACAGGACATTCATCTAGTGGGCATAGAATGACTCATAATTGAATCGAAAACATCTAGCACTTTCAGAAGTGTTGATGGAGCAGGCTTTTGATATTAATCACAACATTGGCATATCCATCACTTACCAGGAAAAGGTGAGACCATACCTATGTGTTGATCCGTTCTCTCTCTCTCTCTCTCTCCACCAGTTCAAAATGATTTTTGATAACGAAGCTAGTTCTAGGATTCCTCGAATATTTTTTTATAACGATTCTGCTATGGGGCTTTCGGATTGAGGATTGATTTCGATGCTTCCTTGAATGTTTTTTTTCGTTAGCAATGGTGGATTCATGATGTATGTATGTAAGGAAGGGGATAAAGAGATACAGCGAGAGAGTTAGAATTGAGATTAGAAAGTAAGAATTTTAAAATTCAAAATTTTATTGATAGCGAAGGAAGGGATTCGTTTCAGATAAGAAGGCCACGAGAGATATGGAGAACACCATTTGGTGAGCCACGTGTCGCTATCCAAGGAAGTCGCCTACTATCTTTTATTATATAATTATATATATATAAAGGATAACAATCTTGTTAATTCTCTTTCATTTCCTCTATGGTGGGATCCATTTAATGTTAGAGAATCAATGTACCTCCTAATTAATGATAAAATCATGAAATCTGATTAAGATGTTCAGAGCAGGTCCCACCGTGTAATGTATCTATGGTGCCACAAGTCTAGTAATAAGTATTATGACTAGCACAAAAACCTGCTGAGCACGAGTCTATCCATATAATTCAAACCAAATACAATTGTACAATAGTAAAAAATTTTAAATAAATTGAAAGAAGAATATCTATGCCTATTTTCGCAATTAAGAGAGATAGAATAGAAAGAAAATAGGAGAAATGAAATAAAAAAAATAAAAAAATATGTAGAAATTGGAATAAGAAATGTGAGTAGAAAGGACCTTTTGCAGAAACTAAAAAATAAAAATGGGGAACTTAAGAAAGACATGAATAGTGAGAAATGAGTAGTTATATGAGATGATTAGTGTTGTATGGGATAAGAAGTTGACAGTTACAAGAGATAAGGGTGGAAAGAATAACTGACAGTCAAAATCAAAAGAGAATGTCAAAATTAGATTGAAAACCTCTTAGCTTAATATATTATAATGAGCTCTAACAAATGTTAGACGTTGTTGAGGGATCCATCTAATATTAAAATCACAGGGCTACCTATTTGGAAGCCATCTTATGCAATAAATGTTAGGCCCACCTAATATCAGTGATCAACAATGAGCCATCTAATGTTAATCATCATGATGAGACTCACCAATGCTAGTAATCATGGTAGGATGCAGGCGGTATTTGTAATGCGGGACCAGTTATAATATTTAGAGTTATAGTAGGACCTATTTATTATTTTAATCACAAAGAAAAGAATCAATTTTAAAAATCATATATACTTCTCGTTGCTCACTAAGAAGAGGCGTGCTAAATCTTTCCACCCCTTTTTAAAAGAAAGATTTTTATCTTGTAGATGTTTTTCTTCACCTTATCCTTGAATAATATAATATAGAGGTTAGCATGTTGTATTCTACTTTCTACTATTCTTTAGAAATTTCTTGTTTCCAAACACCCCCTAAGGTAAGTGGTTCCATAAAATTTATATGATTTTTTCTTTACATAAAATTCACCACTATTTATCTCTTGGAGCATGAAATAGCATTTTGTGAGGGCAACTCTCGTTGTCAATTTTGATTATGAGCTTGATGATTTGTTGGAAATAGGTGGGTCATTCAGATAGGTTTCAAAAACTTTTGACCCACTTGATGCAAGGATCAACTATCTACACTACTAGAAAAAAGGGTTTTTATATCGGCTAAAAACCGATATAAAAGACCTATTATATCGGTTTTTCAGTAAACTTCAAACCGATATAAGTACCCCCGATATAATAGATAACTATAACCGATATAATATGTGTATTATTTCATATCGGTTTTTGGACAACTGATGTATTTTAAACCTGAAATTATAACACATATTGCTGTAAAACCGATATAAAAAAAGTGAAACCGATATAAAAAATATTTATAATATCGGTTTTTTGGGATTGTATTATATCGTTTGTTCTGTAACCGATTTAATATTATATATGTATTTTTTTTTTTATAAATAGTCCTTCTAGAAAGGGTCAGGTGACCTTACGGTCACCTGGCGGCTAGCCGCCCTTTGCAAGGGGGCTAGCCGCCAGACCCACGGTCAGCTTTCCAGTAAGCATTTTTTTTTCAGGATGATTTTCTTTGCTTCCTGCGGCTAGCCCCCAACTTTTCCTGCGGCTAGCCGTGAGCCATCCTGATTTGAATGGCAGAATTTGTCTCCAGTAGAAAATTCATAACTTCCTCTTCTGAACTCGAAACAACATGATTCTTGATCCAAATGAAAGATTTATCAGAGGGCTACAACTTTCATGTTTTGAGATTTAACCCAGATTGAATGGAAAGTAGTGTAAACTCACCTTGAAGCGGACTGGTCACAGAAAAACAGCAACCCGAGTGAAGCAGAGTTGTCTCCAGTAGAAAATTCATAACTTCCTCTTCTGAACTCCAAACAACATTATTCTTGATCCAAATGAAAGATTTATTAGAGGGCTACAACTTTCATGTTTTTAGATTTAACCCAGATTGAATGGAAAGTAGTGTAAAATCACCTTGAAGCTGACTGGTCACAGAAAAACAGCAACCTGAGTGAAGCAGAGTTGTCTCCAGTAGAAAATTCATAACTTCCTCTTCTGAACTCCAAACAACATTATTCTTGATCCAAATGAAAGATTTATCAGAGGGCTAAAACTTTCATGTTTTGAGATTTAACCCAGATTGAATGGAAAGTATTGTAAACTCACCTTGAAGCGGACTGGTCACAGAAAAACAGCAACCCGAGTGAAGCAGAGTTGTCTCCAGTAGAAAATTCATAACTTCCTCTTATGAACTCCAAACAACATGATTCTTGATCCAAATGAAAGATTTTTCAGAGGGCTACAACTTTCATGTTTTGAGATTTAACCCAGATTGAATGGAAAGTAGTGTAAAATCACCTTCAACTTCTGGCGGCTAGCCTCCAACTTGGAGGCGGCTAGCCGAACCAAGTTGGAGGCTAGCCTCCAACTTCTGGAGGCTAGCCGTCAACTTGGAGGCGGCTAGCCGTCAACTTGGAGGCCGAAACAGCAGGGAAAAACAAAATTGTGAAGAAACGCAGCAGGGAAAAAAAACAGCAGAAACACAGCAGGGAAAGAAAAACAACAGGGAAAAAAAATACATAACAGCAGCAAGAAAAACAGCAGCAGAGATCGTGAGAAAACAGAACAAAAAAAAAAAAAACAGAGAGAGAGAGAGAACAGAAAACAGTAGCAGCAGAAGAAAAGGGAACGAAAGAAACGAAACAAAAAGAAAGGAAAGAACGTGATGTACCTGGCACCTGCACAGCGCCGGAAGAGCAGCTTCTTCCTCTTCGTCGTCGTCGTCTTCTTCTTCTCCGGAGAACGAGAGTGAGCGAGAGAGACAGGGAGAGCAAAGAGAGAGTAGAGAAAGCGAGAGTGAGAGAAGAGCAGAGAGAGCGAGAGTGAGAGGAAATGGGTTTTTGGAGGGAGAGAAGCGCTGGGAAGAGAGGCGAGAGTGAGGAGAGAAGAGAGCGAGAGTGAGAGGAAAGAAGGAATGATGGAGAAAGAAAGAGAAGGGAGGGAAGGAAATAAAAAGAGGGAAAGAAAAAAAAAAGAGGGAAAGAAGGACTGAGCCCGCGCGGGGGATTAAGGGATTTGAGGTATATAATATCGGTTTCATAATAACCGATATAAAATATTATATATAACTGGCGGCTAGCCGCAGGTGCACTGGCTGTTAGCCGCATGTGCACTTGCGGTTAGCCGCATGTGCACAGGCGGTTAGCCGCAGGACGTCCTGAAAAGGGAGGGAAGAAGGAAAAATAAAAAGGAGGGAAATAACCGATATAAAATATGTATATATAATATCGGTTCCATAATAACCGATATAAAATATGTCTATACAACCGATATAAAATATATGTATACAACCGATATAAAATATTTGTCTATAATATCGGTTTTATTGAAATTAATATCACATATTTTCCTAACCGATATTATATATAGAGATTATTATGTCGGTTCCAGTGTAACCGATATAAAAAAAAATTGACCGATATAAAAAAATATTAACCGATATAAAATACCTTGACTGAAGATATTATATCGGTTATATGAAAAACCGATATAGGGCAGTTTTTGCAACCGATATAAAAGCCCTTTTTTCTAGTAGTGCTAGAAGGCAACAAACCCAATCCAGGATGCAATCCCTCAAATTCATAAACCATGTACATCAATACATCATGTCTAAAAGATAGAAAACAACACATAAACATGCAACCACGAAATCTACAACATACAAGGATGTAGATTATACCTTTGGAGCTTAGTAGTGCTCTAATGGAGAAGTTTATCTCTTTTTTTTTATGATGAACTCACTAATCAAAATCAGAATCTCCAACACCCTTTGATCTTCCACGCTATGACCCGTATTAGATTCTCTTCTCTCAAGAAGATGGTTGAATCTCCAAGAGAAAAATCCTAAGGAAACTAGAAGAGAACTAGAAGAGGGAAGGGAGGAAGAGATGCAACACTTGCACTCAAATAGAGGGCTGGGCGTGAATCCCTAGATGGAATAGCATTAGGGACGTCCAAGCCTCCTCTCTCTCCTTTTATAGCACTTAAGCAACCTCCTCTTACTAATTGAAATAGAAGTCTTACTTCCATAACAATTAGTTGCTTACTAAATCACAATTAGGAGTCTTACTTCAAATATGATTAGTAACTTCCTCTTTTACTAATTAAAATAGAAGTCTCACTTCCATTAATAATTAGTAACTTACTATTACCATTATTAGAAGTCTCACTTCAAATAGAAATAGTAACTTTCTATTTCCATTTAATTAGAGTTCTACTATAATTAGTATCTTTCTAATATCTTGGGCTAGCGTGGGGACCACTAAGGATTCCTTAGAAAACTGGCTCCAACTGGGACACGCGACCCCACATCTCATGTGCAATCCGGGCCCACAGTTAATTACAAATAACTCCACTATATAAATGCAATTGCACTCTAGTCTTAGGAATAAATTACAATGAAGACCCTAAACTTCTCAATTACCACAAGTAGGCCCCTCCATATATATTCATGGATCAATTGGACCTGTCCACCAAATTAGATCCATATCTTATTATCCTTGAGCCCCAATTAATTATAGCGATCATTTGGTACCGATCCAACTAACTCTTAATTGGAATGTGTGCGCACTTACCAATGATAAATCCATTAATTGTCACAAGGGGATATTAAAGATAGATTCCATCTTGACCATTGAATGTTCCCACAGCTCTACTACCACGTACCCAAATCACCGAGGTGTTGACCTACAATTGGCCTCACTCACTGGTGACTCAAAGCAAATGAATAGATAGAAACTTGAGTTCATTAATGTTTCAGGATTATGAGCCTATTGCTAGGGAATTATGATAGCAGACCTTAAAGTAAAGACAGTGTATATAAGGTGTTTCGCATGGTCCTTCAATACATCCAATGTACCAGCACCATGATTCAGAATCTTACATTCTGATGATCGAGACAAATCACACTATCTCATAGTGATCAAAGCGCTGCAACCTTGTCAAATGATATGCCCAATCTCATTACTGGTTGTGAAGATATTTAAGTATAAGATTTGCAATACATGTCTCCTGTATGTGGATCTCATCCATACACATGTATTACATCTAGTATACTTATGGACTCCGGTTCATCTCATGAACCATTATATCATTCGTATTAGTTATGTGCAAACAAGTAATAAAACACCATTCATCTCATGAAAGGAAAGCAATAATATATATTGATAAATAAAGAAATTAATCAATTTATTCATCATATACTGGTATTGAGACCATAAAACTAACATGACTAACATCAATAACGACCAACTGTAAAAATGATATTTAACAATTGTTAGAAGAATATAACCATTTATCTTTAGTTTTTTTTCATAAGAATATGTGTGGATGGAAGACAGATGTAATCTATCGGGAGAGAGACTACCGCTTTGGAAACATTATTGAAATCTCTCTTGACCTTGGACCTTGTTCTTCATTTGTTGAAACACCAGTCCTGTAACAAAGTTCTTCCATAAAAAAACTTTGCACAATTTCATGAATCCAAATTTTTTTCATTTGACAAATTATCAAAATAATTGTTGGTGGACATTTAGTAATTCTTGAATATAATCATGATTGTGAAGAGCTGAATTGCAACATGTTTTTTTTTACCAAAATATGTTTCTATATATCTAAAAGTTGACAAATAAAATCTCATTTGCTCAATTTGTTGTGCAATGTTATTGTCACTAGACATAGTGTTGTACCAAATGAAAGAAGTTTATTTGAAATTCCTATCATAAAAATGTAAATGTAGACATTAACTTTTTTTACCATGCACAATTACAAAGAGATAAAATAATATGCATTAAGTTCAAAATCCTAGCTTGTAATAAACGAATTAGAGAATAATATAAGCACATAAAAGAACACAAAAAATAGAATCAAAAGAGTCGCTTAGATCCCAGCTCACTGCACCTCAACAGAACTTAATATGATTGGTGATCAATAGAGTCGAGGCCTGAGACGTGGGCTATTTTTTGTACTCTTGTTTGAATGGAGTATGCCCGTTGGATACTATCGATGTTAAAGTTATCCTTGAGTAAATTTTGCTCTCTAGAGAAAATGAAAGAACAACTCATCTTTAAAAAAAAAAAAAAAAAAAGTGGAATCATTCCTTTTTCCTTATAAACATGTTGTACATGATTTTCAATAAAATCAAACAAGCATATTAATAAAAAAAATACTCATATATGTCATAGGACAACATTTATAGATTGAGATGAAATCCAAACATGTTCACAAATTACTTAAAATCTACAAAGAATTATGACAATCAGCTTCAATATCTTGGGGCTGAAATAAACAAAGTGAATGTTTTTAATTACAACTATGGAGCCCAAAGGAATGAGAAAAAATATAGGTGGCTGATGGACCCCACAAGAATGCAATCATTGTGTAAAAAATGTAATGGCTCCATTTTTGCAGGCGGTTTGTGGATCACTTTAATATTAACCTATTTCGGTGTGTAAATTTACACATTATTTTCATGCCTCATTTACACATCACATGAATAATGAACGAAAACAAATGTGATGATATGTAATTCTTATACATGTGAATCATTTATGATGGGTCAAGTCCAAGTGACCCAATCCATATTGACCTGGGACCAAAACTCATAACTCGATAAGGTCCAAGGTCCAGGCCCAACCCATGAGCCTGGTCACATCATCACAAAATACCCAGAAGCCTCATCATCACTTTAGAATTAGTAAACCTTTATCCCCACCTATGCTACCCAAACTAGCGGAGAATATCTCAACTGCTCCATCGCACGAAGGTGATTCGAAAGCTCCATCAAAGTAGTAATGTAGTTGCTGTAAAGTCGTCCACATCTGTTAGGGAAAGACTATAAATGGAAAACCCCACCAACACTGTGGAAAAAAAAAGGAAAAAAGACTCTGATCTTTCTATGTAATCTCTGCACTATCGGAATATAGAAGGACACGACGACCCAGCCATTCATAAGTGGACGTAGGTCAAGCTGTCTGAACCACTATAATTCTTGTCTCCTCATTCATTCCTCTTTAATTACTGCATTTACTTTTTGTCACTCGACTGTTGGTGTGCAAGGTTGATTTGCGCATCATCAGTTTGGCGCTGTCCGTGGGAAACAACTAAAGTTCTCACTTGGAAGAAATTTCTTAGCTAGACCTATGGTGATCAATACTAGATCAAAGAATAGACCTGGAAATAATCCAGAGCGAGAGGGGGAGGATGTTTCTCCACACAACAACGCTGCCCCGAATGCTCCTGTTCCCACTCCTCAGCAAATATTGGAGACCATACAGCAGCTAGTTACCCAAAACCAGCAGATCCTGCAACTCATGCTTGCTGGGAGAGGGGGAGCACCAGCCGCAGGACTACCAAGAGCTCCACGCCAAGGGCGCAAAGGTGCTCCTCATGTGGGCGCCCATGTCAGCCAAGGCGCCCCTATTGGAGTCCCTCAAGGCCTCCCTCCTTGTGGAGCCCTTCATGAAGCACCTCCACCCCCACCTCCACCTTCTACCTCTCATAGGGAAGATCTTTCTTTTCGAGAAGGTGGGAGTGAAAACCAAAGCATGGAAGATGAGAGTCATTTCCAAGGCTAGTCCAGAGAAACCCCCAATCGTTGGGACGAGAAGATCAAGGAAATGCAGAATCAGCTTGGTGATGTCTTCAATGCCATGACGGCGCAGGGACCAGAAACAATAGACTACCTAGTACAACGAACGGACACACCCTTCAAGCCCGGCGTGGTGAACTACCCACTTCCTCAAAAGTTTAAAATGCCATCTATAGAGACCTTCGATGGAGCAAAGGATCCACTGGACCGCCTGAAAACCTACAAAACTTTAATGCAACTACATAACATCTCTGACGAGATCATGTGTAGAGCATTCTCAACCACATTGAAGGGTTCCGCACGGCAATGGTTCTCCAATCTAACCCCAGCCTCCATCTCCACCTTTTCTGAGCTAAGCAAGTCCTTCGTGTCGCACTTCATTGGAGGACGCCGCCACCAAAAGCCCGCTACACACATGCTCAGCATAAAGCAGGATAAAAATGAAAGCCTCAGGAGCTACCTCACTCGTTTTAACGAGGAGGTACTCCAAGTTGAAGAACTCGATGATAAGGTAACCATGACGACCTTCTTGGGAGGCCTCCGCTCGTCAAGTTTCCTGTTCTCGGTGATGAAGCGCCCACCAAAAAGTATGCCAGAGCTGCTGGCAAAGGCCCAAAAGTATATGAATGCCGAGGACATCACAAGGGCCAGACGAGGTGAGTCAACCAAAGCAAGAGAAAAGGAGAGGGAAAGGGACAGAGACGACAGGAAGGAGAATAGCAATAAGCGAAACAGGACGGAGAGGATACCTATCAAAGATAGACTCGGACCAGCTCCTCAGAGAGACAGACAAGCCTTCACTCCTCTCAATGCCGCAGTCGGACACATCTTATTTCAGATCCAAGATGATCCCGCTGTAAAATGGTCAGGGAAGATGAAGTCTCCCCCAAACCGTAGAAATTCGAACAAGTACTGTCGCTTTCATCGCGACCATGGCCATGACATTGACGACTGCTATGAACTCAAAAGGCAAATTGAGAACCTCATTCAGCGTGGACACCTGCGCCAGTATGTCCCTGGTAGGGTCCAAGCGTCGTCCCCACCCCCTAACCGAGAAAATCAACAGCCTTTTGGAGAGATTCAAACTATTTCTGGAGGATCGGCGGAGTCACTCACAGCCATGAAGGCCCACGCTAGAAAGGCCAGGCATACTGATGAAGCGCGCCCATCCAAAGCGCCCAGGCATGGTGAAGACGAAGTCATATCTTTCTCGGATAGGGACTTGGAAGGAATACAACTCCCCCATGACGACCCACTGGTGCTCACCCTGACAGTCGCCAATTTCCAGGTGCGTAGGATCCTAGTGGATAGCGGCAGTTCCGCGGATATTCTGTTTACAGTGGATGAGATCTTCCGAATTCACCCTCTTGCAAGATATCCTCTACAAGAAAGGCTACTCCTTACCGTTGTTGCGGTGCCTCTCTCCTGAAGAAGCTGATTATGCCCTGCGGAAAATCCATGAAGGAATTTGTGGGAATCACTCTGGAGGATGCTCCCTCGCCCACAAAGCGCTTAGGCAAGGTTTCTTTTGGCCCAGCATGCTAGCGGACGCCAAAGAATTTACAGAAAAATGTGACAAATGTCAACGCTTCGCCACTGTGCCAAGGCAGCCACCAGAAGAACTCACAACCATTATGAGTCCATAGCCTTTCTCCAAATGGGGAATTGATATCCTAGCCCCCCTTCCTTTGGGTAGAGGACAATGCAAGTTTGTAGTGGTCGCCGTCGACTACTTTACAAACTGGGCGGAGGCGGAACCCTTGGCGAGAATAACTGACTCCAAAGTGAAACACTTTGTCTGGAAAAACATAGTCTGCCGCTTTGGGATCCCTCATACCATTGTCAGTGATAATGCAAAACAATTCGACAATAAACTCTTCAATTCATTCTGTTCCGACCTTCAGATAAAGAAGCCCCATTCTAGCCCGGCACATCCATAGGCAAACGGGCAGGCAGAGGTCATGGTAAGAACAGTCCTGCGTAACCTAAAGACAAGGCTCGAAGGAGCGAATGGTCTTTGGGTCAACGAGCTCCCAGGAGCATTGTGGGCCTATCGGACCACGACAAGAACTCCTACTGGGGAAACCCCTTTCTCTCTCGCTTTTGGGACTGAGGCAGTCATCCCTGTCGAGATTGGGGTACATTCTCTTAGGGTCCATCACCACGACCTCGACACCAACGAGGAAGGACTTCGCATCAACCTCGACTTGATGGAGGAAACAAGGGAGATGGCTGACGTCCGTAATGCAGAGTACAAGAGACGCATGGCAAGATACTACAACTCGAGAGTAAAGCCTCGTTCCTTCCAACCAGGAGATCTGGTCCTTAAAAAGGTGATCCTCGCCACGAAGGATTCTCGCGAAGGGAAACTAGGACCAAATTGGGAGGGGTCATACCTCATAACAAAAGTGGTAAGACCAGGCACTTATAAGATCTAGAACTCTGAGGGAAAGGCCTTACCTCATCCATGGAATGTGGAACACCTGAAGAGGTACTACCAGTGACACATAAAGGGCAAGGAAGCATTGAGAATTGGGGGTTTGATTTTTTTAAGACTTTTTGGAATATGTTTTGAAAATGAGCAGTGAATGAATAAAATTTTTACATTTTACCCATTCTAACAGTTAAGCAATAAAATTGCCTTTTCAAAAAAAATGTATATAATGAAACATATCAAAAAGTCTCCTATACCCTAATCACTCTCACAGCTGCCCTCCTCATTCTCGTCATCCTCCTTATCCTCCTCGCCATCCTCGGTGTCATCAGAGCCTCCATTACCTTCATCAGGCGCCTCGGTTGGCACAAAGTCTGAAAGGTCGATGTCAGGGAAAGCAACAGAGATCTTCCCTCGAAGCTCTTCATAACCATCAATAAAGGCATCAACAAGACCATTTGCTAACTCCTGTTCAGCTATGGTAACCCTCTCCTCAGCCTGCGAGGCTCTCTCATATGCCAGCTTCATCTCTGCCTCCATGGCAGCCTCTCTGAGCATCGCCCTCTCACAGGCCTTTGCAAGCTCAGCCTCACCGAGCGAAGCCCTCTCATAGGTCTTCTCAAGCTCAGCTCCTACCCTGGCTACCCTCTCATGGGACTTCGAAAGCTCAGTCTCTAGTCTTGTCACCCTCTCGCGGGCCGCTACAAGATCAGCCTTAGAAGCCCTGCCAATAGCCTCAAGAGAGGCAATCTTTCCTTGAGCAGCAGAGAGTTCCTTGTGCATAGCTTCATTATCCTGTTTCAGCTGACCGTGAGATCGGGCCCTCGAAAGTAAGCAGATAGATGCAGTAGAGGCCTGAAGGGATAAAAAACAAAGGAAATGACAAAATGAATAAAAGAAAATGATGAAAGTCTGGAGAAAGGGGAACAAAAGACCCTTACTTGAGCCAGACCTTCCAAGAAGGTGTTGATAATGCCCTCGGTGCCCAAAGCATTAATCTGAGTAACTTCGGGCGGAAACACAAACCTCCCGAGTTTCTCCTTGATAACTAGTGGGCTGCTTAGCATGGGACCAGCCCAAGACGGTACCCCTGTAGAAGTTTCCGAATGAGGAGGATGTAAACGAGGAGCAAAAGGTGTAGCCGGAGAGGGAGACTCTGGGGTAACAGTAGTGGCTGAGTGGGTCGCCTGATGGGAACACACACGAGTCTCCACAGGAGGGGTTGCTGTTGGGGGAGTCACATCAAGCAACATTGACGGAGAGGCCCCATGGAAGGTACCATCCTTTTTTGCCACCTTCAAAGGAGGAGTGCTCCTACTGGATAGGCGGACCCCAATCACTTCTCTATCGATCCCTGCGAAAGTAAAAACATAACTTGAGTGAGGATTATCAAGTAAACAAAAAAGAAAGTAGAGGTCAAGTACCTTTTCTTTTTAGAGGAGATTCCAAGGAGGGGCCACTAGCTCCACTACTCTCTTTGGGTAAGAGAACTCCCAAGTCTTTTTCAGGACAGGCCCTCACGGCTTGCAGCTTCCATTCTTGACCCATGGAGAGCACTGGCAGATCTACAAAAGCATAAGGGGTAAGCACATAAAAAAAAGGGGGAAGGAGAATGACTTACCAAGTTTTTTGGCGTCACCCCATTGTGTTGGCACCAAAGCCCGATCTGACTCTGATACCCATTCTCCGCCAATAAATAAGAAGCGAGATTTCCAACTATGACAGTTAGAGCGCAATCCTGTAAGCAGCTTGCCACCCCTAAGGGTAAAATAGTACCATCCCCTGTTGGGGACTGGAGACTCGCTCAAATTGTAAGCCGCATGAAATTCCACAGGTGAAGCATCCTCATGATGCACTCTCCTCCACAATGCAAGGAAGCCCAGCAAGACTCTCCAACCGTTTGGCGCTAACCGCCCAGGGGTCAATAAAAAGTAATGGAGAACGTGACAAACTGAGGAAGGTATAGGAAACCTCAATCCAGCTTCAAGCATCTCCTCATAAATTACAATATCGCCGGACGAGTCGTCGCAAGCGGGCTCATCCACATCAGCTCGACGGCATAACACAGTGGGGGGAATACGATAAGCAGAAGCGATCCTCAAAATATCACTATCAGCAGTGAGCAAGCTAAAAAAAGTACTCACTTCGGACTCGTCGTCGTCAATAACAACTTTGCCTCGGTACTTTTTCAGGCGTGGACGCAAAACTCTGCTTGGTATGTTGGCGGAAGCACTATCCCTCCTTGCATCTTGTTCGCCTTGGTCGCACCTGCCCCTCTCGCCGCTGCCACCAGCAGTAGAGGCGCCCTTTCCCCTTCCATCACCAGCACCAATAGGGGCTCTGCCAACGCCCGCCGCAACCCGCTGCACCATGCCCATCACTGCCGCAGGAGGGGCACCCCCGTCCGTCGCCCGCAGCAGCAGGCGCCCGCAGCACCATGGGCGCCCCTTCTGTCGCCCGCAGCAGCACGCGGTGACCATCCCCCTTGTAGCAGCCGATCGTCGCCAGCGGCAGCAGCAGGGCTGGCGGTGGCCAGCCCTTCACCACCGACGCAGACACCATCTTCTACCTCTTGTTGGTCTGGATGCTCCATAGTGAGTGTCTTCTTTCTCTTTGGAACAAGAAGAGAATGAACATTCAAAGCCTTAAAGAAAGATATCCAATCTCAAAGGAAAAGGGGGGAAAGTAGTTCCTATTTATAACCTAGGGTTTTCAAAGAGGAAAAGAACCATGAGCCAAAAGGACTCTCCTATGAAACCCAAAAAGAAAGGGCAGAGACTGGCAATGTGCGGGAAGGCTACGAATGCTCGGAATGAAGAAAGCCTAGATATTCAAAATGCCCCACTTTCAAAGTTTCCTTTGGCGCGAGGCATTGGGGGGCAAATGATGGATCAGGTCTAAGTGACCCAATCCATATTGACCTAGGACCAAAACTCATAACCCGATAAGGTCCAAGCCCAACCCATGAGCCTGGTCACGTCATCACAAAATACCCAGAAGCCTCATCATCGCTTTAGAATTAGTAAACCCTTATCCCCACCTATGTTACCCAGACTAGCGGAGAATATCTCAACTGCTCCATCGCACGAAGGTGATTCGGAAGCTCCATCAAAGTAGTAATGTACGTCCCCATCTGTTAGGGAAAGACTATAAAGAGAAAGCCCCACCAACACGGTGGAAAAAAAAGGAAAAAAGACTAATCTTTCTATGTAATCTCTGCACTATCGGAATATAGAAGGATACGACAACCCAGCCATTCATAAGTGGACGTAGGTCAAGCTGACCGACCCACTATAATTCTTGTCTCCTCATTCATTCCTCTTTAATTACTGCATTTACTTTCTGTCACTCGACTGTTGGTGTGCAAGGCTGATTTGCGCATCATCAATTTACATATGCAAAATGACTGCAAACAAAAGCCCCCTGATCATGGTAAGCAAGTTCCGCACAGTCCATTTCCAACAAAATCCAATCTCAATACAGAATCGAGCAGAGCATAGCAACCGGACGGGCCCTTAATCACCAAGCAACAGAATTCCAAAGATCTACGACAGGGCCTAGAGGAATGTGTTGCCTAATTCACCAATCAAAATAATATGTAGGAAGCACATCATTTGTTAACGGTGACAAACAAGTGCCTAACTACTGGCCCCAAGAATTGAAAGAAACACCAGTGCTTATCAATGTAATATCTCTAGTTCGTCATTGATACAAAAGTATTGACAAGAGAACCAACAGGTAAAATCCGGAAAAAACCAAAGTGGAATTGCACATCTGCAGTGGAACAGCATCATTTGATTTCAACCTTGTCATCTTGGTCAGTGAGATGTGCCTTGAGGGTTTGGACTTGAGGTTCACATTTCTCACTACCCCATGATGGATCAATATCTGGCAGTTCGTAGTCATCGGGCTTCAGGGACAAAAGAAAATCCGGGAGGTCGAGTAACTCATGTACTGCAGCCCTGAAAAAAACAAATGAACCTCTGGAATTTAGTCAAAACAGCAACAGAAAGGAGCTTCCATCTTTCTGAATTAGATGAATCATCATAAACAAATATTGCCAAAAAAAAAAAAAAAATGTTAGAACATAATAAGGTGATGAGATTTTTCGAGCTATGTTAATCTGAGTCCCATTGCCACACCCAACCAGCATGAGACCTGTATAAAATCCAAACTGCCTGGTTCATGCTAGGTGGACCCTTCTGTACATTGTGTAAGATCCCAGCCCTTAATTATAAGTAATTAGTATAATTAATTAAGAGAGAATATTCATATGCATTCATCCCTCACCATAGGGTGAGAGACACTTACATAATTGGAAATATTCACGTGCAAAAGAAGAAAAGCCATATATGATCATATGTAGAAAAAGAAAGTTTATATGCAAAGAGGGAAAGCCATGTAAGTGTCCCTCACCCTATGGTGAGGGATGAATGCACATGAATGTCCCCCTTAATTAAGATTAGTATTATAGTTAATTAAGTGTGTTTCGTTCTTAATTTGGTAGATTTAAAGGTTTTAGTAATAATTTGAGTTGGATGCGAATTGACCAAGTTTGGGGTAAAATAGGACCTATTTGTAAATTCTAGGAAAGTTGGGGATATTTTAGAAATTTCAGAAACATGTCAAATTCGGCTCCTTGGGTAAGTAAAATTATTGTGAAACTATTGTTGTCGGACCCTAACCTTTTAATGCTTAGAAAACTCCAAAATTGAAAGATTCAGTTTTAAGTGGGACGACCTAGATGATAGATGTCATTTCCCATATTGTTGCCATTTGTAAGTCATCAACCCACCTCTTCTTCCTACATTTCAGCTGGTTCCTTTCCTCTCTCATTTCTTCTTCTTTCTTGCACCATTTCTCAAGATTCGGACCTCTGTTTGATCGGCAATTTGCACCACTGCATTCATCTCCTTGCTCCCTCCATTGGTATCATTTGTTTGCATTTCCAAGCTTGGCCTCAGTTGGAGCATCTAGAGGTAAGCAATCCATCCCATCTCTTAGATAATGGTTTCGGCAGGTATTTAAGCCATCGATCCTTACATACAAGTCCCGATTCCAACTCCTCTTATTTTTAGGAGCATTGGTGTAGATATTTTGGGGGTTTTAGCTGAGATTGGAGAGTTCGAGGGTGTTCTTGAGAGCTACGTGTAAGTCCATGGGGATCCGAACCCTAGAGGGGGGGGGTGAATAGGGTGAGCTTCAATTATGACCAATTTTAACCAAATTTAACTTCTTTAAAACAAACCAGTCACAAGTGATGATTACAAATAAAATGCGGAAGCTTAATAAAAACAATCATCACAAAGCAAACACCATCACACAAGGATTTATAGTGGTTCGGCCTCAATGCCTACATCCACTACCGGCTTGTGATCCAACACCCCACCGGATTTCCACTATTTATGCTTTTCAATAGGCTAAGCAATAACCTTTACAATATGCTTTCCAAGGCCAAGCAATAACCTTACAATGATGTTTTTCAAGGCTCAACATCAACCTATACACTATGCTTTTATAGGCTAAGCAATAACCTCTTCAACCATAGGTTGGTTATCTCACTAAATTAGTGTCTAACATACACTTGATGGAGATTCTATTTAGCTCATTACAATGCCTCTTAAATAGGCGGATATGGAAGTGTAAGACTAATACACACACACACACACTATGAATGCAAAGATGAAAGTATATGATGTGTGTGTGTGATGTCCTCAATCATTTTTAAAATGAAAGCTCATAAATGTATGCCTAAGGCTTTTGAAAGTTTTAGCTCAAAAACACTTATGATTGAGGAAATAATGCAAGTCACATGTTAAAAGTAACAACTTGTTAATGATGTCAAAGATACACAAGTTGTATGAAATGAATTAGCTCTAAACATGTGATGCATAGGGATGTCAATCAAATCAACAATGAAGCTTAAAACATAAAAATAGATTTGATTGAAATAAGGGGACAAATCATATGTAATTATAAATACAACTTGAATATGATATACCAATCAAAGCAAAGCAAGTTATGAAACTTTAAAACAATAATACGCATATGATTTGTAAAGATTGTTGAATCCAAAACATAAGATACATTTGAAAAGGATTTTCTTATGATGAAAAACAACAACCAAAGATTCAACCAAGTATATGGATCATGTTACATCTAATTTCAAGGATGTTTCCATTAACATGATCTACTTAGATTTACCAAGGTTAAAGTACTACTTGGGTTGAATCAATGGTGATGCATCCAAAACAATAGATCAATTCAAAGTATAAAACATGCTAAGGATACAACACATCATAGGTTAACATGCTACTAAAGATTTATCAAAGATAAAACAAAACATGAAAACATATGATTTGTAAAGAAGTTGAATCCAAAACATAAGATAATTTTGAAAGTGATTTTCTTATGATGGAAAACAACAACCAAAGATTCAACCAAGTATAGGAATCATGTTACATATGATTTACCAAGTTTCTTTCATTAACATGATCTACTTAGATTTACCAAAGATTAAGTACTACTTGGATTGAATCATATGGTGTTGTATCCAAAATAATAAATCAACTCAAAACATAAAACATGTTAAGGACACAACACAAACATAGTTTAACATGCTAGAAATGATTTACCAAAAATAAAACAAAGCATGAAAACATATGATTAAGGAAAGTAAAGCCTACTTGGAGATTTAACTTCATTAATCCAAGCTTTAGCTTTCCTAATGCTCCCCTTCATCCCTTAGTTCATTTCCCTTCTATTTGCCTCAAAACCCCTCAAGGAGGGCCTTAAAATTCCCAACTTTTGGCAAAGGAAAGAACTCAAATATATAGCAAAAAGTGCCCAACGGCTAGTCCTCGGTCGACCTGCAAACAGGTCTCGGTCGACCGGGATCACACAACGGGCAGATTTCTGACCGTTGGTGCTCCCAGGCACTTTCTGCCTGCAGTGTTCCCGGTCGACCGGGACCCCTGGGTCGGTCGACCGGCGAAACTGCCGGGACACCAAAAATCCACTTTTGCATGTTTGAAAGATTTTCTTTGTGGAACATTTTGGGCCATATAATCAAGCTTGAATACATGTTTTAAATCATTCTAAGGGTTTTAAAACATGAAACACACAAAGCCTAAAAATGATTCAAAACTTTAAAACAAAGGCTAACTTGATTTCTAAAACTTTTTCCAAAAACAAATGCATCCAAGATTGAAAACAAAACATGCATAAATCAATGCTTTTTCAAGTCTAAAAAACCATGCATGTATAAAACAAGATTTCAAGTTTATTTAAAACAATGCAAGTGTGTGTGAATCAAATGATGCTAGAATGATAATGCATCCATCAAATTGCAATCTACAAAATCCCTAACACTACGAAGACCAAGGCAAGTATTCAATTTAGATTACATCTCATGCATGCCATGTATTTGGTTGTTTCTCTTCAAATTTTACTTTTAGATACCTTGCTACCCGTTCGTGGCCACTCTTTTGTACCAAAATGATGTCTATTAAGGTATGGTTGAGCTGGTTTGTTAGGCTTTAGTCTAGAGTTGTCTTGTTAAGTCTTGTGTAGCTTTGGCCATTTCATGGTTTAGTTGTATGACTGCCCGTTTGACCTGTTAGGACTTGGATAGGAAAGTACACATCACGTCTTCCCATTCGCCCGGCTTGATCAATATCTGTTCCACTTGACATCTTGTTCGCCTCACCAGGATCTCGTAACCCTACAAAGCTTGGACTAACTCTTAGATTTATAACCTCAGGAGAACTTGAGATAGCTCATGGGCCTTGGAACCCTTGCAAAATTTGACATAACCTATTGGGCCATAAACCCCCTTGAAAGGCTAAACCTTGAGCCCCTCAAGGTCATTGGTAAACCTTGAACGCCTCAAGGAGCGTATGGACACCCAATTGGACTTTGAACTCCTTGGAGAGCTTGAGAGTACAAACTACAATGGACCTAGACCCTAGCTTTGATAGGATTGCTACCCTAGATGTATGTGAGATCGGGAAGAATAACTATGCTTTATGAAGGGGTAAAGTTGTAATGTTCCTAGGGAAAGGTGGAGTAGCCCAACCCCATCCTTGTGGGGTAATCGGTGCCAGAGTTCAGTGATCCATGACGAATGGTTCATCTCGTATGGTAGGACAAGACCCATGCTTAGATCATCGAATTCGTGCACAGGATGGGTTTTCATTGTCAAATGGTTATCAGTGGGAACTACCAATCTCGAGGAGATTCCAACCATGCCCTGTACACTTAACCCACCCCGCGATTCGGAGAATCTGATGGACCTAGGAAAGTGAACTTGGCCAATATCCTAGTTGCTCCTAATTGTGTTAGGAGTGCCCTACCCTACCCGGTCTTGGCTAGTCCACATTGCCCTATCATGATACACATGCTAGCTTGGTATGGATACTGAGATGTAGGCGATCTTCTTGCCAAGCTTGTCTGCCCTATCCACTTGGTATCACGGGTATGGATACTGAGATGTAAGCAATCTTTGTGCTGAGCTTGTCCTTGGCAGACATCTACAAATGCTGAGATGTAGGTGATCTTCATGCCGAGCCTTGCCCGCTTGTTTTGTTGTTTCGTCCATCTCACCATGTCTTGACTCTTGGTTTATTTTGGGTCACTTTTGTTCGCCATTTAGCAATCCATTGCTTTTACTCATGCTTTGTTTATTTAGTGTTTCAGGCTTTACAGTATGATCATGTCTAAGTCATGCTTTCTGTCAGCAAAACCATGCATTGACTTATTATCCTTTCATTACTCATATATTGTTATACCTATACTTACCCTGTTTTATTGATGAATTCATGTTATGTAACATATATTGCTTACTTGCTAGACTTCGTAGGTCTAATAATACACTTGGTGCTTGTTGGTTGTAGGTACTTGTAACACTAGTGTAAAAAGGGTAAAGTAGTTGCTTAGAACTGCAGGTTAGCTAGAGTGATGCAATTAGGGTCTTGCTCATGATAACTTGTCACTGTTCAGAGAATCAAAATACCATATTTGGAGTCTTTTTTTATTATATTTTGTCGTCAGCCCTTTTTCATTATTGTAGCTAATGCTTTTAAGGTATGTAGTAATTGTACTTTTGCAACTTTAATATATTTATGCTTCGTTGTGTTAGGAGAAGAGATAGTGAACGTAATTAGTGCTTATGCCCCCCAGGTGGGCTTAGGAGATGAATATAAGGAGCAATTTTAGGAAGACTTGGAAGGAGTGCTACTAGAGATACCCCAAGGCGAGATGGTCTTCATAGGAGGAGATTTGAACAATCATGCAGGATGCGACGTAGATGGATTTATAGGAGTGCACAGGGGACATGGATACAGTAATAGAAATGAAGAAGGGAAGGATATTTTAGAGTTTTCAGTGGCTTATGATCTCATGATAACTAACACCTTTTTTAGGAAGAGAGAGGAGCATTTGGTGACTTAAGAGTGGCTCATCAAGGACACAGATTGACTTCTTCTTAACTAGGAAAAGAGACCGCTTAGCTTGTAAAGATTGCAAGGTTATACCAGGGGAGAGTTTGACTTCCCAACATAGGTTGTTGATCATAGATGTGCAGCTACAAAGATGGATTAAAAAAAAGTTGTATAGATGCTCAATGACTAAATGGTGGAACTTGAAAGGTGATAAGCAACTAGCATTGAGAGAAAAAGTACTAGAGGAAGATGTTTGGGCGGTAAATGAGAGTGCAAATAATATGTGGGATAAGGTAGCAGAGTGTATTAGGAGGGTAGAGAAAGAAATCTTAGGGGAATCCAAAGGGGGTGCTCTGGCACAGAAAGAGGCATGGTGGTGGAGCGAGGCCGTCCAAGACAAGATAAGAGTTAAAAGAGAGTGCTTTAAAACTTGGCAAAAGGATCGAAATGAAGCGAACTTGGAAAGGTATAAAGAAACAAAAAGATAAACCAAAAAGACAGTTAGTGAAGCCAAGGCAAAGGCATTTGAGGAGCTATATAGGCGACTTGACACTAAGGAAGGCGAAAGAGAGATATTCAAGCTTGCCAAAGCCAGAGATAGGTGGACCAAGGACTTAAACCAAGTTAAATGCCTTAAGGATGAGGATGAAAAGGTATTAGTAAAGGAGGAGGAGATAAAGGACTGTTGGAAAAGCTACTTCTACAAGTTATTTAACGATAGCAGTAGTAGTGACATACAATTGGGGCAACTGACCATTTCTAGGGAAGAATCGAATCATATGTTCTATAAGAGAATCAGTAGGGAAGAAGTTAAAGAAGTATCGAAAAGGATGAAGAATGAGAAAGCGATTGGGCCAGATGGTATCCCTATTGAGGTTTGGAGATGCTTGGGGGAGAATAGCATAAGTTGGTTGACAAAGCTTTTTAATGTAGTGCTAAAGTGCAAGAAGATGCCTGATGCATGGAGGAAAAGTATTCTTATACCCATATACAAGAACAAATGAGATATTCAGAACTGTACGAACTACCGCGGGATTAAATTAATGAGTCATACAATGAAATTATGGGAGAGTTATTGAGAGAATACTACGAAGAATAACAAACATTTCAGAGAATCAATTTGGTTTCATGCCTGGGAGATCAACCATGGAGGTTATCTTTCTCCTGAGAAGGTTAATGGAACAGTATATAGAAGGTCAGAGAGATTTACATATGGTGCTCATTGACTTGGAGAAGGCCTATGACCGGGTTCCTAGGGAGATTCTATGGAGAGTACTGGAAAAGAAAAGAGTGTGTGTCGCATATATTGAGGCGATAAAGTATATGTATAATAGAGCCGTGACATCTATAAGAACGACTGGCGGAGAGACTAAAGAGTTTCCTATCACGATTGGTCTACACCAAGGCTCAGCGTTAAGCTCGTACTTGTTTGTCCTAGTTATGGATGAGATTACAAAACATATTCAGGATGAGGTGTCGTGGTGTATGCTATTTACAGATGATATTGTTTTAGTGGATGAGACGAGAGAATGAGTGAATACTTAGCTAGAATTGTGGCGAAAAACGTTAGAAACAAAAGGGTTTAAGCTAAGTCGATCCAAGACGGAATATATGGAATGCAAGTTTAGTCAAAGTAGGACACCTGGTAACTTAGAAGTAAGTTTGGACACACAAAAGATTGTAAAGAAAGAAAACTTTAGGTACCTTGGATCTATGGTGCAACAAGATGGAGAGATTGATACTGATGTAAGTCACAAGATTCAGGCCGAGTGGACCAAATGGAGGAGTGTTTCGGGGGCCTTGTGTGATCGAAAAGTCCCCCTCAAGGTTAAAGGAAAGTATTATAAGGTGGCGGTACGTCCAGCGTTGTTATATGGATCAGAGTGTTGGGCAGTAAAGCATAATCATGTTAAGAAGATGGAAGTTGCGGAGATGAGAATGCTAAGATGGATGTGCGGGATCACAAGGAGAGATAGGATTAGAAATGAGGAGATTAGGGGCAAAGTAGGAATAGCACCGATTAAAGATAAAATGAGAAAAAATCGACCGAGATGGTTCGGCCATGTTAGAAGGCGCCCAACGGAGGCACCCGTTAAAAGGTGTGAAAGCAGCATGGAGATTGCCAGGAGTAGGAGAGGGAGAGGGAGACCCAAGTGAAGTTGGAAAGAAACTATTAAACATGACCTTGCCTACATGGATCTAACGGAGGATATGGCTCTAAACAGATTTGATTGGCGTCGTCAAATCCATATAGCCTACCCCACCTAGTGAGAAAAGGCTTGGTTTGGTTTGGTTTGGTTTGTGTTATCTCTATTGAAATTTTTAGTTGGTTCAATTATCAAATCATGTTGATTATAAGATACATCTCAGTCGCGGCCTGGAATACAATGGGCCTCGGATTCCGAGATGTAACACATTGGGCGCCAATTGTTTTGCAATTTTCTTTGGATCATTCCGATGCAGCCTAAGCAGGCTATTTTCTCCATAATGCGGGTCCCACAATACCTTGGGTGTGAATAGTTGGAAAATGAGTTTAAAGTTCAACATTATAACACATTTGTATGCCTGATTCCTGTTTCATACATACCTGGTTCCTGTTTGAAACGAGTTCTAAAATTTTGTTCCTACTGTTAAAGTATCATATAGGTATTGTTCCTTCTATAAAACACGAACGAATGGGCTGATAACATGCATAACTTGTGCCACATACCTTGGAGCTCATCATAGAAATCTCTTATAACTGATATGTAATGTCCCAAAATTTTCTTTCGGGACTTAATTAGTTGAGGGCTTTAATTAATTATTTTGTATGATAATATTTGCGTTATTCCGTTTTATGAGCTGGGCTAGTGGGCCCCGGGCTTAAACCAAACTTTAAGTGGCTTTGGGAGAGCCCAGTGGTCTTAAGTGTTATATTTTATAAGTGGGACCTCCTTCAAACTATTATAAAGGAGAGTTATGTTGTAACTCAAAGAGGAGGCGACCCACTTTGTAACAATAGGAGAAGAAGACATAAGCTAAGGGGGCCGAATGGGTTTGGGGATTATGCGCACAACTCCCGAGGCCTTTAGTGGCTTGCGCATGTACCAAACGTGGCCCCACTTGTATCTCACGACATTTGCATAGGATGTCCTTCAGCCTGCCACAAGTGAATAGAGCAACCTAGTTTTATTCAAGGTGAGTGGAGATCCTAACTGGTTGTGTACTTTTGTGTTTAACCCTCTGTATAATCAGAATCTAAGTTTCAGATCTGAACTATTTTGGAAGAAGAGTTTCAGATTGGGTCTAAGAAGGAAAAATAGATGGGAAGGTCCTTCTTCATGGCCGAACCCTAGATCTAGTGATCTAGGGCTGGCCGAACCTTGGACTTGGGTGATTTAATGCTGGCCCAACCCTAGATCATGGGATCTAGGGCTGGCCGAACTCTTTATGAGGGTCCCTGATGTGATTACAACATATTTTTGGTACTGTTGTGCGCATACCATCTGTTATCATAGCTGTAGTTTCTTTTATGACTTTTGCGGGAGCTGAAATTTAATTTTGAAGATCTATGAATGAGATTAACACTACACATCATGGTGGCCAACTGTATTAACCATCATTTTCATTTCCTGAAGCTTAATTTCTGTTTTTTTTTTTTTTTTTCATGGTGACACACCTTCCTAAATTTAGTTCTGAAATTAAATATGAAGAATGATATACATTTCGTGTGCATACACACAACTGTTATTAAGATTATATCTGAATAAAACATAATTAGTAAGCTACATTAGAGAAATGATTTCCGGATATGTTGTGTTCACTAAGAATTATTCTACACCATTAGTAGGTTGGTGATGAAGTTGGTATCACACACATGATGAGGATCAATTCTGAAAGCAATAAGGGCAATTACAGCCAGGAAAATAGTGTGGACTGACTATAGAAACCCGCCCAATAATGTGTAGTAATCATTATGAGAGCATATGTTCTAGATGACAATTTAATGGACCAACAAATGAGGAAATATATAAGGACTTCCCTGATTGTGATACCCTCAGGTCGGACACCCTTGGTTGCCGAGCACAGTATAAGAAACACTCTTATATGAGGGCCATTTTGGAAGTTTATATCAGATTTCAGACTTTGACATTATGAAGTTGTGTATGTGTAGGGGAGGGCTTTGTTTTTTGAATGGTTACTTTCATTAAAAAAAGCAAGCAGTACCAGAGAACTATATGACAAGATGAAACAGGAAAATAGAAAGAGGGCCGTAAGAGAAACAACTAAGGCCCTGGGTAATAGAAGGCCAATTCCTTCCAATGCAACATTATATGTTCCATAGAGTATCCTTTAAAAGACGGGCTTATGGGAATACCCAAATAGCAACTAAAAACTTAGTTTTATCCACCAAGTAGCTGACAGTTGTTGCAACCCCTTCAAAGCGCCTTGAGTTTCCTCCTTCCATATTGTCCACAAGACCGCAAGAAATGTCAATCTCCATAGTTCCTTACCTCTAGGAACCCTATGGGAGGCTTTCATTACTGGAAAAGCTCTAGAAGGGTTTTAGGGAAAACCCAACAACAGTCAAACCATCCAATCACCGACCTCCAAATAGCCTCGGCAGTTTTGCAGCGCAGCATGAGGTGGTCCATAGATTCCTCCTCTCAAAAGAACATACGGCATCCGTTAAACCCCCCCAACCCCCCCAAAAAAAAAGTTATCCATAGTAAGAATTCTTATTCTGAGAGCCAGCCACCCTAAGATAACCACCTTTGGCATAGCCTTCAACTTCCATAAACTACACACATCACTCCTCTCAATCCCCCCCTCTATCAGGAATGTGCATGCCTTTTGGAAGGTTGAGAAGTGATCTACTTCATGCTCCTTCAAATTCCTTCTTAAAATGGGGCTCCAGACCAGCTACCCACCAACTCTTGTCATATAATAGTTATAATAAATAACCATAGCCTCCTCATCCACAGCACATTTGAACAGATCCGGAAACTGCACCTACAGTCTTGTCATCAACCCACCGGTCCTTCCAAAAAAGAATCTTCTCCCCCGATCCAACCTTGCATTTGATGTTCTCCATAAAAAGCTTTTTTACTGATAGGATACCTCTCGATATTGCAGACGGGGGTGTGTCTTGATTATGTGAGTCTAAGGGCGACCTAATGAGATGTGTGTGATATGGGAGTATCTTTCATTGCGTTGGGATGTGTCAGTTGTGTTACGCATGCTGGGATGCATTTATGTGAAGAATCTGTTTTGGGCCGTGCTGGCAAATGGCTGAGTAGTCAATTTGATACCACCTAAGTTATTGTTGGACCATTACTAAAACCTTAAATTTTATTTCTTTAAATTATGGATGTATCTCTTATGTCACATGCGAACACCCACAAGCACACAATTAAGTAGAATTTCCTTTCACTTAGTATGTACTGATTCTTGGTTTGCCCTTGCCAGATAACCAGCTTGTAGAGGATTATGCGAGCTATGATGACCAAGAACTGAACTTTGACATCCGTGGCTGAGAGGTGGAACACCAATGACAATGAGGATTAGCCTCGTTTGGTTTATTTTGATCTGAATTTATGAATAATAATTTGACAGCGTTGAACTTATGTTTGTTTTCCATGATTCTTGCATGGAATTGTGTTAGATCTGATGTTTGGTGTAGAATTCCCCAATTTCTAAGCTCTTGATGATTCAAGACCAATTGCATGTAATTTGGAACCCCATGATTTGTTTGATGGTTTGTAATGCCTTGGATGATGAGATGCAGACGTTGGAATGGAATGGGAGATCAATTCCCATGATTTGTATCAGATTCAGCATTCAGCTGTAGCTTCTAGAAAACTACGGCTAGCCATAGGCTCCCAGAAAGCTAACCATGAATGTACTATGGCTAGGTTTTCCAGAGAGCTTAAAAATGCCCATTTTGTTCTATGATTACCTCTCCACTAGCCATAGGGCTACCCACGCTGAGTCGTAAGGCTAAGCGTAGTACACTCACGGCCAGCCGTATCAGCCCCTCGGGTAACGTAATATCCTGGACCCCTGTAGGGCCCTAGGTTGGGCGCAACTCTTTTAGCTTGGGCATGTGGGTCATATTTCAGGAATTTAATTCTTTATCATTAGTTGATGGGCCCTAGACTTGGTAGGGAATCAATGGGATCATAGATGGGACCCTTAGATCTAAAGTTATTTTGTTTTACTTTATGTAGTCCTTTTGTGAGAGTATAATAGAGAAATCATGTTAGGATGAGAGATAGGACCCTTTCTTGCATATAGGAGTCCTTAAGGGATTCAAAACCCTTGTTAATATAAGCCCTTAGTCCCCCTAATTGCTCCACTTAACTCATCCTTTCTTTTTGAGAGAGAGAGAGAGAGAGAGTGAGAGCTCTAAGAGGGTATTGTTGCTTTGGGATCTAGAAGAAGATTTGGAACTTCGCGACCAAGAATAAAATAACCAGTGAAGAAGCAAGTAACGGATGTCCTATTCTCGCCAACACATTGCAAACACAATGCTTGTCTACAAGAGGTGAGTGAGTATCCTATATCTATGCAAATAATGTTCTCATTATCATTAAGGGATTAGAAGCCTTAACAAGGATGAGGCAATACTGTTGTGTTTGGAATTAATAAAGGAATGAAGTGACGTGAGAGATCAGCCATGAGAAACCTAATCCCATTGTACCGATCCATTACCAGATGGAGTTATGATGGTGGTTGTAGATGATGGAACCCTTGCTCTTGAACTAGAGGGTATGGCGATTGCTGAGGAACTGCAAGGTCTTCGGGAGTGGAATGCAGACGATGTGATCTATGTTAACAAAGGCCCATTGTACTATAAGTTTGGCCCATCCATGACCCATTCACAAAGCCCATCTTATTGTAGACTTGTACAACACTACATACTAAAATGGGAGATTTGATAGATTGATACTAGTCAGACTTGTACAGCACTACATACTAAAATAGGAGACTTGATATATTGTAATTGTAGCCCAAATTGGACATCTCTGATCTATAAATACAGTGGTGGATCCTCAAGGTAGGATATCCAATTCAATTCAGTCTCATGTATATGTTATTACTCTTCTGGCCTTTTTGTGTCATGGTATCACTTTATCAGAGCCAATGCAATAGAGAGATTAAGAGCCATCTAATCTCTTTTGTTTAAGAAGAGTTCCTCTGTCGACTAGTTTGAACAAGAGTTACACGATGGCAGTGTGTGGAGATCAGCAAAGGGCCACATCTACAGATTAGATCTGATCAGAAGGGCACTACAGTTCTGGTCGCCTGATATTCTGGGAGTTTTTGGTTATTTTTTCAGAATTTTTTGAAGATCAGAGGTTGACTTTTTTTTATCACTGTTTGGGTTTACGAGTTTTTGCAATATATTTTCATCAAAGCCGTCCATCTTTAAGCACAAGTCTCCAATTGTTGCAATCTTTGCTGTGTTGATTCAATATTTTTGTGAAGCATCTATCTGATCACCCTGATCTGGTAGATTGAATCACCAATGGGCCACACCTGCTGTTTTCTGCAGAATCTCTGGGTCGCCCAAACCAGATTTGTGTAACTATCTATACATATCTGAGATCTGTTGATTTAGAATAGTTTCTGGGCTGTTACTTGTTCCTCTATTGTTGCTGCCACCTTTAATCTGCGCTTTCTACATGATCTACAATTAATCTAGAGGTTGTTTATTGTTGCCTGGTTGCTGCTCACTTTGTTTTGTGCCTTTTACTGCCTTCTGTCTATTGCTGTTGTCATATGTGGGTTGAAAATGGGCATGAATGAAATGCAATTGATCAAATTCAATGGAAAAAACTATTCTGCTTTGGCCTATCAATTTGAGTTATATCTGAAAGGCAAAAAAGTATGGGGCCACATTTCTGGTTCTATGAAAAAGCCACCGGAAAAAGAAAAATTGGAAGATTGGGAAACCAAAGAAGCACAAATTATAAGTTGGATGTTGGGCGTAGTGGAACCCCAATTTTTCTTATATCTTAAGCCCTATAAAACTGCTCAAGATATGCTGGGATATCTGAAACGCATCTATCACCAAGAGAAGTCAGCCCGTTGGTTCCAATTAGAACATGAAATTGCTCAATTGTTAGACCCCGACCCAGACCAATTCGATTAGTGTGCGATTAGTATGTGTTTAGTCCTAAGTGGGTTTAGTTGTTATTGGGTTAGAAGTAATTAGTTTTAGTCTTGGTCATAGCTTTGGGGAATTTTGAGAACGTTTAGTATTAGTTAGACACACTCGGAAAGGCCCGAGTGCATGTGTAAGTTTGGGAAGATCGTATCGGTTTCTGTGTTATTGTGATTTTGATTTCATTCGAATGATTTTTCTATGAGTTACAACTTTCGTTTTAAGGTCATTCATGTTTGAAGCCCAAAAAAACCCAAGTTTTGGCCCAAAGAGGGTAAAATTGTCTTTTATGCACAAATCTGGACACAATTTTCGAGATCTCAAAACCATGTCAAAAATATACTTTTGGGGAAACTAGATATTTCGAGGATCGTTTTATCCTTCGTCGTCGAAATCATTCGAGGCCCACAAGATTGTGTTTTGGCCACTTCAAGGTTCAGCTAGTTGGGGCCCATTGTCTTCACTTAATCCCCCATCTCCCTCTTTTTCATTCACTTTACCAATTCCTGCAACTCTCTTAACCTAGGGCTAGAAAATCCCTCTTTTCCTTCCATCTTCTCCATCTTGCATGACATAGCTAGATATCTCCAAATGAAATTCTAAGAATACCATCTTCTTCATCTCCTTGCAAACTCTCTATCGATACAAGTTTCTTGGAGCTTCTTGTGGAACAAGCTCTACATTTTCTTCATTCCTTCTTGTGTGGCCATTGCTAGGTAAGAGCTTCAATCCATACTTTCCATGAAACCTTTTTAGCTCTTAAAGATCATGTTTCCATGTGTACAAACCCTTTTGTTAAAATGGGTTCTTTGTTTCCATTTTTGTGGAGTTTGAGTGGATTTCCTTTGGGTTTCCTTGTAGTGTGGGAATAGCTTTGAGTAAGAGTGCTTGAAGAGGAGTGTTTAGCATTTGGGCAAGGCAAGTAATCTTTATACGGTCAATATGCATGTGTATTTTGATTCCATTGTTATTTTAGAAATTGTGCATTTGATTTGTTTACAAGCTTCATGATTATGTTTTCATTGGATTTGGTTGCTTGAAATTATGATAAATGAACCCTTGGTGAGCATGAAGGCTCAAGGGAACGTATGTGAATGATGGATGAGAAGAAGGAGATAAATGTAGTGGAAAATGTGCAAGAGGAAGGCAGTTTCTGCACTCAGCGAGCACAGGCAGCAGCTTGTCCGCTCGAGCGACCCTTGGGTCCGCTCGAGCGACCAAGCCTCTGTTTGGTCCGAGCGCAGACAGAGAGTTGTCCGTTCGAGCGCACCCTATATCCGCTCGAGCGAGCTGTCTCGCTCAAGTGAAGTGTCATCAGCCTATAAAGTTCGCTCGAGCGAACCTGCCAGATTCAGGAAGAGGAATTATTTCGTTTTTGTATTTTCTTGAAGGTTGAAAAACTAGACTATGTTAAGGGTATTGACTTGACATTGTGTAAATGGTACTTCGAAATGCAACCCAACTTCGGGGACACCAATTCTTGTATAGTCCGACATTTGGGGTCCCAATTACACAAAGGTCAATTAGCAGCCTTAACACATGCTTGTCAAATTTCGTGTTTGAATTCCGTTTTGGTACGATAAATACCATCGTGTACTAGTTTTGGATTTCAAGTATAAGCTTGTTTTGATGAATTGTTTCAAGAAAAGGGGATCACTTCCTAAGCGTGTTATGCATATTAATTATGCCTTTGCTAGTCGTGTTCATCGTATTTGATAAGTGATTTCCCCCTTTTTCTATCTCGACGTGTTTTGATAGTATTTCGCGTGTTTTGTGCATTCATGAATTAAGTAAACACCACTGAGCTTGGACTGCCCTTTCAGTTTGATCCGCTGTCTGGGGGTCCTTAAACATGTGGACTGTCTGCAGACTGGTCGTGTATTTATTACACATCGTGCGTGTCCGGTTCCGCGGCCGGAATTCCCGTCTTTGTGGGAAATCGTGTCGTGCTTATATTATGTATATCGTGCTTGTCGTGCGTGCTTGCTCTTTTCATTATATAAATGATAGAGAAAGGATGGGCTCTTTGTGGATGATGATTATTCATGATATATTATGTATTCATGCTAAATTGTTTTAGTATCTCAGCTCAGTTAAATATTTCTACAAATGTACCTCAGTCATTATAGTATTTCAAATCAAGGATTGCTTATATGTTTTCTTAAACGTTATTGGTTCATGCTTGCACCTAAATTGATTACCTACCAAACCGTTGTGTTTAACCCTTGTTTGTTGGTGCCCAGGTGCAGGAGACGTTACCTTTGAGGAGGAGCGTCAGGAGGAGGCTTGTGAGCCAACCCCTGTGAGAGAGTGGCAGCGCGACGATGTCATCTAGACGTCGGGCGGGTTCTTGAGTCGCGTCATCTTTTTGTCTTGGGGTTTCTTTTGATTATTTTGGAGAAGTGTATTGGCCTCTGTTGGCCTCTTATGAATTGTACCTAAAACTTAACTCACTTTTGTGTTAGTCTCATAACTTGAATTCAAATGGGAATGCCATGTTAACTTCTTCTTTTGATACTATGTCTTGTATTATTTTGTCAAAGCACTTAAAGATTCATCGGTGTTTATCTTGTTGTGTTTTGCTACACGCTTCCGCATACGTGATCGTGTGAGTCAGATTCCGCGTGTTATTTGGGAATCCTCACCGCGGGAACCTGTGGGAAAACAATAAACATAAACTATCTTAAATTCAACTCGTCGCGGGCCAGGGACCCGTTCTGGAGTCGCGACATCAATACTCTAAAAGACAGATGACTGTCCAGGAGTATTACTCCGGCTTCTTTGTTCTTTGGACTAAATACATGAATATTGCATATGCCAATATCACAGGAGATACTCTATCTGGTTTTCAGGAAGTACATAAAATTACTCAAAGAGATCAATTCTTAATGAAACTTAGGCCTGAATTTGAAGATGTCCGCTCAAATCTTATGAGTCGACATCCATCTCCCTCGTTGGAGACATGTCTCAATGAAGTGCTCTGCAAAGAACAACAGATATTCACTCAACATCAACTATCCGAAGAATCATCCACTGGTCCAACTGAAGTTGCTTATGTGGCAAAAGGGAAACCCTCCAGACGCGACACTTCAACCCAGGATTTGAGTAAGATTCAATGCTTCACTTGTAAGGAGTATGAACATTATTCTTCTCGGTGCAGAAAAAAAGTTAGTAACTACTGCAAAGCTAGCGGGCATATCATTTCTGAATGCAGGAAACGACCAGAAAATCGAAATTCGCATGCTTATTCTGCCATTGCTTCTTCAGATTCTCACTCTATGGCATCTGCTTCTCCGTCTACATCCATGTCTTCATAGCCATTTGCACCCAGCCCTCTTATCAAAACCCTGAAATGATTCAACAAATGATTCTCCAAGCATTCTCTACCTTGGGCATCTCAGGTAAAACCTTCTCATTGTTGGAAATTTATACTAAAAACATACTTTATGTATTTATCTTTGACTGGTTCATTTTTAGTATATTTTGTCTTCTCATCTAATTGAGATTTTATATAGGCAAATGGTTGCATTATTAATTATTATGCATGTAAGTGTCCTTTATTCTATAAAGTAGACAAATTGGTGTGTAGAGTTTTACTTACACACGGAAGACTTATTTGTCGGTTCTTATGGAATATAAGTTGTTGTTCACAATCTAGATGGATTTTGACACACCATCGGTACGATTGTAGCATGATGTTTCAGCGGGCTTGTCTTGGCTACGGGAAACGGTTTAGTTTCAACTCATTATGCTAGTACACTATGTGTGTATTGAACAGGACCGTGTTTTTAGGTTTATTGTCTTTATACTGACTATATAAGATGATGAACATCCAAATGGTTATTATGAGTGCTTGTACTCTTAATCCCGGCATAAATAATAGATACATTTACTGTTTGGCATTTTGATTTACGAAGGAGTGAGATCTTTTATGGGTCAATAATCTTAGTGAATTGGATGACTACACTACATGTATGGTGGATATTAGTTTATTGACGGAATCCACATCCCGTAATAGGGATTGATGATATCCCCTTGATGAAGCTTTTAAGTTTTGATTATGTCAAACCCTGCAGGTGGACTTTGTGTCCGACATATCAAATAAGTTAAGTGTAAAGTCTCAAGGAATTATAAAGATATCGATTAAATATAGATGTCAGTAATTATTTAATCGATGGATATCTGAAATCTTAACGTGTGGAGATTAATAAGCATTTAATAACATGAAGCTCGAAATATTATTTCGAGAATAAGGACTAGAGTTCAATTACAATTCTTTAGTGAACTGAATTGTAATTTATGGAACTAGGATTCTAATTTGGGTCGAATTAAGGTTTCCTATTTCCATAAGGAGCCTACCCTTATTTCCTTCTTAAGGTCCCTATTGTAGCCTATAAATATGCGCTATTGCTCTCTAAGTTTACATACAAGAATAACAAGAGAGAAATCTCGGTTTCAGAGAGTAGATGAGAATTCGCAAAAGAGGCCCACTCCCTGGTGCGAGTTCCAGCATATAGGAATACAGTGGAAGATCTTGAGGTTTTCGGGTTGCTGTAAGATCGAGATCAAATTAGAGAGATCTCGTAGGTATGATTTCATCATATTAGTTTAAGCATATTTTCGCGGTGATCTGTATGCAATATCTAGAGATCCTGGTTTCTACTCGTTTCTAACACTCATCTCCTTCCATGTGGTATTTTAATTCTAGAGCATCAAATCATATGACTTCTACTTCCAGCCTCATGTCTAATATTAAACCATATGATGGAAAACTCCAAGTTCAAACTGCCAATGGGGGACACTTACCTATCACTGCCATAGGAGATATTCCACACAAATTGCCTTTGAATCATCCTTTCTACAAATTTGTTATCTATTGGACAACTCGTGGATAATCATTGTAATGTGTCATTTTCTTCTTCTGGTTGTGTTGTACAGGATCAAGGGATGGGACTCGTGATCGCAAAGGGGCCTAAGTGCGGCCGGTTGTTTCCGCTTAGTCTGCCTATTCAACCTAGGGATGAATCTACCTCTGCTTTTTCATGTGTTCTTCAAAATAATGTGCATCTGTGGCACAAAAAATTAGGACATCCTAATTCGAACATATTGTTATCTTTGAAAAATTCTGGTTTGATTAATAAAATGCATTTTTCTAGTTCTAATGTCAATATTGATTGTTCTGCTTGCAAATTAGGAAAAAGTAAATCTCTTCCATTTTCTATGCATACCTTTATATCAGAAAAATGTTTTGATTTGATTCATAGTGACGTTTAGGGTATAACACCGGTTATTTCTCATTCTCACTATAAATACTTTGTCACATTCATAGATGATCATAGCCGATTCACTTGGGTTTATTTTTTAAGGGCTAAATTGGAGGTGTTTGAGGTTTTCAAAACATTCCTTGCCTATGTTGAAACACAATTCTCCACCTGCATAAAGATTCTCCGATCTGATTCAAGTGGTGAATATGTGTCCAACAGATTTCAAGAATTTCTCCAACATAAGGGGATTATCTCACAACGAACCTGTCCTCATACTCCACAGCAAAATGGCATTGCTAAACAAAAGAATCGCCATTTACTTGACATGGTTCGTTGCCTACTACTTGAATCCTCTGTTCCCCCTAGATTCTGACCTGAAGCTATATCCACTTCCGTTCATCTTATTAATCGGCTTCCGTCTTCCAAACTTCAAAATCAGTCCTAATATTTCCGTCTCTTTAACTCTCATCCAACATATACACATCTTCGTCCTTTCGGATGTGTTTGTTTCGTTCATCTTCCTCCTTCTGAAAGAATGAAATTGTCTGCTCAAGCTACCAGATGTGTTTTTCTTGGTTACACAACTTATTAAAAAGGATTTGTTTGTTATGATCCATCTATCAAAAGAATTCGTGTTTCTCGAAATGTTGTGTTTGTCGAAAATTTATAGTTTTTTCCTCAAACCACAGATTCCTCCACTTCTATCACCATGACAATATTACCACCTTTTTCATCCGATACTTCAACTTTTGTTCAAAGGTTCAAACCTGGAATTGTATATCGGCGATGAACGGAACCAATCACTGCTACGATACAACCCATTCAAGACACACCTGATCCAACTCCCCTAGCCACTAAACTAGAACTAGCTATGATGCCCACTCTTCGACGCACCACGCGTGTATCTCAGCCTCCGGATAGATATGTGTATTCTCATTTTTCTTTTCTTGCCACACTAGCTTCTGTTGGCATTCCCACTTCCTATTCTTAAGTTGTGAAACATGAATGTTAGCGGAAAGCTATGTCCGAGGAATTAGAAGCTCTACACAGTAATCATACATGGGATGTGGTTACCTGCCCACCTTCAGTTCAACCTACTGGGTGTAAATGGGTTTATTCGGTCAAACAAAAATCTAATGGCTCACTAACCGATACAAGGCTCGCCAGGTCGCTCTTGGTAATCGCCAAGAATATGGCATCAACTATGATGAAACATTTCAGAGAATCAATTTGGTTTCATGCCTGGGAGATCAACCATGGAGGTTATCTTTCTCCTGAGAAGGCTAATGGAACAGTATAGAGAAGGTCAAAGAGATTTACATATGGTGTTCATTGACTTAGAGAAGGCCAATGACCGAGTTCCTAGGGAGATTCTATGGAGAGTACTGGAAAAGAAAAGAGTGTGTGTTGCATATATTGAGGCGATAAAGGATATGTATAATAGAGTTGTGACATCTATAAGAACGACTGGCAGAGAGACTAAAGAGTTTCCTATCACGATTGGTCTACACCAAAGCTCAGCGTTAAGCCCGTACTTGTTTGCCCTAGTTATGGATTGATGGACCCGGCTTTTGTCTTTTTCCAAAGCTGCCTCCGCCCCGGGGCTGACGGGGTATGGTGGAGGGAAAAAGGAAAAGCGGGCATCAGTTTTTTTGTACGGGTATGCCAATTTCTCTTTAATACTTGGAATTTAGAAATGGTGATCCGGAGATCCACCTTCACAAGTAAAAAGGGAAATGAAACTTTTTTCTAATTTTCCATTGCATACATATTTTAATAAAAGAGACAGTTTTGTTTGAATGCCGTGAAAGGCGTTTTTGTGCCGTAGAAGGCGGTTTGGTGCCGTTGGAGGCGATTTTGCCATGAAAGGCGATTTACAAATCTTATCAATAATGAAAGACAAGAGATGTGATTTTTTTGTCTCTTTAGAAAAAATACAATTTACAATAGAAAAGTAAGAAAAAGGAATCTAACTTCTCATGCGATTGTGGGAGGGCTCGTTCAGATCGATGGTCGCGAGTCATGTATGGGCTCCGCCATCGTCCTTCAGATGAGAACATAGTGCTTGATTTCTTGGCTTGGGTCCAACCTCAGATTTTTAGAGGATAAGGACCAAGATAAGGTCCTATATCCGGTAAAAAACTGAGTAGACGGGCTGAAAAGCCGCATCTAGCCATGTTGGATAGAAGGAGAGGTGGTCTTTGGGGGGGTGGCCCCCCAAGGGGCTTCAATCACCTTGTTGAACTTGTTGCAGCAGAGTTTTCTTGAAGGAGCAGGGTTGTAGAGATTTCTCCAAGGATTTTTGAATGATTTTCTGGCGATTTTTCCGGATCTGTGGCGATTTTCCCGGATCCTTCTGTGTGTGTCCCCCTTTGGAATGCTTGGAGATGACTCCTATTTATAGGCCTTTTGGTAGCCTTTAGGAGTGATTTATGAGCCTTTATGGTAATAAAGCTCATTAAGGGAGGAGTTACAAGTTTAATTGCTTTTTGTTTTGTAACTCCTGACCCTTGGATTTCATTGGCCGGAGGAGAGTCATGGGCATTTAATCGCCTTTAATCTCCATTATGTTAGGAGTTTCATGGCTTGAATGCCATGATTGCTTGGACTTGTAACTCCTGAACGGAGGCTTCTGATTGGGCCGTTCAAGATAATGGGTTAATGACCGCATTAACTTGCCATAAACGGGCCAATTGATAGCATTAAGTGGCCGCCTCGGTAGCTGAAGAGTCGCGGGCCATGTTGCGTCTCTTGGAATTCCCTTTGCGATGATCATCGATGGATCCTTATGTAAATCAACATCAGATGATCATGTAGTTTCAGACATTGGTTGATACCAGCGGGCCGGCAGCATCTGTCCAGTCGATTTCGCGATCGGGCGGGCAGAAAGTGCACTTTTTGGTTGTTCAGCTAGCGATCAACGAAGTTTTTGAAGTTCTTGGAAGGATTCCTGTGATCTTGGCGAATATCGGCGAATTTGGAGCCTCAAAAGTCTGAATCTGGAAAAATCACAGGGACAGAACAACTCGTCTCGCGAAAACGGACGAAACGGGGGGTCCCGGGGCGAAATCGGCGCCCCGGACCTCCCAGGGTCACCGGCCCCATGGTCTCCGGCGACCATGGGCCATGGTCGCCGGCGACCATAGCCCAGGGTCGCAGGCCTGGCCCAGGGTCGCGGGGCTCTGCGACCCTGGGGGGAAAATTGCTTCCCGGGGCCCGTTTCTGGCCGTTTTTGGTCGTTTTTCGCTTCCGTTTTTTTTGTTTGTTTTCTATGACATTTCTCCACATTTTTGGCTTGATTTCCCTCTGAAAAACATGATGAGAATCCTTGCAAATTGGTTTGCAAAGTTTCCGATTTCCGGGAAAAGCCAAGCGCAGAACTGCTGATTTTCCGCCAGAAGCTGAAACAGGGTCAAACGATGTCGGAATGACCTGAAATTTGAGGTGAAGCTTCTTGAGCATTAAATAAGACCAACCATGGGCTTTCTTTTGAGTTTTGAAGCCGTTTGGGGTCATGCAAATGCTTGCCTTTGATTTCACCACGAGGGAAATGCCGAACTTTGACTTTCGGTCAAACGATGTCCGATTGACCTGAAATTCGACGTGTGACTCCCTCATCAGTAGTTAAGACCCACCATAGGCTTTCGTTTGGGTTTTGAAGCCGTTTGGGGCCATGCAAACGCTTGCCTTTGTTTCTCCTGCGAGAGAGATGCCGAGCTTTGACTTCTGGTCAAACGATGTCCGTTTGACCTGAAATTCGACGAGGAGCCTATTGGAGTCATTTTGAGATGATCCGCAAGCTCCGAATTAGGTGCCATGGTCCCGGGGTGGTCCGCCGCCGGGAGCTGCTGCTTAGCTGTTGGAGAAGTGAAGCTAGGCCAAATAATGTCGAAATGACCCGAAACTTCATGTGTACCTCTCTTTTGGTTCTTTTGAGTGACCTTGCAGTTTTTGTTTGATTCTGACAAGATCTGATGCTTGAAGTGGCGCCTGCCTATTTTGGTAGGATGCGGCTCCGTGTAGCTTTTTGTGTGAAGAGGCAAAGTGACATTTTTGGTGTCAACAAATGCCCCCTCGAGGTACAGCGACGATATAGCTTTTGTAGTCGATGTACCTCGAAGAGAATCTTGAAGAAGAGCTTCTGACTTGACCAAGAGTCTTTGAGCATTTTTTTTTTATATATGGAGTAGCCTTTTGAGCTTCCAGGGGATTTTATGGTAGTGAGAGGGATCACGTACCATCTTAAGGCAAGATTTTGAGAATGACATTTGGATTTGGATTTGGTTTTTTGGTTTTGATTTTGACCTTGTGACCTAACAAGCTGTATGTGGCAGGTTAGGGGGTCAGGTTTTTGGTTTTGATTTTGACCTTGTGACCTAACAAGCTGTATGTGGCAAGTTAGGGGGTCGGGTTTTGATTTTTGGTTTTGGTCTTGTGACCTAACAGGCTGTATGTGGCGAGTTAGGGGACCATGGTTTGGTTTTTTGGTTCACTCTTTGGGACAATTTTGGATCCAATGGAGTGGCTTGGGCTTTTGTGGAATGTCAATTTCAAGATTTTGGCTTAATTTGGTTCATGAGGTGGGATGGTTTGGATTTTTGGAAACTCATGAAGCTTGGATTTTTGTATGGTATGGTCCAATCAACTCAGAAGAGGCATGGGACCATTTTTGTATGCTCTTGGTAAGAGAAATTTTGACTAAAAGCCACTTTTAGTGCCTAGGTGGTTAAACCTGGCTCATATGGGCTAACCCATGGGACCTTAAGCTTTGAAGGATGGCTTAGATCTCATATGGTGTCATTTTCATAAAGAATATCTAAAGATATCTCTTTTGGGTGGAGAATATCTAAAAATATCTTTACTTTGAGAGATTTTCTCAAGTTTTCTTGATTTTGGGAGATATTCTCTCAAAATATCTTTCTTTGGGAGAGAATTTCTCAAAGGATCTTTGTTTTGGGAGAGAATATCCCAAGTTTCCTTTTCTTTTGGGAAGGTTGCTAATTTTTAGCACTTACCTCTTTGCTTTTCTCCTCTTTCCTCTTTTGGTTTGCTCTCTTCCATAAAAGCAATTGAGGTTGGATCTCTTGCTCCTATTGCTTTCTTTTTGCAAAAGTCTTCAAGAGTTGCTCCAAGTGCAAGAGTTCTCCTTCTTCAAGAGTCTTCAAGTTCTTCTTTTTCTCCATCCATGGCTTCAAGTAAGTTACCTTTTTTTTTCTTCTACAAGAAATCCATGTAGAAATAGGAAAGAAAGTGTTTCTTTTCTTTTTTTTTTTTTTTTTTTTCTTTCTTTTTCTTTTTCTCTTTTTGCACGTTTTTTTTTTCTTTTTTTTTTTTTTTTTTGTGCTTCTCTTTTTTTTTTTTTTTTCTCTTTTTGCATTTTTTTTTTTAGCAGAAGAGGAAGACATGGCGATCCCTGATGTTGCAACCGATGAGAGGATGCCTGATCCTGTGGAGACGCCAGAAGATAAACCAAGGGATTCTGAAATGAATGCAGAATCTCCAACTGGTATTACCTTTCCCGCTTTCTTTTTCTTTTTTTTTTTTTGTCTGTGACTTGATTTGCTAACACACATTTTTTTTTTGTATCAGTTGATTTATCACAGGATTCCAACGACTTTGAACCATCGATGGACGCCAGTGTTGACGATACTTCCGATGAGTTCATGGAGAATGAAAGCATTCCGCCAATCGTCGAAGAAGGTACTTTCATAGTAATAACCCTGATAGTGATTTTTAACAGGATCCTATTCATACCTTTTTTTTGTGTTTGGCAGATTTTGAAGTGACAGAAGAGAGTCCATCGCTTCCTTCAGAGCCAGAGCCAGGGATGCCAGAAGTTAATCCTCCAGCCAATTCTGACGCGGCAGAGGCAAGACCTCATGTTGAGATTCCTTCTCCAGCGGCCCCGATTGGAAAGTGTTCTGTTGTCACTCTTCCGATGGGACATGACTTGGGCAGCCAATCGTCAGAGAAGGGTGAGTGTTCATCTGACCCATCTCTTCAGTATGCGAAGAAGGTGGTGATGCGGTTTTTGAGTTCTTGGATTGAGACCCTCCTTTCTGGACACTTGGATGTTGCGCGTAGCAAGATTCCGTATGTGAAGGAGATTCTCAAAGATGCTGAGGAAGATATTGGTCTGGATGTTACGGACGCCCGGGCGATCGTTGATAGGATCATTGCATTAGGCGACAGGTGGTTTGAAACCATCAGCTATCCTGATGACCAGTTCTTCCAAGAGATGTTCCTGAACCCGGCTGAGAAGGCTCAATCGGAATTGAAAGAGACTGCATAGGGCAGGAAACAGCTGGTTTGGGAGAGGAACCGAGCGGAGTTAGACATCATCAGGCTGCAGCATGACCTTAGCATCCTCGATGGAGAAGTTGAGGAGGCAAGAAAGCATCTCGAACACTTAAAAGCCCAAGTCGCCAGTACATGGACCGCCATAACAGAGGCTCGTGACAGGGAGAGTGCTTTGATTCGCCAAGTTGCAGAGTCCGGTCAGATTCTCAATAGGAAGGCTAGAGAGAATGAACGGTGGCAGACTGCTCGGGATAATCTTCCTGGTGTAGCAGAAGGGATAGAGCCTTCTCCAGCTACTCATGGCAGATTCTTGAAGAAGCGTGCCTTGGAGACTCTGACGGATGAAGCCAAGAGTTTGCTTGAGGAGTTGAAAACTTGGCTGGAGAGCATTTTTGGCTGAGACCCCTCTTTTTCTCTTTTTATATACCACATGTATTTTTTTTTTGGTATATATTTTTGTAGTGCTTGTGAACACTTTTCTTTTCTTTTTTTTGGTACCACATGTATTTTTGGTACTTTTTTTTTTGTTTTCCCTACGCTCACTCAAATATTGTGATTAAAGTGATTGCTAAATGGGATGTGATCAAAAATTTATCATTTTGTGAGAAATCTTTTGACAAATGATTGTTTTGGCATGGGAGCCAGTTTTTGAGACATGTTTTGGCACGGGAGCCAGATTTTGCTTGCGGCATGAAAGCCAATTTTTGGGTGGCATCTATAGCCTGATTTGGGTTTATGGCATGAGAGCCAAAATTTTGGATGGCATGGAAGCCGAAATTTTGAGGTGGCGTGGAAGCCGATTTTGGTGGCGTGAAAGCCAAATTTTGAGATGGCATGAGAGCCAAAATTTTTTGAGATGGCATGAAAGCCGAATTTTGAGGTGGCATGAAAGCCGATTTTGGTGGCGTGAAAGCCAAATTTTGGGATGGCATGAGAGCCAATTTTTTTGAGATGGCATGAAAGCCGAATTTTGAGGTGGCATGAAAGCCGATTTTGAGGTGGCATGAAAGCCAATTTTTGGGGTGGCATGAAAGCCGATTTTGAGGTGGCATGAAAGCCAATTTTTGGGGTGGCATGAAAGCCGATTTTGAGGTGGCATGAAAGCCAATTTTTGGGGTGGCATGAAAGCCGATTTTGAGGTGGCATGAGAGCCAATTTTTGTTTTTGGTGTAAGAACCAGATTTTGTTTTTGGCATGAAAGCCGGATTTTTTGAAAACCGAATTTTGTTTTGTTGGCATTGAAGCCGAATTTTGTTTTTTGGCGTGAAAGCCGGATTTTTGATTTTTTGGCGTGAAAGCCGGATTTTTGGCATGGAAGCCGGGTTTTTTTGGCGTGAAAGCCAGGTTTTTGGTTTTCAAAAATGCAAGTATCGACTAAAAGTCGCCTCCCTGCTGAATGGTATTGCAAGTATCGATGGAATGTCGCCTCCTTGCTCATTCGGTTGCGAGTATCGATGGAATGTCGCCTCCCCGCGGATTTGGGTGCAAGTATCGACTAAGCGTCGCTTCCCTGCTTTTTCTTCAAAAACATTTGTTTTGTGGGTATCGATGGAATGTCGCTTCCCCACGATTTTTGAAGTTTAAGGTTTTTTCGAACCTTTGTTTTGTTTTTTTTTTTTGTTTGTTTTAAAATTTGGGTTGTGGATATCAACTGGAAAGTTGCGTCTCCACGATTTTTGAAATTTTGGGGTCTTGGAAGTATCGAATGGGGTTCGCATCCTTCCGGTTTTGGGTTTTGCAAGTATCGACTGAATGTCGCTTCCTTGCGGTTTTTGAAAAACCATTTTTTTGTTTAAAGACACGAGGGTCGTAAATTTTGACTCAAAACCATTTTGGTGGTAAAAGTCGAGGTGGACTAGGGCTGAAATCCCTAGGTCCTGATTTTGTTTCAAACCATGAATTTTGGTTTCAAGGATCGAAAATTTTGGTCAAGTTTGGGAAGAAGCTCCTAAACTTGGATTTTTGGATTTGCTTTTTTTTTGAACAATGAAACGATGAAAGAAACATTGTTTTGAGGGGTTTTTTTTGATGAAAATTCCAAAAGGAGTGGGTTTGACGAGCAGATACCTAGGAATAGGCTTTGGCCGTGCAGGCGTCGCTCTGACCCGATGGAAGAAGCCTTCAAGGGTAGTACCGCTTCAAGAACTTCCCATTGATGGGCAGCATACATCTGTCACCCTCCATGTTTAGAAGAGCGTATGCGCCGTTGGAGAAGACTTTGTCGATGACGAAAGGTCCCTCCCATTTTGGTTCAAATTTGCCTTTGGATTTGTTGGCAAAAACCATTGGTCTTTTTACTGTAAGAACCAAGTCTCCCTTTTTGTAGGCGCGTTGCCTGACCTTTTTGTCAAAAGATCCTGCCATGCGTGCTTGGTAGAGTTCAATGCTTTGTAGAGCTTCGAGCCGTCTCTCATCGAGGTTATCCAGCTCTTGGAGTCTCAATTTGACATTGCTTTCTTGCGTCATGTCATTTTGTAGAGATACCCTTAAGGAAGGAATTTGAACCTCCAAAGGGACAACAGCTTCGCATCCATAGACCAAGGAGAATGGTGTGCTATGGGTTGGTCCTCGAACGGTGGTTCGATAGGCCCACAAAGCTTCAGGCAGTTTGTCGCCCCATTCTCTTTTGTGACTAGAGACCATTTTCTTGAGGATTTTGCAGAGCGTCTTGTTGAAGGCCTCTGCTAGTCCATTCGCTGCCGGATTGTACGGAGTTGAAGGACAACTTTGGATTTTGTATTTGTCGCAGAACCTGTAGAATCGGTGATCGCGGAACTGTGGTCCGTTATCATGGACGAATTTTTTAGGTATGCCGAAGCGACAAATGATGTTGGTGCGCAAGAAGTGAAGGACTGATGACGTCTTCATTTCACTAAGCGCGAATGCTTCTGACCACTTGGAGAAATAATCCGTAGCGGCGAAGATGAAGCGATGACCTTTGCTCGATGGAGGGGAGATAGGACCTATGATGTCCATACCCCAGGCTTCAAAAGGCCATGAGATTGCTGTAGGATGTAGCCATTCCGGAGGCATGTGGACATAATCTCCATGAACTTGGCATTGTTGGCAGCGCTTAGCAAATTGCATTGCATCAGCCACCATGGTAGGCCAATAATAACTTAACCTTTTTATCTGATCGTAGAGCTTAGGCCCAGCCTGATGGGCTCCACAAAGACCAGCATGTACTTCTTTGAGTGTTCCCTCAGCCTCTTGTTGTGACAAGCAGCGTAGAAGTACTCCATTGTAGGATTTTCTATACAGCATTTTTGAAGGAATATCCAAATGAAAGTTTGGGGCTCGTCTTTGGATGCTTACCCGTTCTTTTGGATCTTCAGGTAGGATTCCGAACATTATGTAATCAATGAACGGATCCCTCCAGTCGCTGATCAGAGGTTTAAGGACGGAGATCCGACTTCCAACCACTTGGTGGCATTCAGCAACTGCTTGATGTGTGTTGAGAGGAGGGATAATCCTTTTTTGACACACTGTAATTTGCATGTTTTCCCCTTCTTGGATTGCCATAGACGCAGCAAGTCCAGCCAGGGCATCTGCACGAATGTTTCCACCTCTGAGGATGTGGGTGATATGACAGATGTCGAACTTTTGTCGAAGCGATTGTGCTTTGTTGTAGTAAGGCAACAAATCGGGCTTCCTGACTTCAAATTTCTGATTCATCTGGTTGACGATCAGTTGAGAGTCTCCAAAAGCTTCCAGCGTAGTGATGCCGGATTCAAGGGCGAGTTCCAATCCTATGATTAGGGCTTGGTACTCAGCTGCATTGTTTGAACATGGTTCCAGTAGCGAGAATGCGTGTGGAATCATGTATTTGTCGGGATTAACAAAGAGAATGCCAATTCCCGATATTTGATTTCCCTTTTCATTTGTCCTGGTTGCGCCATCGAAGTACATGTGCCAGGAAGCGTTTGATAAGGAAGTCTCCACACTGTAGACTGATTCGTCTGGGAGGTCATCCCTGAGTGGAGAATCTTTAGGCAATGGATGCTCCGCGAGGAAGTCTGCTAGAGCTTGGCCTTTGATTGCTTTTTGTGGTACATACCTAATATCAAATTGTGACAGGAGGATGGACCATTTTGCCAGTCGGGCATTGAGAGAACCTGCTTTTGTGACAAGGACCTTTAGGAGGTTGATCCTCGAAATCAGGTACACTGTGTTGGATAGCAGATAGTGACGCAGTTTTTGTACGACGAACATCACTGCCAAGCATTCTTTTTCGACTGGAGAGTAGCGATGCTCTGCACCTACCAACATGCGGCTAAGGTAATATAGAGCAGCTTCTTTTCCCTGGTCATTCTTTTGTGCGAGTAGAGCGCCTAAAGAACAGTCAAGGGCTCTTGTGTACAAGAGGAATGGTTTTCCAGTTGTGGGGGCAGCCAACACTGGAGGTTTAGTCAGGTATGACTTGATGTCCTGGAACGCGGCTTCACATTCAGCATCCCAGACAAAATCGACACCTTTCTTCATTAACCGAGAGAATGGACGGCACTTTCCTGATAGGTTGGAGATGAACCGCCGAATGTATGCCAATCTTCCTTGGAGCCCTTTTAATTGTCTTAGGGTTCTTGGAGATGGCATTTCTAGGATAGCCTTGACTTTGGTGGGGTCAAGCTCTATGCCAGCTTTCCGTACTATGAATCCGAGAAACTTACCCGATGAAACACCGAAGAAGCATTTGAGGGGATTCATTCGCAGTTTGTGTTCGCGAAGTCGGAGGAAGACTTCTCGAAGATCTTTGAGATGGTCTTCTTTTCTTTTGCTTTTGACGGCGAGATCATCGACATAACATTCGACCGTCTTGTGCTGCATATCTTGGAATATCTTCATCATAGCCCTCTGATATGTAGCGCCGGCATTCTTCAGACCGAATGGCATGACAGTGTAGCAATACACGCCAAACGGGGTCCGAAATGCTGTGTGTTTTCCATCTTCAGGATGCATCTTTATCTGATTGTAGCCAGAGAAGCCATCCATGAATGTCATTCGCTCGAACCCACAGGTATTGTCGATCATCACCTCCGGTATAGGGAGCGGGAATTCATCTTTTGGGCATGCATTGTTCAGGTCTCTGTAATCAATGCAGACCCTGATTTGCCCATTTTTCTTTGTCACGGGGACGATGTTGGCCAACCATTCAGGATGCTGTTCCTCACGGATGAAGCCAACGCTTTTGAGTTTTTGAACTTCTTGTTCAATTTTGTCCATCACGTCAGGACGGAACCTTCTTTGGCCTTGTTTGACAGGCTTGATATCTTTTTGAAGATTGAGTTTATGGATTGCTATTTTGGGGTCTAAGCCAGGCATCTCAGCGTAAGACCATGCGAAACAATCAACGAACTCATGAAGAAACGCGATATACTCGGGTAACTCATCATCCTTTATATTCTTGCTTATGAATACAGGACGTGAGTTATCAGGTTTTCCCAAGTCTATCTTTTGAACAGAATCTTCTGTTGGAAGATTTGAAGGTGGTTCCTCCACAATATTTTCGGAGGCTTCCAACCCAACAAAGCCTTCTGGAGTTCCAAAGGTATCTACAGACCACGGCTCTGCTTTTGTCCATGGGTCTTCTTGATTGGTACTTTTCTCAAGATTTGCTATGAGATGGTCCCAATCACCTGTTGAAACTAGGTCGAAGTAGGGCACTTCCTTTGGAGACAGTGGTTCTTCTGGGTCAGAGAACCGTGTGTCTGTATCATCGGACAATTCCTCTTCATCATCAAAGAAATCGTACCAATTGGATGAACTTCCTGGATCCTTGACGACCAACTCTTCAAAGAGATATCCAGGGAGATCGATGTCTTCATTAATATGAGATGTTGAGGCTTGGTTGGCAAGATGATTTTGCAGCCTTTGTGTCAACTGTCTCAAGGGGGCGTCAGGATCATACCCCAGCCCATATGAAGACTTTTCTATGTGGCGGTGGGGTTTCCAACCTTCCAGTTGACTTTTGGTCAGGGTTGGTTCCAATGGCGTGATAATACCACGGCCATCTCCCAAACCGATTGGGTTCTGAGCGTCGTAGCCCATTTTCTTCATGATAGCTTGCGCCATTGGACTATACAGGGATAGTTGAGGCATACCTTCATTTTGGAAAGGTTCAAGCGAAGAATTTGATGAAGAAACTCCCGATTTATGGAAGAAGATTGGCTTTTCTTCTGCTGATGTTGCTGGAACAACGAAGGAAGCAGATGCCGGATCTTCTATGTCAACGGTTGTCTCCATCGGAGTGAGAGCGGGCTGAACTTGTTGATCATCAGCTTGGCTTGACGATGTATCGTCTTCTGGCTCTGAGTCCGAATCCGTGTCTTGCAAGATAGACACGAAGGAGACAGCAAACTTGCCCCCAGCCCTCTGTTTTGTCTTCTTTGCTTTGGTGGTGATCACCAGAGGCTTTGAAGACTTGAGGGAGACCATGAAGGGAGATTGATTATTCTCTTCGGTTTTGATAGAGGGTTTATTTTCTTCCGGTGATTGCTGAGGAGCCTTGCCTTTGTCTTTCTGGAGATTTTCGGCAAAGGATGTTGTTTCTTCCTCCCTTTCTTCTTTTTCATCTTTGTACATCTGAGCATCTGCGAAATAGACTTCTTTGCCTTTGAAGGGCTTTTTGTCTGCAAACACTCGATGTATCAAGCCGTCATTGCCAACGAACTTGATGCACTGATGTAAAGTCGAAGGGACAACACCATTCTCGTGTATCCAGGGGCGTCCGAGAAGGATGTTGTAGCATGAAGGGGTATTTATCGCATAGACAGTGACCTCGGAAATAAGATCACCGATTTGCAACTTGAACCTGATTTTGCCGATCGGCCTTTCAGCGCTGTCATCATATCCAAAGATGGACACAGACGTGTGGCTCAGCTTGCTAGGCGGAATGCCCAGTTCTTCGAGTGCCGAAGTGGAGATGAGGTTGAGTGCAGAACCTGGATCGATCTGGATTTTGCGTACTGGCACCTCTTTGATGTACCCGGTGAAGTACAGGGGTCGGTTGTGCTTTGTCTCGCCTAGCAGGAGGTCTTCCTTGGTGAAGGCGATGGTTGCACTTGCTGCTTTTTGAACCGAGAGGCATTCGATGCAGGATCCTTCAGTTTTCTTCTTTTCTCCTTTTGAGGGAGTTTTTGATTTTTTGACCCTATGGTCCATTTCAATTTGTAGGACTTGTGGGGCATGTTTGTCGACATCCGCATCCAGCATTTGTAGTTCTGAAATGAGACTATCACGAGTCTGTGGTGACATTCGTAATAAGTCTAGGATGTGCAGACGTGCAGGTATGTGTTTGAAGTGCTGAATCAAGTCGTACTTGAAAGCCTCCTTGGGGCCTGCATTTTCATTATTCTTGCTACTAGAGGCGTTTACAGCTTGTTTTCCCAAAGGATTTACATAAGAAGCAGAAGGTTGGTTGTAGTTTTTGTGGTAATCCCGGCCAGAACGGGTACCTCTACCAACTTCAAGAGCTTCTGGAGAAGGGTCTTTGTTTAGAAGATCACCCTCGAGATCGAGGGGTTGTTCCTTCTCATTTGCTGAAGATTTCTCTGTGTCAGCATTGCCATCTTCAGTAATTGTGTTGCATGGAGCATTTTTCGGGAGCAAGTCCTGAACAGCATCCAGCAACTTTCCTTCTTTGTCGAATATTTTGTTGGTCCAGACATCACCGATGAGATCGGGCATTTGGGACCAATTGACCGGATTTTCTCTGAAGAAGATTTCACCGGCTGGAATTTCTTCAAGGTGATCGGTCGGAAGAGGTTTGAGTTCCGATGTCACTGTTCCAGGAGACGAAGCCTGAGAAGGTGAGGAATTATCATCCTGAGTTATTGCATTGCAAGTAACTTTGACGGAAGATGCCTCCAAGATGAACTGTTGGGAATCAGATTCGTCCTCAGATGTAAGAGGATCGTCGAGCAACAGCTTTCTTCGTTTTCCGGGGTTACCGGAGGAGATTCCTGTAGATTTTCAGGAACTTCCGGTGCTGGGTTGCGACAAAGCTGATTGATGCGACCTTGTTCTTGCTCTATAGCAAGGTGCTGCAAGATCCTTGCGTATTCATCGAGATTAGGCACGGGAGCCAAATCTTCTTCTTCGTCTGCTCCTTGTGGTTCCACTAGAGTATTTTCTTGGACAGCCTCTTGGTCTTCTTCATCATCAGACCAGGATCCTTGCGGCTGTAATGGGTTATACCAGATTACTGGCATAAGATGAGATTCAGGGATCCATTCCTCGTCGGAGAGATATTCTCCTGTTTCGAGGGATTCTTCCCACTCATCGATGTCACTGGCGGTGTCACTGGACTCATATCCATCCATGGAGAATCCGACCACTGAGTTGCAAGAGTATGATGCCCCCTGCGTAGTTTCATCTTTGAGATGTGGTGGCATGAAATCACCAAGAGTGAATTTTCTTACCGCCTTTGAAGCCTTGGGAGAGGACTCTTCTGTTGCCCCCAGTGAAGCGGTAGAGGAGGTTTCTGCCTTTTCAGCGACTTCTTGCTTTTTCGGAGCTTTCTCCTGCTGTTTGAGCTTGCGGAGTTGTCTCCTGGCTTGCCTTCGCTGTTGAGCGGTTGGCTTTGTTTTGACGACCTCCCAATTTTCATCTAGGAGATCGGGGTGTACCCATATGGGCTGTCCGTTTGATGTTGGATATGGAACCAACTCTTGGGACGTTTGGGTCATCTTTATCACCTTGAAGGAAGTAGTGATCTTCTCTTTTGGTGATTTTTGTTTTTGTCCACACGACACCATGTTGACGGAGGCAGACCCATAGTTCTTGTCGAAGGTAATGACTCCGTTTTTCCACATCTCATTTATCTTCTCTCTCACAACAAAACATTGATTGAGAGGATGCGAGACCATCTGATGGTATGGGCAGTACCGAGGATCGTTGGTTTTGCCAACATCTCCTGGTCTTTTGGGGTCAGGCAATGTAAGTTTGCCATTTGCTAGGAGTGCCCCAAAGATTTCTTCAACGTCTTCATCAAACGGGTATTTCTTTTCTACCCGTTCTCTGAAGGCATCAGAGAGTTCAGGCTTTTTACCTGTAGCTTTGTTTTCATCTTTCTTTGGCTGCTGAGGAGCTGACTTGGTTTGCACATTGAGAACCTCCTTTTTCTTTGGTTTTGAGGTTGCAATGGTAGTCGGCTCTTTCTTTAATGATTTCTGACTGTTGAGGTCTTTGATCACCGTTTCAGCTTCCATAGATGCTTCCAGGAGTTCTCCCAGGTTCTTTGATTTGTTGCCGATGATCATGGAGCGGATTCTTGCTCTCATGTTGTTTCGGCAGATGTCGACCAGTGATGCTTGTGGCAGTACATCGGAGCATTTGTATGCCATTGCCTTCCACTTGTGAATGAAGTCATATGTTGACTCATTCTCTCCCTGTTTTAGGCTGCAGAGCTGAGCCATAGTAACAGGATGATCCTCACCTTTGAAGTGGGTTAGGAAGCGTGTCTCCATCATGGCCCAATTTTGAATGGAGTCCTCCGGCAGAGTGGAGTACCAATCAAAGGCCGTACCTTTTAGGGTACTTGCAAAGAGGCAGATTTTGAGGGCATCTTGATCCGCAATAGCTCCCGTCAGGATCTTGAAATGGATGACGTGTTGTCTGGCTGAACCTTTCCCCGTATATGTTTGGAGAGTAGGTTGCTTGAATTTTGTAGGGAACGGGACCGAGTCCATCCACAAGGGATATGGTGGCTTGATCCCATGCTCCTTTAGTGTATCCTCTTCTTTTGCTTTGGCGAGGATATCGTCAACGTCCTTTTTGGTAAGGGCGCGTGACTCACTGTTTTCCGCATTTTCCTCGTCGCCTTGATGGCTCGGAGGAGCTTCATTGTTTTGTGGACGCTGAAGATTGAGAATTAGGTTCTCTATTAGAGTCTCTATCCTCTGCTGCCCTTGCTCCAGCTGCTGGATGCGTGCGGTTACGTCATCATGCGGCGGAGGTTGTTCAGTATTTGTGACCAAGACGTTCATTCTTCGAGAGTCGAAAGAGGATACAGTGTTGGTGACTGAGCTGGAGCTCATTCTTTTAGATGAAGAGCTCGAAGAGTGGTCACTCTGATGTCCTTGGCTTGAAGGAGCGGGAGAGTTTTCTTTATGTCTTCGTGTCCGGGAGACGCTGCGAGTCACCGGTCGTCTGACATGGATTTTAGTTGCTGACTTCTGGCGTTTTCTGGTTTTGCCAACCATGTGAACAGCAACAACTTGGTCGGGTCTTTCTTTTTCGACCCATTTTTGGGAGACCTGAAGTGCAGAATCCTGGGTTCTTTGCTTCTCTAGTCTCTTTTGTCGATATGCCGTGCGGCGACGCATACGACGAGCGATTTGAGCTTCGGTTAGCTCTGGCTGTGCTCTGGCAATGAAGGACGTAGTCCCTGGTGCGCAGCAGCCAAGCTTGTCTTCTTTGAAGACGGGCAGGGACAGGATCTGGACGCGGTCCTTTGCCTGTCGCAGCGAAGCTTTGAATTTTACGAGTTCGGCTCCCGTTGAGAGGAAGGGTCGATTCGCAGGTGTGCAGGCCTTGGCAGGTTCTTGCGGAGGCCTTACGATGCACGATTTGATTTTGGGCTTGTATGAGCAAGCCGGCTCGTGTTGAGTTGGTTTTGTTTGGCGGAGGGTAGGCTTCTCCTCTTTCATGTAAGCAAGAGGGTAGAACCGGTTCTCCTTGAGAGGGGCCAGGTATACTGGCTTTGCTGATGTTTGTGACCTTCGCTGTTTGGGTGAAGGCCTTGGAGACCAAGTCTTTGAGCAGACCTGGTTTCTTGCTGGTTGAGGCTTTGCAGGAGCACTACGGGCCTCAGGTTTCTTGATGATCGCCCTTGGTATCACTGTAGTGATACGTTGAGGGGCGGTTCTCTGCTTCTTGGCAGGTGCGGTTTCTTCTGCGGGTAGTGGGAATGGTCCCAATGACCCGAAGACAATGGTCCGGGGAGTAGAGTTTGACCCGGTGTCTTCTGAGTTGCCGAGGGAAATGACGCTTCGGCAGCTGGCGGGGCGCTTGTAAGTGCGCTTGGTTTGTTTGTCTTGGAGCATGAGCTGGTACTTGTTCTCATCAAAGGTGATGGTTAATGAAGCTGCCATTGTTAGTTTTTGGAAAACTTCTGAAACAAGACCATATCCATTAGTAATCACAAGAATATGGTGATCATAAATGGAAAATACTATGGTTTCGCCTTTTCAAGTCGCCCGAGGGGACATGGCCCAGCCCAAGCAATATGAGGAAGGCAGAAAAGCCATAGAGGGCACAATTGTTCTGAACGCAGGTAGGGTCAGCTCAGAATGAGCGTCCCAGTGACTGCTAGAAGCAATTGTGAACCTTAATTCAAATTACCGAGAAGCAAAGCTCACTCAAGGTAAAATGATATAAGGTTGAGATACAAATGTGTCGGTTGCGAATACAGTAGACCCGAAAGGGCGTACTAGCACCGCTAGGCACAAATGTTGCAAATCGCATCCTTGGAAAGGACACGAGATGGGATTTTTGAAAAGTCAAGATTGGATTCATAGGAGAGAGCAAATGGTATTCCAATCCGAAAATGAGCTCAACATTTCTGCGAGCTCGAAAGTCCGAAAAGGAAGGAACCGGGATTTCTCAAATATGAATCCAAAAGTGACGGAAGTTTTTTTTTTTGAAAGTGTCAAGATTGGACTTTATAGAAGAGAGCAAATGGTATTCCAATCCGAAAATGAGTTCAACATTTCTGCGATCTCGAAGTCCGAAAAGGAAGGAACCAGGATTTCTCAAATATGAATCCAAAAATGACAGAAGTTTTTTTTTTTCTTCTTTTTTTTTTTGAAGATTTTTTTTTTTTTTTTTTTTTAAGAGTTCACATAGATCTCCAATTCGATCTTATGAAACCTCAGTTGATAGATCAGCCCCCAGGTAAGGGTAGGATTACTTAATGAACCCGTTTGGAGGACCCTTGCCTAGAACAGTCTAGCTGTCTCCACACTCTGGACAAGGCTTTTCGTAGATCCACTTTGGTCAAAGAACGCAATTGGTGCAACCTTAGTGGCTTTTTTTTTTTGAAAGATTTTTTTTTTATTATGGATTCATAGAAGAGAGCGAATGGTGTTCCATTCCGAAAATGGGTTCAACATTTCTGCGATCCCGAAGTCCAAAAAGGAAGAAACCAAAGTTTCTCAACTTAAACCCAAAAGAGGAAAATCTGAAAAAATTTTGTAAATCAGATTTTTTTTTTTTTTTTTTAATGGATTCATAGAAGAGAGCGAATGGTGTTCCATTCCGAAAATGGGGTCAACATTTCTGCGATCCCGAAGTCCAAAAAGGAAAAAAACCAAAGTTTCTCAACTTAAACCCCAAAGAGGAAAATCTGAAAATTTTTTGTAAATCAGATTTTGTTTTTTTTTTTTATGGATTCATAGAAGAGAGCGAATGGTGTTCCATTCCGAAAATGGGTTCAACATTTCTGCGATCCCGAAGTTCGAAAAGGAAGAAACCAAAGTTTCTCAACTTAAACCCAAAAGAGGAAAATCTGAAATTTTTTTGTAAATCAGATTTTGTTTTTTTTTTTTTTATGGATTCATAGAAGAGAGCGAATGGTGTTCCATTCCGAAAATGGGTTCAACATTTCTGCGATCCCGAAGTCCGAAAAGGAAAAAACCAAAGTTTCTCAACTTAAACCCAAAAGAGAAAAATCTGATTTTTTTTTTAAATCAGATTTTGTTTTTGATTTTTTTTTATGGATTCATAGAAGAGAGCGAATGGTGTTCCATTCCGAAAATGGGTTCAACATTTCTGCGATCCCGAAGTCCGAAAAGGAAAAAACCAAAGTTTCTCAACTTAAACCCAAAAGAGGAAAATCTGAAAATTTTTTGTAAATCAGATTTTGTTTTTTTTTTTTTATGGATTCATAGAAGAGAGCGAATGGTGTTCCATTCCGAAAATGGGTTCAACATTTCTGCGATCCCGAAGTCCGAAAAGGAAAAAACCAAAGTTTCTCAACTTAAACCCAAAAGAGAAAAATCTGATTTTTTTTTTAAATCAGATTTTGTTTTTGATTTCTTTTTATGGATTCATAGAAGAGAGCGAATGGTGTTCCATTCCGAAAATGGGTTCAACATTTCTGCGATCCCGAAGTCCGAAAAGGAAAAAACCAAAGTTTCTCAACTTAAACCCAAAAGAGAAAAATCTGAATTTTTTTTTTTAAATCAGATTTTGTTTTTGATTTTTTTTATAGATTCATAGAAGAGAGCGAATGGTGTTCCATTCCGAAAATGGGTTCAACATTTCTGCGATCCCGAAGTCCGAAAAGGAAGAAACCAAAGTTTCTCAACTTAAACCCAAAAGAGGAAAATCTGAAAAAATTTTGTAAATCAGATTTTGTTTTTGATTTTTTTGAGAAATTTTTTTTTTTAGAAACAAGAAAGACTGGAAATAAACTCAAAAGAAGAAATTTCCAAGAATCCCATCTCATGTGTTTTTTTTTAGATGCAAGATCCAACATAGGCCACCAACTAAAAAGGAGCCAAAAGGAATCTAAGCACATGTTCATCAAATGAACGAGTCCCACCGGGTGTGCCAGCTTGATGGACCCGGCTTTTGTCTTTTTCCAAAGCTGCCTCCGCCCCGGGGCTGACGGGGTATGGTGGAGGGAAAAAGGAAAAGCGGGCATCAGTTTTTTTGTACGGGTATGCCAATTTCTCTTTAATACTTGGAATTTAGAAATGGTGATTCGGAGATCCACCTTCACAAGTAAAAAGGGAAATGAAACTTTTTTCTAATTTTCCATTGCATACATATTTTAATAAAAGAGACAGTTTTGTTTGAATGCCGTGAAAGGCGTTTTTGTGCCGTAGAAGGCGGTTTGGTGCCGTTGGAGGCGATTTTGCCATGAAAGGCGATTTACAAATCTTATCAATAATGAAAGACAAGAGATGTGATTTTTTTGTCTCTTTAGAAAAAATACAATTTACAATAGAAAAGTAAGAAAAAGGAATCTAACTTCTCATGCGATTGTGGGAGGGCTTGTTCAGATCGATGGTCGCGAGTCATGTATGGGCTCCGCCATCGTCCTTCAGATGAGAACATAGTGCTTGATTTCTTGGCTTGGCTCCAACCTCAGATTTTTAGAGGATAAGGACCAAGATAAGGTCCTATATCCGGTAAAAAACTGAGTAGACGGGCTGAAAAGCCGCATCTAGCCATGTTGGATAGAAGGAGAGGTGGTCTTTGGGGGGGTGGCCCCCCAAGGGGCTTCAATCACCTTGTTGAACTTGTTGCAGCAGAGTTTTCTTGAAGGAGCAGGGTTGTAGAGATTTCTCCAAGGATTTTTGAATGATTTTCTGGCGATTTTTCCGGATCTGTGGCGATTTTCCCGGATCCTTCTGTGTGTGTCCCCCTTTGGAATGCTTGGAGAGGACTCCTATTTATAGGCCTTTTGGTAGCCTTTAGGAGTGATTTATGAGCCTTTATGGTAATAAAGCTCATTAAGGGAGGAGTTACAAGTTTAATTGCTTTTTGTTTTGTAACTCCTGACCCTTGGATTTCATTGGCCGGAGGAGAGTCATGGGCATTTAATCGCCTTTAATCTCCATTATGTTAGGAGTTTCATGGCTTGAATGCCATGATTGCTTGGACTTGTAACTCCTGAACGGAGGCTTCTGATTGGGCCGTTCAAGATAATGGGTTAATGACCGCATTAACTTGCCATAAACGGGCCAATTGATAGCATTAAGTGGCCGCCTCGGTAGCTGAAGAGTCGCGGGCCATGTTGCGTCTCTTGGAATTCCCTTTGCGATGATCATCGATGGATCCTTATGTAAATCAACATCAGATGATCATGTAGTTTCAGACATTGGTTGATACCAGCGGGCCGGCAGCATCTGTCCAGTCGATTTCGCGATCGGGCGGGCAGAAAGTGCACTTTTTGGTTGTTCAGCTGGCGATCAACGAAGTTTTTGAAGTTCTTGGAAGGATTCCTGTGATCTTGGCGAATATCGGCGAATTTGGAGCCTCAAAAGTCTGAATCTGGAAAAATCACAGGGACAGAACAACTCGTCTCGCGAAAACGGACGAAACGGGGGGTCCCGGGGCGAAATCGGCGCCCCGGACCTCCCAGGGTCGCCGGCCCCATGGTCTCCGGCGACCATGGGCCATGGTCGCCGGCGACCATGGCCCAGGGTCGCAGGCCTGGCCCAGGGTCGCGGGGCTCTGCGACCCTGGGGGAAAATTGCTTCCCGGGGCCCGTTTCTGGCCGTTTTTCGTCGTTTTTCGCTTCTGTTTTTTTTGTTTGTTTTCTATGACATTTCTCCACATTTTTGGCTTGATTTCCCTCTGAAAAACATGATGAGAATCCTTGCAAATTGGTTTGCAAAGTTTCCGATTTTCCGGGAAAAGCCGAGCGCAGAACTGCTGATTTTCCGCCAGAAGCTGAAACAGGGTCAAACGATGTCGGAATGACCTGAAATTTGAGGTGAAGCTTCTTGAGCATTAAATAAGACCAACCATGGGCTTTCTTTTGAGTTTTGAAGCCGTTTGGGGTCATGCAAATGCTTGCCTTTGATTTCACCACGAGGGAAATGCCGAACTTTGACTTTCGGTCAAACGATGTCCGATTGACCTGAAATTCGACGTGTGACTCCCTCATAAGTAGTTAAGACCCACCATAGGCTTTCGTTTGGGTTTTGAAGCCGTTTGGGGCCATGCAAACGCTTGCCTTTGTTTCTCCTGCGAGAGAGATGCCGAGCTTTGACTTCTGGTCAAACGATGTCCGTTTGACCTGAAATTCGACGAGGAGACTATTGGAGTCATTTTGAGATGATCCGCAAGCTCCGAATTAGGTGCCATGGTCCCGGGGTGGTCCGCCGCCGGGAGCTGCTGCTTAGCTGTTGGAGAAGTGAAGCTAGGCCAAATAATGTCGAAATGACCCGAAACTTCATGTGTACCTCTCTTTTGGTTCTTTTGAGTGACCTTGCAGTTTTTGTTTGATTCTGACAAGATCTGATGCTTGAAGTGGCGCCTGCCTATTTTGGTAGGATGCGGCTCCGTGTAGCTTTTGGTGTGAAGAGGCAAAGTGACATTTTGCCGTGGTGTATGCTAATTGCAGATGATATTGTTTTAGTGGATGAGACGAGAGAGAAGGAGTGAATACTTAGCTAGAATTGTGGCGGAATACGTTAGAGACAAAAGGGTTTAGGCTAAGTCATCGCAAGACAGAATATATGGAATGCAAGTCTAGTCAAAATAGGACACCTGGTAACTTAGAAGTAAGTTTGGGAACACAAAAGATTGTAGAGAAAGAAAACTTTAGGTACCTTGGATCTATGGTGCAACAGGATGGAAAGATTGATAATGATGTAAGTCACATGATTTAGGCGGAGTGGACCAAATGGAAGAGTGCTTTGGGGGTCTTGTGTGATCGGAAAGTCCCCCTCAAGGTTAAAGGAAAGTATTATAAGGTGGCGGTACGTCCAGCGTTGTTATATGGATCAGAGTGTTGGACAATAAAGCATAATCATGTTAAGAAGATGGAAGTTGCGGAGATGAGAATGCTAAGATGGATGTGCGGGATCACAAGGAGAGATATGATTAGGAATGAGGAGATTAGGGGCAAAGTAGGAATAGCACCGATTAAAGATAAAATGAGAGAAAATCGACTGAGATGGTTCAACCATGTTAGAAGGCGCCCAATGGAGGCACCTATTAAAAGGTGTGAAAGCATGGAGATTGCCCGGAGTAGGAGAGGGAGAGGGAGACCCAAAAGAAGTTGGAAAGAAACTATTAAACATGACCTTGCCTACATGGATCTAACGGAGGACATGACCCTAAATAGATTTGATTGGCGTCGTCAAATCCATATAACCGACCCCACCTAGGGGGAAAAGGCTTGGTTTGGTTTGATTTGGTTTGGTTATGATGAAACATTTGCACTAGTTGCAAAGATGACTACTGTCCGGATGATTATTTCCATTATAGCATCTCAAGCTTGGCCCATTCTTCAATTAGATGTGAAGAATGCCTTTCGTCATGGTGATCTTAAAGAAGAGGTTTATGTACGCCTTCCGAAAGGGTATTCCCCTTGCAATAGTTCAAATGTGGCTAAACTCAGGCATTCCCTCTATGGCCTTAAACAGGCTCCTCGAGCTTGGTTTGAGAAATTTTGGGAAGCCTTGATTATGTTAGACTTCCAGCAAAGTCTGTATGATTCATCGTTGTTTTTACATAAGTCCCCAAGCGGTATCACTATCCTTCTTGTTTATGTTGATGACATCGTTATTACTGGAACTGATTCCGCAATGATATCTAAGCTTCAATCTTCATTGCATCAATCATTCCATATGAAAGACTTGGGTCCCTTGACCTACTTCTTAGGTCTTGAAGTTCATCAAACAGAAATAGGAATCATCTTGCACCAACAAAAATATACTCTAGACCTAATTGAACTAGCAGGGCTCCAGCACTCAACTCCGGTTGATACTCCTCTTGAAGTGAACTTGAAGCTTTCAAAGGATAGTGGGGATCTTCTTCCCGATGCCACACTCTATCGACAATTGGTTGGCAGCTTGATCTACTTAACTAATACCCGCCCCAACATTTCTTTTGTTGTTAACCTTGTCAACCAGCTTATGACTCAACCAAGGCATCTTCATTTGACGGTTGTCCAATGAATTATTCGTTACCTTCTTGGTACAACTACTTGTGGTCTATTCTTCCCTGCATGCTCCCCACTAAATCTAATTGCTTTCTCCGATGCTGATTGGGTGGGTTGTACAGACACCCGTCGATCCACAACTGCGTGGTGTATGTATCTTGGCAATGCGTTGATATCCTGGAAATGTAAGAAATAAGATAAGGTTTCAAAATCTTCAACTGAAGCCGAATATCGTACCATGTCTGCTGCATGTTCTAAAATACTTTGGCTTCGTGGGCTACTCTCCTATCTCGGTTTTCCACAAAGCTCACCTATACCTCTCCATGCTGACAACACTAGTGCTATTCGTATTACAGAAAATCCAGTCTTCCATGAAAGGACCAAGCACATCGAAGTTGATTGTCATTTCATTCGTGATGAATATCTATGGGATGTCATTTCCCTACCGTTCATTTCCTCTGGACTCTAGATCGTGGACATCTTCACAAAGGGACTTCCTCGGCCACGTCATCAATTCTTATCCAACAAATTGATGCTTACTGATTCCACAGCATCAATTTGGGGGGGGGGGGAAGTGGTTAACAAAGGCCCATTGTACTATAAGTTTGGCCCATCCATGACCCATCTGCAAAGCCCATCTCTTATTGTAGATTTGTATAGCACTACATACTAAAATAAGAGATTTGATAGATTGATACTAGTCAGACTTGTACAGCACTACATAGTAAAATAGGAGATTTGATAGATTGTAATTGTAGCCCAAATTGGGCATCTCTGATCTATAAATACAGTGGTGGATCCTCAAGGCAGGACATCCAATTCCATTCAGTCTTGTTTATATGTTATGACTCTATTGGCTTTTTCGTGTCAATCTAGGCAGTGTGTAATGTACAAGGAGCTTACGTCAAAATGTTTTGGGACAGGTCTTTTGGTTTTTGTATCTTTTGTATTGGCCCTTGGTTGGCCTTTAGTTGCCCTTTGGAATTGTAATTAAAATACTTGTGTAAATGCTTAACTTTAGCATGCTATGGGAATGAATTATTGTAATGCTTTGTTATCCCGTGAGATACCATGTTTTACTTGCTTGTTTGATGATTCACTATGTGGTCATGCATGTATGCTAAGCGCACTATTGTTGCGAGCGGAATCTAAGGGCCCCAGACTTCGGGTTGCAACATGATGTAAGCTTCCGCTGAAAGTGGAAAGTGATGGAATTTGACTTAACCTCACATCTGTGGAACCTGGGGAGTGGGGTGGGGTGGGGGGGTTTGGATTTATTATTATCATACAAACCCCACTTGTGCCCCAAGACGCAGATTGTTAATGGAAACCTGGTTTGGGCGCATGACAAATTGTTGTATGTAGTTAAATGTCGAGCTCAAACAGAAACAAAAAATAAATATAGAGACAAAAGGTACGTGTGGCTAAGATGTATGTGTGACTGTGGAGTAACAATGAAGGATAGAAAATAAGATGCGGGTCTCTCAAAAAGAAGAAAAAACAATTGAAGAAGATTTTGGATGCTAGAAAGAATATTATCAAGAAGAATAGCCTTACTTGTCTTCTTCAAAGAGGTATGCATACATCTGAGACTTCTTAGATGCCAGTTCAGGAATTTTTTTATTTAAATGCTTCATCACACCCCATAACAGAGAAGCTCTGCAAGAGGAAACAAATGAAGGAATCTCGTACCTGTAGAATGATCACTTTGAGGGAATAAAATACCTTGAGGCCTAAGATGAACTGAGAGGAACCTGGTGACTGGGGCTTGAATGCAAAAGCTTAAGCAGGCTCTCTTGCTATCAATGAGAAGTTCTTCAGCAGCAAGAATACAACAAACAGCTCTGATGTGGTCACGTGGCTCATTACCCTTATCAAGGATAAGACCATGATAGTAATATGCAGCTGCCTGATAATATCAAATAATAAGAATCTGCAAAGTAAAATTTACTGAATTGGGAATTGGAGAACACAGTTTATTTTAAGATTTTTACAGCACCTTGGCTTCTAGGTACTTCCATTTGATGAATAAGATATGCTTCCTTCCATATCCTTCGCTGATACATCCTGACATGCAGTAGTGAGCCTGGTCACAAAGGAAAAGAGTAAATCACATGACATATATTCCATTGATGTATATGTTCTTTGAAATGGAATATACGGATTCATTCACATGAGTGGGTTTTTTTTTTTTTTTTTTTGAACGGTGATTCCTTCACATGAGTTAACCTTCATCAAGAAGAAAACTTTTTGTATCCCATCTGTTTCCTAGCTAAAGTTGAAAATCCTAGGATTTTTTATTCTAGAATGTTAAAAGATGATAAAATTTGGAACTAGAAAGAAGAGAAAAGAGAGAATTTGGGAGAATGATTAGGGCTGGTTGCAATTCGGCACCCAGCCTTTATATATTAATTTAATTTTTTATTACAAATATACCGTTGCTGTCACTAGAAATTACAATAAAGTCCTTGCACTTCTTTAAATTACATTATAGTCCCTGTACAGCAGAAATAAACCAAAAATAGTCCTATATTGATCTTTGACAAATTAGTACTTGTTACTTGAAAAAAAGACACTGATGTTCAGTCAGTTAATCATTCCCAAAATGTCAAAGCTCAAGTCTGAGCTGCTAAAAAGATAAGAAATTTTTTAGAACTTTGTCGCACATGTCATTTTATTAGTATTTTCTTATTCTAGATTTTTAACTGCTTTTCATAGATCAATACCTTAAATCTAAGTTTAGCTATTAACTAACTCGTAGCAAGTATTAACACTTAGTAGTTGTACGCACCAAAGTACTGAGCAAGAACTATTAAATATGTCCTAGAATATTGCAGGCTACATAGTACATGATTGATTATGCCACGATACTACATACTACGTGTAGTACATACTAAATATTTATCAAATTTTAATCCAACTGTATGGCCATAAATATTTTATTAGGTCTTAACTTAATATAACTAAGTAACATCAATATATATGAATAAATACATCAGTATTATTCTTTTAAAATCATACAGCAATATAGGACCTTTATGACAAAGAATAGTCCAATATATACATTTGTTTTCGTTGCCAATGAAAATAAACATCAAATCTTACATTTTCTAATATTTTGAATTTTTTGGATATTTTTCTGAATTTGTTTACATCAAATTAAATTTACGCCAAAAACTGATATTGTATCACCACAACCATATCGCCCGATATGTACTGTTGTGTAGGGCAGCCCCCTCCACTGCCTTTTTGTTCAATCCTTATCTCCAGCAACTTCATCACTTAAGAGGATGGGTTTGGAGAAAGGGCAAAGAGCTGTACAGACTATTGTTACTGTAAGTGCAGAAATAATAATACTCACAAGATCAGGATGCCTCTTAGGACTTACTCAATGCATGGAGGAGATAACTGCGACGACCTGAGCCTGAAAGAGGAGAAAGACAAAGGTCAGAGGACCCTGGCTATGGGCAGCGCAGGGCTCTCCGATGCTTAAGTCAGCAATGGATCGGAGAAGAAGAAGAAAGGAGAAAGACTGAGTGTCCAGGTGAGAATGCTTACCCCTTGCTCCCTTTGGCTCGTGCCTTATATATGGAACAGTCTGGGGTGAGTGCCAGTGGGCTTGGTGATGTGACCTGGGTCACATCAGCCCACAAAGTCATTAATGAAGGTCCATCATAGCCCTCTTTGCATTCAATGTGGGTTCGATCAGCCCATAATGCATTTAATGCCAGTCACATTGGGCTTGATCTTGCCCTGATCTGGTGGTGGCTGAAGTCCCATCAGATCCCTTCCTTGGGCCTAGCCACGAGAGGGCCGTGGCTGTGAGCTGCAAGCGCAGTACTGCATTGCCGAGCTCGCGTTGCCGAGACTGAACGGTATGCGCGGCCGAACTGAATCCTGTTTGGCCGAGACCAGAACGTAGTGCCGAGACCGATATGGATCGGATCGTAGCCGAGATCAAGGGACGTGGTCCCCCATACAGTAGCTAACCGAGCACACCCTAGCCGAGACCAAGAGAAACTGGTTCACGAAATGGGCCCCCACACAATAGCCCCTCAGTTCTTGACCTCTAGGGCTCTCTCGGGCGCTAGGGTTAAGAGCTGGACCGATCTCCCGAGACGGATAGTGCTTGCCTTCCATCTGCCTTTTGGTCGCCTTTTGGTCAAGGGTTGTGACTTGTTCGGCGCCAGACGCCGCCGCTGCTTCGTCTGCCAGAGATAATAAAGGGGGCAATAAATGCGGGGCTATGATTAGTATGGGAAGGCGAACCATCATCGCAACAGCGCCACGCGTTATTGCTTGGTAGGCTCTCTTGTCTTTTCGAGGGGGCGTGCGACGCAAGCCGAGGCGACGTCTCACGCGTGTCCCGCTTCGAATTCCGGAATGGCGCCCATTCCTCCCCTTTATATTCACTTCTGTCTTCTCCCTTTGTCATCTCTGCAAACGAACCTTGTCGAAGCTCTGCTAGAACCTCTGTTCGCCGGAACCTTCACTGCCAGAACCACCTCCGTCGCCTCCTAGCTTCGTCCAGGACTTCCTCTAGGACCAGTGAGGGATCAACGGCCTGAGTTGTGATTTCGCCCGAGTCTGTGAGTCTCTCTGCCTCAATTCTCTTCTCTTCCATTTTGTATTTCTGACCTAAACCTCTTCTAGAATCTCCTCCGTTCCTCAGGTCCTTCCACAGTTCAGACCCTTAGAGACTGTTAGGGTTCTTTAGATTCAGAGATGGGGATTTTCACCCATTGGATAGATTCCCAGTCGGGCCTGGCAACTCTTAGGAGAGTCTACATGATCCCAGACGATGTCCAGATCATGACAGCCGATCCCTCCATCTACTCATTTCGGAACGGCTGGATGCCGTTTCCCCTGATAGCCGTGATCGAGGGTGGGGTCAGATTCCCCTTGGCCCCCCTTCTTAGGTCTTGTTTGGAGACCTGGAACCTTAGCCCCTGTCAGTTAATGCCCAATGGGTATAAGATCATCATGGGCATCGCCGAGCTGAATAGGATTCTAGACATCAGCCTCGGCGTCCATGATATAGAGGATATATATGACCTCTGCAAGTCTAGGGAGGCGGGCACCTATTATCTTCGCGTCAAGGCGAGGTGCCAACCCCTCGTCACGGCGCTGGAGGACTCCAATAAATACGCCGGAGATGACCGCCTGCTCGTCTCGGGAAACTGGGAGTTCGGCGAGACCGAGACCGAAGCGACTAGGAGGGTCCGCGTCCCTCGACGCCTCGGGACTCCACCGAGTAAAGACCTAACCCCCTGGGTTTCCGATTTCTTTCTTATATTTGATTTCTGCTGCCGAATTCTAACTCGGCTGTTTTCCGCAGGCCTTTCCGAACGCAAGCGCGAAGCCCGGCTGAACGGTTGGATAAGGCACTCACCTTGGCTGAACAAGGTGTACTGCTACCACGGCCACCATACAAGAGCTGCCTACTCTCTTCTGAAGTACGAGCCGAGATACGTGTCTTATACACGGAAATCCGGCAACCCGGAGAGATTCGCCCCCGATCTAGCCGAAACCAGCGGGACCGTGACGGTTGCGGAGGCGTCCGCAACGTTGGTCGTGGTCACGGGCATCCCGCTAAGGGAAATTGAAGAATATACCTCCGGAGCCGAGGTAGACTCTCCGACAAGGGAAGTTGAGAACTACTCATCCGGAGCCGAGGCCGAAGCAAACAATATGGAGAGGCGTAGGCCCGCGTTTCAGCCGCGGAATCTGGCGGACGCCGTCGTCGGTAGCGGTAGACAGGCTGCCGCACCCCGCACTGCCCCGCCCTCCTTCGGGACCATCGTCCCTGCCCGAGTTGAGGCCCGACCTCCCCCAGACTTGGAAAGTGAGAGGCCGAGGAAAAAGGCAAAGGGGAAGGGGCCGGATCAGGAGGAGCGATCACGGCGACGTTCACCCCAAGCTGCGAGGGAGAGGGCGGTGGACGTGATGCCCGCTCCGGCAGTTCCTCTGGTGGAGAGTCGCTCCGAGCCCCAGGCGGCAACGTCCTCGGGTGCCGAACCGGCCGAGTTCAGGCCGGACATGGAGCTGAGGAAGGGGAGGCCCCTAAATGCTGAGGACAGACTGGTGGGGAGCCCAGATGTCATTGCGGCGCTCAGCCGAGCCTGTGCACTCCCCAGGGACATGGAGAGGCACAGGTCGGAAGACTCCCCCCTGCTGATTATGAGGACCATACAGCACTCCCTCGCTGTAAGTGCCCGACTTTCCTGGTCACAGGTGTTTCTATCTTTTGATATTTCTTATTTTCGTGCTGAGCTTCTTTTGTTTGCTCCGCTGCAGGCTGTCCAAAGGCTCCAGATAGTCGCGGACAGGATAGCGGAGGAGGACAGTCGGTTGGCTCGCCTGGCAAAGGAAAAGCAGAAAGCCGAATCCGAACTGCGAGCGGCCAAGGAGGAGCTGAAGGCGGAGGCGGCCAAGACTGCGGAGCTCAAGGCTCAGTCAGATATGATGGCCAGCGACCTCTGCAAAGCAAGGTCAGAGGGCTTCGAATGGCAAACGAAGCTCCAGGCAGAGGAGAAGAGTTCGGCGGGGTTCAAGGCCGAGCTGGAGCTGGAAAGGAAGGCGAAGGAGGAACTCCTTGCATCGAAGGAGGAACTCCTTGCATCGAAAAAAGCTGAGGTCGATGCCGCCTTCCTGGAGGGGACTGAGGAAGCTGCGAAGATTTACGTTGATCAAATCACGGCACTCAGCCCGAAGCTGTACCGGCTCGGCTGCAAGGCCGTGTTGAAGAAGATGGGGGTTCCTGCAGATGATCCGATACATCAGAATCTCCCCAAGCTCGGAGAGGAGCCCCTAGATGAGGCCCTGGCCGAGACCCCTGCCACTCCGGCCGAAGTCCCTTCCGAGCCAACGCCTGACCCCGTTGAAGAAGCTCCTCAAGCCGAGGCCGCCGTGGTCGTCATCGAGGACCTAGAAGCAGAGCCATCGACTTGACTTCCTCTTTTTTCTTTTCTTTATAAAATGTAGTCTTTGTTTCAAACTGTCTCGATGTAAATCAATGCTATCAATGAAAGACTCTTTCTCATATTTTTCTCCTGTGTGGTGTGGCTTTTACTTGCTTTCCTTTGTACGCTTTCCGTGAGTGTTGTGAATTTGGGTGTGACTTCGGACTAGAGTAGACCGACCTGATCAGGGTTCTCTGCGAGCGCTGACCCTTTGGAAGCCCCATTTATTTCGGCGAAACCAGATTTCCGTGTTGGAAGACTGGTGCCGTTTCGGCTGGTCTAGGTGGCTGAGTGCCAACCGTAACCATAACACGTTCGGCTGCTCGTCTAGGTGGCTGAGTACCAGCCTTAGACATGGGCTGTTTTGGAAACTCGTCTAGGTGGCTGAGTGCCAGCCTGAGACATGGTCCGTTTCGGAACTCGTCTAGGTGGCTGAGGGCCAGCCTTAGATATCGGCCGTTTCGGCAACTCATCTAGGTGGCTGAGTGCCAACCTTAGATATGGGCCGTGGCGGATACTCGTCTAGGTGGCTGAGTGCCGGCCTTAGACATGGTCCGTTTCGGCAGCTCGTCTACGTGGCTGAGTGCCAACCTTAGACATGGGCCGTTTCGGCAACTCATCTAGGTGGCTGAGTGCCAACCTTAGATATGGGCCGTGGCGGATACTCGTCTAGGTGGCTGAGTGCCGGCCTTAGACGGTCTTCCAACTTCGCACCATTGTCACTGTCAGGATGCCAGATTGCTACAAATTGTGGAGAACTGTAGTTTCATTGAATCCAGAAGCGTTGTACAAGTACAGAGACTAAAAATAGAATTTTTTGAGGTGTGAGGCGTTCCATGGTCTCGGTAGCGGACGTCCCTCCATGTCTTCGAGCCGATAAGCCGACCGTCCAGCAATGGAAGTGACCTTAAACGGACCATGCCAATTCGGCGCTAGCTTCCCTTGATTCGGATCCCTGTCGGCTGGGAGCGTTTTCTTGAGAACCAGTTCCCCCACGCAGAACTTCCTTTCTCTGACGTTCTGGTTATAGCCCCTGGCTAGCCGCTGCTGGTAGACGGCCAGTCTGACTGCCGCCGCTTCTCTTCTTTCGTCTGCCAAATCCAGTTCCCTGGCCAAGTTAGTCTCGTTCTGTCCTTGGTCAAAGAGTTCGGACCTCAGAGTGGGGTGGCCGATCTCCAAAGGGATGACTGCTTCCATCCCGTAGGCAAGCGAGAAGGGGGTAGCCGAAGTGGAACGCCTTGGAGTGGTCCTGTAAGCCCACAGGACGCTCGGCAGTTCTTCCACCCATCTCCCCTTCGCTTGGTCCAGCCGCTTCTTGAGCCCATCGAGGATCACCTTGTTGGAGATCTCGGCCTGGCCGTTACTCTGTGGGTAAACTGGCGTGGAGTAATGGTTTCGGATGCCGAGATCCTGGCAGAAGGTCTTGAAGAGTTTAGAGTCGAACTGAGTTCCGTTGTCCGAAACCAGCGCTCTGGGAATGCCAAACCTTGTGACGACATTCTTCCACACAAAATTCTTGGAGTCTCGCTCTGTGATGGATGAAAGTGGCTCTGCTTCGATCCATTTGGTGAAGTAATCTGTCGCCACAATAAGCCATCTCTTGTTCCCTGGGGTTCGGTGGAGCGGGCCCACTATGTCGAGCCCCCACTGGGCGAATGGCCACGGGCTAGAGAGCGGGCTGAGATCCTGCGCGGGCTGATGGAGAGAGTGTGAGAACTTCAGGCACTTCTCGCACTTCTTCGCATATACCTGCGCATCTTTCTGCATATACGGCCACCAGTAACCCTGGCTGATGGCTCGGTAAGATAGGGATCTTCCTCCGATATGGCTCCCGCAGATTCCTTCGTGTATCTCGAAAAGGAGGTCCTCGACCTTACTTGGATGGACGCACTGGAGGTACGGTCCCGAGAACGATTTCCTGTAGAGCTTGACTTCGGGAGATAGCCAAAACCGAGCTGCCTTGAGTCTGACCCGATGGGCCTCACCACTGTCCTCGGGAAGCCTGTCGTCCTTCAGGTAGGTGATAATAGGGTCCATCCAGCTCGGACCGAGACCGATGCATAACACTTCCCGAGGTGAACGGAGCTCAATGCTGGGCGCAGCTAGCGATCCGACTTCGACGCTCCTCTTTTTCCCTGCCTCAACAGCACTGGCCAAGTTAGCCAAGGCGTCTGCGTGAGAGTTCGCTTCTCTGCCGATCTGCCTGACTTCGGCCGACTGAAATTGTGCCAGCAGCTTCTTAGCCAGGGCCAAGTACGCGGCCATCCGGTCGTCGCGAGCCTGGTAGTTCCCAGTCAGCTGGTTTGTCACCAACTGTGAATCACTGAAGACCACCAGCTGTTGAGCTCCGAGGATATTGGCACTGTTAAGTCCGGCTAAAAGGGCTTCGTACTCAGCTTCATAGTTTGACGCCTTGAAGTCCAGGGTCAGAGCCTGCTCGATGACCAGTCCTTCTGGCGATTGGAGAACAACTCCTGCTCCGGCTCTTCTCGAGGTGGAAGATCCGTCGACGAAGATTTTCCAAACTGGGGTCTCGGCTTGAGATGTTGATTGTTCAGAACTCGTGGGAGCCCCATGCTCCTCGCCCCCCAGTTCGGTGCCGAGCTGGGTTGGTGCCGAACTTGAATCAAACTCGGCGAGGAAATCTGCCAGAACCTGGGCTTTTATTGCTGTTCGTGGCTGATACTGAATCTCATACTGCCCTAGTTCGACAGCCCATCGGGAGATTCTTCCTGAAAAGTCAGCCTTCTTGAAAACAGATTGGAGTGGGTGCTCCGTAACAACCACAATAGAATGGGTTTGAAAGTAATGGGAGAGCTTTCGCGAGGCGCTAACGAGCGCCAAGGCGAGCTTCTCCAGAGGCAGATACCTGGTCTCGGCATCAATAAGGGCCTTGCTCGTATAATATACCGGTTTCTGAACCTTGTCCTCTTCTCGGATGAGGACCGAGCTGACCGCATGATCCGAGACCGCTAAGTATAAATACAGGGTCTCCTCGTGGGTCGGGGTTGACAACAACGGTGGTGATGAAAGGTAAGCCTTGAGCTGCTGCAAGGCGTGGTCACATTCTGGGGTCCATTGGAATTTAGAATTTTTTCTAAGAAGATGAAAGAAAGGTCGGCACTTATCTGAAGATTTGCTGATGAAGCGATTCAGTGCCGCGGCCATTCCTGTAAGCTTCTGGACCTCCTTGACCGAAGTTGGACTCTGCACTCTGAGGATAGCTGAGATCTGATCTGGGTCTGCCTCAATGCCTCTGCGTGTAACCAAGCTGCCCAAAAACTTGCCGGAACCAACTTCGAGGCGTTAAGCTTCAGCCGGAACTTCTTTAGAGTGGCGAAGATCTCGGCCAAGTCTGACAGATGATCCCGCGCCTGCTTGGACTTGACCACCATGTCATCGATGTAAACCTCCACGGTTTTGCCGAACTGATCGTGAAACATCTTGGTGACAAGTCTCTGGTAGGTGGCCCCTGCATTCTTCAGCCCAAACGGCATCACCTTATAACAGTAGGTTCCCCTGGGCGTGATAAAAGCTGTTTTCTATTCGTCTGGCCCAAATAGTGGGATCTGATGATAGCCGCGGTAGGCGTCGAGGAAGCTCATTCTGTCGTGCCCGGCCGTGGCGTCGATCAACTGGTCAATCTTCGGGAGGGGAAAGCTGTCCTTGGGACAGGCTTTGTTGAGGTCGGTAAAGTCGACGCACACCCTCCACTTGCCAGTCTTCTTCCTGACGACCACCGGATTGGCTAACCATTTCGGGTATTGAACCTCCCTGATAGCTCCGGCCTCAAACAGCTTATCCACTTCCTCGACGACGGCTTCGGTCTGCGGGACCCCAGTCCTCCGTGCCTTCTGCATCACAGGTTTGTGGTTAGGGTCAACATTTAGTTTGTGACACATTACCTCGGGGTCGACGCCAGGCATCTCCTGAGGCGTCCAGGCGAAGGCATCTCTGTTCTGCATCAGGAACTGGGCCAGTTCGGACTTTTCCGGCTCTCCAAGCTGGCTGCCGAGTAGAAAGAACCGATCCGGGTCCTTCTGGTCGATCCGGACTTCGGTCAATTCCTCGACGCTCTTCCTGCCCGGATCTTAGCCGAGCTCATCCAGCCCCTGCTCCAGGTTCTTCTCCATCTCGGCCACATTGACCTCCTTGGGCTCTTGCTCCCCAGGTACCACAGCTGTCAAGCACAGCTTAGCCGCCTGCTGATCTCCTCTGACCGTGATAATCTCAATTCGGCCGCTCTCTCCTTCCCACGGAAACTTCAGCCTCTGGTGGAGGGTGGAAGGGACTGCTTCCAGGCTATGGAGCCAAGACCTGCCCATTATAGCATTGTAGGGCGAGGGTGCGTCGATCACCATGAAGGTTGCCATGACAGACGCGCCACCGACCTCGACCTTGAACGTCACTTTCCCCTTAGGATAAACAGGTTTGGCGCTGAAGCCGATAAGGGGAACTCGAGCCTCCTGCAGATCTTTCTCCGTCAGTCCCATCCTTCGAAAGCTGTCGAAATAAAGGACCTCGGACGAACTGCCGGGGTCAACAAGGACTTTCTTCACAGTGCAATTCTTCACGCCCTGCTTAGAGCAATCGAACTTCAGAGTCACGATCAGGGGGTCGTTGTGGGGGAGCTGCACCCCTTCTAGATCTGCATCAGTAAACCTGATCTCGGGACGCTCCCTCCGAGCCCTTTTCGGTGCTGAACTGAGTTCGGCGGCCATGACATGTTTGCCGTGAGAGGCTTTCCTGGCTTCGGCACGTGCTTGGTTACTCCCCTTGGGCGGGGGCGCCAAATGGATGACGTTGATGATCTTCTCAGACCCGTCGCTGTCATGACCCCCCTCTTCTCGGCGCGGGGCTCGGGTGTCGGCCCTGGCTTCTCTTCTGACAAATTCTTGTAAGTGTCCATCCTGGACAAGCTTCTCTAAATGCGACCGCAGTATCCTGCAATCTTCAGTCTTATGGCCGCCCTCCTTGTGATAGGAACAGAATTTCGTCTGATCTCGGGTGGACGGGTCGCCATGCATGGGCTCTGGCCAACTGAAGTACGGTCTTTTCTTGATCTTATACATGATCCTGTGGATGGGCTCCTTAAAGACCGTGTTGACCGCCTGGAATGCGTCCTCTATCAGCCTGGGTCGCTTGTTTCTTTCCGAGACGAACGCATGAGGCCTTGCCGAGCTGGTGGGCGCCCAACGCCTGTTTGGCTCATCTCTCCGCCGCTCCTCTCTCCGAGGTTCACTCCTCCGAGACGGTCCCCCGTCTTGCTTGGATGTCCTCCCACCCCGGTCTTTCAGCGCGGTTCCATGGTTTTCCCGAGCGCGGATCTGGTCATCTTCTTGGGCAATGTACCGGTTGGCGATGGACATGAGCGCTGCTATGGAAGACACCGGGTTCCTAGCCAAGTCCTTGCGGAGATCGCTGTCTGGCAGCAAGGCATTCTGGAATGCGAAGACGGCAACCTCGTCCTTGGAGCTCTCTATCTGACTGTAGACCGCCCAGAACCGCTTGGCGAACTGGGTGACGTTCTCTCCTTGCTTCATCTTCAAGGTCATGATGTCTGCATCTGTCTTCGGAAGGACTCTGTAGGCCTGGAACTTCTTCAAGAAGGACTGCTGGAGCTGCTGCCAGCTCGAAATGGCCCCCTCCGGTAGTGCACAGAACCACTTCAGGGGGAGGTCACCCAGACTGGAAGAAAAAACTCTACAGTTCAGGTGACCCTCATCTCCCCAGACAGACATCCTCTGGGAGAAGTGCCTGAGATGCGTAGCTGGATCCGAGACCCCATCATAGGTGACGAATCTTGGTACGGTGAACTTCTTCGGTAAGGGGTACCTCCTGATGTCTTGGGAGAAAGGAGACGCACCGAGATCAACGGGGTTACAGCAAGCATCCTTTTGGTCTCGGCCGAAGCCGGCTACCTCCAGGTTGCGCTGGACCGTTTCCCTTATGTGTGCGTCCAGCCATTCCTGGTCTCGGTACACGTTCTCCGGAATGGTTTCGGATGCCTTCCTGGAATAGCTACGGCTGGTGCTTGAGCCTTCATCTCGGGTTCGGTCGTCCCTTTTCCTGTTCAAGTGGTCCCTCAGATCCTCCTTTGAGGAAGAGATGCGCGTAACACGAGTAACCCTCTCCTCATGTTGTCGCTGGGATCGCTCCTGACGAGTCCGCTGCTGCTGGGACTGCTCCTGACGAGTCCGCTGCTGCTGTCTTGCTGAGCCCGCAGCTTTCTCCAGCTGCTGCTGGAGCTGGCGGATTAGAGCATCCTTTTCCCTGAGGGCCTCGTTCTGTGCTTTAATCTCCCGAAGGGTGGAGTTCAAGCTGTCGCCAGGGTTGTAGTCATCATCCTCTTCATCCTCGACGTCCTCGACGTGTCCTTCCTGACCTGAAGGGCGTGGTCCATCGACCACTGGGGACTTATCCCGCTGGTCTCGCCCTGTCAGGAGTGTTAGGGTTTTTATAGATTGCAATTTGATGGATGCATTATCATTCTAGCATCATGTGATTTACACACTTGCATTGGTTTTTAAATAAACTTGAAATCTAGTTTTATACATGCATTGGTTTTTAGATTTGGAAAAGTTTGTGTTATATGCATGTTTTGGTTCTAAACTTGGATGCATTGGTTTTAGAACCCAAAACTCTTTTGAAAACCTATTTCATTGTGCATTATATTTGGAAAATCATCTTGTGATTTTAGGTTTGAGTTTTGCATACATTCATCACAAAAAGAATCATTTGTGTATGCAATTTCATTTGAAAAGAGTTTTCAAGAAATCAAGCAAGCCTTTGTTTTAAAAGTTTTGAAACTTTTTAGGCTTTTTATGTCATGTTTTAAAAACCATTAGAATCTTTAAAACATGTTTTCCAAGCTTGATTTAGTAGGCAAAAAGGTCCCCCAAGCAAAACCTTCATATATGCAAAAGTTGCATTTTTTGCAAAAAGGGGGGAGTCCCGGCAGTGTCGCCGGTCGACCGAGAGGCAGGTCTCGGTCGACCGAGACAACTGGAGGTAATTTCTGCAGTTTTGAACTGAAACCTCCAACGGTCAGAAATCTGACCGTTGTGCCTTCCCGGTCGACCGAGACCTCCTTGTCGGTCGACCGAGAACTAGCCGTTGGGCACTTTTTGCTATAAATATGAGTTCTTTCCCTTGCCAAAAGTTGGGAATTTTTAACCCCTCCTTGAGAGGAATTGAGGCATATCAAAAGGGAAAAGAACCAAGGGATGAAGGGGATGATTAGGAAAGCTAAAGCTTGGATTAATGAAGTTAAACCACCAAGTAGGCTCTTCCTTTCTTAATCATATGTTTTCATGCTTTGTTTTATTTTTGGTAAATCATTTCTAGCATGATAAACTATGTTTGTGTTGTGTCCTTAACATGTGTTATGTTTTGAGTTGATTTATTGTTTTGGATACAACACCATATGATTCAATTCAAGTAGTACTTAACTTTGGTAAATCTAAGTAGATCATGTTAATGTAAAAACCTTTGAAATCATATGTAACATGATCCATATACTTGGTTGAATCTTTGGTTGTTGTTTTCCATCATAAGAAAATCACTTTCAAAACTATCTTATGTTTTGGACTCAACCTCTTTACAAATCATATGTTTTCATGTTTTGTTTTATCATTGGTAAATCTTTGTAACATGTTAATATATGATATGTTGTATCCTTAGCATATTCTATATTTTGAATAGATCTATTGTTTTGGATACATCACCATTGATTCATCAAAGTAGTACTTTATTGGTAAATCTAAGTAGATCATGTTAATGAAAGATGTAACATGATTCATATACTTTGTTGAATCTTTGGGTGTTGTTTTTCCATCATAAGAAAATCTCTCTCAAATGTATCTTATGTTTTGGATTCAACATCATTACAAATCATATGTGTATTATTGTTTTAAAGTTTCACAACTTGCATCACTTTGATAGGTAAATCATTTTCAAGTTGTATTTATAATTACATATGATTTGTCCCCTCTTTTCAATCAAATCTATTTTTATGTTTTAAGCTTCATTGGTGATTTGATTGACATCCCTATGCATCACATGTTTAGAGCTAATCTATTTCATACAACTTGTGTAACTTTGATATCATTAACAAGTTGTTACTTTTAACATGTGATTGCATTACATCCTCAATCATAAATGTTTTTGAGCTAAAACTTTCAAAAGCCTTAGGCATACATTTATGAGCTTTCTTTTTCAAAATGATTGAGGACCACACACACACACTTCATATACTTTCATCTTTGCATTCATAGTGTGAGTGTGTATTTGTTATTCACTTCCATATCCGCCTATTTTAGAGGCATTGTAATGAGCTTAATAGAATCTCCATCAAGTGTATGTTAGACACTAATTTAGAGAGATAACCAACCTTGTGGTTGAAGAGGTTATTGCTTAGCCTATAAAAGCATAATGTATAGGTTGATGTTAAGCCTTGAAAAACATCATTGTAAGGTTATTGCTTAGCCTTGGAAAGCATATTGTAAAGGTTATTGCTTAGCCTATTGAAAAGCATAAATAGTGGAAATCCGGTGGGGTGTTGGATCACAAGCCGGTAGTGGATGTAGGCATTGAGGCCGAACCACTATAAATCCTTGTGTGATGGTGCTTGCTTTGTGGTGATTGTTTATATTAGCTTCCGCATATTGTTTGATAATCATCACTTGTGACTAGTTTGTTTTAAAGAAGTTAAAATTGTTAAAATTGGTCATAAAAGAAGCTCACCCTATTCACCCCCCCTCTAGGGTTCGGATCCCCATGGACTTACAAGTGGTATCAGAGAGGGTTACTCCATTTTAGGGCTTAACAACCCGGAGTTGATCCTTGCTAGATTTGAACCCTAGTGTTGTGTTTTATTGCATATCTTTTTAAAGATTTCCACTATGATTGAAAATGCTATTTCCCTAGCCTCATTGCACCACTCTTAGTCTTTTTCAAGTTATATCTTCTAGAGTTGGTGAGTCCTCAAAGTGATCTCTCAAGGACACATTTTCAAGACCTTAGGTGAATTTTCAAAGGTAGACTATTTGAGTAACCTTAGGCCTTGATACCCCTAGACCAACCTATGCTTTTTAGTTATATCTTTTTGTTGGTCATGTTACATTTGCATTTTGTTTCTTTATAGTCACATCTTTTAAAATGCAATGTTTCTATGTGATCATTTGATTTTGTCTTCATGAACTTTTAAGTTTTATCTCATGGTTTTCAAAATCCTTTGGTTGCATTACTTTCATGATGGATTTGCATTTTGTTCATATAGTTATATCTCTTGTAGTGCATATCTATTCATGATCAATTGATTGTGATTACAATTGCTTTCATAGCTAGTTTTTCATGATCAATTGATGTTGGAAAATCATTTGATGATTGTCATAGTTATATCCTTTTTGGAAATCAAATGATTTGAAGCAACTTTAGTTTTCCATTGATTTACAAGTTATATCTTTTGATATGGAAAATTTGTAAGTGTCTATTGTTTTTACAAATTGAAAACTTTACAATAGTACACTTCTTGTTTTTCAAAATCACTTGCTCTTAATTCTATAAATGATTATTTGTTGGAATTACATACATTGAAGTGATTTGAAAAACTTTGGAAAATGTTCTAAGCTTTATTAGTTATATTTATCGAAGCATTTTCCTTGAATTTATTTCCTTGTGCCTAATTATGATTGTATCATTTGAAAGGAAATAATTTTTACAAACAATTTGCATCTTTGCTCATTTAGTGACATTCTTTATGCAAATTGTTTTTGTTGTCTTACATTGCATGGTTGGATATGGTTTCATTGATTTGCATGTTTGTGCCTATCTTGGTATATGTTTTCATTAATGCAAATTGATGAGTGTTTATGTGCTTTATAGTAAAATCTTGTATTTGAGCTTTTTAAGTACATATGTGATTTTATGTGCTAAGTTCATTTGGTATAGACCTCATATCCATTGTCCATTGCATTGTAAGCTTAGTACATTTGCTAAGAGTGGAGATGTTACATGATAGATTGATACCTTTAACTTCATACCTTCTTGTGCTTAAATAGTTATATTCTTTTTGATGATTGGTATGAGTTAGATCTTGAGTGTTGATTGATCCTCTCTATGCAAATGTCAAATTGTTCTAAGTATGGTTGTGGTATTTATTATATTTGTTGAAACCATACTAGAACTCAAATCCATCCTCTATGCTTCTTAGTCATATTCTTTTATGGATGGTTATGATGTTGATTCATGTATATGCTATAAGTGATATCATCCTAATACATGTTTCAACTTCATAGTAGTGATCTTGATCATATGAAACTCTTTGAAATCCATTCCTCATATTTCTATGTGTTTGATGGATAACTTAGATGTTGAATTCATATGATTTAGTCACTTTATAAATTGCATGCATTTCAAAGTCATATCCTTGTGCATTGCAATTTACCTTGTTCATCACTATGCTCAATAGTTATATCTTTATTAGTGATGAATATGCATTTATGATGCTTGATGGATTTTTGTCACATTCTTGCTCTTTATCATGTTATCAAATTCAATTAGTTTCAATTGGTATAATGTTTGATTGATTTGATTTCTTGTGAATGTGATAAATCTTGTGTGCATTGGATTGAACTTGATAAGTAATATGGTTGTTCCATGTCACACACCATTAGCATCATTATGCTCTTGTTGCCACCTCTCTTTGCTCATATAGGTATATCTCATGACCACCATGTTTATGTGTTCATAATATTGGTTGGTTATTAGTTGAGGTTGGCTTCATGTTTGAATTTCATTTCACTCTTTCATGCACCTTAATAAGTCATTTTTATTGATTGAATGAAATGATTTTCAAAATCTTACATAGCATATGATTTTCATAAGTAATATTGATTGATGCTATGTTTGAGTAAACCCCATATCATGGATAGCTCTAATTTGGATTTTTCCTAATAGGTATATTTTTAAATCCATTTTAGAGTGATTGATTTAAATAGTCATATCCTAAATCTCAATTGGTATTCTTTGTCTTTCCAATTGATATCCATGATGGCTTTTCCCATAGACCTTGCTTTCTTTTGGCAATTTGATCATATGAGCTTGATAGTTAAATGAATCTAATCCTTTCTTTGAAGTTGACCCTCACTTGGTTAAACCATCTTCTTCTTGTACCTAATAGTTAAATCTTTGTCAAAAGTTTGACAAAAGGAGATAATGGATTGAGGGGGAGTGTAAACCTTCATAGGAAGTATTAGTTTTGATCAAATTGACCCTTGGATTGCCTTTGAGCCCTTAGAGACTACTACCTCACATGATAGCCTGTTATGTACTTCATTTTCGATTTCATTTGTTAACAGGTGCTACTAATGGTATTTTCCTTGTTTCATGTGTGTAGGTACCTTTGCAATTTAATGGCAAAGGGGGAGAAATTATGCAAGTTCTCAAAAGGGTAAAGAGAATGTCCAAGCTTCCAAAGGGGAGAGTTGTGTATGATCTTCTACAAAGGGAGAGAATGCATACCTTGCCAAAGGGAGAAAGAGGCATGGTCAAAGGGGGAGAGCTAATAGAAGAAAGAAAGCTTGGAGCTAAAGAAGATGCTTGGCCATAAAGAAAGAAAGATTGAAGAATGATCAAGCACCAAGCATCATGAAGAATGAAGAAAAGAGCTCAAGCTAAGAGAAGGAGCATCCAAGAAGATTTCAAGCCTTGTCCAGCTGAGGGGGAGCTGAAGACTAAGTGTGTATTTTCAGTGGTGAGTGAGTTTGCCATCAAATTGCAAAGGGGGAGATTGTTAGGGTTTTTATAGATTGCAATTTGATGGATGCATTATCATTCTAGCATCATGTGATTTACACACTTGCATTGGTTTTTAAATAAACTTGAAATCTAGTTTTATACATGCATTGGTTTTTAGATTTGGAAAAGTTTGTGTTATATGCATGTTTTGGTTCTAAACTTGGATGCATTGGTTTTAGAACCCAAAACTCTTTTGAAAACCTATTTCATTGTGCATTATATTTGGAAAATCATCTTGTGATTTTAGGTTTGAGTTTTGCATACATTCATCACAAAAAGAATCATTTGTGTATGCAATTTCATTTGAAAAGAGTTTTCAAGAAATCAAGCAAGCCTTTGTTTTAAAAGTTTTGAAACTTTTTAGGCTTTTTATGTCATGTTTTAAAAACCATTAGAATCTTTAAAACATGTTTTCCAAGCTTGATTTAGTAGGCAAAAAGGTCCCCCAAGCAAAACCTTCATATATGCAAAAGTTGCATTTTTTGCAAAAAGGGGGGAGTCCCGGCAGTGTCGCCGGTCGACCGAGAGGCAGGTCTCGGTCGACCGAGACAACTGGAGGTAATTTCTGCAGTTTTGAACTGAAACCTCCAACGGTCAGAAATCTGACCGTTGTGCCTTCCCGGTCGACCGAGACCTCCTTGTCGGTCGACCGAGAACTAGCCGTTGGGCACTTTTTGCTATAAATATGAGTTCTTTCCCTTGCCAAAAGTTGGGAATTTTTAACCCCTCCTTGAGAGGAATTGAGGCATATCAAAAGGGAAAAGAACCAAGGGATGAAGGGGATGATTAGGAAAGCTAAAGCTTGGATTAATGAAGTTAAACCACCAAGTAGGCTCTTCCTTTCTTAATCATATGTTTTCATGCTTTGTTTTATTTTTGGTAAATCATTTCTAGCATGATAAACTATGTTTGTGTTGTGTCCTTAACATGTGTTATGTTTTGAGTTGATTTATTGTTTTGGATACAACACCATATGATTCAATTCAAGTAGTACTTAACTTTGGTAAATCTAAGTAGATCATGTTAATGTAAAAACCTTTGAAATCATATGTAACATGATCCATATACTTGGTTGAATCTTTGGTTGTTGTTTTCCATCATAAGAAAATCACTTTCAAAACTATCTTATGTTTTGGACTCAACCTCTTTACAAATCATATGTTTTCATGTTTTGTTTTATCATTGGTAAATCTTTGTAACATGTTAATATATGATATGTTGTATCCTTAGCATATTCTATATTTTGAATAGATCTATTGTTTTGGATACATCACCATTGATTCATCAAAGTAGTACTTTATTGGTAAATCTAAGTAGATCATGTTAATGAAAGATGTAACATGATTCATATACTTTGTTGAATCTTTGGGTGTTGTTTTTCCATCATAAGAAAATCTCTCTCAAATGTATCTTATGTTTTGGATTCAACATCATTACAAATCATATGTGTATTATTGTTTTAAAGTTTCACAACTTGCATCACTTTGATAGGTAAATCATTTTCAAGTTGTATTTATAATTACATATGATTTGTCCCCTCTTTTCAATCAAATCTATTTTTATGTTTTAAGCTTCATTGGTGATTTGATTGACATCCCTATGCATCACATGTTTAGAGCTAATCTATTTCATACAACTTGTGTAACTTTGATATCATTAACAAGTTGTTACTTTTAACATGTGATTGCATTACATCCTCAATCATAAATGTTTTTGAGCTAAAACTTTCAAAAGCCTTAGGCATACATTTATGAGCTTTCTTTTTCAAAATGATTGAGGACCACACACACACACTTCATATACTTTCATCTTTGCATTCATAGTGTGAGTGTGTATTTGTTATTCACTTCCATATCCGCCTATTTTAGAGGCATTGTAATGAGCTTAATAGAATCTCCATCAAGTGTATGTTAGACACTAATTTAGAGAGATAACCAACCTTGTGGTTGAAGAGGTTATTGCTTAGCCTATAAAAGCATAATGTATAGGTTGATGTTAAGCCTTGAAAAACATCATTGTAAGGTTATTGCTTAGCCTTGGAAAGCATATTGTAAAGGTTATTGCTTAGCCTATTGAAAAGCATAAATAGTGGAAATCCGGTGGGGTGTTGGATCACAAGCCGGTAGTGGATGTAGGCATTGAGGCCGAACCACTATAAATCCTTGTGTGATGGTGCTTGCTTTGTGGTGATTGTTTATATTAGCTTCCGCATATTGTTTGATAATCATCACTTGTGACTAGTTTGTTTTAAAGAAGTTAAAATTGTTAAAATTGGTCATAAAAGAAGCTCACCCTATTCACCCCCCCTCTAGGGTTCGGATCCCCATGGACTTACAAGGAGACCTGCAGGCTGCTGGGTGTCTCCCCTCCCGGGAGCGGACTCTGTACGGAGGTCACGCTGCTGGACGTTGATCCGGATGAGAGCGCGTTCAGCATCGTCCTCTGCGACTACTTGCTTCCCAGCCCTCTGCTTGTCAGGGGGCGGTCCTGCATGCTTTGTCTTGGAAGTCTCTCCGCTTTTCGCAGTTCTCCTCGTCATGGTATTTAGGAATAGGAATAGGAAAGATTATAGAAATCGTTTCCCACAGACGGCGCCAATTGTAAGTGCAGAAATAATAATACTCACAAGATCAGGATGCCTCTTAGGACTTACTCAATGCATGGAGGAGATAACTGCGACGACCTGAGCCTGAAAGAGGAGAAAGACAAAGGTCAGAGGACCCTGGCTATGGGCAGCGCAGGGCTCTCCGATGCTTAAGTCAGCAATGGATCGGAGAAGAAGAAGAAAGGAGAAAGACTGAGTGTCCAGGTGAGAATGCTTACCCCTTGCTCCCTTTGGCTCGTGCCTTATATATGGAACAGTCTGGGGTGAGTGCCAGTGGGCTTGGTGATGTGACCTGGGTCACATCAGCCCACAAAGTCATTAATGAAGGTCCATCATAGCCCTCTTTGCATTCAATGTGGGTTCGATCAGCCCATAATGCATTTAATGCCAGTCACATTGGGCTTGATCTTGCCCTGATCTGGTGGTGGCTGAAGTCCCATCAGATCCCTTCCTTGGGCCTAGCCACGAGAGGGCCGTGGCTGTGAGCTGCAAGCGCAGTACTGCATTGCCGAGCTCGCGTTGCCGAGACTGAACGGTATGCGCGGCCGAACTGAATCCTGTTTGGCCGAGACCAGAACGTAGTGCCGAGACCGATATGGATCGGATCGTAGCCGAGATCAAGGGACGTGGTCCCCCATACAGTAGCTAACCGAGCACACCCTAGCCGAGACCAAGAGAAACTGGTTCACGAAATGGGCCCCCACACAGTTACTAAAAGAGGTTTAGGAGTGAGTCAATACTCATATCTTGATCATATTTTTAAAAGAGTGAAAGAAGCAGATGAGATAGTGAAGATAGGAGTTCAGCAAGACTCTCATCCTTTTTTCTTTGATTGGGGTTTTCTTTTTTGGGGTTCATTTTCGTATTTTCTTTCTTCTTCTTTTGTTCTTAAAAGGGTTGCTTCTTGCTTCTGTGCACATCTACAGAATACTACTATACTACATAGCTTTCCATGCACCATTTTACAAATGATGAATTTACAGTTATTGATAAAATAATAAAATGAAAACATGGAGAACGTCAAGAATACTTTCTAATGACAAATTATTTAAGAAAGAAAATGGAAAAGCTAAATTAATTATTTAACTTTCAAAAAGGGTAATAATAAAAGGCAGCACCATAAACAGAAACATAATGGTTAAAACAGTGACTGTCATTACCTAGATAGTCCTGAAACCCTTGAGAAAATCTCTAGCATTGATGTTCAAATTCAGTTAGCACAGCATAGAAGCTCAAAGATTTGTAGTCTTTCTTTAAGCCAAAGATAGCAAAAATAAAAACAAAAATAACAATAAAGTAAATATATAATCCTTTCAACAAAATTATATTCTAAATCTGCCTATAAGTCTTAAACTGCAGAAAGGCCTGAAGATATAATTTCAAGATTGGCAAACTATGATGCCCAGATACAGATATGGGTACGGACATGGAGGGGATCAAGGATCTGATTCTACACTTCCAAAAATTTAGGACACGGATACAGATACCGGTGACCTAATTTTTTCTTTAAATTACTTTTTAAGTAATAAAATTATCAATTTTGGTGTTCCTTTCTAACCTTTTTTGTGTACGGACATGGAATAATGGACTTGGTAACTAGGATATGCTAAGCTTGTACCCTAGAAGTGTTGGCTGTCGGGTATTGATTCGAGTGTCATATCTGTCCGACGCAGATACGATGGACCTGTACAAGTATCTGGGCATCATAGTTGGCAAGTCCATAAAATTTGCCACATTATAGAAGCCTTTTAAATTTGTATGCTAACTGTTTAAACATGCATATACATATACATATGTATATGCCTCAAAATGAATAGCAGTACCAAAGGATGTAGAGCGCTTTCATTTGCGTTTTCTTTTTCCTTTTTTTAATAGTGAGTTCAATATTTATCTGCAGGTGATAAAAGTTATTGTTTTAAATACTAACCTTCGCAAAATAACTCACTTGTTCACATGCCAATCTCCTCTTTAGGGATAAAGTTGCCTTTTGGCTTTCAACAGCCAATCCAAGCTGCATCTCCGTTCCCTTTATTTAATATCAAGATGGAAGCGGCTAACTATTAATTATCTGGCATGAAAAGTCAATGACAAATTGAGCACGTTGAGGGGAGAAAAAAGAGCAAGGATCTTTTGAGAGATACAATCCACTGGTAGCCCAGTGGTGAGGCATCTTCCTGTTCACAGATACGACTAGGGATCAATCCCTGGTTCTGTTGGATAGGGACTTGGGTGGTGTTAGTGTGTGGGTGTGCGAGTACATTCCAAAGTAAAAAATTACATCAAGGTATTTTGCGAACATCATTGTCATCATTGGAGCCCTTTATCCCATCCGGAATCAAGTTAGGTTATGTGATGGTAATTTTTAACAAATTTAGGATTCAGGTTGGAAAAAATATACTAGGCAAGGCCCAAATATTTACATGATTTTTTATCGGTAAAATATATGCCCTAGTTACATAGTTTACTACTAAGGACTTTGAAATGAAAATAGATCCTTTCAAACAATTCCCAGATTGATTCGTGAACTATTCCTAAACTATTCACAACAACTTTGTAACATGACAAAAGTTTGTTAATTCAACAAACTAACTATTAAATAAGAAAGTCAAACACATGTTAATTCAACAAATTATATTGTTGTCCAAGTGGCCTCTGTGGTTATGCTGCCCTGATATGGAGATGGGTATGGACATTGAAATGTAGATGCAATCCAAAAGTTACAAGAAAAATAGGACATGAGATCCAACCAACAAGAAGGGATTCTAGTAATATTAACACACCACCTAGTCAATGTGCATGATCTCAAATACTAATCAGTCATCAGCAACATACTGAATCAAAGTCCTTTCAGTCTTTCTGCTTCAACTAAATTAATTTTTACTGTTTTGTTTCTTAAAGTCATTAACCTACAGCTATAGATGCATGCCATAAAGATTGAGACAGTCAAGGACCTGGCCCAGTGCTTCAAAGGAAATGGCTTCCAGGACACCCTCCTGCAAGTCCCTTGGTAGCATCATCCTAGAAAATTGATGTTTCAATAGTTGAGTAACAGTATAACCAAAGCAAACAAGAACTGAGGAAAAACATTACAAAACTTGTTAAGAGCAACTAGAAGTAGCAAAAATTCTGATGGCATACTTGATATTGGGTGGCATGCAGACCAATATATGCCGAACACAGTATTCTAAATACCCTGATGCCTTCAGCAATAAATCAATAGCAGCTGTCCTGCAATCTGGTAAAAATGGTAATCAATGATCAGTAACTACTAAGCGATAAAAAAAAAAAAAAACCACAAGTCCTGTTCTGCTACAGAATTTTTTTCCCTGAAAAGGATTGAAGTGCAAAAGTATTGACTTCTATAGAGACTTCAAGATTTAACATACATTGGTGGAGCAACCTGTTCTAATCCTTTGTATTTTATAAGAAAGGAATAGACCTTCTGACACCATCCTTTCACCTGTATCTGTGACGTCCTTGGAAATGAGAATATTGTTTGCCTCTGATAGTGATAGCATGGCCATCATGTGGACAACTGATAGCAATTCATACCAAGAACTTGCAATGCAGGTTTCCTGCTAGCATATTTCAGAATTAAATATAAAACAGAGCAAAAAAAGAAAGAAAGGAAGATTTTAAAGAAAATGAAATGATATTATCATATTCTTACTTTTTGATCATCTTCTAAACATTTCCACTTGAATTCCACCAGTTCTTCAAGTCCATATTCTATGAAACATGTGTCTAAGTCATTTCATGGAAGGGAACTGAGATCCATTTCAGAAGTATGAAATTACAGGAATTTCCATACCTTTCTTCGTCAAAGCGAGAAGGAAAGGCAGATACTCTTGAAGGGCCTGATGAAGTTCAGAAAAAGCAGATCCAACTGCAACAATCCAACCAAATACATAAAATTAAATAAACTGAAAAAGGAAATTCAAAATGCTTTACAGATCTTACAGCATTGTTCAGCCAACAACAAGATCCGACTCCGAAATGCAACTAATTTTTCCAAGATCTCTTGAGATACACGCCCTCTAAGAGGCCTCACAAGATCTGAGTTTGCAGGAATGCGCAGTGTCGGAGTAAAAACCAGTATTTCTGGGATATTCAGCTTCTTCTTTCTTCCAATGGAGTATCTCTTTGAAATGGAAGAAGCGCACCCCATCCTTCTCGACAACGAGATGTCCTGAACAGAACATCCTACAGCAAATGACCAAACAAGCAACCAAAATCAACAAAAAATTATGAGAGATATAATAATCAAAACACAACACGATGAAAGAAGAAAAACAAGAAATCAACTAACAAAACTACAAATCAAAAGAATGGGACTCTTAACAGAGACAGAGACTGACACAAAACATAGGAATCAAAAACCCCACAGAAAAGAGTAGTAAATGACGTGAACGAAGTCCAAAAGGTCAATCCAGAAATCAAAATCCAAACAAAAAGAAGAGGATATTGATTATAAAGAAGAAGAAAAAACATGTAGGCCTGTTTGTTTGAATTGAATTCGTCGGTAGGAATTCTAAGAAATGTTTACTACGAATGTCACCGAATTAAATAGATAAAGGTGAAAGGAGACCCTCAAATGACCATCAAATAATCTACCTTTTAGTGGAATATAAATACCCATCTATCATCCTACTGAGTCAAAACCTAGGAAAAATTAACCTCCCATCTACATCTCCACCTTATATCCCTCACCCTCTCACTACTTCAATATTCCTTTATTTGGAGCACCGCCCATTATACCATGAATTCCTAAGAATTCAATGCCATGTAAACCCAGAGTTTTTTCAGGAAAATGAAAATAACTTCCAAGCGAGAACGATTATCCATTGTTTAATGTTCAAACTTTGCTCCGTTTCATTCTCTGAGGTGAAAGTATTTTCTGCAATTCTTTTGGAAAGAAGATTCACACTCGAGCTAGAGAACACAGTACTTTAAAACACATTTGTAGCAGAACTCTTCACTTTCAATCTTTCCCAAAATATAATTAAAAAAAAAAAAAAAAAGGTCACACAATAAGAATACATGCCCATCAAAAACTGTTATGCCAAATTAACCCAGCAAGAAACCAACATCAAAACCCGAAAATCCGCTCCAATAAACCACAAAAAGGGGAAAATCAAAGAAGAAGGCAAAGGAGAGGAGATCGGATCAGCAGAGATCCAAAACAAAAAAACCCTAGAAATCAGCTACTGCAAGGGCACTCAAGTGAAAATCAAGAGAAGATAAAAGCAACTAAGATTTGAGAGAGAAAAAATGAAAGAGAAATAGAACAGAAAAGATTGAAAATGGAAAACAAAGATTGGAGTAGTCGTTTGAGGTTTTCTTTTCGAAGTGTGGGATTAATGTCCCCGCTTGTTTTTGAGTTTGTTTAGTCCATTTGGAGGACCAAATGTTCTAAGGGGGGGAGGATGTGAGAACCCGACCCCTAATCTCTTGGATTAGTGTTGTTTTATTTGTGGATTAGTTCTTTTAGTGGGATTAGTAGTTGTTGGATTGAGTTTGTGAGCTAGAATGGTTTTTCTTCTAGTTTTGGGCTTTTGAGTGCTTTAGTAGCTAGTGGGGCCCTTTGGGGGTTCCCTTTTCGGCTTTGCATTTACTTGTGAGATTTTTTCGATTTGTTTCGTATTGTGTTTTTGGCCCGTTGCATTCATCTTGAGGAATCCTACAACTTTCATGTTGATCCCGTATCCATTTGAGAGCCCGAAACCCGATTTCTTGGCCTTGAGGGCAAAACAGTCATTGCACACCAAATCTGTACCCAAAACTCGATATTCTCGAAATTCGTGAAACATATACTTTTTGGAAACTAGATATTTCGACGATCATTTCTTCCTTCTTCGTCGAATCCATCCGAGGTCCCGAATTAGATGATTTCAGCCACCCAAGTTCTTTAAGTTGTGGGACCCAAACCTCACTTGCTTATAAGAGGAACCCATCCCCTTTCATTCCATTCCATTCCTCATTTTCCAGCGCAAACCAGCAGCCTAGGGTTTTCCCTTGTGCTTCTCTTCTTCTTCTTGCTTCTCCATCTCCAAGCCACACCAATAGTTCATCAATCAAGAAATGGAGACCACCTTCTTCTTCCTCATCTTGCAAGCTTTCCATTGATACCATTTGTGAAGAGAACCCTCCATCACAAGACTTCCTTTGAGCTTACCTTGTCCATTAGAGGACCTTGCAAGTAAGTGTTCTTCTTCATCTTCTAGACTTGTAATCTTCTAGCCTTAGAGAAGCTCCACCTTGATTATTGAAATGTTTCCTTGTCATTTCATTGTTTAACCCATTTTAGGGTTTGTTTTGGGGGTTTTTGTAGAGATTGTGGATCTTGAGCTTGAGAGGTGATTAGGAGCTTGATTTGCTAGATTGGAACCCAAGGCAAGTGGATGAATGGATGGTTTTAATGTTATCAAAGTTTTATGAGAAAACCCTAAGTTTATTTCTTGTTCTTGATCATTGAATACATGCTTGCACATATGCTCCTTGTCACTTATATATGGATTTCGAAATTTGCATATTAATGGTTGTTTCTATCTTGTTAATCTCTTGGAGAGGTATGCATTTCATTTGGTCAAGTTTGCTCATATGGTTTTATAAGGAATAGGATTGGTTTGGCCATCCATGGTTATGTTTATTAGTTACATTGACTTGAAGTTGATACTCATTTAATGAGTTTTGTTAAATCATCTATGGTTAAGGAAATGTGAATCAATAGTCTTGATTTATCTCTAGATTCTTGGCTCAAATGGACCCTTGTGTATATTGGGGATTCTTCCCTTTGTTTAATGTGAAATGAGAAGAAAGAGGTGTTTGGATTTAATGTTCATTGAAGTTTGATCGGAGTTTTTATTTTAGTTTGGATGTTTGTTGAAGCAAGGAAAAGCTCAATTTGTATAAGAGTTCAAGTGGAAGAGAAAGGAGGGAAAGGATGTAAAAAAAAACAGCAAAATTTCGGATGCCTAGGAGGTTTCGGCCTGGACGCCAGGTTTCGGGCGTCCGGACGCCAGGAGACAGAGACCTGGGCGCCCTTTTCTGCTTCCGGGCGTCCAGACGCTGGGTTTCTGGCGTCCGGACGCCGGGAACCTGCAGGAAAAAAAAAAGCCATTTTGAAACGCCTATAACTTTTGATTCCCATATCGGATTTGGAAGTTCTATATACCGTTGGAAAGCTCTTGAAGCAAGGAATCCAATGGTATACTTATCTTAGTGATAAAAGATTGAAAAGTGAAGTGGATATTTGAACCAATGAAAATTAGTATGTGATTAAGAGTTTTCAACTTGATGTTGTGCATTTGAAAATCGTAAAAGTGCATAAGGAGCTCGGAATGTCTTCAAACTCAAGGAGTACCAAGTAATGACTATAATCGACATATGGGACCCCTATTCACTTAAATAGATCTTGAAATTAATACTTTTTCCGAAATTGTTATAGCTCATTGTTTCACCTCATTTCCCGAGATTTGCATCACATGACTTGTTTCCCGAAAGCATTGAAGTTACACTAGTAACAGTTATTTGTCCCGAAAAGTATTGCCCGATATGAAGTGACAGTGTGCCCTTGAGCACCCCCGTTTTACCCGTTTATTTATTGTACTTGATTTACTTGCATATGTCCCGATTTGTTATTTGACCTATGAGTCGGCATCACTAAGCTTGGATACCTTGTCGGTTTGATCAACCGACTTGGAAATCCCTCTCCCGTCCCGCCAGCTGCAGTTTGGATCCCGATACCCGGTTATTGCCGTGGTCCCGTCCCGATACCCGGTTCGCTAACGTGGTCCCGTTCCCGTATATTTATATTGTATATATGATTTGCGTTGAGTCTCCTCACCTTGTGTGACTGAGACCAACGTCCCGTTATACTCTTGTCACTTCGGTGATAGAGGACTTAGCTTCTTGTGATTGCCATCTTGCCAGTTCCCGATTCCTTGGATACCCGACATGTTTTATATTGCTTACTTGTTTTCCGATAAATGATTCGCTTCCTTTATGAAAGTTGTTATTTAAACAAGTGTTCATATTCTCCAATGTAAATTCAGTTATTATTATATTTTTTTCTGTTCTTTGTACACGCACATGTTTTAAATGAATGCCGGTTTGGTGAATACCCATGACTTTACATATGTTTCAAACGATCAATGATTTTGCTAGATTTATATGATTACACATGTTTTAAAGGAATACCCGAATTGTTAAATATCCGAGCTTGCTTTAAAGGACATTTGGTTTGTCAGATATCTATGTTTATACCTGTTTTTAAATGATACCCGATTTGTTAAGTATCCATGCTTTGAAATATGTTTTATACGACACGCGTTTTGCCAGATTCCTATGTTTATACCTGTTTTAAATGATTACCCGATTCGTTAAATATCCATGCTTTGAAATATGTTTCAAATGACACTTGTTTGCCAGATCCCTACGTTTATACCTGTTTTAAACGATATCCGGTTTGTTAAATATCCGCATTTCTACATAGGTTTCAAATGGACATTGGTTTTGCTAGACTGCTATGAATACCTGGTTTGTTGTATACTTATGTTTTTACCTAAGTCTCAAATGAACGTTTGTTTTGCCCGGCCACTATATTTATGAATGTTTTAGACGAACACCCGATTGACAAATATCTATGCTTTTTACGGATGTTGTAAATGAAAATATGTTTTATTAGATATTCATGTTTTACCCATGCTTGAAATGAATACAGGTCTTCCCCGAGATTCCCGACCTTGCACCCGTTTAATTATATGCAGCATTTGATCGAGTATCATGATTTATCTTATGTTTTATTCTTCAGTAAATTTGTTATCTTTCCATCCACCTGCCAGACCGTCGTGTCTGACCCACTACTTTTGGTACTCAGGTTCAGATTTCTTCGTCCCGAGATGAGTGCTTTTGTTGGCTGTGGAGCCATGTTTTGCAGGTTGTTTTGTCGGCTATGTCATGTAGACATTGAGCTTGACATCGGAGCTACGTCATATTTGGGGTAGTGATTATAGCTTTTGTTGTATGGCTTTTATGAGCCTTTTTCTTGGGGTTCTTAATTAATGTACATTGATAATTGTAACTTGAACATATTTGGGAATGTAATATCCTGTTACTGTCAGCTCTGTAATTTATTGTGATGGTTACTCCAGTCTGATATGATTCTTGATATAATAGCTATGTGCTAAAGGTTGAGTGCGACGCGGAATCCGATGGCCACGGACTTCGGGTCGCAACGCCACAAATGCTTCCGCAAAATATTCAGAATGTGTTGGAATGTGTTGTCTTCACACACGCGGATCCTGGAAAGGGAGAAAAATACATTTATGCTAAATCCCATTTCCCACCCCCGAGGTTCTGGTTCGGGGGCGTGACAGTCTCAAATGAACGTTTGTTTTGTCAAACCACTATATTTATACATGTTTTAGACGAACACCCGACTGTCAAATATCTATGTTTATAGATGATGTAAATGAACACATGTTTTATTAGATATTCATGTTTTACCCATGCTTGAAACGAATACATGTTTTGCCCTAGATCCATGATTTTGCACCCGTTTAATTATATGCAGCATTTGATCGATTAGCATGATTTAGCATATGTTTTATTCTTTAGTATATTTGTGATCTTTTCATCCACCTGCCAGACCGTCGTGTCTGACCCACTACTTTTGGTACTCAAGTTCAGATTTCTTCGTCCCGAGATGAGTGCTTTTGTTGGCTGTGGAGCCATGTTTTACAGGTGGTTTGGTCGGCTATGTCATGTAGACATTGAGCTTGACATCGGAGCTACGTCATATTTGGGGTAGTGATTATAGCTTATTGTTGTATGGCTTTTATTAGCCTTTTTCGTGGGATTCTTAATTAATGTACATTGATAATTGTAACTTGAACATATTTGGGAATGTAATATCCTGTTACTGTCAGCTCTGTAATTTATTATGATGGTTTACTCCAGTCTGATATGATTCTTGATATGATAGCTATACGCTAATGGTTGAGTGCGATGCGGAATCCGATGGCCACGGACTCCGGGTCGCAACGCCACGAAAGCTTCCGCAAAATATTCAGAATGCTTTGAAATGTGTTGTCTTCACACACGTGGATCCTGGGAGAAGTAAAATACATTTATGATTAAATCCCATTCCCGCCCCCGAGGTTCCGGTTCGGGGGCGTGACATAGGGAGTTGAGCAAAATAAGCATTTAGAATCAGAATAAACATAATATCTAGTCTAACACAATATGGCACATTCACACAAGCTAGATACCGTGGGATATTATGTCGCGGCCCTCCCATACTGAACACAGTCGCGGTGGGGAATCTCACCAGTGCTGAGGAATGACTAGCCCCGCAAATCACACTCAACAGTCTCACCACACTCATCACTCAGGGAGACTGGACTCGGCATCACACCGTCCGTCTAAAAACATAGATCATCAAGATAGCTCACTCAACACTCATAAATAGCTCCTACCAGTGATGATCAGTCCAAAGGTTGAGTTTTTCGCTAAATGGTAAATTTGTATTAAGAAGAAGAAGAAGGGCAAAGCCACAAAGACAGAGAGAAAAAAGAATACAACCAAATGATGAGAGCCAAAAGGCCAACCATGAAACAGGAAGGACAAAAACTAAACTAGAGCACTCAACGCAACAAAAACAAATGGCTAACCCAACAAAGGGAAGAAGCAAACTCTACAGCCCCTCGAAGTGCAAGAACAACAGAACTCTGCTCAAGCCAGCAGCTGAGAGAGGAGCTCCCCTGCAAGACCAGCAGAGAAGCAAAGAGAAAGCCCAACCACACAACGTGGCCCAACAGACAACAGCTCAAAAAAAAAAACGCAACAGCCAAACCACAAAGAGCACGAAGGCAACCTGCACCTAGCAACACCACTAGCTGGCAGAGCAGAGGGAGAGAGAAGCCACCAGCAAAACCAGAGACTGAGCAGGAACTCATACCAGACCCAAACCACTCAGGACAGGATGGGAAGGAGAAATGGCAGATCCTTGCAACAAGTTGGCCAGCACTTTCAACTAATCCTGGATGATTATCTTAGCTCTATCAAGCCTAGGCTTACGGTTCCGGTGCTTGCAATCATTCTGGAGAGACCAGATAACAAAGATGGTATGGAAGAAGATCGCTACTGCAAGTTTTCTCGCATGGATGTCAGTGCCCTGGGCTAAGGAGGACCAAATTGCTGATGCAAACAGGGGAAGGGCAGGGGAATTTACACCAAGACTTAAAATCCACAACCATACCTGAAGAGCAAAGGAGCAGGAGAAGAAGAGGTGGAGATCATCTTTTTCATTGTTTAGGCATAGACAGCATCTAGAAGCCATTAAGCTTCCTCTCAGCTTAGCCCGCCAGTTCGTTGGAGTTTTCCTATGAAGGAGGCGCCAGGAGAAGCAAGCCAATCTGGGGTTAAGAAACTTGGTCCAGACTAGTCCATCCCAGGAGACTACAGGGTGATTGATCCTTAGTAAATTCCAAGCCTCTTTGAGAGAGAGAGAGTCCCCGAATTGTTGCCCTGCCATATAAGGGAATCTGGGCTGAGGAGTTATCTAAGGATAAATGGCTAGTGGACTGAATGAGAAAATTTTGCAGGTCAGTGGGGAGATGGATAGGAAAAGTCCAAAGGCTGAGTTTAGAACAACTGAGTGAATGTCTATGCCGACTCGAGGGAATATTAAAGCAGGTCTGTGTCTATCTAGACTTTGCCTTGCGTGATCAAGGTCATATCAAGGTCTCTAAGAGGTCAAAGTGTCAATGCAATCCATGGATCACAATCCAAGTCTAAGTCCACTCGTTGGATCCACACCAAGGCCCATCAGGTACGTGGCCTGGTCTAAAATAGTCCAAACGAGGTAACAAGTCCATTTCCAATGATAAACAATTCATTTTCCTCTAAAATGAGTTATAAGTCCAATAGAATCCACCTCTGTAATCTAAGGGTATATACATCCATACTTTGGCCATAAAAGGGTCCGCCTAGCCACAGACACGGGTCAATATTCTCCCAATCACATCATCAGGTCACCTCTAAATTTGAGTCTCAGGTAATTTGATCTCTAAATGGAGTCTTAGATGCCAATGGATACTGTGTTTGGTGCTCCTGAAGTTACGGGCATCATTGACAACGTTTAAGGATCGAATCATCGTAGATTATACAACCATGACCCTACTTGGTGGTCCCCATGAGTCAAGGCTGAGCCACACTATTGACTCGGGCTTGGCACATCAATAGAAGTCCATTTGGATGGTCATTGGTCCCCGCAAACTATCACAACCTCAAAATGTGAAATCTGGAAAATCACTGTATGCAGTGTCCTCGGTTGACCCGACACAGGGCTCGGTTGACCGAGTGCACTGGTCTGTCAGGATGTTGACTCCCAGGTCGACCCTCTGCGCAGTGTGCTCAGTCGACCTCCTAGCCTGGTCGGTCGACCGAGTACTCTGGAAATATGGGAACAAGCACCTGGCAGGCAATGTCCTGATCTCAGGAGTTCACTGTGTGTCCGGTCGACCTCCTAGCCTGGGCGGTCAACTGCATACACAGGGAAACCTGGGAAAGATGTCCCAGCTTTCTGACATTTTTCACTACAGTTTCTGTATGCTCGTTCAACCCGGGACAAGGTCCGGTCGACCGCGAACACTGAATCCTGGACCTGAGACAGAAATTCAACTCTTAGTTATTTTCCTGCAAAACTTGTGTCCTCGGTCGACCGAGTACAGGGTTCGGTCGACTGAGTACACAGGACTGAGAAACCTACAAAAAAATAATTGGGACTTAGTTTCTCCCCAATACAGTGTCTTCGGTCGACCTCCCTGCAGGTCGGTCGATTGAGTACACGTAGTTTGCAGAATTCCAGAATTCTGGATTTTCTTCTCCTCTAGTCCAATTTTCCATCAAAACTCATCCAATCTCGTCCAAACATCACAAGACCATCATAAAACATGAAATGCACTTCAATACACAACCATCCATCACTAAATGGGCCATTGATCTTCCAAATGAGAGAACTCATCCATAATGACCATAAATCCATGAAACTAAGCTCAAATGGTAGATCTAACATAATTGCAACAATTGAATTGAAATTACAGAATCAAAAGAGAAGAAAACATGCATTCTATGCTAAATATGTATATCGCACTTGCCTTGATCAAATTGCAAGATTGTAGAGAGCGAAAAGAGAGATCCAAGCTATAAAATGAAATTCCAAGCTCCTATAATCTCCAAATACACAATCCAGCCCCAAAACTCATATCTATAGAGATCTCTAACTCCTACACCCACATCCACAAGAGAATTGCTATAAGGAAGGAGATCTAGAGAGAGAAAATAAGAAATCTAAGGAAATAGAACTAGATGAAGAAGAATACCTTGATTGGAAGGAAAATAAGAGATTAGCAAGAAGAAAGAGCTCCTTAAGATAGGTAGTAGCTATAGCTTGTAGTAGTTGACATTCTTTTTCTTGTTTGGGTTCTAGATCTAGGGTTTTAGAGAGAGAGAGAGAGAGAAGAGATGGGATAATTAGAGGGAAAATGATGTTAGTTTTATGGTCTCAATACCAGTATATGATGAATAAATTGATTAATTTCTTTATTTATCAATATATATTATTGCTTTCCGTTCATGAGATGAATGGTGTTTTATTACTTGTTTGCACATAACTAATATGAATGACATAATGGTTCATGAGATGAACCGGAGTCCACAAGTATACTAGATGTAATACATGTGTGCGGATGAGATCCACATACAGGAGATATGTATTGTAAATCTTATACTTAAATATCTTCACAACCAGTGATGAGATTGGGCATCTCATCTGACAAGGTTGCAGCACTTTGATCACTATGAGATAGTGTGATTTGTCTCGATCATCGGAATGTAAGATTCTGGATCATGGTGCTAGTACATTGGATGTATTGAAGGACCATAAGAAGCACCTTATATACACTGTCTTTATTTTAAGGTCTGCTCTCATAATTCCCTAGCAATAGGCTCATAATTCTGAGACATTAATGAACTCAAGTTTCTATCTATTCATTTGCTTTGAGTCACCAATGAGTGAGGCCAATTGTAGGTCAACACCTCAGTGATTTGGGTACGTGGTTGTAGAGCTGTGGGAACATTCAATGGTCAAGATGAAATCTATCTTTAATATCCCCTTATGCCAATTAATGGATTTATCATTGGTAAGTGCGCACCCATTCCAATTAAGAGTTAATTGGATTGGTACCAAATGATCATTATAATTAATTGGGGCTCAAGGATAATAAGATATGGATCTATTTTGGTGGACAGGTCCAATTGATCCATGAATATAGATGGAGGGACCTACTTGTGGTACTGAGGAAGTTTAGGGTCTTCATTGTAATATGTTCCTAAGACTGGAGTTCAATTGCATTTATATAGTGGAGTTATTTGCAATTAACTGTGGGCCCGGATTACACATGAGATGTGGGGTCGCGTGTCTCAGTTGGAGCCAGCTTTCTAAGGAATCCCTAGTGGTCCCCACGCTAGCCCAAGTTATTAGAAAGATACTAATTATAGTAAAACTCTAAAAGGAAATAGAAAGTTACTATTTCTATTTGAAGTGACACTACAAGAAAACAGCCTATCAGCGACCGCATATGGTCGCTATCATGGTTTAAAATCTCGGCCGAGACCAAGCCGATATCTCGCTGAGATATCGGTCTCGGCCCAAATTCACCAAAATCTCGGCCATCTCGACCGAGATATTCAAAATCTCGGCCGAGATGAATATAAAGCATTCAACCCTTTTTTTTTTTTTTCTTCTCCCATCTTCATCTTCTTCTCCTCTCTTCTAAAAGCCCCTACTAGCCCTAGCAACAGCCACCTTCTCTCTTCCATATTTCCAAATCTCACTTATATTTTTTGAAGAAAATATTATATAAGGTAAGAGGAAATCAACTTAAAGCATATTATGTGTTTTTTTTTTTTTTTTTTTTTTTTTTTTTTTTTTTTTTTTTATAGATGAAGCATAGAGGTTTGTCACTTACTCACTTGTGTAATTATGTTGTTTTCTTCATTTAGAAGTTAGATCTATATACTTTCATGCTAGATCTACTCATACACATGATTTTGAACTTTTTTTTCAAATTTTTTTATTTTCGGATTTTTAATATTTGAATTATAATATATCATTTTTTGGGGATTTCATCATAAATATGTTGTTTTAATGATTCATGATCATTGTATGGTGTGTAAATGATAGATCTACATATTTTTATGTTAGATCTATATATTTAGGATTTTGAAAATGATTTTATTAATTTTTATTTTCCAAAAAATATTTTTTGTTACTTGTTAGGATATTTGTGAAACCAAAGGCAGTGATACTTGTTAGGAATTGATCATGAGCAGAGCATTAATAATGTTTGCATTATATGAAATACTGGAAAAAAGATAGTGAACTGCGAGTCTGCGACACAGACATGACTCATAACTTAAGGTGACCGAGATTTTGATTTATTGTTGTTACTAATGGAAACAAATATAGTTTTCCAGCATTTTCTAATATTCTAGATTTTTTTGGATATTTTTTCGAAATTTTTTGGATTAAAAAAAAATTCACACCGCGATGACCGCGACGGACCGATATCCGCGACCGATACCGATATCATATCGGTTTTTCGGCCCGGCCAATACCGCGACCGAGACCGAGATTTTAAACCATGGTCGCTATAACTTATCAGCGACCGCATCCGGTCGCTACTCTTAGTGAAAGTCCACGAGGATCCTAACCCTAGAGGGGGGGGGGTGAATAGGGTGAGCTACAACTAATGACTAATTATGACCAATTTTAACTTCTTAAGGCAAACTAGTCACATGTGATGAATAATCAATCAATATGCGGAAGCTAAACAAAATCAATCACCACATAGCAATCACCACAACACAATATTTATAGTGGTTCGGCCAACGTGCCTACATCCACTACCGGCTTGTGTATCCAACACCCCACCGGATTCCACTATTTATGCTTTTTACTAGGCTAAGCAATAACCCTTACAAAGTTGTTTTTCTAGGCTAAACAACAACCTCTCAATGTGCTTTTAGAGGCTAAGCAATAACCTTTACAATGTTGCTTTTCAAAGGCTAAACAACAACCTTACAATGTGCTTTTCAAGGCTAAGCAATAACCTTTACAAATCAAGATTTCTCAAAGAAAGTGTCTTCACAAAAGAACACTCCAAGAGATACAATTTAAGCTCAATTTAATTTGCCTCTAAATAGGCGGATATGAAAAATTAAAACTAACTCACACAAACACTCAAAGAAATGCAAAGATGTATGCTTATGAAGTGTGTGTGTGAAAACTTCAATCAAGTTTAAAAGTAAGCTCAATCAATTTGTGCTTAATGCACTTTGAAAGTTTAAGGCACAAAAAGATATGATTGAAGTTCTATGCAAATCACTTGAACAATTACACACTTGTGAATGATATGAAAATCTAAAGATCACAAGTTGTATGAATGTGTTTAAGCCTAATCAAGTGATGCATGTGCAATGTTGTTTTCAAAAACTAATTTGACTAAAGATTAAATGAATGAAAACAACAAGGGAAGTTTCAACCAAGTGAAGTAATCATGCAATAAAGGAAATCAAAGATTTATGGCTAAGCATGATTAAGAAAGTTTAAAACAAAACTTGGGTTGAAATCAAAGTGATGAATCCAATCTTGAATATCAAAGATGGAGGGAAGAAAGGATTCAACACATCATTGTTATCATGCTTGAAATCATTTTCCAAAGATTCAAATAAAGCACATAACCAATGATTAATTAAAAGTAAAACTTACTTGGAGATTTAACTTAGTTGTTCCAAGCTTAAGCTTTACTTAATGACCCCTTTTATGTCTCTTGAATCATCCCCTTTGTCTTCTCTCAAAGCTCCTCAAAGAGGGTTTCAAAATCTCCAACAAAAGACAAAGGAAAGAACTCATTTATATCCCAAAAACAGCCCAACGGCTATATCCCCGGTTGACCGGCCATGACAGGCAGGTTAACCGGCCAAGCACAACGGTCATAAAAATGCCCGTTGAAGCCTCAGCAGTCCGGTTAACCGCCAGTTTGGCCGGTTGACCGGGCCTCTTGGCCGGTTGACCGGCCACACATGGCCGGTTGACCGGGCCTGCCCAGAAATTCCCATTTATTGGGTTTTTGAAGATTTTCTTTGGGGATATTTTGGGCCATTAAAATCAAGCTTTTTCACATGTTTTAAATCATCCAAAGATGTATAAAAACATGAAACATCCAAAGCCTAAAATGGTTTGAAACTTTAAACCATAGGCTAGCTTGATTTCTAAAAACTCCTTTTTCAAAAACAATGCATACACATATGATTATGAAGGGATGAATGTATGCAAAGTTCAAATATAAATTGTCAAGATGATTTTCCAAATATAATGCACAAGGAAATAGGTTTTCAAAAGAGTTTGGGTTTCAAAACTAATGCATCCAAGTTTAAAACCAAACCATGCATAAAACAAAAGCTTTTCCAAATCTTAAAAGCTATGCATGAATAAAACTAGATTTCAAGATTTCTAAAAACAATGCTAGTGTGTGAATTCAAATGATGCTAAAGTGCAAATGCATCCACCAAATTGCAAATTACAAAATCCCTAACAATCTCCCCCTTTGCAATTTGATGGCAACTTACTCATCATTGACATTTCACACTTAGTCTTCAGCTCCTCCTAAGCTGGACAAGTCTTGAAATCTTCTTGGATGCTTCTTCTCTTAGCTTGGGCTCTTGGGCTCTTTTCTTCAATCTTCTTGATGCTTGGAGCTTGATCATTCTTCAAGCTTTCTTTCCATCTTCCTCTCTTTAGCCAAGCATCTCTTTTAGCTCCAAGCTTTCTTTCTTCTATTTGCTCTCCCCCTTTGACCATGCCTCTTTCTTCCTTTGGCAAGGTATGCATTCTCTCCCCTTTGGAAGCTTGGACAACTCTCCCCCTTTGATGGATAGGAGATCTTCGAGTACTTGAACTCTCGAACTCTCTCCCCCTTTGAAGAGTAGGAGATCTTTGAGTCACACTTGAACTCTCTCTCCCCCTTTGACATTAAATTGCAAAGGTACCTACACACATGAAACAAGAAGAATACCTTTAGTAGCACCTGTTAACAAACGGAATTGAAAATGAAATTCATAACAGGCTATCATGCATGAAAGTTATCTCTAAGGGCTCAAAGGCAATCCAAGGGTGAATTTGATCAAACTAATACTTCCTATGAAGGTTTACACTCCCCCTCAATCCATTCTCTTCTTTTGTCAAGCTTTTGACAAGATATAACTATTAGATTCAAGAAGTAGATGGTTTAACCAAGTGAGGGTCAACTTCAAGGAAAGGATTAGATTCATTTAACTATAAGGCTCAAATGATCAAATTACCAAAAGAAAGCAAGGTCTCATGAGAGAAACGATCATGGATACCAATTGAAATAAACATATCAATTGAGATTAAAGGATGTGACAATAAACTCAATCACTCTAAAATGGATTTAAGAATATTACTATTAGGAAAAATCCAAATAAGAGCTATCCATGATGCAATGGGGTTTACTCAAACATAGCATCAATCAATATAACTTATGAAAATCATATGCTATGTAAGTTTTGAAATCATTTCATTCAAACAATAAATATGACTATTAACGTGCATGAATGAGTGAAATGAAATTCAAGCATGAAGCCAACCTCAACTAATAACCAACCACTATTATGAACACATAAACATGGTGGTCATGAGATATACCTATATGAGCAAAAGAGGTGGCAACATGAACATTATGATGCTAATGGTGTGTGATATGGAACAATCATATTACTTATCAAGTTCAATCCAATGCACACAAGGTTTATCACATTCTCAAGAAATCAAATCAATCAAAAATTATACCAATAGAAACCAATTGAATTTGATAACATGATAAAGAGCAAGAATGTGGCAAACTCCATCAAGCATCATAAATGTATATTCATCACTTTAAAAATATAACTATTGAGCATAGTGATGAACATGGTAAATTGCAATGCAAAAGAATATTACTTGGCAATGCATGCAATTTCCAAAGTGTCTAGATTATATGAATTCAACACTAAGATATTCATCAAACAAGAGATATAACTATGAAATACAAGAAATGGATTTCAAAGAGGTTCATGTGATCAAGAACACTATTATGAAGTTGAAACATGTATAAAGATGACAACATTAAGAAGGTATACATGAATCAACATCATAACCATCCAAAAAGAAATAACCATAAGGCATAGAGGATGGATTTGGGTTCTAGTATGGTTTCTATAAATGTAACTAAGATCACAACCATACATGGAACCTATAGTCATTTGCATATAAAAAGAATGTAAATAAACAAGCAAGGATGCAAACAGCATACATTTCCATTTCTAAGATAATGAAACCAAAAGAAAAGGAAATGATAATCATGGAACATGCTTGAATGATTATAACTAATGATGTTATGGAGCATTTCCATCCAAACAATCTTCAAATCATTTTAACAAACAAAATCCAACAATGAGCATAAAGAGAATGATTTTGAAGATCAATTTTCAACATTGTATTTGAAAAGATATAACTTAATTGAAATACATACAAGTTGATTTTTCAAAACAATGATTTTCCATATACAAATATAACTTAGAAGTCCATGGAAAAACTTGAATTGAGTCAAATCATTTGTTCAAATAGTCTTACAAATGATTCAACAACAATTGATCAAGAATAAATCTAGCTATGAAAGCTTTTAACATCAAAATCAATTAATCATGTAAAGAAATGCAATGCAAGGCATATGAGTGCAAAACGCAAATCAAACATGATGAAATTATAATCAAAAGATTTTGAAAACCATGACATGTAACTTGAATGGTGCATGAAGACAAAATCAATTGATCATAATGAAACAATGCATTTTATGAAATGTAACTAAGAGAAAACAAAATGCAAATCAACATGACCAACAAAATGATTTAACTATTAAAGGATAGGTTGGTCAAGGAGGTTCAAGGCCCTAAGGTTTGTCTAGGTAAATGACTTTGGGAATCCACCTAAGGTCTTGAGAGGGTTGAACTTTGAGGTCTAATTTGGAATTCTCACCAACTAAAGGAGATTTCACTTGATAAATTTTCAACTTAAACTTATCACCATGACATTTAGATTTTACTAAATTTGGCTTAGAATGGTGATTAGTCTTTTGATGTTGGTGGGTTTGCTTCTTAGGGGATTGATTTGTTTTTCTTTTCTTCTTATTTTCTCCCTTTCTTTGACTTTTGAAATTTAGATTTAACTTAGTAATTTTCTTCAAAAGTTCTTTCATGTTTTGACTTAAGGGAGGTAGGTTGAGAAGCTTTTTGTTAATAGATTCTTTTAAACTTGGTTTGACTTGTTTAACCTTTTTAGAATCTATTTTTGGAGACTCCTTGTTAATTGGTTTAACTTGTTTAAGCTTTATGGAGTCTTCCTTTGTTTTTAGTGTCTTACCCTTCAAGTTTGATTTTACTTTCTTGAGTTCAAAGATGGGTTTAAACACATAGCTTCTTTTCCTTAGTTTGCACTCAAATGTAAAATGCCCTTCAATGCCACAATAATTACATTTTGATTTGGGCAAGGGAGGAAGAGTGCTAGAGAAAGAGGACTCACCTTTCACAAAAGTGTTGGTGAATTTAGGGTCATAAGACATATTCCTATTGAATCCAATACCCGTCCTATCTCCATGAGGTTTACCCATTTTAAATAATTTTTCAAGTCTATCTTCACTTTGGGTAACCTTGCACTCATACTTTTGTTTATAGTTTTCAAGTTGAGTGACTTTGGTTATAAGGATTGAATTTTCATGTTTGACTTTTGAAAGTTCATTTTCAATTTCCTTATAATTGTTTAGCTCTTCATAGGCAAGTTTTAACTTAGAATTAAGCTCATTAACAACATTAGATCCAAGTTCTAAAGTTTTTGAATTACTTTGTGCATTAGACAAATTTTCATTTGAAATTGTCAACTTGGATTTTAAATAGTTAATGTTTTCATCTTGTCTTTTAATTGTATCTCTTAGGTTACAATTTTCATTTTTAAGCTCATCACAATTTATCTTAATCTCATTTAATTCATCTTGAGCATTAGATAAATTTTCCTTAGAGATAGTCAATTTTGATTCAAGATTGTTAAAGTCTTTATCTTGCCTTTGTAATTGATCTCTTAGATTTAAATTTTCCTTTTTAAGATTGTCATAATCCATCTTTAATTCTTTTAGTTCATCTTGAGTGTTAGATAGATTATTCAAAGAGATCATGAACTTAGACTCTACACATTTTATTACTTCTTCTTTCTCTCTAAGTTCATCTTTTGAAGAGACTAGCTCTTTGTTTAGTTTCATAGATTCTTCTCTTAAACTTCTATTTCTCTTATCAAGCTTTGAAGATAATGTATATAATTCATTATAGGCTTGTTGTAGATCATCTTCATCATAATCATTTTCTTCCTCTTTTATGTCACATTGAGATTCATTAGATTGAAAGTTTGAATCTCCAATAGAAGGAAGGATGAGGGGTCTAGAAGAATCTACAAAGTCTAGCATAGTGGAGTCCATTCTAATGATTTTCATAAAAGGACAACTCTAGGGTTTTAACTCTAGGTTTTTACACCTAATCAAGAGTTCCAAACACTTGATCCTAAGGGATAGAGCACTTGGCTCTGATACCAATTGAAAGTCCACGAGGATCCTAACCCTAGAGGGGGGGGGTGAATAGGGTGAGCTACAACTAATGACTAATTATGACCAATTTTAACTTCTTAAGGCAAACTAGTCACATGTGATGAATAATCAATCAATATGCGGAAACTAAACAAAATCAATCACCACATAGCAATCACCACAACACAATATTTATAGTGGTTCGGCCAACGTGCCTACATCCACTACCGGCTTGTGTATCCAACACCCCACCGGATTCCACTATTTATGCTTTTTACTAGGCTAAGCAATAACCCTTACAAAGTTGTTTTTCTAGGCTAAACAACAACCTCTCAATGTGCTTTTAGAGGCTAAGCAATAACCTTTACAATGTTGCTTTTCAAAGGCTAAACAACAACCTTACAATGTGCTTTTCAAGGCTAAGCAATAACCTTTACAAATCAAGATTTCTCAAAGAAAGTGTCTTCACAAAAGAACACTCCAAGAGATACAATTTAAGCTCAATTTAATTTGCCTCTAAATAGGCGGATATGAAAAATTAAAACTAACTCACACAAACACTCAAAGAAATGCAAAGATGTATGCTTATGAAGTGTGTGTGTGAAAACTTCAATCAAGTTTAAAAGTAAGCTCAATCAATTTGTGCTTAATGCACTTTGAAAGTTTAAGGCACAAAAAGATATGATTGAAGTTCTATGCAAATCACTTGAACAATTACACACTTGTGAATGATATGAAAATCTAAAGATCACAAGTTGTATGAATGTGTTTAAGCCTAATCAAGTGATGCATGTGCAATGTTGTTTTCAAAAACTAATTTGACTAAAGATTAAATGAATGAAAACAACAAGGGAAGTTTCAACCAAGTGAAGTAATCATGCAATAAAGGAAATCAAAGATTTATGGCTAAGCATGATTAAGAAAGTTTAAAACAAAACTTGGGTTGAAATCAAAGTGATGAATCCAATCTTGAATATCAAAGATGGAGGGAAGAAAGGATTCAACACATCATTGTTATCATGCTTGAAATCATTTTCCAAAGATTCAAATAAAGCACATAACCAATGATTAATTAAAAGTAAAACTTACTTGGAGATTTAACTTAGTTGTTCCAAGCTTAAGCTTTACTTAATGACCCCTTTTATGTCTCTTGAATCATCCCCTTTGTCTTCTCTCAAAGCTCCTCAAAGAGGGTTTCAAAATCTCCAACAAAAGACAAAGGAAAGAACTCATTTATATCCCAAAAACAGCCCAACGGCTATATCCCCGGTTGACCGGCCATGACAGGCAGGTTAACCGGCCAAGCACAACGGTCATAAAAATGCCCGTTGAAGCCTCAGCAGTCCGGTTAACCGCCAGTTTGGCCGGTTGACCGGGCCTCTTGGCCGGTTGACCGGCCACACATGGCCGGTTGACCGGGCCTGCCCAGAAATTCCCATTTATTGGGTTTTTGAAGATTTTCTTTGGGGATATTTTGGGCCATTAAAATCAAGCTTTTTCACATGTTTTAAATCATCCAAAGATGTATAAAAACATGAAACATCCAAAGCCTAAAATGGTTTGAAACTTTAAACCATAGGCTAGCTTGATTTCTAAAAACTCCTTTTTCAAAAACAATGCATACACATATGATTATGAAGGGATGAATGTATGCAAAGTTCAAACATAAATTGTCAAGATGATTTTCCAAATATAATGCACAAGGAAATAGGTTTTCAAAAGAGCTTGGGTTTCAAAACTAATGCATCCAAGTTTAAAACCAAACCATGCATAAAACAAAAGCTTTTCCAAATCTTAAAAGCTATGCATGAATAAAACTAGATTTCAAGATTTCTAAAAACAATGCTAGTGTGTGAATTCAAATGATGCTAAAGTGCAAATGCATCCACCAAATTGCAAATTACAAAATCCCTAACAATCTCCCCCTTTGCAATTTGATGGCAACTTACTCATCATTGACATTTCACACTTAGTCTTCAGCTCCTCCTAAGCTGGACAAGTCTTGAAATCTTCTTGGATGCTTCTTCTCTTAGCTTGGGCTCTTGGGCTCTTTTCTTCAATCTTCTTGATGCTTGGAGCTTGATCATTCTTCAAGCTTTCTTTCCATCTTCCTCTCTTTAGCCAAGCATCTCTTTTAGCTCCAAGCTTTCTTTCTTCTATTTGCTCTCCCCCTTTGACCATGCCTCTTTCTTCCTTTGGCAAGGTATGCATTCTCTCCCCTTTGGAAGCTTGGACAACTCTCCCCCTTTGATGGATAGGAGATCTTCGAGTACTTGAACTCTCGAACTCTCTCCCCCTTTGAAGAGTAGGAGATCTTTGAGTCACACTTGAACTCTCTCTCCCCCTTTGACATTAAATTGCAAAGGTACCTACACACATGAAACAAGAAGAATACCTTTAGTAGCACCTGTTAACAAACGGAATTGAAAATGAAATTCATAACAGGCTATCATGCATGAAAGTTATCTCTAAGGGCTCAAAGGCAATCCAAGGGTGAATTTGATCAAACTAATACTTCCTATGAAGGTTTACACTCCCCCTCAATCCATTCTCTTCTTTTGTCAAGCTTTTGACAAGATATAACTATTAGATTCAAGAAGTAGATGGTTTAACCAAGTGAGGGTCAACTTCAAGGAAAGGATTAGATTCATTTAACTATAAGGCTCAAATGATCAAATTACCAAAAGAAAGCAAGGTCTCATGAGAGAAACGATCATGGATACCAATTGAAATAAACATATCAATTGAGATTAAAGGATGTGACAATAAACTCAATCACTCTAAAATGGATTTAAGAATATTACTATTAGGAAAAATCCAAATAAGAGCTATCCATGATGCAATGGGGTTTACTCAAACATAGCATCAATCAATATAACTTATGAAAATCATATGCTATGTAAGTTTTGAAATCATTTCATTCAAACAATAAATATGACTATTAACGTGCATGAATGAGTGAAATGAAATTCAAGCATGAAGCCAACCTCAACTAATAACCAACCACTATTATGAACACATAAACATGGTGGTCATGAGATATACCTATATGAGCAAAAGAGGTGGCAACATGAACATTATGATGCTAATGGTGTGTGATATGGAACAATCATATTACTTATCAAGTTCAATCCAATGCACACAAGGTTTATCACATTCTCAAGAAATCAAATCAATCAAAAATTATACCAATAGAAACCAATTGAATTTGATAACATGATAAAGAGCAAGAATGTGGCAAACTCCATCAAGCATCATAAATGTATATTCATCACTTTAAAAATATAACTATTGAGCATAGTGATGAACATGGTAAATTGCAATGCAAAAGAATATTACTTGGCAATGCATGCAATTTCCAAAGTGTCTAGATTATATGAATTCAACACTAAGATATTCATCAAACAAGAGATATAACTATGAAATACAAGAAATGGATTTCAAAGAGGTTCATGTGATCAAGAACACTATTATGAAGTTGAAACATGTATAAAGATGACAACATTAAGAAGGTATACATGAATCAACATCATAACCATTCAAAAAGAAATAACCATAAGGCATAGAGGATGGATTTGGGTTCTAGTATGGTTTCTATAAATGTAACTAAGATCACAACCATACATGGAACCTATAGTCATTTGCATATAAAAAGAATGTAAATAAACAAGCAAGGATGCAAACAGCATACATTTCCATTTCTAAGATAATGAAACCAAAAGAAAAGGAAATGATAATCATGGAACATGCTTGAATGATTATAACTAATGATGTTATGGAGCATTTCCATCCAAACAATCTTCAAATCATTTTAACAAACAAAATCCAACAATGAGCATAAAGAGAATGATTTTGAAGATCAATTTTCAACATTGTATTTGAAAAGATATAACTTAATTGAAATACATACAAGTTGATTTTTCAAAACAATGATTTTCCATATACAAATATAACTTAGAAGTCCATGGAAAAACTTGAATTGAGTCAAATCATTTGTTCAAATAGTCTTACAAATGATTCAACAACAATTGATCAAGAATAAATCTAGCTATGAAAGCTTTTAACATCAAAATCAATTAATCATGTAAAGAAATGCAATGCAAGGCATATGAGTGCAAAACGCAAATCAAACATGATGAAATTATAATCAAAAGATTTTGAAAACCATGACATGTAACTTGAATGGTGCATGAAGACAAAATCAATTGATCATAATGAAACAATGCATTTTATGAAATGTAACTAAGAGAAAACAAAATGCAAATCAACATGACCAACAAAATGATTTAACTATTAAAGGATAGGTTGGTCAAGGAGGTTCAAGGCCCTAAGGTTTGTCTAGGTAAATGACTTTGGGAATCCACCTAAGGTCTTGAGAGGGTTGAACTTTGAGGTCTAATTTGGAATTCTCACCAACTAAAGGAGATTTCACTTGATAAATTTTCAACTTAAACTTATCACCATGACATTTAGATTTTACTAAATTTGGCTTAGAATGGTGATTAGTCTTTTGATGTTGGTGGGTTTGCTTCTTAGGGGATTGATTTGTTTTTCTTTTCTTCTTATTTTCTCCCTTTCTTTGACTTTTGAAATTTAGATTTAACTTAGTAATTTTCTTCAAAAGTTCTTTCATGTTTTGACTTAAGGGAGGTAGGTTGAGAAGCTTTTTGTTAATAGATTCTTTTAAACTTGGTTTGACTTGTTTAACCTTTTTAGAATCTATTTTTGGAGACTCCTTGTTAATTGGTTTAACTTGTTTAAGCTTTATGGAGTCTTCCTTTGTTTTTAGTGTCTTACCCTTCAAGTTTGATTTTACTTTCTTGAGTTCAAAGATGGGTTTAAACACATAGCTTCTTTTCCTTAGTTTGCACTCAAATGTAAAATGCCCTTCAATGCCACAATAATTACATTTTGATTTGGGCAAGGGAGGAAGAGTGCTAGAGAAAGAGGACTCACCTTTCACAAAAGTGTTGGTGAATTTAGGGTCATAAGACATATTCCTATTGAATCCAATACCCGTCCTATCTCCATGAGGTTTACCCATTTTAAATAATTTTTCAAGTCTATCTTCACTTTGGGTAACCTTGCACTCATACTTTTGTTTATAGTTTTCAAGTTGAGTGACTTTGGTTATAAGGATTGAATTTTCATGTTTGACTTTTGAAAGTTCATTTTCAATTTCCTTATAATTGTTTAGCTCTTCATAGGCAAGTTTTAACTTAGAATTAAGCTCATTAACAACATTAGATCCAAGTTCTAAAGTTTTTGAATTACTTTGTGCATTAGACAAATTTTCATTTGAAATTGTCAACTTGGATTTTAAATAGTTAATGTTTTCATCTTGTCTTTTAATTGTATCTCTTAGGTTACAATTTTCATTTTTAAGCTCATCACAATTTATCTTAATCTCATTTAATTCATCTTGAGCATTAGATAAATTTTCCTTAGAGATAGTCAATTTTGATTCAAGATTGTTAAAGTCTTTATCTTGCCTTTGTAATTGATCTCTTAGATTTAAATTTTCCTTTTTAAGATTGTCATAATCCATCTTTAATTCTTTTAGTTCATCTTGAGTGTTAGATAGATTATTCAAAGAGATCATGAACTTAGACTCTACACATTTTATTACTTCTTCTTTCTCTCTAAGTTCATCTTTTGAAGAGACTAGCTCTTTGTTTAGTTTCATAGATTCTTCTCTTAAACTTCTATTTCTCTTATCAAGCTTTGAAGATAATGTATATAATTCATTATAGGCTTGTTGTAGATCATCTTCATCATAATCATTTTCTTCCTCTTTTATGTCACATTGAGATTCATTAGATTGAAAGTTTGAATCTCCAATAGAAGGAAGGATGAGGGGTCTAGAAGAATCTACAAAGTCTAGCATAGTGGAGTCCATTCTAATGATTTTCATAAAAGGACAACTCTAGGGTTTTAACTCTAGGTTTTTACACCTAATCAAGAGTTCCAAACACTTGATCCTAAGGGATAGAGCACTTGGCTCTGATACCAATTGAAAGTCCACGAGGATCCTAACCCTAGAGGGGGGGGGGGTGAATAGGGTGAGCTACAACTAATGACTAATTATGACCAATTTTAACTTCTTAAGGCAAACTAGTCACATGTGATGAATAATCAATCAATATGCGGAAACTAAACAAAATCAATCACCACATAGCAATCACCACAACACAATATTTATAGTGGTTCGGCCAACGTGCCTACATCCACTACCGGCTTGTGTATCCAACACCCCACCGGATTCCACTATTTATGCTTTTTACTAGGCTAAGCAATAACCCTTACAAAGTTGTTTTTCTAGGCTAAACAACAACCTCTCAATGTGCTTTTAGAGGCTAAGCAATAACCTTTACAATGTTGCTTTTCAAAGGCTAAACAACAACCTTACAATGTGCTTTTCAAGGCTAAGCAATAACCTTTACAAATCAAGATTTCTCAAAGAAAGTGTCTTCACAAAAGAACACTCCAAGAGATACAATTTAAGCTCAATTTAATTTGCCTCTAAATAGGCGGATATGAAAAATTAAAACTAACTCACACAAACACTCAAAGAAATGCAAAGATGTATGCTTATGAAGTGTGTGTGTGAAAACTTCAATCAAGTTTAAAAGTAAGCTCAATCAATTTGTGCTTAATGCACTTTGAAAGTTTAAGGCACAAAAAGATATGATTGAAGTTCTATGCAAATCACTTGAACAATTACACACTTGTGAATGATATGAAAATCTAAAGATCACAAGTTGTATGAATGTGTTTAAGCCTAATCAAGTGATGCATGTGCAATGTTGTTTTCAAAAACTAATTTGACTAAAGATTAAATGAATGAAAACAACAAGGGAAGTTTCAACCAAGTGAAGTAATCATGCAATAAAGGAAATCAAAGATTTATGGCTAAGCATGATTAAGAAAGTTTAAAACAAAACTTGGGTTGAAATCAAAGTGATGAATCCAATCTTGAATATCAAAGATGGAGGGAAGAAAGGATTCAACACATCATTGTTATCATGCTTGAAATCATTTTCCAAAGATTCAAATAAAGCACATAACCAATGATTAATTAAAAGTAAAACTTACTTGGAGATTTAACTTAGTTGTTCCAAGCTTAAGCTTTACTTAATGACCCCTTTTATGTCTCTTGAATCATCCCCTTTGTCTTCTCTCAAAGCTCCTCAAAGAGGGTTTCAAAATCTCCAACAAAAGACAAAGGAAAGAACTCATTTATATCCCAAAAACAGCCCAACGGCTATATCCCCGGTTGACCGGCCATGACAGGCAGGTTAACCGGCCAAGCACAACGGTCATAAAAATGCCCGTTGAAGCCTCAGCAGTCCGGTTAACCGCCAGTTTGGCCGGTTGACCGGGCCTCTTGGCCGGTTGACCGGCCACACATGGCCGGTTGACCGGGCCTGCCCAGAAATTCCCATTTATTGGGTTTTTGAAGATTTTCTTTGGGGATATTTTGGGCCATTAAAATCAAGCTTTTTCACATGTTTTAAATCATCCAAAGATGTATAAAAACATGAAACATCCAAAGCCTAAAATGGTTTGAAACTTTAAACCATAGGCTAGCTTGATTTCTAAAAACTCCTTTTTCAAAAACAATGCATACACATATGATTATGAAGGGATGAATGTATGCAAAGTTCAAACATAAATTGTCAAGATGATTTTCCAAATATAATGCACAAGGAAATAGGTTTTCAAAAGAGTTTGGGTTTCAAAACTAATGCATCCAAGTTTAAAACCAAACCATGCATAAAACAAAAGCTTTTCCAAATCTTAAAAGCTATGCATGAATAAAACTAGATTTCAAGATTTCTAAAAACAATGCTAGTGTGTGAATTCAAATGATGCTAAAGTGCAAATGCATCCACCAAATTGCAAATTACAAAATCCCTAACAATCTCCCCCTTTGCAATTTGATGGCAACTTACTCATCATTGACATTTCACACTTAGTCTTCAGCTCCTCCTAAGCTGGACAAGTCTTGAAATCTTCTTGGATGCTTCTTCTCTTAGCTTGGGCTCTTGGGCTCTTTTCTTCAATCTTCTTGATGCTTGGAGCTTGATCATTCTTCAAGCTTTCTTTCCATCTTCCTCTCTTTAGCCAAGCATCTCTTTTAGCTCCAAGCTTTCTTTCTTCTATTTGCTCTCCCCCTTTGACCATGCCTCTTTCTTCCTTTGGCAAGGTATGCATTCTCTCCCCTTTGGAAGCTTGGACAACTCTCCCCCTTTGATGGATAGGAGATCTTCGAGTACTTGAACTCTCGAACTCTCTCCCCCTTTGAAGAGTAGGAGATCTTTGAGTCACACTTGAACTCTCTCTCCCCCTTTGACATTAAATTGCAAAGGTACCTACACACATGAAACAAGAAGAATACCTTTAGTAGCACCTGTTAACAAACGGAATTGAAAATGAAATTCATAACAGGCTATCATGCATGAAAGTTATCTCTAAGGGCTCAAAGGCAATCCAAGGGTGAATTTGATCAAACTAATACTTCCTATGAAGGTTTACACTCCCCCTCAATCCATTCTCTTCTTTTGTCAAGCTTTTGACAAGATATAACTATTAGATTCAAGAAGTAGATGGTTTAACCAAGTGAGGGTCAACTTCAAGGAAAGGATTAGATTCATTTAACTATAAGGCTCAAATGATCAAATTACCAAAAGAAAGCAAGGTCTCATGAGAGAAACGATCATGGATACCAATTGAAATAAACATATCAATTGAGATTAAAGGATGTGACAATAAACTCAATCACTCTAAAATGGATTTAAGAATATTACTATTAGGAAAAATCCAAATAAGAGCTATCCATGATGCAATGGGGTTTACTCAAACATAGCATCAATCAATATAACTTATGAAAATCATATGCTATGTAAGTTTTGAAATCATTTCATTCAAACAATAAATATGACTATTAACGTGCATGAATGAGTGAAATGAAATTCAAGCATGAAGCCAACCTCAACTAATAACCAACCACTATTATGAACACATAAACATGGTGGTCATGAGATATACCTATATGAGCAAAAGAGGTGGCAACATGAACATTATGATGCTAATGGTGTGTGATATGGAACAATCATATTACTTATCAAGTTCAATCCAATGCACACAAGGTTTATCACATTCTTAAGAAATCAAATCAATCAAAAATTATACCAATAGAAACCAATTGAATTTGATAACATGATAAAGAGCAAGAATGTGGCAAACTCCATCAAGCATCATAAATGTATATTCATCACTTTAAAAATATAACTATTGAGCATAGTGATGAACATGGTAAATTGCAATGCAAAAGAATATTACTTGGCAATGCATGCAATTTCCAAAGTGTCTAGATTATATGAATTCAACACTAAGATATTCATCAAACAAGAGATATAACTATGAAATACAAGAAATGGATTTCAAAGAGGTTCATGTGATCAAGAACACTATTATGAAGTTGAAACATGTATAAAGATGACAACATTAAGAAGGTATACATGAATCAACATCATAACCATCCAAAAAGAAATAACCATAAGGCATAGAGGATGGATTTGGGTTCTAGTATGGTTTCTATAAATGTAACTAAGATCACAACCATACATGGAACCTATAGTCATTTGCATATAAAAAGAATGTAAATAAACAAGCAAGGATGCAAACAGCATACATTTCCATTTCTAAGATAATGAAACCAAAAGAAAAGGAAATGATAATCATGGAACATGCTTGAATGATTATAACTAATGATGTTATGGAGCATTTCCATCCAAACAATCTTCAAATCATTTTAACAAACAAAATCCAACAATGAGCATAAAGAGAATGATTTTGAAGATCAATTTTCAACATTGTATTTGAAAAGATATAACTTAATTGAAATACATACAAGTTGATTTTTCAAAACAATGATTTTCCATATACAAATATAACTTAGAAGTCCATGGAAAAACTTGAATTGAGTCAAATCATTTGTTCAAATAGTCTTACAAATGATTCAACAACAATTGATCAAGAATAAATCTAGCTATGAAAGCTTTTAACATCAAAATCAATTAATCATGTAAAGAAATGCAATGCAAGGCATATGAGTGCAAAACGCAAATCAAACATGATGAAATTATAATCAAAAGATTTTGAAAACCATGACATGTAACTTGAATGGTGCATGAAGACAAAATCAATTGATCATAATGAAACAATGCATTTTATGAAATGTAACTAAGAGAAAACAAAATGCAAATCAACATGACCAACAAAATGATTTAACTATTAAAGGATAGGTTGGTCAAGGAGGTTCAAGGCCCTAAGGTTTGTCTAGGTAAATGACTTTGGGAATCCACCTAAGGTCTTGAGAGGGTTGAACTTTGAGGTCTAATTTGGAATTCTCACCAACTAAAGGAGATTTCACTTGATAAATTTTCAACTTAAACTTATCACCATGACATTTAGATTTTACTAAATTTGGCTTAGAATGGTGATTAGTCTTTTGATGTTGGTGGGTTTGCTTCTTAGGGGATTGATTTGTTTTTCTTTTCTTCTTATTTTCTCCCTTTCTTTGACTTTTGAAATTTAGATTTAACTTAGTAATTTTCTTCAAAAGTTCTTTCATGTTTTGACTTAAGGGAGGTAGGTTGAGAAGCTTTTTGTTAATAGATTCTTTTAAACTTGGTTTGACTTGTTTAACCTTTTTAGAATCTATTTTTGGAGACTCCTTGTTAATTGGTTTAACTTGTTTAAGCTTTATGGAGTCTTCCTTTGTTTTTAGTGTCTTACCCTTCAAGTTTGATTTTACTTTCTTGAGTTCAAAGATGGGTTTAAACACATAGCTTCTTTTCCTTAGTTTGCACTCAAATGTAAAATGCCCTTCAATGCCACAATAATTACATTTTGATTTGGGCAAGGGAGGAAGAGTGCTAGAGAAAGAGGACTCACCTTTCACAAAAGTGTTGGTGAATTTAGGGTCATAAGACATATTCCTATTGAATCCAATACCCGTCCTATCTCCATGAGGTTTACCCATTTTAAATAATTTTTCAAGTCTATCTTCACTTTGGGTAACCTTGCACTCATACTTTTGTTTATAGTTTTCAAGTTGAGTGACTTTGGTTATAAGGATTGAATTTTCATGTTTGACTTTTGAAAGTTCATTTTCAATTTCCTTATAATTGTTTAGCTCTTCATAGGCAAGTTTTAACTTAGAATTAAGCTCATTAACAACATTAGATCCAAGTTCTAAAGTTTTTGAATTACTTTGTGCATTAGACAAATTTTCATTTGAAATTGTCAACTTGGATTTTAAATAGTTAATGTTTTCATCTTGTCTTTTAATTGTATCTCTTAGGTTACAATTTTCATTTTTAAGCTCATCACAATTTATCTTAATCTCATTTAATTCATCTTGAGCATTAGATAAATTTTCCTTAGAGATAGTCAATTTTGATTCAAGATTGTTAAAGTCTTTATCTTGCCTTTGTAATTGATCTCTTAGATTTAAATTTTCCTTTTTAAGATTGTCATAATCCATCTTTAATTCTTTTAGTTCATCTTGAGTGTTAGATAGATTATTCAAAGAGATCATGAACTTAGACTCTACACATTTTATTACTTCTTCTTTCTCTCTAAGTTCATCTTTTGAAGAGACTAGCTCTTTGTTTAGTTTCATAGATTCTTCTCTTAAACTTCTATTTCTCTTATCAAGCTTTGAAGATAATGTATATAATTCATTATAGGCTTGTTGTAGATCATCTTCATCATAATCATTTTCTTCCTCTTTTATGTCACATTGAGATTCATTAGATTGAAAGTTTGAATCTCCAATAGAAGGAAGGATGAGGGGTCTAGAAGAATCTACAAAGTCTAGCATAGTGGAGTCCATTCTAATGATTTTCATAAAAGGACAACTCTAGGGTTTTAACTCTAGGTTTTTACACCTAATCAAGAGTTCCAAACACTTGATCCTAAGGGATAGAGCACTTGGCTCTGATACCAATTGAAAGTCCACGAGGATCCTAACCCTAGAGGGGGGGGGTGAATAGGGTGAGCTACAACTAATGACTAATTATGACCAATTTTAACTTCTTAAGGCAAACTAGTCACATGTGATGAATAATCAATCAATATGCGGAAACTAAACAAAATCAATCACCACAACACAATATTTATAGTGGTTCGGCCAACGTGCCTACATCCACTACCGGCTTGTGTATCCAACACCCCACCGGATTCCACTATTTATGCTTTTTACTAGGCTAAGCAATAACCCTTACAAAGTTGTTTTTCTAGGCTAAACAACAACCTCTCAATGTGCTTTTAGAGGCTAAGCAATAACCTTTACAATGTTGCTTTTCAAAGGCTAAACAACAACCTTACAATGTGCTTTTCAAGGCTAAGCAATAACCTTTACAAATCAAGATTTCTCAAAGAAAGTGTCTTCACAAAAGAACACTCCAAGAGATACAATTTAAGCTCAATTTAATTTGCCTCTAAATAGGCGGATATGAAAAATTAAAACTAACTCACACAAACACTCAAAGAAATGCAAAGATGTATGCTTATGAAGTGTGTGTGTGAAAACTTCAATCAAGTTTAAAAGTAAGCTCAATCAATTTGTGCTTAATGCACTTTGAAAGTTTAAGGCACAAAAAGATATGATTGAAGTTCTATGCAAATCACTTGAACAATTACACACTTGTGAATGATATGAAAATCTAAAGATCACAAGTTGTATGAATGTGTTTAAGCCTAATCAAGTGATGCATGTGCAATGTTGTTTTCAAAAACTAATTTGACTAAAGATTAAATGAATGAAAACAACAAGGGAAGTTTCAACCAAGTGAAGTAATCATGCAATAAAGGAAATCAAAGATTTATGGCTAAGCATGATTAAGAAAGTTTAAAACAAAACTTGGGTTGAAATCAAAGTGATGAATCCAATCTTGAATATCAAAGATGGAGGGAAGAAAGGATTCAACACATCATTGTTATCATGCTTGAAATCATTTTCCAAAGATTCAAATAAAGCACATAACCAATGATTAATTAAAAGTAAAACTTACTTGGAGATTTAACTTAGTTGTTCCAAGCTTAAGCTTTACTTAATGACCCCTTTTATGTCTCTTGAATCATCCCCTTTGTCTTCTCTCAAAGCTCCTCAAAGAGGGTTTCAAAATCTCCAACAAAAGACAAAGGAAAGAACTCATTTATATCCCAAAAACAGCCCAACGGCTATATCCCCGGTTGACCGGCCATGACAGGCAGGTTAACCGGCCAAGCACAACGGTCATAAAAATGCCCGTTGAAGCCTCAGCAGTCCGGTTAACCGCCAGTTTGGCCGGTTGACCGGGCCTCTTGGCCGGTTGACCGGCCACACATGGCCGGTTGACCGGGCCTGCCCAGAAATTCCCATTTATTGGGTTTTTGAAGATTTTCTTTGGGGATATTTTGGGCCATTAAAATCAAGCTTTTTCACATGTTTTAAATCATCCAAAGATGTATAAAAACATGAAACATCCAAAGCCTAAAATGGTTTGAAACTTTAAACCATAGGCTAGCTTGATTTCTAAAAACTCCTTTTTCAAAAACAATGCATACACATATGATTATGAAGGGATGAATGTATGCAAAGTTCAAACATAAATTGTCAAGATGATTTTCCAAATATAATGCACAAGGAAATAGGTTTTCAAAAGAGTTTGGGTTTCAAAACTAATGCATCCAAGTTTAAAACCAAACCATGCATAAAACAAAAGCTTTTCCAAATCTTAAAAGCTATGCATGAATAAAACTAGATTTCAAGATTTCTAAAAACAATGCTAGTGTGTGAATTCAAATGATGCTAAAGTGCAAATGCATCCACCAAATTGCAAATTACAAAATCCCTAACACTTAGTCGCAGCTTATCTGGTCGCTAGGTGGACTCCTGCGATCGACATCAGCGACCGATTATCAGCGACCGACAATAGCGACCGCATCGGTCGCTGAAAAGTATCAGCGACCGATATCCGCGACCTAATTCGGTCGCTAATAGTTCAAATAAATATTAAATAAAAATTACTTTTCGGTCGCCAAAACTCTTTTAGCGACCGCAATCGGTCACTGATAATTAAAAATTAATTAATTTAAAAAAATTAAAAAAATTTCGTTTGCGGTCGTAGAAAGTTTTTAGCGACCGCATTCGGTCGCTGATAGTGCGGTCGCAGATACATATTAGCGACCCCATTCGGTCGCTGATAATTAAAAAATAATTAATTAAGAAAAAATATTTTTTTTTTCCGTCGCAGAAATCTTTTAGCGACCGAATGCGGTCGCTGATAGTGAACAAATAAAAAAAAGAAATTGCCTGTTTTCTGCATTTCCCAAAAAATTGTACCTGCACCTGCTATATATCCCAACACACAGCAGTTGAAATGGTTCAAATTATAGAAATGAAACATCAAATGGTTCAAATTTTCTAGAATTGAAACCGATTTACATAACTCAAATGTACGATTATCAAATTGTTCCAAATTTTCTAAAACTGAAATTGATATACATAACTCAAATGTACAACATACCATATTTGAAAATCTATACATATTCACTTCTTACAACCTCATCTAAACAACATTCATCCATTTCATTCCTTAACAAAAAAAGAAAATCTATACATATTCACTTCCTCCTCCTATTCACATCTTACTTTCTCTAAAATAGAAAATGACATCTTACTATTGAGCTTTGTTGCTTCTAGGCTTCCAAGGCTATTACCATCAGACGAGGCTTTTTTGGCCTTTCTCCAAAATGGCCTGTAGATACTTCCCTTGAGCCTCAATTCTCATTTGTAGTTTCTTTTGCACCTGGACAAACAAAGAGACTGTATAATTAATAATACAGAGGTTAAATATGTTAACAAAAAACAAGAAGAAAGACTAGGTTCATTATCCACACTAGCTTTACTACCTCCAGTTGTAGATGGGAAATTTTGGCAATGGATAAAAGTGGACACAGTAAATTTCATGCCCTTGGGAGCATTCATATCTTATTCTTATTTTCTATCATCCATATGATTGCCCAATTGGATGATTATGAAAATCTAATCAGTGAAATTAGTCTATCGTGCTGTGATCGATAGAAATATTCTCTTACCATTCTCCTCTTGTATCCTGAAAACTGGAACTAGAAGAGAAGCATAATGTTTTAAGGTGCTCACATTCGTGATAGGCCAGTTGTTGATTCAAACATGTACCCATCTTTCAAGGGACCAAATCCCGATGATTTACCACTAGCTGTGAATAAGGGATAAAAGGAATAAAAACAATGGCACCTGTAAGTGCAGAAAAATATACTCACAAGATAAAGATGCCTTTAAGGACTCACTCAAAGTACCAGAGGAGAAGCTGCGTGTCTGTTGAACCTGAAAGGGGAGAAGAGAACGGTCAAAGGACCCTGGCTGGGGCAGCGCAGGGCTCTCCGACGCTCAAGTTAGCAGTGATCGGAGAAGAAGATGGAAGGGATCTCTAAGTTGCATGTAAGAGAGAGTGCATACCTCCTTTGTGGATGGTCTGTTGCCTTATACGAGAGACTGTGTTGGTGCTTGTGCCAGCGGGCCTCGTGATGCGACCAGGGTCTCATCAGCCCACTTAGTCATTAATGAGGGTCCATCACAGCCCTCATTGCATTTAATGAGGGTCCGATCAGCCCACATTGCATTTAATGCCAGTCACATTGGGCCTGATCTGTTGGCGGCTAAGGTCCCATCGAATCCCTTTATCGGGCCCTGTTTTGATAGGGTCGTGGCCAATGGATGTGATCGCATCTGTTTGTAGCCGAGACCAAGCGGTGTGGCGCGGCCGACCTGGCCACCACTTACCGACATCAGCTACTAGTGCCGAAACCGAAGCAACGCCGGGCCAACGTCCGAGGCCGATAACGATCCGCCTTGCCGAAACCGAATAGGGAGTGGGCTCGCGAGATGGCTCCCACACAATAGTCCCCCAGCTCTTGACCTCCTGGGCTTCTCGGGCCTCGAGGTTGGGAGCTGAACTGGTCTGCCGAAGCCACTCAGCATTTATTATATAGGCGCCTCCAGCTAAGGGTTCCGACTTGCTCGGCGTCAGGCGTCGCCAGCGCTCTGTTCGCCCGAGGCAATAAAGGGGGCAATAAATGCAGACTATGATTGGCATTGGATGGCGGACCGTCAACGCCACGCGTTATTGCCCGAAAGGCTTCCTTGTCACCTCGAGGCGGCGTGGGGAGGGAATCGAGACGACACCTCGCACGCCTCCCCTTTGAATTTCGGGATGGCGCCCCTCTCCTCCCTTTAAAGCCTTGCAGGCTTGTCTTCTCTCCATTTTCGCTTTCGTTCTCTCTTGCCCTCTGCGTTGGTCTCTGCTTCCTCTGCTAGAACTTGGATCTCCGGCCTGAACCAGTGCTTCCAGACCAGAATCAGAACTCCTAGTTGTTCTTCTGTGGCCATCGCCTACAGTCCGTCCGTCAGTCAGAGCCTGCCTCTGTTGAACTAGTGAGTCCCTCATTCTTTCTTCTTCGTTTATATTTCTGACTAAGAACCCTAGGGTTCCCTCTGTCCCCCATTTTTTTTGTTCTGCGTCTGCTCCTCCTTAGGGCTTCGTTAGGATTTCTTAGATTTAGGAATGGGGGCTTTCAGTCACTGGATAGATTCCCAATCGGCCCTAGCAGAGCTCAGGAGGACCTTCAAAATCCCGGAGGACGTCCGGATGAAGGCCTCCGACCGGTCATCTGGCTACACTTTCCGTGACGGCTGGATGTCATTCCCCCTAATTGCCATTATCGAAGGTGGGGTTAGATTCCCCCTTCACCCCCTTCTGAGGTCCTGCCTCGGAGCATGGAACCTCTGTCCGTGCCAACTGATGCCCAACGGCTACAAGATCATCATGGGCGTAGCCGAACTGAATAGGATCTTAGGAATCGGCGTCGGCGTCCATGACATCGAAGATGTCTATGATCTCTGCAAGACCCGAGACGGCAACACGTATTATCTTCGGGTCAAAGCCAGGTGTTCTCCTCTCATCACGACCTTGGAGGACTCGAATAAATACGCCGGAGATGATCGGCTACTCGTCTCCGGCAACTGGGAGTTCGGAGGGGCCGAATCCGAGACCACATGGAGAGCCCAGGTCCCGCGGACCTTCGGGACGCCGCCGAGTAATGCCCTGTTCCATCTGCCGGGTTTCGGATTATGACTTTTCTCGTTAACTTTTATTCTAAGTCTATTCTTTCCTTTTGCAGGCCTCCAACAGCGAAGACGGGACGCCAACCTAGACCGCTGGCGGAGGAGCAAGGCCTGGCTGGATAAGATCTACCAGTACCGAGGCCACTACAACAGGGCTGCCTTTTCCTTATTAGGGTACGAGCCGAAGTACGCGTCATACACGCGGAAGTCGGGCCGCCCTGGGGAGATAGCTCTTGCTTTGGCCGAGGCTGCGAGCGGGCCTGTCACTGTTGCCGAAACTTCCTCGTCGGCTGCTGCGGCCGAGAGCGATCCCTTGAGGGAGGTCGAAAACTTCTCAGACTCCGAAGAGATAGAGAGGCGTCGGCCAGCCTATCAACCGCGCAATTTAGCAGCGGCCATCTTTGGCGAGCAGAGGGCCGCCTCCAGCGCCCGTCCTTCTAGCTCGTCGATCGTCCCAGCGGTCCCCGAGGCCCAGCCCGCCGCTGAGGAGAGGGAGAGTCCCCGAAAGAGGACAAGGGGGAAGTCCCCTGTCCGCGAAGACCAGCCGCGGCAATCGCTGGCTATCAGGGAGAGGGCCAGGGCGGAGGAGCCAATCCGGTCCGAGGCCTCGCTGGATCGGCGCTCCGAGTCGCCTCGCGCCGTGGTCTCGGCCGAACCGGAGGCCTTCAAGCCCAATCTGGAGCTGTGGCCGGGGAGGCCCCTCAATGTTGAGGATAAAGTCGTGGGGAACCCGCCTGTGATTACGGTTCTCTGCCGAGCCTGCGCGCTCCCCAAGGACGTGGAGAGGCACCAGGCAGAGGATAGCTCTCAGCTACTCATGAGAACGCTGCAGCACTCCTTCCTAGTAAGTGTTGAATCTATGACTAACGATTATACTAGGCTCTCTGTGCGCGATGCTAATTCTCGTCCGCCTCTTGCAGGCTGTTCAAAGGCTTCCGCTGGTCCTGGACAGGATCGCGGAGGAAGACGCTCGGCTGAACCGCTTGGTGGAGGAAAAAGAGGAGGCTGAAGCTGCCTTGTCGGCCAAGAGCGAGGAGTTGAAGGAGGCTGAGGCCAAAAGGGCCGAACTGGACGCCCAACTGGTCTCGGCGGTGTGCGAGCTCTCCCAGACTAAAGTTGAGTCATTGACCTTACAGGAGAGGCTCGTCGCCGAAATGAAGAGGTCGGCCGAACTGGCGGCCGAGTTGGAACGAGAGAAGGCGGCTAGGGAGGAGGACCTTGCGTCTCAACAAGCAGAAATCGACGCCGCCTTCCTCGAGGGAACAGAACACGCTGGCATGACCTACACTGACCAGATAACATAGCTGAGCCAGCGACTGTTCCACCTCGGCTGTCGGGCCGCGCTCAAGGAGTACGGGGTCCCCGAAGACCACCCGTTATTTCTGAATCCTCCTGAGTTCCGGCCCCTATCTCCTGCTGAGACCACAGCCTCACCGCCTCTAGAGACTCCTGCCTCTCCTCCGCCAGAGACTCCAGCTTCTCCGCCTCTAGAGATCCCTGCTCCGCCGGAGGCTTCAAGCGAAGCGGTTCCGGAAACCTCCAGAACCGTTGCGACGGTCGAGGACGCAATAATTGTCATTGAGGACACCGAGGCCGAGACTTCCTAAGCTTTGTCTTTGACTTTTTGATGAAAAATGTATCTTCACCCTTTTTGATGAAAAATGTGTAGTAAACATGCATTTATCAATAAAATTTCAGTTTGCTCAACTCTTTTTGTTTATATTTACTTCCTGGCTTGGCTCGTTTGATTTCATTTTCGCATGATTCCACGATTCCACGTGTCTGGGCTCGGATTGAAAAGAAACGATTAACATAGGACACGCCGTTGGTACTAGTTCCTTGCCGAGATCACTAGCCTCGGCAGCATAGCCATCATGCCCTAACGGGAACTGTCATTTCGGCTTCACGTTTAGGTGGCTGGGTGCCATCTTTAGGCGATCTCATCATGGGCCATTTCGGCCTTTACGTCAAGGTGGCTGGGTGCCAGCCTTAGACGATTTCATCATGGGCCATTTCGGCCTTTACGTCTAGGTGGCTGGGTGCCAGCCTTAGACGATTCGTTGGCCGTTTCGGATTCATCTAGGTGGCTGAGTGCCAACCTTAGACTCATCGTTGGCCGTTTTGGATTCATCTAGGTGGCTGAGTGCCAACCTTAGACTCATCGTTGGCCGTCTCGGATTCATCTAGGTGGCTGAGTGCCAACCTTAGACTCATCGTTGGCCGTTTCAGATTCATCTAGGTGGCTGAGTGCCAACCTTAGACTCATCGTTGGCCGTCTCGGATTCATCTAGGTGGCTCAGTGCCAACCTTAGACTCATCGTTGGCCGTTTCGGATTCATCTAGGTGGCTGAGTGCCAACCTTAGACTCATTGTTGGCCGTTTCGGATTCATCTAGGTGGCTGAGTGCCAACCTTAGACTCATCGTTGGCCGTTTCGGATTCATCTAGGTGGCTGAGTGCCAACCTTAGACTCATCGTTGGCCGTCTCGGATTCATCTAGGTGGCTGAGTGCCAACCTTAGACTCATTGTTGGCCGTTTCGGATTCATCTAGGTGGCTGAGTGCCAACCTTAGACTCATCGTTGGCCGTTTCGGATTCATCTAGGTGGCTGAGTGCCAACCTTAGACGATCATCCGCGTTCACACCATTGCTAGACTGCCATCGACCACCAGATTGCCTCAACTTGAAAAACGGGTGTATTTCTATTAAATCCAAGAGCATTGTACAAGTGCAGACTAAAAATAGAATTTCTTGAGGTGTGATGCATTCCATGGTCTCGGTAGTGGCCGTCCTTCCATATCCTCGAGTCTGTATGCCGACCGCCCCGCGATGGAAGTCACTTTAAATGGGCCATGCCAATTCGGCGCCAGTTTGCCTTGATTCGGATCCTTGTCCCCCGGGAGTGCCTTCTTGAGAACCAACTCTCCTACCGAAAATTTCCGCTCCCTGACCTTCTGGTTATAATGTCTGGCAAGTTGTCGCTGATAGACTGAGAGCCGAACTGCTGCCGCTTCTCTTCGCTCGTCGGCCAGATCCAGCTCCAGAGCCAGATGCGGCTCATTTCGGCCCTGATCGAATAGCTCGGACCTTAGAGTAGGAAGGCCGATCTCTAAGGGAATGACAGCCTCCATCCCATAGGCCAGGGAGAAAGGCGTTGCCGAAGTGGACCTCCTTGGGGTCGTTCGGTAAGCCCATAGTACACTCGGGAGCTCTTCCACCCATCTTCCTTTGGCTCTGTCAAGCCGTTTCTTCAGCCCGTCGAGTACCACTTTATTGGAAATCTCTGCCTGACCGTTACTCTGTGGGTAAGCCGGTGTGGAATATCGATTTCGGATACCGTGCTCCTGACAGAAGCTTTTGAAGAGGTTGGAGTCGAACTGAGTCCCGTTATCCGAGATCAGTACTCTGGGGATACCGAACCTTGTGACGATGTTTTTCCATACGAATTTTTTGGAGTCTTGCTCCGTGATGGAGGACAATGGCTCTGCTTCGATTCATTTAGTGAAGTAATCCGTGGCTACTATCAGCCATCTTTTGTTTCCAGGAGTTCGGTGGAGTGGTCCCACTATGTCGAGCCCCCACTGGGCAAATGGCCACGGACTAGAAAGCGGACTGAGGTCCTGTGCTGGCTGATGGAGAGAGTGGGAGAATTTCTGACACTTCTCGCATTTCTTCGCGTACACCTGCGCGTCCTTCTGCATATATGGCCACCAGTAACTCTGGCTGATAGCCCGATAAGCTAGTGACCTTCCTCCGATATGGCTTCCGCAGATTCCTTCGTGTATTTCGAAGAGAAAGTCCTCCACTTTGCTCGGATGGACGCACTGGAGGTACGGACCTGTGTACGACTTCCTATAGAGCTTGACTTCGGGAGACAACCAGAACCGGGCTGCTTTGAGTCTGATCCGATAGGCCTCGCCGCTGTCTTCGGGTAGCTTATCGTCCTTGAGGTAGGCGATAATGGGGTCCATCCAACTCGGGCCGAGGTCAATACACGACACTTCCCGAGGTGGATGGAGCTCGATGCTGGGTGCGGTCAAGGATCCGAATTCGATGGTTCTCTTTCTTCCTGCTTCGACAGCGCTGGCCAAATTTGCAAGAGCATCTGCATGGGAGTTTACTTCTCTGCCTATCTGTTTGATTTCGGCCGTGCGGAACTGAGAGAGCAGCTTCTTTGCCAGGGCCAAATACGCAGCCATTCAGTCGTCGCGAGCTTGGTAGTCCCCAGTCAGCTGGTTTGCCACCAACTGTGAATCACTGAAGACCAACAGCTGTTGAGCTCCAAGGATTTTGGCGCTGTTCAGTCCGGCTAAAAGGGCTTCATACTCGGCTTCATTGTTCGACGCCTTGAAATCCAGGGTCAGAGCCTGCTCGAAGACCAGTCCTTCTGGCGATTGGAGAACAACTCCTGCTCCGGCTCTTCTCGAGGTGGAAGATCCGTCGACGAAGACTTTCCAAACTGGGGCGAGGGCTTGGCATTGTGACTGTTCAGAGCTCGTGGGCGCCTCATGCTCCCTGCCCCCCAGTTCGGTGCCGAGCTGGGTTGGTGCCGAACTTGAATCGAACTCGGCAAGGAAATCTGCCAGAACCTGAGCCTTGATCGCTGTCCTGGGTTGATACTGAATTTCATACTGCCCTAGTTCGACAGCCCATCTTGAAATTCTTCCTGAAAAGTCAGCTTTTCTGAAAACAGATTTAAGTGGATGTTCCGTAACAACCACTATGGTATGTGTTTGAAAGTAATGAGAGAGCTTCCGCGAGGCACTAACGAGTGCCAGCGCGAGCTTCTCGAAAGGCAAGTATCTGGTCTCGGCATCAATCAAGGTCTTGCTCGTATAATAGATGGGTTTTTGGACCCTATCCTCTTCTCGGAGGAGGACCGAGCTCACTGCATGATCCGAGACCGCCAGGTATAAATACAAAACTCTCCGTGGACCGGAGTTGACAGTAGAGGAGGTGAGGATAAATAGACCTTAAGCTCCTGCAAGGCTTGGTCGCATTCCAGAGTCCACTGAAATTTAAAATTCTTCCTAAGAAGCTGAAAGAAAGGCCGGCACTTATCTGAGGATCTGCTGATTAACCGATTTAGTGCGGCCGCCATTCCGGTTAGCTTTTGGACCTCTTTAGCCGAGGTGGGACTCTGCACTCGGAGGATAGCCGAGATCTGATCTGGATTTGCCTCTATCCCTCTGCTTGTGACCAAGCTTCCTAAGAATTTACCGGAACCGACACCAAAGGCGCACTTGGAGGCGTTGAGCTTGAGCTTGAACCTCTTCAAAGTGGCGAAGACTCCAGCTAGGTCTGCCAAATGGGTGTGGGCTTGCTTGGACTTGACCACCATGTCATCGATGTAGACTTCAACAGTCTTGCCGAGCTGATCGTGGAACATCTTGGTGACAAGTCGCTGGTAGGTGGCTCCTGCATTCTTCAAACCAAACGGCATGACTTTATAGCAATAAGTCCCTCTGGGTGTAATAAAAGCTGTCTTCTCTTCATCCGGCCCACACAACGGGATCTGGTGATAGCCGCGATACGCATCGAGGAAGCTCATTCTATCGTGTCCGGCCGTGGCATCGATCATCTGGTCGATCTTTGGGAGGGGAAAGCTGTCCTTGGGACAGGCCTTGTTCAGGTCGGTAAAGTCGACGCACACCCTCCATTTTCGGGTCTTTTTCTTGACGACCACGGTATTGGCTAGCCAGGTCGGGTATTGGACCTCTCTGATGGCGCCGGCCTCGAGCAATTTATCCACCTCTTCGACCACGGCTTCGGTTTGTGGCACCCCAGTCCTGCGAGCCTTTTGCATCACAGGTTTGTGATTAGGGTCTATATTCAACTTATGACATATTACCTCAGGGTCGATGCCAGGCATCTCTTGAGGCGTCCAGGCGAAGGCTTCTCTGTTCTGTACTAGGAACTGGACCAGTTCGGTCTTCTCTGGCTCTCCGAGCTGACTGCCGAGTAAGAAGAACCGTTCCGGATCTTGTGAATCGATCCTGACCTCGGTCAGGTCCTCTATGCTCTTCTTCTCTGGGTCCTGGCCGACCTCGTCTAGCTTCTTCTCCAGACGCTTCTCCATCTCGGCCACATTAACCTCCTTGCGCTCTCGCTCTCCGGACACCACAGCTGTCAGGCATTGTTTGGCTGCCTGCTGATCGCCTTTGACAGTGACGATTTCAACTCTGCCATTCTTTCCTTCCCACGGGAATTTCAGCTTCTGGTGGAGAGTGGAAGGGACTGCTTCCAAACTATGGAGCCAAGACCTGCCCACTATAGCATTGTAAGGCGAGGGTGCGTCAATCACCATGAAGGTCGTCTCAATAGACGCGCCGCCGGCCTCGACCTTGAATGTCACCTTTCCCTTGGGGTATACCGGCTTGGCGCTGAAGCCAATGAGGGGAATTCGGGCCTCCTGCAGGTCCTTCTCCGTCAGTCCCATCCTCCGGAAGCTGTCGAAATAGAGGACTTCAGATGAACTACCGGGGTCGACGAGGACTTTCTTCACGGTGCAGTTCTTCAAGCTTTGCTTGGAGCAATCAAACTTCAGGGTGACGATCAGCGGGTCGTTGTGGGGAAGCTGCACCCCTTCCAGGTCTGCATCGGTAAACCTGATTTCGGGCCGCTCCCTCCGAGCTCTTTTCGGTGTTGATCCGAGCTCGACGGCCATGACCTGCTTACTGTGGGAGGCTTGCCTGGCCTCGGCGCGAGCTCGGTTACTCCCCTTGGGCGGGGGAGCCAGATGGATGACGTTAATAATCTTCTCTGACCCGTCGCTGTCATGGCCCCTCTCATCTCGGCGTGGAGCTCGGGTGTCGGCTCTGGTGTCTGCCTTGACGAATTCCTGCAGGTGCCCCTCTTGGACGAGCTTCTCTAAATGCGACCGCAATATTCTGCATTCTTCGGTCTTGTGGCCGCCCTCCTTGTGATATGCACAAAACCTCGTCTGATCTCGGGTGGACGGGTCGCCTTTCATGGGATCCGGCCAGCTGAAGTACGGCCTTTTCTTGATTTTGTACATGATCCTGTGGATAGGCTCCTTGAAGATTGTGTTAACTGCCCGATATGCATCTTCGGACAGCCTGGGCCTTTTGCCTCTCGCCGAGGTGAATGCCTGAGCCCTTGTCGAGCTGGCGGGCGCCCTTCGCCGGTCTGACTCGTCTCTTCGTCGCTCGTCTCTCTGTGGCTCATCTCTTCGGGACGGCCCCCTGTCCTTCTTGGAGGACCTCTCACTTCGGTCCTTCTGCGCAGCTCCGTTGTTTTCCCGGGCCTGGTCTTCCTGTTGGGCGACGTACCGGTTGACGATGGACATGAGCGCTGTTATGGAAGACACCGGGTTTCTGGCTAGGTCTTTACGAAGGTCACTGTCTGGCAGCAGGGCATTCCGAAATGCGAAGACGGCCACTTCGTCCTTGGAGTCTTCAATCTGGCTGTAGACCGTCCAGAATCGCTTCGCGAACTGGGTGACGCTCTCCCCCTGCTTCATCTTCAAAGCCATGACATCTGCATCTGTCTTCGGCAGGATCCTGTAGGCCTGAAACTTCTTAA